>CM028332.1:53934995-54599995 GCA_016647705.1 Eucommia ulmoides
CTTTTATTTGAACCCCCATATAGAACAAGATGAGGAGGTGATAAAGGGCTTATTAATTGTATTTCAAGGTTGGTTCCAAATCATGAAACACAGGATATACTTGGCGTGGAATTGGCTAAATATAAGAAAGTGGAGGGCCTTTTTGGGATAGATATGGCCATTAGACAGAGAACCAAAAGGGCACCAGGTAACTTTTAACTTTTTTGCTTTCTTTATCCACTTATTTGTCTCTATTTAATTTAAGGATTCCTAATTAACTAAATATTATAGCTAAATGTTGGTCAACATAAGGTGGTCCAACACCTAACTTGTAGAAGTTTGCGACAAAAACACATAGTTTTACACGTGGTGCATGCGGCTGTGAACGGAATTGAGTGTTTTTTAACCGGTATCTTATTATATGGAATTTACCATTAAGTGAACAAATAAAATCCAAGCAAATAATAATTTTAATGCAAATGAATTGTTGCACCTTAACAGCAAGAAGAGAAATAGGTTAGCTCAACGTAGGTTAAATGATTTGGTGTTTGTGAAGCATAATAGGGCATTCATCCCTTCATCTATATCAAGCGACACCATTGATCTTATCTCATTGAATGACATTAATGAAAGCAATAAGTGGTTAATTGGACAAGTTAATGGAGATTCCGACGGCGATTATGAGTATGTGTATAAGGACAAAGATGGATTGACATGGAGAGATGTAACTATTGTTGGTGGAGTAGGAGATAGTAGATACAATTATTGATCAAACTCGACGCCAAGGGTAAAAAAAAGGCAGCCCGGTGCTACAAAACTTCTGCTATGCGCGGGGTCCTGGGAAGGGCCAGACCACTTAAGTCTATTATACGCAGTCTTACCTTACTTTGTGCAAGAGGCTGTTTCCAATGGTGAATCTTAAAAATTAGAAAGTAGCAAGCTCTTCTTCCACTCCAATTGGCCTTATAGATAAAGAAGATGCAAATTCGAATGAAACTGAAGAAAAAGTACTTGAACGGGAGGACCATGTCAACGAATGAAGACGAGTTTGTTTTGTTGTATTAGGAGGATGTTATTTGATTCTTGACTTTCGATATCATTAATTTATTTATTTTATTATGGATGTTTAGCAACTTTTATCTGGAATGGAATGCTTGGATGCTTGAATTTATTTGAAAATATTATTAATTGTTTCTTCTTATTTATTGGCTCAAAAGCTAGTGTGTTCTATTCTTAATAATTGAAATTTAGTTCCTAGTTTCACTTTTTGAGTGAAGATTTGCAATATAACACAATACTAGCAATTATTCTAAATATCTTTTTTTTAAGTTGCCACCTTACTTGGCTCATGCTTGCACCTTGCCTTGTGCCTTTCGCCTAGGCTCCGAAGGACCTTTGCGCCTAAAGCGTCTAATTACTATGATTTTGTAAATAACATAACTTATAATTAGTAAAGGATATAGTTCGCAAATTAAAAAATTTATTCTTCGGCATGTAAGATTTATAAAATACTCTCATTCGATTTAGTGCTTCAATGCATAACTAAAAAGTTCTCAATTTAGTTAATTCAATGACTTATCATTTTCAGCATTCAAAATTCAGTATCCAGTTTACAATGTTTAATTTACCAAAGAATGCCTTAGTACAACTCTAGGGGCTCAACTTTTCAGTGCAATTCAGTAGAATTTGGTACCAAAACTTAACTAAGTGGCAACACCAAAAAATAAATGGTAGAATGTAACTACTTTTAGAGCAAATATATGCACAAAATTAGTGGAAGCAAACTAAATAAAGAATAGTTATACGTATAGGACTCTAGAAGAATTATAGTACAACATTGTACAAAATATATTAGAGGAAATGGAATTGCAAAGTAAATCAACAATGAGTTAAGAATTATGCGTGCAATACAAAACAATATACCTAATGAGAACAATGTAAATAAAGATTTATAAAATAAATAAATGCCCATTCTATTTCTGTGAAAAACAAAGTTTCAGTATGCTTGTGTCTATGCTTCATTGGGATCAATTGCAAATGAAATTTTAAATCCAAACTAGGCTTTTGAAGGCAGGCATGCTGCAAGCACCCATTAGAATTGGACATGTTTCCTGCAATGGGCCATTAAATTTATAATATCAAATCATTCAAGTAACACCACGATTAGTCATCAATTCATGCAGTTTGTTTTATGCTCCATGGAACCACCTAAAATACTAAAGCAGCCAGTAGATCATCACATTTAAAAAAAAATACTTACCTTTTCCGCTCCCTTGACTATGAAATATCCTCCATGGTCAAAATCACAATCACCTTTCTCAACATCTTTCATCCAACATAAATCAGATTTTACCATCACAGGAATCCTTCCAATGAGAATTTCTCTTTCATCTTGTTCTATAACATCCTTCTCGAGATATTGTTCTTTTCCAGTTTTGAACTTATCACTTCTTACCATGGAGTTAATGTAGACCTGAGTCACATAAAATTAGATACCAAAGGATCTTAAGAACAAAATAAAATATTAGAAAGAGTAAGCATTGGAATATTTTGATGAGTAATTTGGAAGTTAAAGGATTGCATATGGAGAAAATAGAACTACAGAAATACGAGACATTTCAGATTAGTTATTTGTGAATTAGTGACGGATGGACAACCAAGTGGTTGAACATATCTTCTATTGCACCGACTCTCCTCTAAGGTCTGGCATCTGTGACCGACACGTGTTTGACACCAACACGTGTCTGCCACTTGTCAAATGGCATTACATTGTTTTTTGATACCACATGTTTGACACGGCCTTCTCTCGTGCCAACAAGTATGCGTGCCATTTTTTATTTTTTCACTTTCAATGGTGGCTTTGACATTTGAGAAATATAACTTCAAGCCCTAAAAAGTCTAAATCAAGTGATTTTAAGGAATGTTATGTAACAATTGTGGATGGAAGATTAATGTTTGTTGCTCACTGAATTGGTGATGGTTGTACAAATGTGGTCAAATGGTTGAATCGCCTTACTATTTTTGTATTATAAGATGGTAAAAGTGGAGTTAAAAATATTTTTGTGCCTCTCAAGATTTTTCTGCTTCAGCTGTAGGCCCAACAAGCAAACCGTATCTTTTAGTTTGGTTACCATGATCCATTGGAAACCCAAAAAAATGGTCACCTTAGAAAGAACCACGGTAACCTATTAAATATATTTTCAATCTAATTTAATAATCTAAATAGCAAACAAACCTCACCCGCCGTCAAAATTGAATGACCTCTACTCTGTTGTGAAGGGAGCAACCACTGCGAAAATCGAATGATTGCTCAGTTGTTCACAATCGATTGAAGAATTTGATCATGGAGTGTTGTTCCTGACTGAAGGGCACATGTTAGGAGTGTTTTTGAAGTGTTCTTCAAACTCAAGGCTCTTCCAGAAATCACTCCGTTTTTTGAATATCCCCCCTTCTATTCCAATACTAGTGTACTGCCATGGTTTATTATTTTGGAGTTTATACTTCTGGCTTAAAGCATCCTTTTCTCAATGGTTAATGGCATCTAATAATTTTCTTATATTTTTATTACTAAATTAATTAATAATAATTTTAATATTTATTATATATTTTTTATAAAAATTAAAAATAGTGGGGCCTATGCCCAACGCCTAGGGACATATACCACAGCCCTCCACGCCTTGCACCTTTGCCCATGAAAACACCTATAATGATTAAAGAGGTTATTCATGAATTTTGAGTATGCTTGCTAAACTGGTTTGAGAAAGATTAACAAGAATGCAAGACAGGCAGAAATTAAATCGCAGTAAGGAATCATTTGAGACTACCGAAATGAAGCCATAAAATTGGAATTCTAAATGAGCGCATATAAATTTTTAGATTTTACATCCCTTCCTTTCTAATTCCCATTCCAAGACTTCAATTCAATGCAACCAAACACTACTTCAGATGTGGAGTCATCCACTAATTCCTCAATTCATTGCAAGTCCACAAAATCATCAAAAAAACGAAATGGCAATGAGGGGGGGGAATGGGGTATGCGCCAGCAGACCAGTAACTGAAAGAGCTTTAATTTGAAAGTCATAATGCCCAACTTATATACCATAACAGTAACCCAGTCAATTAAGAGGCCATCTCCAGTAAGTCACTCTTGAACCAAAGCAGATCCTGACCTTTTTGCTGTTTTTAGTTTTTTGTTTTTTTTTTTTTAATGAGTAAAAGCTACTAAAAGCACCAAGAGATGACCAAAGGCACCAACTTAGACACCCGAAATCACCAACATGGACAACCGACGGCACTTTCTGATTCAGCATGACCTTGAGTATATTGGTACTGGCGTTTAAATATTTATGAGCCTAATGGATATATAAGATATATGCCATAAAAATCCAAATGACTTGAAACACTAAAATACACGGTCGCAAATTTCAAGCTCTGAAGTAAAGGCAATACAATCAGTCAACATAAAGAATGCAGAAATAGATAAGTCAAACAATGATAACTGTAGGAATCGAATGGGCCTAACTCACTCTCAAAAGACGTCTTGTAAGTTGAGGATTGCCCTAGGCTTTATATATAGCTCAGGATCAGGTAACACAAATGATGAGGGATTCAACACGCCCCCTCATGCACAGGTGAACTTTGACAAACCACTGCGAACGGATATCGGGGGAAGGGCCCAACATCGATGTGGGATTCAATAATAACAAAGCAAAGAAAAAAAAATCACCGTAGTCATTGAACTGAGTTATTTCTCGAACCTGAACATGTGTCTGGACTTTAATCCTGGCTGAATAAGTAATGTTCTGAAGACGAGCATGCCTAGGCAACAAATTTAAGAATTCTTTGCCACCATCAGCTGTGAACTTCTCACCAGTCCAGAAACTGGGTCGTTCAAGGACAACCTTGCCAAAGGTCACCGAGGCATATCGCCATTCACCTTCACCCTTCTTTGACGGATCATACCCGGGCTCAACCACAATCTCACCAATTGAATCAAAGATATTTTGGATCCCATATTTGATGAAGTCATTGTAGGAGTTTATTTGGTGACTAATAAGCCCGTACTGTTCAAAAAATGCTCTTGAGGCCTTTTTACAGAAGTTATTGAGAAATTCTGCACCCAATTCTCTTACAGATGTTGAATCCATCAACTCCTCATCATCATCTGTGTCCATGTGTAACACCCCATTAGACATCTTGTCTTTACTAGTACTTGTTTCTGCCTCTTTTGGAATATGAGATGAGTCCATAATGTTCAGAATCTGTTGACAGGTAGACAAATAATGAAGCATTCAGTCAAGATATTGATAACTGCAATAAATATATGGACATCTATGCATGTAATTCATAACTATGTACAACAAACCCAAAATGAACCCCTAGCCCCTCGTGGTCTTGACTCAATCTAATGCTTTCACCAGCTAGAATATAAAACCAAAAAATGTGCATCTACGCACTTGAGTTAACAAGCACAGCTCACCATCGGAAGCAACAATAACAGCATGTTTGGTTTGAAGTAATAGAATATGACTGGAATAGAATAGAAAAATGAATGGAATTAATGTACGAAAATCAAATAGGATTATTAGCGGAATCACTAGTTTATTCTATTGTCCGGTTGTCTTGGGTATCTAAAAGATTGGAATTGTATGTGTAACATTTAAAATGTAAATAAGACACATACATAATAACTTCATAAAGTATATATAAAATTGAAAGTTAACATACTTAGAATTATAAACTAGAAAAATATCTTTCTTCTTTCTCTAACTACTCATTTCCAAAAATTTATACTCTCAATTTTCTCTCACTTGCACATTTTTATCTCTAAGTTGTTTTCTTTAGCCATCTCTCTTGAATTTACTCAGAGCCCTAACCTAATCAAGGGGAAGCCATAAAAAGATCTTTCTCTTAACATCTCAGATCAAGAGGAAGGGTAGCTTGTCAAGCTGGCCTAGAATAGTCACTAAAGGAACTTTCTTTTTTGGGTATAGGCCATTTTAATAGTCATAGTCATAGAAAGATAGAAAGAAAAAGATTCGTTGTCCCAATAATGTCTCAATAATGTATAATTATCTCAAGTATTTTTTCTCTTGAAAGTTTTACACCTAGCCACATTCTCTCTCTACATTTTTTCTCCAATTAGTTTATCTACTACTCTCTCTAAAAATTATATTTTGAATATTTATCTTTCTTCAAATTTTATTATTTAGAATTTTATTTTTATTCTGAAAGTGAAAAAAAAAATCATTCCAATAGAATGAGTGTCATTCCACTTACTTCACACTTAATTAAGGAATGCCATTCCTCCAATTTTTATTCCAGTGGAATCAAAGATTTTCATTACATAGTATAGCCAAACGAGAGAATGAGAATTAGAGGGGGAATTATGATTCAATTCCACCTTAATTTCATCCAACCAAACATGCCCTAAATTAAAAAAAAAAAAAAAATCCTTTTCTAACATATGGGTCACATCCAGTACTCTCTGTTACTGCTGACTGACATAAAAGAGAAGAACCCTGAGACACAGCAGTACTACCAAGTTTTCCACACAAGCTCAGCAAGCCCTTACCAGAGAACTTCAACTTTGAGACTGGAAGATGCCCACTATTCTTTTTCTCAAGCCCAGCTCCTTGATTTATACCATATAATCCAGGGTGTTTCCGTGATGCCACGGGAAGGATCAATACGAGAAGCAATTTATTCAGGCATGCATTCCCCTAGGGAGGCTGAAATATGAAAAATTGAAAATAAAGTTAAGAAGGTGAATCGCGTCATGTCCGAGTGATTATCGTATGTAAACTACGAACAAAGTTAGAGATATAATAGGGCAGCACCATAATCATCAAGTTCTTTGATCGGAACCCAAATGGTTTTAGCAATTCTCAATTTGCATGACTATCCTCCACTATAGTTAAGTTAATTAGAAGCAAATGCACTATAGAATAATATTCAATGCAATTAAATACATGTGATTGAATTGAATATGTAAATTCTCAATCAAGTTCTTAATCGAAACCCTAAGCGCGAGAAGGAAGGAACGAATAAGAGAATAGATGGTGGAGAAATTCTGCGCTATAGTGAGGAGGAAAATCGAAGAGGAGAAAGAGAAGAGAAACCACACCTAGTTCGTGCAGTACGGACTTTGATAAAGAAAGAACAACGATTCGCAATGGTGAGAGGCCGAGAGGCAGGAACGGGGACTTACGATGCAATCCGTCGAGTGGAACGCACTTTAAGAGTGAGAAATTTCGAGTACTCTCTGTTACTGCTGACTGACATAAAAGAGAAGAACCCTGAGACACAGCAGTACTACCAAGTTTTCCACACAAGCTCAGCAAGCCCTTACCAGAGAACTTCAACTTTGAGACTGGAAGATGCCCACTATTCTTTTTCTCAAGCCCAGCTCCTTGATTTATACCATATAATCTAGGGTGTTTCCGTGATGCCACCGGAAGGATCAATATGAGAAGCAATTTATTCAGGCATGCATTCCCCTAGGGAGGCTGAAATATGAAAAATTGAAAATAAAGTTAAGGTGAATCGCGTCATGTCCGAGTGATTATCGGATGTAAACTACGAACAAAGTTAGAGATATAATAGGGCAGCACCATAATCATCAAGTTCTTTAATTGGAACCCAAATGGTTTTAGCAATTCTCAATTTGCATGACTATCCTCCACTATAGTTAAGTTAATTAGAAGCAAATGCACTATAGAATAATATTCAATCCAATTAAACACATGTGATTGAATTGAATATGTAAATTCTCAATCAAGTTCTTAATCGAAACCCTAAGCGCGAGAAGGAAGGAACTGATAAGAGAATAGATGATGGAGGCATTCTGCGCTATAGCGAGGAGGAAAATCGAAGAGGAGAAAGAGAAGAGAAACCACATCTAGTTCATGCAGTACGGACTTTGATAAAGAAAGAACAACGATTCGCAATGGTGAGAGGCCGAGAGGCAGGAACGGGGACTTACGATGCAATCCATCGAGTGGAACGCACTTTAAGAGTGAGAAATTTCGAGTTTACTGCATAATTCGAAATTCATAAGCGTCCCGAACAATCTGATAATGAAAACATATAACACGATAATAATTAATCAAGTTTTAGGTTACACAATAAAAAAAAAAAATAATAGTTCACATGATAATTTGATAAATTATTTTTAAATTAAAAATACAGTAATAAATATTTATAAAAAATTCCTAAATTTGTCTAATATTACAATTTAGTCTATATATATTAGTGTTACTAATCCTTTCTCAAATTTTAATTCACTTCATTAATTATGGATTATGGATTTATTGGCAGCTAACGTAAGACGTTTCATATTTGGTGGTTGTTCATGTGAATGTTGTTCGGGAAGTTCCACTGTATTTATGGATTTTTTATTTTTATTTTTGTGTGTATTGTTCCATTGTATTAGTGGAATTTTTTGTGTGTGTTTGATTGGTTTATTTTTCTTGTACTTGTATAATTTTTTAATATTTTGTTCTTTTATAAATTATGTTAAGAGGTCTTTCATGTGTAATGGGTTAAAAAGATTTTTATTGTGACATAATCTCTTATTGTGTCGTGACAATATTTCGTGTTATCGTGTAACATCATAAATTATCGTGTCGTGTGAACCCGATAAATTTTGTGTTATTGTGTAACACGATAAATTATCGTGTAAATTGTCTTGTCGTGTTGATGAGAATCAATGAGCACCATCAGAGGATCCGTTACATGTTCAAGTTGGGCCTATTATTAGAACAAGATCAAAGAAAAATCAATGCAGCACTTAATGGGCTAATTTAAGATACTTGACTCATATCTACAATAGTTAAGCCCAAATTAGGCCTATCGGACAATCAAAACCTAATTCATCTCATCAAGGCAAGTGGATGGGCTTAAACATAAACTTAAATGGGTCAAGGCATGAGGACCACGAAATTCAACATATTTATTTTATTTATTAGTCTTTTAATTTTAATTTAGGATATTTATTTGATGATTTGTAAGGCTTGATTGCCAAATAAATCTTTTCTTTTTCTAACTAGGAATGTAAGGCAAATTAAGAAACTTCCTTATTCTTTATTTAACAATTAGATTTTAGGGTTTCCTTTTTCCTCCATGTAGACCCACGAATTTCCAAGTGTACTAGGGTTTATTTCTTATTCTCTTAGCCGTTTATTTAAGGGGCTTTGTAGACCTACAATTTTCACACTTTTGATATTGATTAAGATATTTTGGAAGGATTTTCTCTTGAGTTCTTAAGAAAAAAAATTATGAACTTATCAAGAATTTCTTGTGGCGTTCAAACCTTATATCTTTTATTTGTAATTCATTATAATCATTGGGTTAAAATAATTATACCATTGGTTCGCGTTTTATTCATAAACATTAAGTTAAGGTAATCTATCTTTCAATTTCTATATTTTTAATTCGCTCAAAATCTGATTTAGTTTCGATCTTCGCGAAAAAACCCTAAGTTGATTTCGGGTCTCACTAATCCTTAATGAGGTTCACATCATTTGATATCAGATTTCGAGTCTCACTAACCCGATAAATTTCGTGTCGTATTCGTGATCAGATTTTATGACATGACAACCTGTCGTGTCATGTTCGTATTCATGTTACTTGTTATCGTATTCGTGATAGACGATAACACAACAAGAAACACGACCGATGATATGATTAGCCAACCCTAGTGGCTAGGCTCGCGGCCTCTCAAGGGAGACGGATAGCAAAGAGAATAAATAGAGATGAGAACACCTCTGGGAAAAAAGAGGGTGGGTTATAAAAAAAAATAAAAAAAAAAATAAAAATTGGTTAAACGACATTAAAAATCACATTCACGCAGTACAAAAAAGACCATCAAAACATGCAAAGAAATACAAGTAAATACTAAGGTAGAATGGGAATGGGATGGGATGAGAATTTTGTTTTCTTTTTTGGAGCAGAAGGGCGTTCGGTAATGACAATTTTTTTTTTTTGATCTAGGAACAGAATCACGTTTGGTAACAATTTTATCTTAAAAATAAAAAGCGAACCCTAAACCACAAATCTTAGAACAAATTTAAAAACAAATCCAAGAACAAATTCAAGAACACCAAGAAAAAATTCAAGAACAACAATCACAAATCCAAAAAATCTTCATTTGGAGCCTCGTCAAGTCAAGGCCAAAGCAGCAGCCATTGATTCCTTCTTCTCGGACCTTACATCTTCAAATGAATCGTTCTGACTCTTTGGAGATGGTCCCGCTTGTCTAGGTTGGCCACTTGGAGTTTGCAATCGCTAAGACACTGTGGAGATGGACACGAACTGTTCATTATGCTTGTTTGGTAATGATAAGTGTTGGGTTATGATCGCTAAATCTGCATTATGCAACTCCATTTATATAGGCCTAGGCCATTGCCAACATCATTGAAGGCTACATAATTTTGGGTGATATTGAATTTCTCGGGATCTAGCGTCGCTAAGCTTCTTGATTTGGTTGTCGGTATGTGATAATAGAAGATTGCTTTCAATTCTTCCTCTTACTGATATTCTAATAAGTTTACGTGGAAGTTTTTCTACTTCCCATTTTACTCTTTCTCCCAACTTCTTTAAGCAGGTCATTGATTTGGGCATCTTCCAAGATGCCAAGGATCAATTGATAAATGGCTAAGTGGGTATCTCCACGGGACTTCAAAGAGGATTATGCCCTTCGCAGTGCCTTCATTAGGGCGGTGATTGCGGGGACTGAATCGGGAGCGAATGATTGAGATGGTAGTTTCTTCAGCGCTTGATTAATGACCCTCTCTGCTGATTTGGGTCATTAGTGGCATTGTTCGTCTTGTGGGCTAAATTTTCAGGATTCGTGCTTGATGCCATTCAATTCCAACTGAATTTCAAGTACCTGATTCAATTGTTCACTAAAGAAATTTTTTCAAAAGAATAATTATTAAAAACACTACCAATCAAACTATTGTTGCAAGGAGCATTAGTAATCAGAACATGTAAAGGATTGCACTTGATTTTATCTTAACAGTGAAAAAACTTGAGAAAAATTCTCTCAAGTTGAAGGTATGGACTATACACGAAGTAAAGTCACCGATAATCGCAATGAACCGGAATACCAATGAAAAAGACAAGCTAAATTGTACTTCATCAACATAAGCATGAATATAATTAACATCATATATGTGGAGAAAAACACGAAATCATGTACTAAAGAGAGGCCGGTATCGGCTACATCTTATAAGCGTGCTGTCTGCTTGCTTCGAAAATTGGCATTCTCATCGTGGTCAAAAGAAGTTTCACTGGGGAAGCAATTGATTTAAAGTATGACTGTTACTTTTGGATAAAAACACACCAAATATGAAGAACCTATATGTATGCTCAAGGTCATTAAACCATGGAATCTTCAAATGAAGCACTGAACAACTTTTTCCTTCTCCAAATAAGTAAAATAAGACATAGGTAAAGCAAAATAGTACAAAAAATAAAGTAAAATACAACGATGCAATATATTTAGACAAGTGTAGGAATGTTATTCATTAGCATAAGCAATCAATCCAATTATCTAAAATGAGATAAAAGTGGAACATATTGACATTGTACATTTGGTTGAGGTATTTAAAGGTATTTTTAAATTAATCTTTACAAATTTATCTTCAAAATCAAATTGCTACCAATTACCCAAGAGGTGTTAGTCATGTTGGCAAATGAGGTGCCCCTTTCCATTGTCAACTAGGGATTGGGAGGTTTAAATGCCCCAGAAATCTTAAAGTCCAAGAACAATGAACCTACTTTACTGAAATTGGTAAGTGACGTTTGATTAGCGTTTCCACTTTTCCCATCTGATGGGATGACAATTCGATTTTCACTTCAGGAATTAAATCTTGAATTTAATCTTGAATGTATCATGTCAATGTGGAAGAGTACACCCTTAAGATCGTCCTGAGAGGTGATTAATCCTGATACCTATTTCCAATTTCCAAGGCTCAAAATCAAGTTTGAGAAGTTAAACAAATAAATTTAGAGATTAAATTCAATATCACAGTTGCATATTACATATCAGATGTGATATGATTATGGCATAAATCAACATTAATATAAAAATCCACTCAATTTTCATATTGCAACCTTCATTCCCATAGCAACCACAAAACGTCAGAACTCATATTGTTTACACACAAACACGCACACAAAGAGAGAGAGGGAGAAAGAGACCTGGGTCATAAGAGCGATGAGAATTAGGGATAACGAAACGTCTATAATGAACGAACAGGACAACAAAGAAGAATAGGCATTTCTAAAGGGGAAAAACGTGGAGTATCTCAAACGACTGGTGCGAAATCGAAGATCTCGCCGTAGAAAAGCTCGACGCCATCTCCGGTTAGAGAAAGACGTAGTAGACACATTGGGTCTCACATTTCAATTTTGTTTCCAATTGGCCAAATTTACAAACCTGTTAAGTCATAAGTAACGGTCAACGTTATAGTAAAGGAGTTTTGGTCCATTCACATCCAAAGTTAATTTTCTCTGCCGCCTATATAAATTAATTACACTTTGTACCCCCATATTTCACTTTACCTAAAATTAATTCGATGGGTCAATTTAAAAAATCACTCAAACTTGAAGGGTTGAAAGATTTATTTTTTTACATTCCATTCTAACCCTTCTTCTTCTCCACTTCTACCTCGCTGATCAACAGCCACTACCGCTACGATTGACAACTATCATCGCGTTAGTTAACTACATAGTACATAAAAGATCAATTACATAAAGAAAAGATCAAAACTATCCAAATCCAGCAAACTACAATACTAAATCAAAATAATCATTCGTTGCCCCGTTCAATCTCCAATTGCCACCTCGATCAATCTCCAACACTACCGTTTTAAACACCAACATCTCCAACAATATATGATTTCAATAATTTCAACCACAAATTTTACCAATTGTATGAAATTCATAATTTTTATTTTAATATCTATTTTTATCAATTTTTTATTGAGATCTTTGATTGATTTTCCCCTACCAAATTCAAAATACCATATCTTTACGATAAATCATATATCCGTTTTGATTTGGTAATAATCAGATTAAAAACTAACAACCAACTTTAGGGACTCACGATGTAATTTATTTTCATACTAGAACCCTTAAGTTTGAGTCTAGTTCATCTTCTACCCCTTCTCTCTCTATAGTTTTGCAGGGATTAGCCAGCTCATTTCATGGCTCCATCTCTTCACTGTCAACAAAATTTTCATCCATTATTCATGATAAATCAATTTGTTAACCAAATCTACCCTAATACCAATGCCACAGCAGCAATAGATTGTTATCGCCGCTGCCACAGTAGCAACAATTTCCCCCCTTAAATCGAGGTTATTTTTTTAGCGTATGTTTTCACGCATGAGTTATACATTATTTTATATAATAAAACAACTCAATATAAAATTTTCAAACATATTTCGCTTATATATTTTAAAAAATATTAAAAAAATAAGATGTGCTTTCACTTATCTCTCTTTCTCTTTTATTTATTTTCATTTCTTTCAAAGTTTATTTATCCCTTTATCCCTAATTATCAATTTGTTGATGCCTCTCTGGATCTTTTAATTCTTTCCGTATTATCAAAAGTTTTATTTTTCTTCTGTCCTTAACTATGAAAATCGCATTCTCCTTATCTCTACTAATAGATCCGAGGCATATACTAGTTTCTAATATTATAGAAACTAATTTTAAACCCGCATAATACGTAGGTATCGAAAAAAAATATTATTTCAATATTGTAGGTAGATACAATTAATCGTTTAATTTTATATCTAATACATTTTATGAGAGTATAGAAAAATAAATTTATTGAGAAATGTTAAAAAAATAACCTAGAAAACTATTAATGTCGACCTCTAAAATTATTAACGTTGATTAATATTTATTTTTTCGAAATAGTAAATATTAAGTAAACAATTCGTAGAGGGTTTTTGATTGTTTAACTTTATGTTTTTCAGATAATGGTTTTAAAATAATACAAGAGGTATTTTTTATATTATTTAATAGTTTCTATTATTTGGTTAAAAGTGATTGGAATATTCTTTTGAGCAAATAAAATTTAATAAATTTTATATGTAATTAATAGATGGAAGGAGAGAATTTTATTAAATGGTACGACAGAAAGAAGAAGAGGAAGAGATAAATCACATATAATTAATTATAATAAAAATAAAGATGAACCATATAGGTAAGTTTAAATGATGTCCCTAGTCGTTTGAAAAACTTATAATGATAAAATTAATTCAATCTACTATATTAATAATAAATAATAATTACATGCACTCAAATTACTATATTGATTATAAATAATATTTAAAGTATTGAAATAAAATGTTAGGGTAGAAATTGATGCACCCTAATTTTTCAATTAAATTAAAATAAATATACAGAGTGTAAAATGAGAAGAGTTTTTTTAAAAAGCTTCGGTTTTCTCATAAAAATACTTAAGCCAGTTTTAGAAAAAAGGAGTCGCCACCTAACATTGAGTTTAAATGGTGTGCTAGGTCACTGAATTTTTCTTTTTGAAAACAATTTAAAAAAAAAAGGCTTAAATAAGATTTTGACTTAAAAAATAACATGATCCGACCAGATATTCATTTTAAAGGGTTTGGGGGTCAGTTACACTCAGAGAAGGTGTTAGGCACCCTAAAACGCCCGTTCAAAGACGATACTTTATTCAATTAAGTCTAATTAAAATTTAAGTCTAAATGTTTTTATTTTATTTTGAAATCCTGCTAATATATATATATATATATATATTATTTTTTTAATTTTCTTGTTTTTATATTTTATTTTTTTAATTTATGTAATGAATTTATATATTGAGGGAGGGGAATACTCATTTTAAGCATTTCAATCAGAAGGCGGAGAAATTTCCTCCACGTTTTGACCATCCATTAAATTTAACAAAAATAAATAAATAAGTAAATAAAAAATAAACACACACCCATACACACACATCGAGGAGAGTAATCTTCCTTCTAAATCTAAACTGCTCCAATGGAAGACCGAGAGTTTTCCACCTCGTCTTCTAAATTTAACACAAGTTAAAGAAACACACGCACACACACACTCACACGCATCCAGGGAAGTAATTTATTTTCTAAATCTAAACTGCTCCAATGGAAGGTCGGGAGTTTTCCACCTCGTATTGTCAGCACATTATATTTAATACAAGTTAAAGAAACACATGCACACACTTACTCACACGCATCGAGGGGGTAATTTTCCTTCTAAACCTAAACCGCTCCAACCGAAGGCCGGAAGTTTTTCACCTCGTATTGTTAACACATTATATTTAACAAAAGTTAAAGAAACACACAAACACGCACACACGCACACACTTAAGTTAGGTCAATTTATATATTGAGATGAGTGATCTTCTTTCTAAATTTAAACCGCTCCAATGAAAGACAAAGATATTTCCACCTCATTTTATCTACTAAAAAAAAAATATTAAAAAAAATCTAATTTACAAAACCAAAATTTAGTATAATAACGACTTATTAAAAAAAATTAGAGTAATATTTACAAAAGATGAAAGTTTACAATCTTAACTTAGGGATTTTTTTCTTCTTCTTCCTTTCTCTTCTTCTTTTTTAAAAAATAAAATAAAATAAAAATACTATTAGGTTGCATTTGAGTAAGGGAATTATAGGAGGGATTTCATTTAAGTAGAGGATTTGTAAATTCTCTTTTGACAAATCCCTTGTTTGGGGAGTGGAAAGATTTGAAGAAAGATAATTTGTTAAATCCTTTGGGGGGTGAAATGAAGGATTTCGAAATCCTTTTGGGAGAGGTATAATTTGTGAAATCCTTCATCTTGCTGAACATGTTCTTCATCGTCTCTTCTCCGATCGCCCCTAATTAAGGTCGATTCATTCTTCCATTCTTCCTCTTCGTCGCCATTCTTCCATCTTCGTTCTTCCTCTTCCCATATGAAGGTCGATTTGGAGGTTGACCGTCGTCCAAACGTCGTATAGGGCCATCATCGTCTTCTGCTTTGGAGGTTGGCTGTCGTCCGAACTCGTTGTCATCTAGGGCCTTCGAAGACGATTTCGTCTTCGAAATCGAAATCAATTGCAAAAACGATTTCAATGTCGAAATCAAACAACGATTTCTTCTTCGAAATCGAAGCAAATTAGGGTTTCGACTCCATTTCGAACGACGATTTCGTCTTTGAAATCAAAATTGAACGTCGATTTGTAAATGTTGTGTTTGCAGATCAGGGTTTCGACTCCATTTCGAACGACGATTTCGTCTTCGAAATCGAAATCAAACGTCGATCAGGGCGTCTTATGTTTGCAAATTAAGGTTTTTCTTGAATTTGTTATTGGATTTGGGTTTGGTATGTGGGTTTCTATTTTTGTTCCCATAAATTCTATTATGTTCTGTTTTGTTCCCATAATTTGTTAAAATTACACGTTCAAATGCTTCGGCTTAAACTATTATCCAAATAAGGGATTTATGAAATGAACGGATTTCAAAATCTAGGATTTTAAAATCCCTTCATTTCACAAATTTCTTATCTAAATGTAACTTTATTTTTCTTCAAGACTTCTCTAAAAAAAAAAAATTTCAAAAATTTGTTCACTTTTCTCCTAAAATTGTTGCTAAATTTGCCTTCCCAAAATTTCTCTTATCTCTTCCCCTTTTTGGTCTCTTTGATGTTGTATTTATAGCTCAAGAGGTGCATGAATGATTTAGAGGACAAGGGACATTCAATCACCATAAAACAAGGGTAAAAAATGGTGGCAAATGAAGAAAAACCCTATAAGAGTGATGAATGAATAGTGGTTTTTTGTGGAAATGGACTGATCAAATTAAAATGAGGAGATGGGCTGAAATGGATTGTGTTTTTGGCCTAAACGAACTGAAAATGGGTTGGAAATGGATTGAAAATAAAATGAGCCTAATTTTGATTGGATTTGGGCCAAAAATGGGCTGCAAAATGGGTTGAAAATGGCCAGGCCCGCTGATCTGCGCACAATGCGAAACTGCACATGAGTTGCAACTTCAAACAGATGTATCTCTTTTATACGAACTCCGATTTAGCTCTATAACCAGTCGTTGAAATGCTCAGAAAGTTTAATTTTATATGCAACTTGTTTTATCTCCAAATTCAAACTATGAATTTAGTTATGTCCAAAAGAGTGGACAATGATCTTCATTCTAGTGCCGAAAATCGTGACTTTTTATCTGTTTGATTTTTCCTTGCGCACTTTGCTTCCAAAAATTGTGTTTTGATCTAAATCTTCAAATGAGAAACACTATTTTTATTTTTTTTTGTATTTTCTGAAATAAAAGTAAAATAAAACATATTGAAACAAATCACAGTTAACTATAAGAGTGTTAATTATCAAACAATAAGAGATCTAACAATTGGGGGTGTATTTGGTTTGTCAATGCAAAATATTTATTTATTGACTGTTTTATTTAGTTAGTGCATTTCGCACACTGTCAAAATCCACATAGGAAAAAGAAAAGAACAAAATTAAAAATGTATATTTAAGAAAAAAAGGAAACAAAAATAGAAAAAATAAAGGATATGCATAAAAAAAGAAAAGAAAAAGAAAGAGGTGCCAAGCTAGAAAGTGCTATAACTAATATTATTTATATTTTACTTGATTAATTTCAATATTACGTAATTTTCACTATACACATAATGAAAATATAGAATGAGAGGTTATTGGTTTTGTACCTAATTTTTTTATGTCATTATTATAATTATGAACAATAAATAGTAATTATTATTTATATTGTTACATAGATAGTGAAAATAAAAGAGAGAAGGTAATAAATAAAATTATTATAAGTTTTGGTAGAATTTTAATCCTTAATTTTAAAGGAAAAATAGGATTGGAGAAATTGATAATATTTGATTGTAATTCATTCTCAAATCGTTGGCTTCCACTCTTACATATAAACATATAGGTATGGATATAGATTATATGATTTTTTAATCAATATTTGTAAAAAATATTAACAGCCCATTATTTGTAATTGAACCACCCCATCAAGTGCTGTTGTATCAAAACCCTAAGCCATGCGTACTCAAAACCCTAACTAAACCCTCACTTTATATAGCAAGAGCGAGTCTAGTGAGATCTCTCTTCCCCCCCCCTCTCTCGTCTTGAGTCATAATCTCTTCCTAAAAGCCTTAATCTCTCTCTCTCGAACTCCCTCTGAAAATGCCGCTTGGAGAGAGATTAGGCGACAGCAAAAGCGAGTCAAGGTACTGTGGAGTTGAGACAGAGTTCAACGATGACATGCCTCAGCTTCTTTCCTTCAATATCAATGGTGGCTTTGATTTCGTAGTCGCTCCTTTGGTTAGTCATTCAATTAAATACTAGTATCATCATCGTCCCTTCTCAATGTTGCATTTTAATTTACGTACTTTTCTTGGAATATGTTTGTGGTAGCATACTGGAACTTGTTCTTCTTGTGTCGTTGTTCCTCCTGCATTCGTTCTGTTCCGTGGTGACCAATTAGCCAATCACCTATAGTATTCTGTTGACGACTTTTTTTTAAGTGAACCCTGATTTTGGTTTCACATCTAGTCTGTTAGCTACACGAAGTATAACATTTATGTTCTGCTAATGTTTATTGAAATTAATTGTTTCTTCATGATATATATGGTCACATGTGCATATGGTAGCTGAAAATGTACGAAACACATTTGGCATTTCTAGTTTTCTGTTTTTCAGTCAATTTAACTAAATCTAGAAATCCATGGTTGTTGATCATTTTTCTTTCAAATTTTTAGTTTCAGCATGTGATTCCTGAAAATGGGTCAGTACATGTCCCTATGACGTATTGGTTCCAGGGTTTTGGCTGCTAAGTATTTCTGAGACTTGGTAGGATTTTGCATAATGCATCTTGCGAGCATGGATTTCCTTTTGGCTGATTTATACTTCCATCTAGTTTGTGGGTTCATGGACATACTGTAGTAGGAGATGTACAAAACCATGTTTTCATATTTATATATAATTAATTAAATGAATTATTAAAGAATAAAATTATTTCTATTATTATTAATTTAACTGGATTTTTTTGAATAGTGTCTCAAAATATGAAGGCAAAATATGTAGGCAAAAATATAGCTATCATATGTGTGACTGCTCGTTAAGCTAAGTGCACCTAGAATAATGTGTTCTACTTTACAAATTGATGCTAGACTCTCGTTTCACTCATTGTCTAATCCCTAAATTCCATAATCATTGTTTCTATGGTATAGTATTTCATGTTGTATCTTATACTAGCGTATACACCTTGCTTGTAGGCACAAATTTTAATATAAATAACTGTATGTACTATTCCATTGTTAATTCAATAGGTACAACAAATTGCACTACTAATAAACTTCACATTCAATATAGGAAAGCTTGACATCAAATTTGAACCTAAAAATATCTTTGGAATTTCTTTTGACATGATTCAAAATTTAATCAATTGTTGCTCAAATAATCCTTATACTAACATTCAAGAAAGCAAAAAGTCACTCCAAGAATAAGGGAGTACTACATCAAAATAAAAATAAAAAACTAATAAAATGAAAAATTTAACATGTATTGTAAAATGAACAAATTTTGAGAAAAATTAGTTTTAAATTTTAAAAAATCAAATAGTGGGTCGAAAGAGGATTGTTCCGTGATGGCTCAAGGTTGTGTTGGTGGAGGTGCATGTTGAGGTGGTCGTTGGGTTTGAGAGAGGGGATGCTAACTAGGGATTGAGAGAGATACGGAGCGTGGGTTTTAATATAGGAGACTTCTATAGTTAGGATGGAGAGAGAAAGGAAACTTTTGATGAAAATAATTGAGTGAGAGAGAGAGGAGGAGGCATGTGAAATTAATTGATAATTTGATATGTTCTAAAAATGTATTCGATATTGATAATTTAATATATTCTAGAAAATATTATCTCATTTCTGATCTGTACAGAAGTATAAATAGGGATTATAAGATGTATTTTTTCTGCTTTTCTTCTGGTGGCTAATTAGCCTGTCACACTTCAGCTACATAGCTATGATATCTGTGACTGGTCAGTAAGTGCACCTAGAAAAATGTTGTCTGCCTTTCAGAGTGATGCAAGACTCCTGTTTCAGCACTCTTTGGCTGATACCTAAATTTCTACTGTTGTGGTTTCTTCCACATTTTTTTTTGTGCCGTGTTTTATTTTACAGTTAATCGGTGTCCACCAGATATTATATGGTACATGTAATTATTTCAGGAAAATATACATTAATATGTTCTAGAAATATATTATATGACTTATAATTTGAGAAATGTTATCTAGGTTATAATATATCTTTTCACGGATTTTCTTCTGGTGTCCAATTAGCCAATCACACTTTCAGCTGCATAGCTATTCTATGTGTGACTGGTCAGTAAGCGCACCTAAAATAATGTGTTGTCCGCCTTTGAGAACGATGCGGGACTCTCGTTTCACTCTTTGGCTGAAACCGAAATTTCTGTTATCATGGTTTCCTATTTTTTGTCAAGTACTATCATTGTTGATTTGATTATGTTATCTCAATGGTCTCACACCTTGAGACCATTGAGATAAATCTACCGGCCTTCTAGTATGACATTGCAAGCTGGACAAGGCAAGTTCATCAGCAGCTAGTAATCCAAGCTTGAAAAGTAGAAGGGGAAGTATTGCTCTTTCCTCGATGTATATTAGTTGGATTTTAAAGGATTAAATAGCTGGATTTTAGAATGCAAGCTAAATGAGGATTTAGGTTTTATACCTATATGTTATGAATTCGCTGGTTGATTATATATAGAAAGGACAATCAGTGGGAGGTCCTCCATTTAGGCTCTAATTGGTCAAAAGTCCTACATGCGGTAAAAACTTTTGATTTAATCCCATTTGTTTTAAAAAGGCAGAAGCTTTGCTCACGTGATAGCGTGCCAGTTACATATAACTATTTTGTGTGTAATATTACTGTTTTAGTTACAGGTAACTAATTTTTTTTTTCCAGTTACATGTTCCAATAATATGTAACTAAAAGTTTGGTATTTTTTCAGTTACGTCACAAAATATTATACATATGTATGCAATTGTAATATGTAACTAATATTATATAAGTATATGTAACTAAAAATACCTAATATGGGTGAAAAGTAACAATTATGAAATTGAAACTAACATTAGTTACATGTAACAGAATTTATTATAAAAACCAAATGTACTCACTAAAAGACTCCTTCCTACAATCCCTGTAATATTCCTACAATTCCTTCAATGCGGGACTAAAACACAAGTGAAATATAACTTAAAGGACTAAATCAAAATCTAATAACATAAAAGGACTTTTCACCAATTAGATTTAAAAAAAAAGACTTTTCACCGATTTTCCCTATATAGAAATCATTTTTTCACAAAAATATAAAATTTCTAAATGTACACCGCTGCTAAAATTAAGTAAAACACATTGCTAAATGTACATCCCTAACACCAACCTAAATGTACACCCCCTTTCATTCCCCCAATACCATACATCTAATGTACATGTACACTGACCATAGCCTTCCTCTCCAACATGGGTTGCTGGGGACCATTAATCTGCAACTCTCTTTTCGCCCCTTCCTCTTTTGCCCTTCTCCAACCCCGCCTGAATCCCTGCAACCCCAAACAATAAACATAGCCCCCCCTCCCCCTCCCCATCTCTCTCTCTCTCTCGCACGCACACATGCGCATGTGTATAAGCAAAAAAATGTAATTCACCCCATCCCCCCCAAATAAGCTTCCCTTCCTCTCTCTCTCTCTAAAATACGCATAATATATATGAATCTATGTGTATATATGTATATGGCAGTGTTGTAAAAGGTGAGGGCGTTGGGCTGGGTGTTTTGGTCTGTCTAGGGCGGGGGTGTAAGCCCCGCGATACGTGATTTTTAATATTTTAAAAATATTATTTATAATTACAAAATACCAAACAAATAATTAAAAAGGATATATATGAATTATGAAGAATAGATATAGATAATATTATAATTATTACTTATTAAGTTATAACTTGTAATTTATGAATAAAATATATAAAAAAAAGATAAATAAAACAGAAAAATCAGAAAAACGGAGAAAAATAAAAATAACAGATAAATATAAAGAAAATCCAAAAAACGGAAAGACAACAAAGTATCAAGATAGAAAAATAAAGTGATAAACAGAGATTAAGAGAAAAAATCAGAAAAATAAAAAAAGCAGAAATTAAGGAAAAAAAACAGATAGCAGAGAACAATAAACAGAAAAATTAGAAAAAGAAAGATAAATAAACAAAAACAGAAAAACAAACAGAGTACACAGAAAAAAGAAAAATAAGATAGAAAAAAAAACAGAGATTGACAGAAAAAATCAGAAAAATAAAAAAACAGAGAAATTCAGATAACACAAATAACAGAGAAAAATACTGTAAAATTAAAAGAATATAGAAATATAAAGAAAAAACAGATAAATAACATAGAAAGAATGAAAAACATAAGAGAAAAAATTTGTAAAAACCCAGAGCGTATGACCAGGCGATGTCCAGCGTCAGTGTTCATACTCCCTGGGTGTTGCCCAGCGTCACTGGGCATACGCCCACCAGGTTTTGCGCCCCCGCCATCACCCACGGGCACTTTCCTTGCGGCCCGGCCCTGGGCGCGCCTTGCCAGCGCCCATGACAACACTGATTTGAACTATCACGTCCACGTTGTCTTCTAATTCTTTGAATCTTCGTTGATACGGCGGTAAATGTGGATATCAGAAGTGTAATGAATAATTCCCAGTTTTTCTCCATTTGTTCTTATGTTAGCTTGGTCATAACTCATGAGTGTGGTCCATGAGGCCTCTCTGACATACTGGTTCTTTAATGCTAAAGGCCTCAGCACTCCCCTCATGGATGCTCTTATGATAATTGCATGTGCAGTTTTTCTATTTTTTACTGGTCTGCTCAATCTGATAAATTTTACTGTTACTAACAGTAAGAATGTGTTCTGTTACTTTGTTGATACTTGTGTCTGATTGGTACTTATGGTAGAAGTCTTCTAATTATTCCATGCACTTCAGATGGAGAAAAATCCTTTCTTCTATTATATTTTTCTCTCTCTTTTGTTTTATTTGTTTAATGGATATCATTTGGATTGTAATTATGACAAGGAAGCTGTTTATACATGAGCATACTAAGCTCTAATTAACCATCAGATATGTCTCATTTAGACAAAAGAATTATACTGCTAAGTTACACCGTGCTCAAGTTCATTGTAGATTTGTAGTTTGTAATTACCAAAGAAATGTGCAGATGGATCCCACGTATAGGCCTAGCTTATTGGAGGCTGCCGGGTCTCCTGTGTTGCCGTTTGCTGGGTCAGACTTAATTTTAAGCCCTTTGCAATGGAGTAGTCATGTTGTTGGTAAGAACTTGATTCAGTGTTTATCTCTAGTATTTTTATGTTTTGATTAGTTACTTCTTTTTATGCCTACGAACAGAATTGTCAAATATGCAGTATTTACTGACAAAAGAATTTGGTTATTGAAAAAAAAAATCAAGATACTTCTAATGTCGAATCCTGAAGAGTCTTTCCTGGGTAGTTGGTATAATTTACTGACGAGTATTCCAAATCTTTCCTCTAGTTTAAAATTGACTTTGTTATGCACATCGATGAAGTGTGGTGGAATATTAATCTGAATAAATCATGCTTTTTTGTCCCTTGTACTAAGTAGTAAGGCCCTACATAGATAATATACTTAGCTACTAAAGTTAAAGAATAAAACATGTTTACTAAGTAAACTTAGTCTCTAAGAAACAAAGTCTAAATAGGCCCTCAGTCTTGGGCTTTAATTAATGGGCCTTCTTTTTATTCTTTTTACTATCGAATTGTTCTATGCATTTTTGACCAACTTGTCCAATCTCAGGGACAGTTTAAAACAAGCCATAGGCTAATATCCCCCATAAAACTCTTCTTTTTCTCTCTCTCCTGAAGCTTAAAAAAACAGCCAAATGAATGATTTTCCAACGGCTGATTAACCTTTTAGGCGGACAACCTCCTCTCCAACTATTGAGCTGCTTTGATCATTGATGGACGATTGGACATCATGTTCGTTTTGGTTTTTTGTTTTGTGTTGGAATTTGGGTTAGTGACATGGACCTTCCTGTGGGACGTTGTTTGTTTCTATGGTACATTGATGCTTCTTACCTTGCCTAAGCTAATCATTTAATCTTCAAGTAGTCCATTTCTTCACCTTGAAATTTCTATATAGATTTAAATTTCATTTGCACTTCTTCATCTTAACCTTTTCATCCTTGTTATGTGAATTCTTTGGACAAATAAATTTGGTATATTATCGCAGGCAAGATTAGCTCGTGGATTGATTTGGATTCTGAAGATGCCATACTTCGGAAGGACTCAGAAATTGCCCTAAAGCAGGAGATTGCCTGGGCTTCCCATCTTTCTTTACAGGTACGTGATAATTTACTCTGAAAATTCTGTCTTATCAAGTTCTCTTGTATTTAATTATCTTTTGGTGTGCTTCACTAGAAGTTCTACATGTGTTGTGTGAAAGCCCGTTGTGTTTAATTTTTCTTTCTCCTGCAGGCATGTTTACTACCTGTACCTAAAGGTGCTTCCTGTGCCAACTATGCTAGATGTGTGAATCAGATTCTTCAGAGCCTCAACAATATGCAGGTGCCATCTTAGAAATATTCTCCCCCACCATGAGATACGATATAATATCCATATAGAATTGTATTTTCACTTCTTTCATTATCATTGTTCTTATTGTTTAATTCCACATGAAAAGTTGTGGCTTAGGATTCCACTGGAGAAGTCCGAAGACGATGCTGCTAATCGGAACCCTGATGTTATGGTGAGTATACACTATTTGGATTTGGGAATTTCAGGAACTCCAATTATAGGTTTCTCTCTTAGTTGGAGTTTGCGGTGCATCACTATTTTAAGCCTCCTCAGTTACCATATGAGCCTTGTTCGTTTATTTATTCAGCCAACTGGTTAATATTTTGGGCTTTTGAGACATGGTTGTCCATGTATCATTTGTTTAAATTTAGGCTTGGTACTAGGTTCCTCGGAGTTTGTGCATGATGATGAACCTTAGTTGTTGCATGTGAGGGTAGTCTTGTCCCAATTCTTTTTTTGACATCCTAATCTATTATATGGGCTTTGTAGAGACAATCCGTCCACTACTAGTTAGGTTTTTCGGTTGCTATATATGAAACTTGGCATTACTTGAATGGAGAATATTCAATTGGAAGTTTGAAAGAGCCTATTCAAAACTTGGAAAATACCCACAAAAATCTTTTCAGACAACTTTGTGGTGAAAGACTTGTCAACTGACACAAACTTCTTGGTGTTCACCTATGAAGTACAAACATGGACACGAACACAAACGAGCGACATGGACACGACATGGACATGGCGACATCACACTTTTTCTAAAATCCAGACGTGGACACGGCGAGGACACGTTAATAAATAAATATATATTGTTATATATGTTAACCTAATTAACGAAAGACGTGTGTCATTAAGCAAATTCATTCAATAAAAACCATTCGGTCAATAATCATAAATCTTCAAAAATCAAACCAACATTCACATTTAAAAAACTCCCATAAACAAAAGTAAGAAAGACGCAAAAAAAATAAAAAATAAAATCACTCGAGGTCGATTACTATCTTGGCACCCATCATCGGTGAATAAGACGATTGATTTTCTGCCTTTCTCATTTCTCCAATTGTTAAAGACCCATTTAATATCAAATTACGAGATACACTCCTTAAATAATAATGTAATTACAGTAAGTTAATAAAATAATAAAAAAATTTGACTCCCCAAATCACACGGGTTTCCGAAGTGTCCAAAACGTTCATTTCACGTGTCAGTGCTGTGTCAAAATCTAAAATAAAATAAAATAAAATTGGACATGCCCTGACACGTGTCGGATACGTGTTGGAGGCTTGTCGGTGTCCGACACGTGTCGAACACCAACATTGGCGGAGTGTTGGTGCTTCCTAGGTGTAAGAAGCAGACTATAGTCCGACACGTGTCGCATATGTATTGTATGCATGTAGCTTGTGAGAAATGTGCTTTATCCTTGGACCCTCTAACGGTTTAGTAAAAAAATTTGCTAATTGGTCAGGAAAATTCACATGTCTAGTTTCAATCAATTTTTGCACCAACTTTTCTTGTATAAAATGATAATCAACCTTAATATGTTTAGTTCTCTCATGAAAAATTGGATTCAATGCAATGTGAAGTATTGCTTGATTATCACATAATAGATCCATCGATGGAAAATGAGTAAACCCAAGTTCTTCCTACATATGTTTCAACCAAATTAGCTCTTTAGTGTTATGGGCAATGGCTTTGTATTATGATTTCGCACTATAGTCTGCTTCTTACATTTCCGTGAGATGAAATCAATGTTGTAAAAGGTATTCGTAAGGGTCGCCCCGTGGTAAGACAGTCCTAAACTACCCCGGGCGATGATGGGGCTTGTGGTGGGGTGGTCCTAAATTGCCTCGAGCGATGATGGAGATGATTTTCCAACTGGGCTTCCGCCTAGATGCGTTGGCGACGCCTAACTTCGCCTCGGGCGAAGGTCGATAGAGCTTACGCCCTGTGTTTCCATAACCAAAAAATCAAGAAAGGGAACTTGATTTGCATGTGTTTGATATGCTCGTCTTCGTCTTCATCTTCTTCACTTCGTCGGTGACAGATCTCGAAGGCTGGAGGTGCAGCCAAGGTTTGGGGCATTAGAGGTTATGATTCAGATGAGAAAACTGAGGTCGATAGCAGAAGAAACATGAGAACAAGGGTTGAGTCATGCAATTTTTTTTATGTTTTATTTTAAATAAAGCAATTATGTCCTCTAATTTATATTTGTTTTAAATTAATAAAGGAAAATTTGGAGTCTTTGACCAAAATTCAAGGAAGATTATTACTTGTTAAAGAATAGATAATAGAATAAAAAATAAGATTTAATAACATCCCTAAATAGGTTGGTCTCGTATGGAAAATAAAATTTCAATAAAATTACTATTTATGATTAATAACTTTTGTCATCTTATGATTTTATCTATATTTATTTTTCATATATATATCCTTTTTATTTGTTTTCTATATTTTTTAATTATTTATAATTTTAAATATTAAAAAATTATGTATTGTGGGGCTTAAGTCCCACGCCTCAGGGCTTACGCCTCGCCGAATAGGTCAAAACGCTTTGCCCAACGCCCTTGCCTTTTACGACACTAGACGAGATTACTACCAAACCAACACATAATAACTAGAGTAGACATCCAAGTGGAGGGTGTTCCAACCTAGTTTGCGTTATGTTTTAGTGTTGTTGAAGTTCTGATACAATATACTACAACCAGGTGCACCTTTCAAATATTTGAGACAATGAACCACTGTTTCTTATTAAAGCGTCGTGAAACAATCCGAGAATTGGCTGATAACACGAACTGCTAAAGAGAAGCAATTCTGGTAACAATCAAGTAGTTTAACTTCTCAACTAATCGTTTGTATTTTCTTCCCAATGTGCTTGCAGTTTCATGTTTGGATCCATGGGTGAGTCATTTGGTTTGGCTACTAACATTCGTGTCTCGTTTTACGATTCAAATACATTTTTCTTGAGAGAATGCCTTGGCTAGATCGAGCAATCTCAATTGCCAATATGTACGTCAATGGACTTAAATCTATGGTTCGAAACTTATTGTTCAAGAATAGTTTGAGAGTTTGAATCCCACCATTGTCGTTCCCTGTGATCACAATATCATCTCTATATACGATGAACAATATTTTACCTGCAGTGGTATGCTTGTAATATACTGAGTGATTGACCACATATCTCTGAAGATCGACTCATTGACTACATCACTACATCTCCCAAATCATGCTAGAGGAAACTGTTTGAGGCTTATATATGGACTTCTTCAAACTACACACCAATGTTGACTCCCCCTGAGCAATTAACCCGGAGGTTACTCCATATATACGTCCTCAAGTAAGTTTTCATTCAAAAATGCATTTTTAATATCAAACTGATGTAGGCTAGCTGAAGTTGGCAACGAGAGACATGGATAGACGAACAGATGGGAGCTTGGCAAATGATGAAAAGTCTTAGGGAGCAGTCAAGGCCATATATCTGGGTATACTGTTTAACTACTAGGCGAGCCTTGAGTTGATTAATTGAGCGTTTTGGATGAACTTTATTTGCATTCACCCATTTACAATCAACAACGGTTTTGTTCGGTGGAAGAGGAACAAGATCCTAACTGCCATTCTGGTGTAAGGAAAACATTTCCTCTCCTATTACAGTCTTGCACCCAGAGTGAGAAAGGGCTTCGGAAATAGTGGTAGGAAGAGAAATAGAAAACAAAGAGGCAATAAAAGAGGAATAAGAAGGGAATAAATGTGCACATGAGACAAAATTAGAGATCAGATGTGCAGTAAAAGAATGCTTGCCCTTCGAAACAATAATAGACGTGTGCAAATCGACAAACTTAGATGGTGCTAGCCCCTAGGAAATGCTGAGAAGGATATGAGGACATGGGGAAGACTGCATTTCTTCATGGTGATCTTGAAGAAGATATCTACATGCACCAACCGCAGGGGTATGTGGTTGAGGGGAAAGAAGAATTGGTGTGTAAGTTGAAAAAAAACTTGTATGGCTTGAAACAAGCTCCGAGACAGTGGTATAAGAAGTTTGATAGTTTCATTAAGAACAATGGTTTCCGCAAGTGCAATTCTGATTATTAATGTTACTTCAAGGAAACAAAGACTTTTTATTTAATTCTTTTTCTATATGTAAATGACATGCGAGTTGCATGACCTAGCTTGAAAGAGATCTCTAATATTAAAAGGAGATCGTCCGAGGAATTTGTGATGAAAGATCTTGGCAAGGCAAAACAGATCCTTGGAATGTGAATTCACAGGGATAATAAGAAGTAAATCTTGAAATTGTCACAGGCGGAGTACGTGGACAAGGTACTCAGGAAATTCAATATGGAAGATGCCAAATTGGTCGGTACACGTCTAGCTGGACACTTTAGACTCTCCAAGGAACAATCATCAATAACAGAGACAGAACGTGAAAGGATGGCTAAAGTACCATATGCTTCAGCCATTGAAAGCCTCATGTACGCCATGATTTGGACGCGTCTAGAAATTGCTCATGCAATAAGAGTTGTGAGTAGATTTATGAGCAATCCCGGAAGGCGGTTAAGTGGATATTTCGGTATCTTGTTGGTACCAAAGATTGGGTGTTGTCTTATGGGGGTGACATTGTTAGCTTGCGAGGATATGTTGATTTGGATCTTGTGGGCGACATTGATTGCAGGAGAAGTACCACAGAGTATGTCTTTACCCTTGGTAGTGTTGCGATAAGTTTGATATCTCGGTTGCGAAAGGTGGTGGCCATTTCAACAACTGGAGCAGAATATGTTGCAGCTATAGAAGCGAGCAAGGAGATGGTATGACAAAATCACTTGATGGAAGAATTGGAACAGGTTTAGAAGGATCCTAAGTTGTATAGCAATAGTCAAAGTGCTATACACTTGGCGAAGAACTCTGAACTCTGCTTTCTATTCAAGGACTAAGCATATTGACATCAAGTTTTACTTCATTCAGTCCTTGTTGGAGGAAGACTTGATTGCACTTGAGAAGATTTATACTCAAAGAAATTCTGCGGACGTGTTAACGAAGATGGTGATAATTGACAAATTGAGGTTATGTGTAACCTCAGTTGGCCTTGAATGGTTGTTTCGAGAAGGGCCACAAGAGGAATTACTGTGACAGAGAAGTTTCTCCGACAAGTGGGAGTTGGAGATGATAGATTTACGGACAATCATATTTCAGCCTCCAAAGTGGGAGATTAAAACATTGGTATTACCATTGACCATCATTATTAATGAGAGTGGTTGACAAGTATCATTAGTGTAGTGGAAAAATTATTTCCCTTATTAATGAGAGTGGTTGACAAGTATCATTAATGTAGTGGAAAAATTGTCTCCCTCGTTAATGAGATTGTTGGTTAGCCCCGTTAATGAGGTGGTTGGTTGATGAACTCCCCCTCCTATAAATAGTGGGTTGAGTGGTAATGCCAAGTGTGTTAAGTGAAGTGAGAAACAATAATCTCACTTGCATATCCTTTTTTGTAATTTTTTTTTTCTCTCAATATAGTAATTTCTTCTTGTGGCGTGGAATAAACTTACATCGAACTACGTTAGATTCTTGGGTCGTTTCTTTCTCTGTTCGTGACTCTTTGGAGTTCCTTGTTTTTCAAATTATTGTTGTGTTGTTAAGAGTCGGTTCGATCCCCAACAAACTCAACTCTTTTATTGGCACAGAAAGCAATAGATACATGATGGTGATTTCGTAATTGACATGACTCACAATCCAGGGAAGACACATGACCAAGACTAGGAACTAAAAACTTGAGATTGCAAAGGATGATTGACCAAGTTGACAATGAAATTGGTGAGAAAATGCAATGGTAGGACATGTAGTAGGGCAACAAAAGTATAATTTCCACCATCAAAGTAGTATAGGCCATTGAACTCAAGCTCGGTGCCAATCATCGCTTGTGTCCCCAAATCCTAAATAAGAACATAATAATAATAAAAAAACATAACAGGTGAGTTGTTTTGTCAATTTACTAAATGACATGCGATTAAAACATTGGAATTTATAATATAGATGATAAAGACATAGAAGGGTGCATGGTGCCTGCAGGCCCTGCACCCCTAGTTGGAAAAGTGGAACCATTATCAACAGTGACAGGATTAGTCAAGGGAGAAAATTGAATATGTGTAAACAGGAAAGAAGTGTCTGGCATATGGTCAATTGTAGTTGAATCTATAAACCCATTGTGTAGAAGGGAAGGTGAATAGAAAGGCAAGTGGTAAAAATACCTTGCTGGGCTAAAGAAGCAATGGAGAGAGGCCTGCTAAGATGTTTTATATTGAAGGAACTGGGGATATTCCTCACGAGAGATGTCCTTGGTCATTGGAGAGTAAAAAATTAAAATGGGATCAATTGGATCAGATGTCACTGTATTAATGAACATAGGTGGACGACTAACTAAGTCTCAACAGGTTTCTATAGTATGATTTTCATTTCCACAAGAGGAGCACGAACCATGTTGGCCGGGGCCATTTCCACGACCGCTATGAGAGTGACCAACACTAGGTTGATCACCACGATCTCGTGGAAGGATCTGTGTGACACAGGTTGAATGCTCTGACGATTCAAGTGGACTATAGGTCGAAACTTTTTCTATGGTAGTGCTACACAACTTGTGAATATATTTCAGTAATAGAGGGAAGAGTAGCAATAATAAGGATTTGAGATCGGACTGGCTCAAATACTAGGCTTAATCATGGTAAAAATTTCATGAATGCCATTGACTTTTCATGGAGTATCAAACGTAGCAAAGTAATCTGTAACAGATTGTGTGGCTTGATTGAGTTTGAAATACTCTATCGATAAATCATGCATTCGGGTGAGATTGTTGGAATATAACAAGAGAAGATATTTCCAAATTGTTTTACATGTATCGAGATAAGCACATATGTCAGCAATTTGAGGCTCCATTGAGTTCCATAACAAGGATACAATCTTGGCATCAGTTTGAATCTACTCCTTATATTTCTTATCATCTTGTACTAGGCGAATTCAATGAGATGACGATGTTTCCCTTGTCCAGTGAGGACAACTTTCGTAGTTTTGGACCATCGTAATTAATTGTTCCCATTTAAGTTTTGCGTTGTTAACGGTCGATTGACACGGTCGACATGAGTGCCTTTCGAAGGGAATGAGACAATATGGAGGGGATTGGGAGGACGGACTCCATAGTAAGTTAAACAATGGACTATACTTGTAACAAAACAAAAAGGGACAAGAAATGAACAAAAAAAGAATGAAAACTTAAGACAAGGAATAATTCATTTTCTTTTCTATTTTTACGAACAAACAAAGAACGACAACTTTTAAGACAAGGAATAATTCATTTTCTTTTTCTGTTTTTTCTGCTTTTTTTCCCCAATAAACGATAAAAAGCAAGAAACTTAGCTGCCAGGGTTCAAACGATAGTCGGTGAAGGAGGCTGGTCGGCGTCGAGGTTCACTCTTGTTGAACAATCGTAGATCTGTGATTGTGGCTGTTGATTCTTAGTTGAAATAGGGGCTGGGAGCTTCGGTGACGAAGCTGTTGTGGAGTTGGGGCGATGGTCAATTGATGGTGGGATGGCTCCCGTGAACGGCGGCGGGTTGTTGATCCCAAGCAAAGAGTACTTAGGGTTTTCTGTTGAGCTGCATCCTTTTCTTTTGTGTATGGGTGAAGGATTGAAAGAAGGGAAGAAGGAAAAAAATATCCAGAACAGAACTATGGTATTACTTGTTAAAGTAAAAGGAGAGTAGGAAAAAATGCGACATCTTGACTACTATGTCAGTCTCTCTCTCCATTTATAATAAAATAGAGAAAAAAATAGAAACCCTAAGCATAAGGGAATGAAAAAAATACCCTCTAACATGATGAAATAATACATTTTGTTGCAGTATGTTGTTTAGCTCCCTCTCTTTTCACTCCTTATGTTTACAATGGCTCAATCCGCAGATGTAGATTTCCTTGTTATGTTAGATTAATTCAAAATTTCCTCATTGTTTCCTTGGTCTACGTCTTGTGACATAGCTCTTGAATAATTTCATGACTTCTCACAGGCGCAGGATGGGTCTCCTATGTTTTCTTCTCACTTCCTTTTTACTTTGCTGACTCATTTCTGCTACATTCTTTCTTCTACCTCTTTTGGTGAATGTTTCTACTTAAATGCCCAACATTGTGAACCATTCATATTGTGCTTGTCTTTGGTTGTCTTGATAAAATTGTTAATTATAATTTGGCTGGTATCACAAGATTACATGTGATTCAATCCGAACATTTCACTCTGACCAATCTTCTTTAAGTCTATGAATAATTCCTTCATTCTCCCCATAAAAGAACCAGGTAGCGAAAAGGTTATTTTAGGCACCTCTTGGATCATCAATATTCTACATTTCCTCTTCTTCTACAATTAATTATTATCCATGTACCAATATGCACACCAATTTTTTATGTCCTGTTTTGTATTCGTTCTTATAATGAAAATGATCTGTTCAAAATGCTTAATATATGATCTTGTGATATGGATACTTGTAGATGTTTTTTGTCATCATATTCTAATTTGATCTCTTCATCTTAACATTGCCAATTGTTCCGCAGGGTGAACATACTGATTGTTGGGAACTCTGGAACTCCTTTCGTCTTCTCTGTGAACATCACAGTCAGTTGTCGGTTGCACTTAATGTTTCGTGAGTATATGCAAGTTGACTATAATACATGCAAGCACATGTGATGCTCTTCATCCCCGTTCGACCCAAAGTTCTTGAGGATCTGATGTTTAACTTACAACAAGGAATTGCCTGTTAGTGTACTGGTCTTTTGTCTGAAAAGTGTATCTGTTTGTTTATTCATAGGTCTTCACTACCTTCGGCAAATTCACTGGAACGCTGGTTTGGAGAGCCTGTTAGGGCAGCCATAATTCATACCAATGTAAATGCATCACAAGGTTTTATTTGTTGGCTCTTTTAATAGTTCATTCTAGTTACTCATCACCTATTTGTTAAGTTCTTACGCTTCGCGCCCCTGATTTGCAGATTTTTCTGACTAATGCACGAGGATATCCGTGTCTATCCAAGCGTCACCAAAAGCTGATTACAGCCTTTTTTAACCATTCAATACAGGTAGCATATGTTCTCATTGGATTTTTGTTAATGAGAGTTTGATCTTGAAATTGCTTCTCAGTGACTGTTTTATTTTGTTGTAATGTGCTTTCTTTTTGATGCCACAATTTTATTATATTTGGACAAGGACATAAAATTCTCATTTTACCGTGTAATATTAGGGCTACGAGAGGTCCTTTTCTTTGTATTATAATGGAAACTTGAAATGCAATTTGTTTGTACGCATATCTTGATTGAATTGTAGGTCCATCTAGTGGAACATGGATTATCAATAACCTAGTAAATTTTTTTTCCTGCAATTTCATTATGGCATTTATCTTTTGTTTTGTTTCTTTATTTTTTCTCTTGAGCTTTTAATTGACCTATCCTGCTAGAAATAACTTGCTATTTTTAATTTTTGCGTGTGATTCTTTTTTTCTTCTGCTGCATGTAATGATCTTTCTCATTGGAGTATCTTTTCACAGGTAGTAATTTCTGGATGTCTGGTGCACAATCTTCCTGCAGGATCAGGTGATAATCATGCTAGTAAGGATATTGGTGGTGAGTTGCTCATTGTTGGTTGGATAGTTTATTATGCTCTGAACTAAAAAAAAGTATGTGCATCAAGTAACTGTTTTCTTATGCTTTTCACTTTTTGATCAGGTATTCAGCAGTATCCACTAAGGTCATACTTGGATTATGTTGGCCATCTGTATCAGAGGATGGATTCCCTTCCTGAGCAAGAACGTTTTGAGGTAGCCCCCCACTTGATATCCTCAAAGTCTTCATATTGCTCCTTATGACCCCGCAATGATGTTTGAATCTTACCATTTCATCCTATTATGCTAGATCGGTTATAGAGATTTCTTACAATCACCGTTGCAAGTGAGTTTTACATCTTGATCTTATTCTACCTCTCTCTCTCTCTCTCTCTCTCTATGTATACACACACGTATACACAAACACTCATAATATGTAAGCGCGCGCACACAGGTATCATTTACTTCCAGAAATCTTCAAATTCCTCTTTTCTTTTATGTAGTGCCTCTCCCTTTGAGTGCCTACTTCTATTTTCAAACATGTTGGGTTAACCTAGTTCACTTTGTAGCCTCTCATGGATAATCTTGAGGCGCAAACTTATGAAACATTTGAGAAGGATACGGTCAAATACATACAGGTTTGTTTTTGAATATTGTGAAGTAAGTTGAAGAGATTCTGTCTCTCCTTGTAGTGTATGTGTTTTGTGTTATGATTGCCATCATAATGTCATTATTGATCATTGTTACATGCTTGAAAGGATATCATAGAATGTGAACCTGTATAATATGCAAACTTAGGAAAATGGGATATTTCTTTTTGATCGCCCAATTATAGACTTATAGTCAAATGCTACATTTGATAAAAAAACATTTTTCTTTGCAACTACCTGTTCGAATGCCATCTCTTTTTCCAATTAGTCTTTGTACCCACAAATCAAAATATAGCAATGCCATTTTCTGGAGTGCAATGCAATGTTACTTCCAATGTCAAAATGTAGCACATTTTGAAGGCCATATTTGGCACGACAAATGATATTTTTTTATATTTTTGGCGTCGAAAATAGAAGAGAAATGGTGCTAAATGTAGCACTACCACCCCAATTGCCCCCCCACCCCTATCCCCCAGTGAGATGCTTAAGAAGAGAGTATGGCTCCCAGGTGCTAAATGAGGTCCCAAATTTGGCACCGAAAAGGATACCTTTTTTTCCAATTTTAAGCACCCCAAGTAGCACCCAAGCATGTTTTTTTTGTTGACATGCCACAAAATGGGTCCACCCCATTTGGATGTCTAAATGTGATTTGTGGTGTATGCATGTTTACTAACCTGATTATTGTAAATATACTTTCTTTATACATTCCCTTATTGTTGTTGTTATCATACTGTGGCAGTACCAAAAGGCAATCTCTAAAGCTTTGGTGGATAGAATCTCCGATGAAAAAGAATCTACAGCAACCACTGTAAGCACTAAGCAGTGCAGCCAACAGCAAGATTATTTATTAGTATCATTTTGGCGAAGCACCGAATTTGTTGAAGTTGTACACATAATTAGCTCACCGGGTGGTAATATTGGTCTGATTTTCTCTTTTTGCTGCTTAAAGGTACTGATGGTTGTGGGTGCTGGACGAGGACCTCTTGTTAGAGCATCATTGCAGGTTTGCACTTTCACTTATGTTGTACGAATGTGGAGACTGACAACAGAAATGTATTTGACATGATAGTCTGATACACAACTAATGCCCCAAACTTTCGATTAGATTTCTTTTCCTGTGAAAGGGCACTATCAGTTTCTTGTTCCACCTGTATTCTTGATGTTTTAGTGTATTGGAAAATTATTCTACTGATATATGCCGTTTTTGGAATGTCTATTGATGTTGTGATTGTCTGACTCTCCCCCGCCTTCAAATACGTATTGCGTTTCTGCTAGTTACTTTAATTAATTGATTTACAGATTTCATTTCTGATTTTATTCTTTTGTGATTTTTTTCCCTTGTATTATAATTAGGCCGCTGAAGAAACTGGGCGAAAGCTGAGAGTTTACGCTGTTGAGAAAAATCCGAATGCAATTGTTACACTTCATGTGAGTTGTGGCATCGAATCATCCATGTTTTTTCATTTCATTTGTATGTAGAAAATTTTGTTGACGTTGTCTGCAGGAGATCACACTAATATTCTCGACCTAAACTATTTATCTAGTTTTATGGTTATGAGTCTAATGATTATCTAGAACCTATATGCTTCAAACTATTAGAGAGAATTTAGGAATAGCACCCATCAAAGAGAAGATGAAAGAAAATCATTTACGATGGTTTGGACATGTGCATAGAATACCCATAGGAGCACCGGTAAGAAAAATGATTTCGTTCTAGTGCGGGGTGCTACGAAAGTGGAGGTAGGCCTAAGAAGACTTGGGATGAAACTATTAGAATTGATTTGATGACATTAAAACCTAACTGAGGGGATGCTCCTTGATCAATCACTATGACGTAAACTGATTCATGTAATTGGCCCTACTTAAGATGGGCAAGGCTTAATTGTTGTTGTTGTTAGTTGCTTGATATGTTTCAACACAGTTGCTCGTCATTCTCTCCTGATATTATTTGCCCCTCTTTCAAAAACGGGCTGTTCTTTGCTGTAACAAGAAGATATACATTAAATTTGTTTTTAAGCTAGTCATGTGACGTGTCCTGCACGTGCTGAGTTTAGAAATTCCACTGTGGAGAGTGGATGCAACTTTTCTTAAGCCATAACCGAAGCAGCCCAACATTCAATGAATTAAAATGTATTACAGTAAAGTAAATCCAAACATGGACAACACCGAACAATCCATGAAGGCTAAAGCGAATAATTTCATACCGACAATAATTCCTGTGACATGATATTCAAATGCTACTTCTACCAGCATGAATGGCAAGCAATGACCGCATGTTATCATGAATGATTAAATGCGCCTAAAGTAAAAGATAAATGTTTATTAGACTCGAGCTGAAGGAGATATTAAGTTCAAAAGTACCTAGATTACATAATCTGCAATGCAAATAGAGTTATAATGGTTTTGGTAACCACATATTTTCAGACTTTTATTGTTTGTGGATTATTGCAAAATGTAATCATTTATCTGCGAGAAGTCTGAAGTATTCGATACCAATGTTCTCGTTTTTGTATCATCTTTGCTTGGAAATAGTATTCTAATCTTGTTGTTCAGCCATCCTGATAAATGTAACTATCAAGAGATTCAAACTACCAAAACTTCTTATTACAATAGAATATAAAGGAAAATATCAAACAAATGGCCGAATGTTGTTTACCTCAACATTGATGTTCTTGAGTGTATTAAGGTTGCGTCGGAAGACTTTGATCTATTTCTTTTCGTTAAAGTGTTGCAAGTACAGTAGCAGTATAATCTGACAATTCAAAATGTATGTTAAGAATTTTGTCATGATATATGCTCATACTACGACTCTCTCTGGCATTCTTTTCAATGATTTTGTTTCTTGTATTCTTGACTTTTCTGGTGAATTTTTCTTAATTTTAAGTTCATTATCAAAGTAGTATGTTACTATCACTTATGCCCGTCAAGGCACTGTTCAACAGTAAGCATGAAATAAGGACATGTCCAATTTAAAACAATAAAGTGGAGGGAAAAAGTAATGCCTAATTTTTAATATAACTATTACAACATATTCAATCACAGAAACATTTGATATTAGGTTACTAATTTTTGTTAGTTCATTGATTTACATGGATGGTATTCCATGCAATCTCACTGTTATTAAAGGAGCACAGCACGGCTCAAGGCTCAACAATTTCCTGTTGTAGCGCCTCGCATAGTCCTAGGGCAGCCTTTTTTAGTAAGCCTCACGATTATGGGCATGCGCAAGGCCTAAGGCTCACACAAGAGCTCCTGGCCTTTATTACTTGCACTTTTTGGTGAAAGTGAAACCTTAAATCTATCACATATATATGCATTTTTTATGTTTTTAATACGTTAACATAGCTTATTGTAATTTCTTTTAAAGATGCTGTCGGTTAATGCATTAAATTGTAATTTAGCTTGCATTTGATTGAGTAGAAACAACTTTCTGCAATTAAGAAGGCATTATTTTGTAATTCTATTTGTTTGATTGATAGAATTTTTGTTATTTAATTGTTCTGCGTGATTGGAAATCTTTGATTCCATAATTTACTTATTGCATAATTTGTATGTTTTGCCTGAAATACATTTTAAAATCAAACAATACCAATCTTGTGTAACAATTGAACGTTGAAATATGTTAGATGGACACTTGATTTTAGTCAAGTTACAATAATTTATGAGAGTTCATTTAGACTGCACCAATTCTAAAACTCTATTAATATGACTAAATTTTACTCGGCAATGCAATAGGATTTAATTTTAAAATATGAAGTACTTAAGAATTTTTTAATGTTATTTTTTGCCCAAATCTAGAACTATGATGCAAATAATTTCACCTGTAGAAGAGAAAATGATCTTTGTTGTCTTTTGTTTGAGGGAGTGGTACATCGACGATTGTTAGTAAATAAATCGTCATAATATGTCAATTAATTGGAACACTTGTTTTTATAGATACACATACAATACATAATGTATAAACCGTACTTTAATGTTTTGCATACTCATAAAAAGAATAATGTTGTGGGTTAGTCTGTCTGCTCGTGATGTATTTTTTTTTTGACCGGAGTTCTCTCCATTGACTTGAACATATGACCTCTTTCGATTTAGTGAGGATACAAACTTTTCAATTAAAGACCTTGGCTGTCCATGTTTCTAGCTCATTCCCTGCATTGGAGTTATCTTTCGACTATTTTTAGTGGTTGGTACAAGATGTGTAACAATCCATTAATTAGGTCAAAATTAGTAACTCAGACACATCAAGAACGCATTTGAGGATAGCTGAACAAATAATACACTACTTAAAAAAGTACGAGAATCTTCTCGAGTATGACCTGGAGAATCGTGTATTTCAAAATGGGCTATGCTACTATAGTTGGTTAGACCAACCAGTTATGTCAATTGTGGATGAAAAAGTCTTTTAGGAGATGGATAGGCCTTTACAGTCCGATTTAGATGCAGAAGCGAGGATAGCTCAAGAAATAATTGACTACTTACAAGAATACGAGAATCCTCTTGAGTATGACTTGGAGAATCGTTTACTTCCAAATTGGCTACTACACTAGTTGATTAGATCAAAGAGTTTAGTCAACTGTGTATCAAAAAGTCTTTTCGGATATGGATAGGCCTTTTCAATCCGGTTTCGATGCAAGAACACTCATACTAGCAGAGGTATTTGTTATGTCTCTTAATTGAAGTTCTTCTGTAAATTTACCAGGGTTGTATTGCTAGAATCTCCAAGATAGATCCACTGTTTCTAGTGGTCGACTAACTTTTAATTCATTGAAATGTTTATAACAAAGGAAAGTTATGGGAGTGGTGATGAATCAATTGAATACTAGGAAGGGTGAAAGGGTGCTCAGTGATGATAATAAGGGTAAAGTTGTTTGGATAGATATTACATTTGCTGATTCTGATTGTATTACTTTCCGTTCATTACAAAGAACCTATATTATGTTTATAGAATTTTTTCCCCCTAAAATCTTGATTCCCAACCATATAAATGTCTTTGCTGTGTATTTAGTTTGGGGTCTTTCTATCATCACATTGTAGCAGCGTGGTTCTTAGTTTAGTTGCCCCTTTCTAGGTTGGTAATGGATTTTTATATGTTGTTTGATTTCTATAATTCAATATTTCACCACTTGCCTAGGCGCCTAGCATACAATATCTGAGATTTTTTTTTCCTATAATCTAATTTCCTTAATTTGTTCTTCTTCTTAATTTTGTGATGAATCAGAGTTTGGTTAAACTGGAGGGCTGGGAAAACGCTGTTACAATAGTTTCTAGTGACATGCGTTGCTGGGACGCTCCTGAGAAAGCTGACATATTGGTACATGAATGCTTTGTTTGAAGTGTATTTTATATTTGGTTCATGAGTGCCACCTTACATAGCTTTTGTGCATTTCGTTTCATCCCTTTCTATGTAGGTTAGTGAATTGCTGGGGTCTTTTGGTGACAATGAGCTTTCACCTGAATGTCTTGATGGAGCTCAAAGATTTTTAAAGCAAGATGGAATCTCAATTCCATCATCGTATGTGACATCTTTCATTTGCCTATTAATTTACGTTATCAGCATATGTTGTTCTTTCGTTTGGCACGTTTAGTTCAATGCACTAATGATTTTCTGCCAGATGGATCATCACACATTGTCTGTCATCTCATATGCTTTTCATTTCTTATATCTTTCTTTTCCCCATGCCTACTTCAGGTATACCAGTTTCATCCAACCTGTGACTGCATCGAAGCTGTACAATGATGTATATCCCGTCTTCATAATTTCAAATGAATTATTATTTCTCTTTTACTTTTCCATTTACCATGCTATATAGAGTACTTTCTTCTTATGCCGCAGGTCAAGTCACATAAGGACCTTCTACATTTCGAAACTGCTTATGTTGTCAAGCTGCATCGCATTGCCAGGCTTGCTCCCTCCCAAACTGTGAGTTGTTCCTCTTTTATGACATGCTGGTGGCCCTTATGATAGATGGATTCCTCATTTGCCATTGGACCTTTTAGTGATCAAATGATCTCAATAGCTTACCCTGTGCTCTTTACTTGCTTAGGTCTTTACATTCACGCATCCTGAGTACTCAAGTAAGAAAAGCAACGAGCGATATAAGAAGCTCCAGTTTGAGATACCCATTGACACTGGAGCTGCATTGGTTCATGGTAAGTGATACCCTAACACAAGCATCAATAGAATAATGACAATGGTAATCCTCAAATTGTGGGTGGCCAAGAATGTTTCTTCAATTATGCAATGACATTCAAATTTAATCACTTTGATACCCAAGTAGGGTAATAGAGTGTGCACTTTGATAGTGATAGATTGCTAGTCATTTGTTTAATGTTGCAATATGCATTCTTTGGGCGAGCATAGAGGTGGGGCATGAAAAGTTCTTGGGCTATGGCTGGGTTGTAATGCTCCGTGGACATATGCCTAGGCTTCTAGATAGGCCTTGGCCTTAAAAATAAGGCAAAGCCTAGGGCTTGGGGACATAAAATTAAGTTTTTTAAGGTTTTTAACAATGATCATCATTGAAAATAATTTAAGTTACTGTTCGAAAATAACCCTATATCTAGCGAGGATTGAACTTGAATTTTTTCTTATTTTATTCCGTTACCTATAGAAGTTTCCGTTGTTTTACTTTCTTAGCATAATTTTTTTTTTTTTTATATATGTTCTCCATTGTTTTTTTGGCATCTTAATTTTTTCGAATTATTCTTTTTTTATTATCTTTAGGTATTTTTTAAATGTTATATATTTTAAAATATTGAAATTCACATTTCATGGGGTTTGTGCCCTGCCCAAACATGTTAAAATGCCCTGCCTTGCCTTGCGCTTGCGGCTTTTACAACACTGGTTTGTTCTGTTGTAGTTCTGGTATAATTTCAGCTGATTTGTTTTGTACCCTAAATATAGAATGTGGAACTTAGCATTCATGGAATTGAAAAGCTTCTTAATGTTCATGCTAAAATATAACGTTTTACACCTGGTTGATAGGATTTGCTGGGTATTTTGATGCAACACTTTACAAAGATGTACATCTAGGCATTGAACCATCAACTGCAACACCAAACATGTTCAGCTGGTACGTTGTTTCGTTTAGTCTTTAATTGCTTCTGTGATGTTCGAATTAGGCTATTTTCTTACTTGGGGTATGCTTGTGGCTTCTTTGGTTTACATTGTGGGATGAATTACGAATTACTATTCAGCATTACCTGTTACTGGCTTTGTATGCGTTCTTGTAGATGTTCCCCCTTGCAAAAAATGGTTTATGATGGTCTGCCATTCAATTGTTTCATATGTATTATATAGTGATTGTCTACCTAGCCAAAAATAAGAAAATAGCATTGCATGTCTTCCACGTGCACAAGATTATCTTTGGGGCTTTGTCTTTCCGTGTACTTTGCAACATTAGTTCCACTGTTGGTAAATGTTTGTTTTACAGTAAATAAATGTAGCAAACAGGAGGGGTTTGGGGTGATTGATGATTTATGGAGATATTAGCGAGTGACTGGAAGACAGAAAACAAAAGTGTTTTCCTTACAGCAAGACTAAAAGTCAGAGAAGTCGTCTGGCTTATACAGTTTGGCATTTTTCTGAAGAAATAGCTGTAGTTGGGTCTCGCCAAACCTTGGGCTTCGGCATAACCGCGTAACATTGAACATAGTGGTATCATTAATGGGTTGGGCCATCTATCCATATTTTCAAAGGCGTCTAGTGGTATTTTAAATATTTTTGTATAAAATTGTGCTCATTAAACACATTGTACGATTGTGCTCCGTGGAGACCTTCGTGTCTTAGCGGGACCATAGACACTGATAACTATGCATGTAACCAACCTTCCACCATATGGCACAACCTTAGAAGCACGGACACATGGAAATGGTAATGACGCGGCACGGATATGGCAGGACGCCAAATTTTAGAAATACAGGATACGGATATGGCTAGGTTATGTAAAATTTTAATATTATTGTATATGTATGTTTGTATGTATCATACACTTCAAACAACTGTACTAGTGTAAAAAAAAAAAAGACTCTAAACTTGAAATTGCTCAAGACAAAAACCGAAGTGTCAATCACATGAAAAAAAAAATCACCTCCATTCATTGCTCACTTGATTCAGTCTATTAGCACCACTGAGGACTATTAACCGAAGAAAAATCGAGAGAAGAGAGATTGATTAATGTATATGCATGTCCTTGAGTGTTGAAGAAATGTTTCGACAATAAATTAACTATAAAATATTAGAACATGGATGTAGGTGTCTTGGATATGTATTTTGGTGTCTTCACAACGTGTCGGATATGTATTCTGGTGTCTTCACGTGTTGGACATGGATACGTGCTGGACACAAATACTTTGGCCTATTAGAAGTGTATGTTCTTCCTTTGGCACAACCCACGATAACCAAGATGAAGACATTTGACTATATTTGAGGTTTATTTTTTGTTAATAGCTTGAGTTATCTTGAGGGTGAGTCTTGGGTACAATGGTAAGGTTGCTCCATTATCATTTGGAGGTCCTGAGTTCAAATCAGAAAAACAGTTTCTCTGTTTATAGGGGTAAGGTTGCGTACATCTGACTCTCCCCAGACCCCGCAATAGCGAGAGCCTTTGTGCACTAGGCTACCCTTTTTAGCTTGACTTACTTTAAATTCTAACATTAGTTAAAAATTTAAAATAACTAATTTTAATCAATATTTAATTTATTGATATAGAAAATGAAAAAGCTGATTGGGATTGGGGCCCAGATCCTGGGTTTTGCCAATTTTTACGACCAGGCACCACTCATAAGCCTTGGGTATATGGCCAGGGAACATTTTGCCCCAACTATAACGCAGTGTCATGTCTACTAACGCCCAGCCTCTGAGTTTGCCTAGAGAACGTCTTTTGCAACATTGTTTTAAATCAACAAAATCAATAGGGTAAGGTATGCTTTATTGAATTTCATTGTCCTCTCAAACAGTTTATGTTTTGGAACACAGAATAATGGGTAGCCATGCGCATTACCACCCCCTAAATAAGGGGGTTCATAGTTGTATTCCAGTATACAAGCCATAATCCTAGAATGTTGGGCCAGATTGTGACAAATCCCACCAACACCTGCATACTTTGCTAACTAATCTACTATTGAGTGAATCATTTCATAGCTCTTCCCTTTAATTCCTTCAGAGGGTTGCTTTATTGTTGTCTCCTGTTTGGTCGACAGGTTTCCAATATTTTTCCCGTTGAGGACGCCTGTTTGTGTACAATCTGGCACTCCTCTGGAAGTTCACTTTTGGCGGTGCTGTGGTTCTACCAAGGTAATTATTTTTCATTGAATTATCTCAAAGAATCTCTGTTTTCTTTCTTGACCATTACTAGAGTAGTAGAATGTCTTAATTTGAAAGAGGAAAAGGAGAGGAGGGTTTAACAACAAAGATGTCAAAACCATATTTTAGGCATCGCGTGTTTTCATAATGTTATGCTTTGAAGTTGCAGCAGTGCAACACTGCAAGAGGCAATTGACATCCTGGGTACTGCGATATTCCATAAAAGATATTTGATCTGTTTGGCAGTGGAAGATTCTGAAAGACAATTGTGATTGGTGTGCATGCATCACTATATTGTCAACAACTATAGGATTTGTTTTTTTGATCTTTTTGGTCTTCATTTTTTCTTCACAATTACCCAATGCTAGACTGTATTTTGTTGTATAAATGCAGGTTTGGTATGAATGGTGTGTTACTTCTCCCAACGGCAGTCCTCTCCACAACAGCAACGGCCGTTCATATTGGGTTGGCCTCTAGGTCCTTCCATTTGTGAGGTCATACTAGGAAGTAAAATAGCGAAGCAAGCTTAAGCCATCATTGTGACGTGGTTGAGAAGACCAACTCTCTCTCTACCGCCAATAGCTTCTTTGCAAGGCACGTACCTGTTTGTTGTTCCGTCTCTAGGGAAATTTGTAGTGATGACATGCTTCAGCACAACAATATGCAGAGGTTGTCCATCTCCTCCTTTGTTTTCTTTGCGGTGGTGGTCTTGTACAACATATGTCATTAGATTATTTTGAGCATGTATTAATGTAGTTTTGCTAGGTCAAAAAATGAGAATTCTATGATCTTTGAAATCCAAGCCTGAAACAGAGAGAAACTTGTACCCTGTGAGATATATACAAGGCGGATTCCATCACACTCCTATTGCCTTCTGCCCCTTTTCCATTCACATTTTGCCTGCGCTCGAACATTTCAACAATTGGTGTTTATGAATTGAGCAACTTCCTGCTTGGGTTTGGGTTTTTGCATGATATGAGTGGCAAAGGGAATTTGTGCAATTAAATGAACTTTTATGATTAGAGCTGGCAATAGAATAGATATCCATTATCCGTCAAACCGAACATATCTGTCTTTTAGTTATTGTGTATAGGATCGGTTCTAAATTTATTTCTGGCTCTAAAAGTCCATAAATATTTAAGTTTTATCCCACTATCATTAACTAATCAACCAAAGTCTCACAATATATGTTGTATTGGTAATTAATCATTTTGCTAAGGCTTTGTTTCGTTGCCTGGAATTGTATCCTTAGAATTTGGAAAATTAATGCATTCAAATACTCGTTCATTACTCTAGCTCCATGCTACCATGCCACCTTCGTTAAAAAGCAAAGGCGGCGCTCGATTAACAGTTTTTTTTTTTTTTGGTGTTTGATTGACATTTTTATTTTTAATTTTTACTCTCAGTAAAATGTTATTGTACTCAATAGAATATGATGAGAATCATGTTTCCGTTCTGGAGTATTCAATCGTATTTGGTAATGAAAATTATTCTTGAAATGATTTTATAATTTCTCAATAAATAAATAAATAAATAAATGGCATTTGGTTGAAATTAGCTTGGATCGTTTTCCTTTATATATGTGACGTGTGGTAGTGGTGGTGCCGGCGTGGGTGGTGGCCAACATTTATTCATATGAAATAGGTTGGGAATAATTTTTGTAGGAGTGAAAAAAAAATAAGTTTCATTTGTTCCACAAATTCTTAAGGAGTTAGGGAATTATTTTCAAAATTTTGAGAATATTTGGAAACCAAAATTTCTTTATCAAACACGTTTATGTATATTAATCTCAATATTCTGGGAGCAAGAATAGAAATACATTTCTGTAGCATAAAATTTTTGAATACGGAAACAACATAAAATAAGATTTTCGAACACTTAGGGGATATTTAAACTTGAGGTCAAGGGTTCAAGTTTTGTTGCAGTTCTATTTGTTTGCCCTCGTGTGGGCTATTTTATTTATGTAATTTTAATGGGTTTATGCAAATAGCCATTTTGTTTACTTCTATATCGGCTCCCATTTACACAATACCGCAGTTATCCCTTGTTATTTGATTCTCATTACAATCATTACTCATCGCCTGAAGAAATAGAAAAGGGACAATACTGAAATTGTCGGAGAAATTTTATATAATTACACTTGGTTGGGTGTACTTTGCACTCCTACAATAACATCACCATTTCCCCAATGCTTTAAATTTAAACGCAACAGTTAATTTTTTTTTTACCGAGAATATTTCGTCATTTCACTTTAAAAATAAAGACAATTTTATCATTTTATTTCAATTAATTTAAGAGTTTTTTTTTTTTTTTTTTAAAAAAATAATGGTCAAAGAACATGAGACTATTTTCTAAAAGACTAAAAACTTTATTATAATAGTTGGAGACTTATTTTCTGATTTCTATATCTTTTAAAGGCTAAATAATCCTAAAACATATTGTGGAAAACTAAATTAAAATTCTTTAAGATTGTGTTTGAGTAAAAGTATTGAAGAAAGGATTTGATTGTTCAAAGGATTTCAAAATTCATTTTTGATAAATTTCTTGTTTGGGTATTTATTATGATGAATTTCTAAAATCTCTTGGATCTAAAAAAATAGAATAAAAAGAGGATTTCTAAATACTTCTGTTTTAAGTATCATTTACAAATCCATCCAATGAGAGATTTTCGATCTGACCACCACCGCTGCCGCCGCTACCAACCCCATTGACTGCAACCGACTCTGGCCCGCAGTGATGATGATGGTTATCCAAATAAAAAAATTATAAAATTAGACGATCAAATTCTTCGACTAAAATAGTTAATCCAAACAAGGAATTTGTAAATGATAAAATTTCAAAATTATGAAATCCCATCATTTACAAATCTCTCACCAAATGCAACCTCAGATCAATCAAAAACTTAGAAAAACTCTATTTTGAAGAATTTTCGGCCAATTTTCTACCTTTTTTTTCCCCTCTAAAGCTTGTGGCCTAGACCAAACCTACCCCACTATATATATAGGTCTCATTAGGGTATAGGATTTATAACACTAACACCCCGTAGATATACAATATTGTAATTGCATCCCTTAATTACATTATAAGCCTAAAAAATTGTATAAAATAGTAAAATATTCCTTAAACTACACTTCCAATCCACCAATTAATATAAAATTATAAAATACTCTTAGTATCAATATTTTTATAATCAAAATGATTTAAAAATAAAAAAATAAAAGTGTTACACAGGATAATTCTAGAGTCACTGCATCCACGTGTAGAAAAGAATGCGAGTTTTATGAATAACGAAATCAATGTGTATACATTGTAGAGATAAAAACTAAATTAGCGTGAAGAAAAATGGACTGCACATTACCATTAAATCGCACCCCCAAGTAAGAGTGAATCTTTACCTCCGAAAAATAGTAGACGTTCAAAATTTTAATTTAATAAAGTTCAGATATAATTTCACATTAGATTAAGAGCAACACGAGCAAAGAATATATTGTCATCACCAAGTGTTTTTTGGTCTTGAAAAAAATAATCCCATGCTATTTTGGGATCAGATTCAGAACATAAACAAATGCATAAAAAAAAACACATGTAACAAAGAAAAATCTTTCATAAATGAGACATATTGGTAAAGACGGTTTGTATTCAAGGATTCACAAGGATGAATTGAGTGAATCGTTATACATACAAATTGCTCCAAAGCTTAAGCTGCCAAAGAATTCGCCAAACTACGAGCATCTTCGTTCGAGGTAGCACCTCTTCTACGTGGAAATGGAGAGACTTCCACCCAAATCAAAGACACCAAATTGATCAGATAAAGGATAAGTAAATGATGTCAAGGAAGAGGAAAGTATTGATGTTGCTTTTGAAACCATTTGTCATAATCTTCTAGCAGCTGTTGCAGTAGCAGCGGTACCAGTCTGTCCACTAGCGCTTGTATCACCCTGTGTATGCCACCAAAAATCTGCCTTATAAACAAAGGACCGGGGGGTGATAAGAAAAAAAATTATGATTTCAACATTTTTACCCAAAAAATAATAATAAAAACAAAGCAAAGGGCGTAGAACAAAAAAGGACATGAAAAAAAAAGGGAAAAGAAATTATGATTTCACCATTTTACTTAAAAAAAATCAAAGCAAACGCCAAGCATAAAAGTTGCCATCTTCACATTCTGTAAATATTGCAATTTTTTTTAAATATTGTGGTTTAACTTATCCTAAATTAAAGCTAGTCGATACCAACACCAACTCAAAGTTATCTCTATAAGCTTAGCTTAAATTTAATCCTAACCTGAATTGAGCCCACACAGCACATTAAATAATAATGTCAAAAACATGTATCAGATGATGAGGATACATGCGTCAGATGAATTTGGAGTCAGAATGAATCAATTCAAATATGTATCGGCTTAAGAAGGAAGGTACAATTCTGAGCAACTCCAGTAGGCATAATCATATACTACATGAATTAGTAAGCGGTGAAAACATCATGTACTATGAGATCACAAGCATAGTAGCATCTAAACTTATTAGTGGTAGTATAATTTAAAAGAACTTACAGAAATTTAGTAAAAGAATCGTTCATGAATTTGTCTCTGAAAATATAAAGAAACTTCAGGATTTATTCACTACATAATAGAATATTGGACAAATGGCCCCTCCAGATTTACGCTAGTGATTTTGATGACCTCGAAAATCAATTAACATAATGAATATAAAAAAAAAAAATTATATAAGACCACACCAGTCCAAATACCAAGGGATGGAACAACAACGGACCCAAAAAATTGTTTGAGAGAGGGTGAAATATTTTTAGGTAGTTTATTAGATTTTTTTATAATTCAGTGGGGACTTAGGTAAAATTTTAAGAGATTTTAATTGATTTTTTTCTAAAAGTATTGGGACAATAGTGAAAATTTTCAAAAGCTCAGGGGGGCCTTGAGTCTCCCATGTGCCAAGCAGCTCAGCCGCTGGGATGGAATGGTGGCTTTGCCACAGTGCAAATACCAAGGGATGGAATGGTGGCTTTTGATGACGATGGATCATAAACCAGTTAGAAGAGAAATATGATTTATGTTTATTGGGTTATGAGTTTTGTTGGCTCAGGGCTAGGACCTTCCGTAATATTCATCAGTTCAGAGCAGCAAGATTTTCAGGCAGCACCAACTGGGAGAACAAATGGTGGACCTTGACAAATTGTAAATCTTAGGCCATAATTCCTAGAGGTTTCATGTCTGACTCATGAAAACATCGCTTGAAATAGTGATAGCTGCATAAATTTTACCCTGCAAAAATCTGTATCCGTCCAGTATGACTATGAGTGCCCGATTTACATTAGTGGATGAATTTTGATTGCATCATCTCAATTAATGGCGGTTTCCACTTGTCTACCAAAAACTGTAATGGTTTCTTGTGGTATCACTATGTTGGCACTAGGCTAAGTCCCAAGTACACAAGTGCCTCAATGCTTTTCTGTTATGAGCCTCGTGGAGAAAATAAAATAAAAAATAAAATTGAAGACTAGAGAAAACATACCAATTAGCACTGGATATACATGAGGCTAATTTAGCTAAATATCTAATACCTGATGTTGTATCTGAGATAAGGAACGAATCAAAATTAAGGGTTAGTATGCAAGATAATAATTTCAAGATAACGATTAGCATGACAATGTTTATCATTTTAAAAGCTACAAAAATATAGTTCTTATTATTGCATTCAACTCAATCGAGCTTTGTAGGCCTTTATGACCGAACCACTTAATCATTATCTTATGAATTTTAATGTTCCTTGCACTTTATAAAATTCTTTCAGTTTCAGAACTGGTGGAACATGCTATGCTCTGATTTTCCATTTACTATTTTATTCAATAAACTCATTTCCAAAGAAGCTTATTTGTCAAGTACAATTTGGAATCGTTCTTTTTATTAAGTACTTTGTGGGTGCTGTAAAGCACCATCATGCTTTACGTATGATGACTAGTATCTAACAACTTTAATGCAATAGAGAACCTGAACTTATATGAGGATTCAAGGATCTAAAATGCCACCTCCCAAGCTCATTACCGCATGGTATGAGGTGAGTTTGGGGCTACCACGAGGGATTTGATATGGGAAGGAGGAGATGTAATCACCTATATTCCACATTGGTAATGCAATGGGTAAACCTGAACTTACGAGGATTTAAGGATTCCAAAATGTCAGATGCACATATGCCTCCTCCCATATATATATATTAGGACATTCAAAGTTTTACATTTTTATATAAGTACTTCCTATAGCAGTTATGGTCCAATGAATAGATGAACATAATTGGACTCTAATTAAATCGCAAAAGTACCTGACAACAACAACAACTAAGCCTTTATCTTACTTAAGTAGGGTTAGTTACATGAATCTGTTTACGCCATAATAATCGGTCAGGGCCATCCTCTCAGTCAAGTTTAATGTCATCAAATTCATTCTAATAGTCTCATCCCAAGTCTTCTTAGACCTACCTCTCACTTTAGTAGCCCCTGCACTTAAAGTATATTGCATTTTTTCACTGGTACTTCTATGGGTCATCTGTACACATGTTCAAACCATCGTAAACAATTTTCTCTCATCTCCTCTTCAATGGGTACTATTCCGAAATTCTCTCTAATATTTTTATTCATTATTTTATCCATTCTCGTCTTTCCACTTATCCCTCGTAACATTCTCATTTTTATCACACTAATTTTTTGGACATACTTTGTGTTTACCACCCAACACATGGAACCATACAGAAACTCTTATTGTACTTTTCGTAGAATTTTCCTTTGAATTTCAACGGTATCCTACGATCACATATCCATCCCAATTGCACTTCTCCACTTCAACCATTTTGCCTTAATATCCTCCTTGATTTCGTCATTGTCCTGAATCATTGAACCGAAATATTTAAAAGATCACCATTTGAAACCTTTTCATCTCCAATTTTGATCGCACCATCATATCTTCGGGTTTACTAAAATTCCAATGCATGTATTCCATCTTACTTCTGCAAGCATTCAAACTTTTAGACTCTAAGGTTGCTCTCTATCTTTCTAACTTAGTATTAAGACCTATTCTATTTTCATCTAGTATTATGTCATCCGTAAACAACATACTCCAAGGTACCACATCTTGAATATGTTTTGTGAGCTCATCCATCACTAGAAAGAAGAGGTAATGACTTAAAGATGATCTTTGATATAAGCCTATATTAATAGGAAATGCACGAATATCGCATCCTCTTGTTCGAACACAAGACTATACCTTCATATATATCCTTCATTACCTCAATATACACATTGGACACCTGTTTCTTTTCTAGCACGCAGCACAAAACTTCTTTAAGTATCCGATCATAAACTTTTTCTAGGCCCACAAATACCATATGTAAATCTTTCTTCTTCTCTCTATATTTTTTTTCATTAATCTCCTGAGTAAATAGATAGTTTCAGTGGTTGATCAGCTGACATAAATCCAAATTGATTCTCTTCTATGCTTGTTTCATGTCTTATTCTATATTCTATCGATCTCTCTCAAAGTTTTAAAGTATGACTCATAAGTTTTATGTATCAATAGTTCGTGCAACTTTGAACATCCCTTTTATTTTTATAGAGGGACACTAAGATACTCATCTTCCAGTCATCAGGCATTCTCTTAGTCCTCAAAATATTATTAAAAAGTTTATTCAGCCACTTTATCTCTAGATCTTCCAAACTTTTTCACACCTCTATTAGGATCTCATCTGACCCTATTGTTCTTCCAATCCTCATTTTTCTTAGTATTATTCTAACTTCCAAAACTCTAATTCTTCTATGAAACCTATAAATCCTATCTGAAGATAAACTAGGCAACTTCAATCTAGATTTCTCTGCGTTGTTCTCATTAAGTAAACTATAAAAATAATTTCTCCATCGTTCCATAATCTCCTTATCCTTTACCATGACCTTTTCATCAGCGTTTTTTTTAATTTATTTTTGTATACCCATGCGTGTTTCCACACCCACACAGGGTGTGAGACTAATCTCGTTCAGGGTGCGTGGCTGCCCCTGTCAACAAGTGTTTTTTTCGTAGGCTCGAACCCTTGACCTTACAAAGGTCTCTCAATTGCTTTAACTCAAGCAGGCCTTACCACTTGAGCTACACTATGTTGGTTTTCATCTGTGTTTTTAATGCATCTGACACTTCCTATATTTCTAGTTTTTTCATTCATGTCGCCTAACGAAAAAATAATGTAATTTAAGTCACTATTTGAGTAGACTAAAGGAAAAAATTATTGTTTCACTCACAGATTTCCAGGACGTTCAATGGCAGAAACCGGCAGCAAGGTAAATGGTTTCGTATAGATCTGCATAAAGTGGAGAAAGTGTCAGTTATATGCTCATGATGCAACTAGCAATGTTCACGACTAGTAAAATGTCAGTAGAAATTGTGAAGGAACAAAAATGGACATGGAACTGGTGAAATAAAACAAAAATTAACCAGGAATAACCAGGGGAAAAATTAATATTTGTACTATCAGGGTTTGCAAGCAAGAAAACCCCTTGCTTTAGACAATGCGGGAGGTGAACCATCATTTTTGGCCAAAGAACATTAATTAACAGAGTTTGAATTTTGATTATGATGGATCCTATTTTAGTAATTTATATGCGAGAGGATTTTGTTTTGTTTTCCTCGTATAATTACTATCAGGGTTTGCTAGCAAGAAAACCCCTTGCTTTAGACAATGTGGGAGGTGAACAATCATTTTTGGCCAAAGAACATTAATTAACAGAGTTTGAATTTTGATTATGATGGATCCTATTTTAGGAATTTATATGTGAGAAGATTTGTTTTTGTTTTCCTTGTATAATTACTTATTTTTTGGAAAGTTAAAGTTTATACATATAAGCAAAAACACTACACAAGTCAAGGGACATAGATCCAGCAACAAAAACGGACTCAATGCAAACAAATAAGCAAACAGAATACAGCAAAGTAACAACATTCAAACAAACTGTTGAAATATTATTTAATTAGTATTTAACATTCAAACAAACTGTTGAAATATTATTTAATTAGTATTTAATAGTTTACAGGTCATGTTGATCATTTTTGATAGTTTCCCTCCCCTTTTTATTGGCCTATAATTTAGGACAATATTCTTATTTAGTCTATCGTTTTGGCTATATAATAGAGTGTAGATGATGAGAACCGACAAGCATCAACAAAAGATCCCCTGCATGTTTCAATTGGGCCTATTACAAGAGCAAGATTCAAGAAGATCAAAGAAGCACATAATGGACTAATTCAAGATATATGGGTTGAATCTAAAGTGGTAATACCCAAGTTAGGCCCAAATGACAATCGGGGCCTAATCCATCTCATCAAGGCAAACAAATAAATTTGGTCATGAACTCAAATGGGTCTAGACATGAGACCCACAAAATTTTAGTTATTTGTTTTAATTTATGTCATCTTGTAAGGCATGAATGCCAATTAGTATTTTTATTTTCTAGTATTTGTCTTGTACTAGGTGAGAAAGGCATCTAGGACTTCTTATTCTTGTGGTCTCCCCCTAGGTGTGAAAGACCACATACTATCTATGGTTGGGTGTGCTAAAGTTGAAGACTTCTTGTTCCCTTTAGTCACCCCTAGGTGTGAAAAGCCACCCACTGTCTAAGGAAGGGTGTGTTTGACCACCCACTAGCCCAGATTTTTCTTTATGTTGGTTGCCTATTTAAGAGAGTTGTATTCCATGTGAAAAACACACTACTTGAATAATATATCAGATTGAGAGAGTTTTCTTTTGAGTTCTTCATAGAACTTATCAAGAATTTCTTGTGCCGTTCAAATTGTATACATTCGGCTTGTGATTCTATTATAATATTTGGGTCGAAGTTTGTTACTTTATATCTTCAGTTCGCATTTCATTCATAAACGTTGGGTCAAGGTTTTCTATCAAACATTTTGTATTTTTGTGTTATTCCCTTTTTCGTTTATAAATCTGGATTATAACTCAATCTTATTATAACGAAATAAGAAATACAGGAATTGAAAGATAGATTACCTCGACTCAACGTTTATAAATGAAATGCGAACCAAAGGTATAAAGTAACCACCTTAATCTAATGATTATAAGTGAATTACGAACCGAATGTATAGAGTTTGAACGCACAATAAATTCTTGATAAGTTCGGGAAAAGTTCTCTGAAGAACTTAAGAGAAAACTCTCATAATTATATTAATCAAAAGTAATATGTTTTTCCCATGGGATACAAGTCTTTTAAATAGATAAAAGAAAAAACCCTAACTAGTGAATAGTGCTCGTGAACAGTACATGAACAGTGTGGCCACACTTGAAATAAAAGAAAACCCTAGAGGAACAAGGAATCCTTAAGAAACAAGGAAACCCTACTCCTAATCTAAAAAGGAAAAGACTAATTCCTACTCTAAAAAGGAAAAGGCTAATTGTCAATCATGCCTTACAAATTATCAAATAAATATCCTAAATTAAAATTAAAAGACTAATAATAAATAAAATAAATGTGCTGAATTTCATGGTCCTCATGCTTTGGCCCATTTAAGTTCATGTTTAAACCTTCACTTGCCTTGATGAGATGAATTAGACTTTGATTGCCCGATAGGCCTGATTTGGGCTTAACTATTGTAGATATGGGCCAAGTCTCTTGAATTAACCCATTAAGTGTTGCATTGAATTTTCTTTGATCTTGCCCTAATAATAGGTCCAACTGGAACATGTAACGGATCTTCTGATGGTGCTCATTGATTCTCATCGCAGAGAGATAGGATTACCTGGATCATTGCTTGGGGAGTCGGATTGACCTTACGCTAGAACGGTAGGTTGATCTGTATTTTCGTTGTACTTCTCCGAGTATAAACCCGCAACTCAGTACGTGATCATGGTATTTCTTCATTTGTTCGTAAGGGAATTATGCTTGCTACTAGTGTATTGGTAGAGATCCTTTTTTGTTTTTCAATATTTTCATCACTTGTTTTTGACTGATTTGGAGAAAAAGTTTCTAGGACTGTGGTGGGGAGAGGATCATCAGTGACCCAAAAATTTTCTTCCATGAGATTCTCCCCCTGAAGGGGATTTTTGTCTCAGAAAGAAACATTTTCCAAAAACGTGACATCCATACTAACATGAATTTTTTTTGTTTGTGAATTGTAACATTTATACCCTTTTTGATTTGGTGCATAACCTATGAAAACACATTTTTCTGCTCTAGGATCAAGTTTAGACCAAAATTGTCTGGGAATATGAACATAGGAGGAGGCAGGTCAATGAATATCCTAGAAGTTGGAAAATGTGTTTTGAAATTATCAAATGGTGTGGTGTAGTTTAGAATACGGTTAGGCATGCGATTGATTAAATATGCAACTGTTAAAAGAGCATTACCCCACAAGTATTTTGGAATATGCATAGAAAACATGAGTGCCCGTGCGACTTCGAGTAAACGTTTATTTTTTCATTCAGCGATGCCATTTTGTTGGAGTGTGTCACGACATGTGGATTGATGTAGAATATCATTTGTTTTCAAAAAACTGCTTAAACATTCGTTGAAATATTCTATTTCATTATCTATGCGAAGAATGCTAGGTTTCATTTGAAATTGGTTTTCGAGCATAATACAAATTTTTTAAAATAAAGCTTCTACATTAGATTTTACACGCATCAAATATGTCTAACATAAATGTGTGTGATTATCAATAAATGTCACAAACCATTTTTTTCCGGATAGTGTTATGATTTTTTAGGGACCCTATACATCGCTGTGAATTAAATAAAAAGGTTTCGATGCACGATATGATTTTGAAATATAAGAAGTACACTGACTTTTTGCAAGCAAATAACTTTCACAATGAAAAGAAGAACAATCCACATTCTTAAATAAAGTCAGAAACAAATGTTTAAGTTATTGAAAACTTGGATGTCCTAATCTAAGGTGCCAAAGCATGATTTTATCACGAACAGACGTTGAACTCATATCACTGGGGCCGTGAGTTGTTTTATTCCTTAAGGAGTTATCATCGAAGTAATAAAGGTCATCCACCAGTCTAGCACTGCCAATCGTCTTCCTCAAGCTCTGGTCTTGAAATAAACATTGAGATTCAGAGAACATGACATTACAGTTAGAATCTCGCAATAGTTTACTTACAAATAAGAGGTTACAAGTAAGTTTAGGAAATTGAATGACCGTTTTTAGGTTAATGCTATTTGAGATTTTTATTTAGTCTTTTCCTACAATGGGTGAAAAATTATCGTCTACAATCCTAATTCTTTCATTACCAGAACACGTTGAACAAGTATTGAAAAGGTGATAAAAACTTGTCATATGGTCAGAAGCTCATGAATCGATAATCCAAGGCACTGAGTTTAAGGAACAAGAAAAGGCTTTAGAGTTTCTACCTATTTGAGCTAAGGAAGCATTAGGAGTACCGAATGAAGGATTGACAGTCAGCAGTTTCAGAAATTGATCAATCTGCTCTTTGTTGAATGTAGTGGTCGCAGCTTTATGCGCAGAAGGATAAAGTCGGTTAGATTTTTCTCCCGACTTGTTGCTCTTCAAATTGGTTGGTTTCCCATGAATTTTCCCGCATATTTTTTCGTGTATGACGAGATTTGTTGCAGTAGTCGCACTATATACGAGGGTGTTCCCCTGCTCGGCATTGAAACCTGCTGGACATTGGGGTGGATTCCGAGGTAACGTCGGACATGGTGAAGGCAAGAGGGAATTAAGTTCGCGAGACGAAGGCCTGAACTGCGATTGACTTTTTTTGCTTTATTGCAATTGATCGATTTCCAGTTGTGAGAAGGCCGTCGACGTTCGTTGTCGCGGTAAGGGCTCATCCTCGGTTGTGATGGCCGGTGAAGCTTCGATTGCAGCGGCTGTGGTGGCAGGTGTCGTTCGTCGTCGGCCATAAGAGGCTTGTGAAGCTTCGTCGGTTGTAAGGAGGCTGCAGCAAAGTCGTCATCGGCTGTTAGGGTTCCGACAAGTACTGACAGTGGTTGTAGGGGACAAACGAGGCTTCGTCGTCGATTGTAGAGGGTCGGCGAGTGTTCGTCGGCGGCTGTAGGGGACCGACAAGGCTTCGTTGTCGGTTGTAAAGGGCCAGCGAGTGTTCGTCGGCTGTAAGGGGCCAGCGACTGTATCGTTGAATGTTGACGTTGGTTGTAAAGGGAAAAGAAAGGGGCTAGTGCTAGGGTTTAGTCTAGCTCTGATGCCAAATTGAATTGAATAATCAATTGTATTATTTTTCTAATTGTACAAAATGAGACTACATATAGGAGAAATCAAGAATAAAATAAGGAAACTAACTAATGACTAATAATAACTTTTCTAATTTACATATTTGACTTTCCCTATATAGAAATAATAATAATATATAAATATTCCAACAATAATCTTTGGGTCAAGATTTGTTACTTTATACTTTTGGTTTGCATTTCATTCATAAACGTTAGGTTAAGATTTTCTATCAAACATTCTATATTTTTTTTGTTCTTCCTTTTCGTTTATAAATCTGGATTTTAGCTTGATCCTAGCAAAGACACCATAAATTGGTTTCGTGTTTCACTAATTCTTGGTGAGGTTCGCATCAGTAGAGCTCTATTGTAACACATCCTAATAAAAAATAATTCTCTTCCTCCTTTATATCTGTTCCGGAATCTAGCGCCAAAAAACTAAAACAAAAAAAAAAGTTGTCGCCACCGCTCCTAGCCCAGCCCGCCGTGAGCAACCCTCTGCCCTACTATTTTTTCTGCTCCACCAACAGTGTTGCCACAAGCTTTGCTCTACTAGCTCTAGCTGCCGTGCACGTTTATGCTCCTAGCCCTAGTCTTTCATCTCGCGGCCCTCCAACCGGCATTGCTTAGCCGCACCTAAATCCGTTGTTCCGGATGTACTAGACAACGATATCTTTCTTTTACCTCTTGTTGCGATAACCATATATCCGGTTACCTTCCTTGTATTGTTCCTAGCCTCTCGACAGTTTTTTTTGTTTGTCCCCATCGAGTTCTTCCGACATACTCTGTTATTGGGACTCATGGCTACGGGAAAGGAATGAGATATTCAATTGGTTGCTCGCCCAGATCTCTCCTGTGAACCTAATGCCCCAACTCATTGTGTTACCAGTGTGCTGATCAACGAGACAAACTTCCAAGCTTGCTCTCGCTCATTTCGTCTCTACCTTTACAGCAAACGTGAGACCGGATAGATCTTGGGAAGTGAACCAAAACCCAAATTCACCAATCCCAAATTCGCCCAGTGGAATACGGATAACTATGTAATCTTGGACTGGATGTTTAATCCTATGAGGAAATATATCTACAAGATATTCATGTACCACGAGACGGTTTATGGCCTCTAGTATACTTTGATGAAGATGTATGCTCATGCCCGCAACGAATCCCGGATCTTCTAGCTCAATTATGAGATCTCACATGACTTTCAAGCATCCTTGGGGTTGTTAGTTGCGGATTACTTCGGGTACCTTAAGACTCAATGGGAGGAGCTATCTCAATACGAACCGCTGAGTAATTTCCCTAATAATGCTGCTATTGAGACCAAGCGATAGGATCATTGTCAAACTTATCATTTTTGATAGGGTTAAAAATTGAGTTTGAGATATGATGCCCAATTTAATACGATGCTTTTGCGAAGGTCAATGGGGATGCACGACGAAGACTCCTCTTGCCACCTGAGCCCGCCCATACTGTCCCAAAACAGATGTCCTTCGCCGCTCCCTCTTGCACTCGCTCAACAGGACCACAAACTCCCTCCAAAGAGGATGCTCCCGAGCTTCCGCGCCCTGTCCCTATTATTGACGTATCTCCACCCACCACCACATCTTCCTCTAGTGACTCCATGCTAGTTTACTCTTTCTCTACCCCATTACAGGTCTACTCCAGTCGTCCTCGTGCTCTTGATCCTCTGCCAACATCTTCTCCGGATTCAGGTATACCTCCATCTACTATGTTCTCGATCTTGTACCTCCTCGTTACCCTACCAGAGACCGGTGTTCCCCTTTTCGTTAACTTCTTTCCAGTTGTACACTTGTACCAATCATCCTATTGTCAAGTATATGTCTTTTTAGAGTCTCTCAGATCATTACAAATCCTTCCTTGGGTAGGTTGACTTAATCTCACTTCCTTGCTCAGTTCATGACGCCTTCCAGGATCAAAAATTGGTAAATGCGATGAAATTAGAAACGGATGCCCTTCAGCAGAACTAAACGTAGGAACCGGTTGATATGTTGCCTAGTAAAAGGTTGGTTGGCAATAAGTGGGAGTTCAGTGTGAAATATCTAGCGGATGGTTCCATTGATCAATATAAGGCATATCTCGTTGCCAAAGGATTCACACAGATACCGGGAAAAGACTTCGGTGGTACATTTTCCCTTGTTGCTAAGTTGACAATTGTTCAACTTCTTATCTCAATTGCTTCTCACTCTTGGCCTCTTCATTAGCTAGATGTCAAGAATGAGTTCCTCAACAACAATCTATCTGAAATTATCTACATAGATCTCCACCAGATTTTCAGGCTCAGGGAGACTATTCAAGGAAAGTTTATTGCCTTTGAAAATCTCTTTATGAATTAAGCAGCCCACATAAGCATGGTTCAGCCAGTTTAATGATGTCATCCTTACCATGGAATTTACCCGGTGTTATTCCAATGGCACATGCTTTATACATCGTCATCTTCAAGGTTAGTACATTATAATCTCCATCTACGTGGATAATATGATCAATATAGGAGATAACACGCAAGGCATTGACTGGGTAAAAGGTAATCTCGGATAGTTTTTCAACATCAAGGAATTTGGGTCCGTTCCAATACTTCCTTGGTATTGAGATTGCTCGATCCCACTAAGTTATATCCCTATTTGAGTGGAAATATACCCTTGATCTCCTTTAGGATACGAACATGCTCGAAAGCAGACTGTTAAGCTCCATGTTCTAGAATAAAGGGTAGTTTTGGTAGATTAGATTCATATCAAATTGTTAAGCCCCATGCTCTAATACCAATTTGATAAGTATCGTCTGCATCGGCGGATCGCGAAATTCTTCCCAGGAACGTGCTCTAATACCAATTTGATATGATCTAAATCGGTACTATTGAATTTTATAGAGCGAACTAACAATTCCAAAGATAAACCAAGCATTCGAGAGGTTCGGGAACTCTCCAACCAAGTAATTCGAGAGACTTGGGACTCTCCAAATGAGTTATACCCAATACCAAACAATTATCAATTTTCCAATCCCCCATCTTTCACTAGAAACCTCCTTTTATACTCACCCACCACTTTCCCTGACAGAATTTGTAAACAAAACCATAACAGAAATTATTCCTAACAACTAACAACCATTAATCTAATCTACCAAAAATACCCTTTATTCTAGAACATGGGGCTTAACATTTATGGAGGGGGGGAAATTGATAATTGTTTGGTATTGGGCATAGCTCATTTGGAGAGTCCCAAGTCTCTCGAATTACTTGGTTGGAAAGTTCCCAAGCCTCTCGAATGCTTGGTTTATCTTTGTAATTGTTAATTCAGTCTATAAAATTCAATAGTACCGATTTAGATCATATCAAATTGGTGTCAGAGCACGTTCCTGGGAAGAATTTCGCGATCCGCCGATGCAGATGATACTACAGAAACTTGATCAGCTTATTAAGTTGCAGGAGGAATCGATTCGTATCCAAAAGGCCAAGGAAGTAGAGGTGAACCCTTTCGCCGGAGGTACGCTGAACCACGATGGGTCTGCCATTGTTCCCGGTTATCGGTACGATTTTCAATTTCGAAAATTGAAGCTGCCGACATTCAATGGTACGGATGCCGATGGATGGATCTTGAAGGCAGAAAGCTATTTTGCTCTCCACCGGTTCACGAACGGAAAAAAAATCGAGGCGACATCCATCAACTTCGAGGGAGACGCCTTAAAATGGTACTTGTCGGAAGAAAAGATCCGACCCTTCTTTGCGTGGGAGGAGTTGAAGATGTGGCTTCGGAAGAAATTTCGATCCAATATTTTCGCAAATGAAGAGATTGAAGAAATCGCCAAAACAACCACGCCGGAAAACAGCAACAACACCGACGATTCATCGCTGTTATTTTCCAACCAGGATGATGATTGCGACGAAGCTATAATCGCGAAGAGAATCGACGAATTCGACGAATATCTGATCGCGACAAGAGTAGACGATTTCGCCATCTTCGTCTCGGCACCGTGGGACAGGGTATCGAAGGAGGTGCCCTTTGATGCTTTCGTTAAGAGACTGCAACTAGAAATTAGGGTTGAACTTAGTTTGGAGCAGGAAGACAGCGTACGGGAGGATCGCCGGAGGTTTTTTGAGTCTGCTGCGCCGTTGGAATGAACTCTGACTGAACTAACCCTAGGGATTGTTGACAAAGGATTAATGAGATGGGTTGAGCTAATAAACTTGAAGACCCACCATTCTGCTTTGCCAATGGATCATTTCAACGTGGGCCTGAAAATAGAGGAAATATCATCCCAATGTTTCAGACTTTATCAAGCCCAGCAATGTGGACAGGCCCAATAATTCCAACACTTATTTCAAGCCCAATAACTCTTTTGAGCCCAACAACTTGGATTTGGTCCAGGAAATAGAGGAAATTTTTTATTTAACAACTGGGTCAAGCCAGAAGATAGAAGAAAAATTTCAGTGCATTGCTCAAGCTCACAAAAATCACTGGGTTGGTCTAAAAGAATGGTGTGGGATCCCAAGAAGCAGCCAAACAAAAAAAAATAAAAAAAAAATATATAAAATAATAATAGTAATAAACTTCAGTTTCCTGAATTTCACCTTGAGGATAAGGTGAATGTTTGGGCGGCGGGTAATGTTAAGCCCCATGTTCTAGAATAAATGGTAGTTTTGCTAGATTAGATTAATGGTTGTTAGTTGTTAGGAATAATTTCTGTTATGGTTTTGTTTACAAATTCTGTTAGGGAAAGTAGTGGGTGAGTATATAAGGAGGTTTCTAGCGAAGGATGGAGGAGGGGAAAATTGATAATTGTTTGGTATTGGGCATAGCTCATTTGGAGAGTCCCAAGTCTCTCGAATTACTTGGTTGGAGAGTTCCCAAGCCTTTCGAATGCTTGGTTTATCTTTGTAATTGTTAGTTCGCTCTATAAAATTCAATAGTACCGATTTGGATCATATCACAGACCTGACTCTAACTCTTACGAACCCAAACCTTAAGTTGTCAGCAAAATTGAGGAACTATTACCAGAGTCATCTGTATATCAGTGACTTGTGGGCCACTTCATCTACCAAACTAACACGAGGTCGGATCTTACCTATGTCATAAGTGTGGTCAGTCAGTTTATGCACTCACCACACATATCTCACTTGGATGCAGTCTATCATATCCTCTGACATCTTAAGACGTACCCTAGTCTTGGTCTTTTCTATGTGGCCGAGTTGCAGGAAGAGCCCTTCTGTTTTTATAAATGTTGATTATGTAGGATCTATTGATTACAAACGATCAACTTCTGGTCAGTGCAACTTTTGAGGTAGCCACCTTATCTCGTGGAAAAGCAAAACGCAAATTGTTGTCTCCCGATCTTCTGCCAAAGCCAAGTATCGTGCGATAGCTCAGGGAACGTGTGAACTTCTTTCTCCACGTTCTCTCCTGACTGAATTAGGGTTTCTTGTGACAGACGCATCCACAATATTCTGCGATAACAAGTCTGACATAATGTTAATCTTCTGACTCAGTCCTTAATGAGAGAACCAATCACATCAAAGTTGATATATGCTTCATCCAGGAAAATATTCGTCAGGAATCATCACTCCTACTTTCGTCTCATTGTCCGAGCAGGTAGTTGACATGTTCACCAAATCAATTTGGACCATCCCTTCTTCAGTCAACCATTGTCAAGGTTAGGCTCATCAATATATTCGCCTCAACTTGAGGGAGAGTGTTGAAATATTATTTTATTAGTATTTATATTTTACAGGTCATGTTGACCATTTTTTGTAGTTTCCATATTCATTTTATTGACCTATTAATTAAGGCAATATTCTTCCTCATTTAGTATAACATTTCGCTATATAATAAAGAGTTTACTTGCCTATGTCGTGAGTGTTGAAAGCTCATCTCACACTTCTCATCAAAATGCAGTTTATCACATCCTCCAGTACCGTAAGGCTTGTCCTGGTCTTGGTCTCTTCTATGTGATGGGTGCACAAAAAGATACATCTCCCACTTTACAGACATTGATTACGTAGGATCGAAGAGTGACAGGCATTCTACTTTGAGTCCGTGCATCTGCCGTGGTAGTAATCTCATCTAGTGGAAAAGTAATAAACGAGCAATCGTCTCACGGTCTTCCATTGAAGCTAAATACGTGCTATAGCTCAGGGAACGTGTGAACTTCTTGGCTTTGTTCACTCCTAACTGAGTAGGGATTCCCTATGATACTCCATCTACGTTGTTTTGTGATAATAAGTGTCATCACGTTATCCTCCGACTTAGTCTTTCACAATAGAACAAAGCACATAGAAATTGATTATTTATTCGAGAGAAAGTTCGCTCAAGAGTTATCACACCCAGCTTTGCAAACATTGATTACGTAGGATCGAAGAGTGACAGACATTCTACTTCGAGTCCGTGCATCTGCCGTGGTAGTCATCTCATCTAGTGGAAAAGTAATAAACGAGCTTTCGTCTCATGGTCTTCCATTGAAGCTGAATACGTGCTATAACTCAGGGAACGTGTGAACTTCTTGGCTTTGTTCACTCCTAACTGAGTTGGGTTCCCTATGATAGACTCCATCTACATTGTTTTGTGATAATAAGTGTCATCACGTTATCCTTCGACTTAGTCTTTCACGAGAGAACAAAGCACATAGAAATTGATATTTTATTCGAGAGAAAGTTCACTCAAGAGTTATCACACCCAGCTTTGTTCCATCATCTGAGCAGGCCACTGACATGTTTACCAAATTTGTTGGCCCATCACTTCTTTAGCCAACTTTTGTCAAGATGGAGCTTATTAACATCTTCGCCTTAGTTTGAGGGAGAGTGTTAAAATATTTATTTTACTTAATTATTTTAGTTTAATTTTACCGTTTATTAATTATTATTTTAAGTCATGTGGACCAATATTGTATTTTCTTTTACTCCCTTTTTTCAGTGGTGATTTTACTCCCTCATTTAGCCTATTGTTAGGGCTTATAAAACCTGGGAGCCTCAATATAATAAGACAATATATTATTTTTTCCTGTATTCTTTTGATTCAACAGTAAATATTAATAATACCACTGTCGAAAGACAAATTTCCTGGGAGTGATCATATATTCCATCTCTTTGCATTTTTATTTTTAATATAGTTTAGAAATATTTTAGCGCCTCAGAAGATTCTTGTTATTTGAAATGTATGTTTTATAATTCATCTAACAATATTAGTTGAAAGTAATGTTAGCAATCTTTACATAACTAGCTGAATTCTAGTTGCCAATAAGTGCGAAAAATGGAAAAAGCCTCATTTATGATTGTAACCTACACTATGTCTTGTCAACCCTATTATGCTGCATACTCGGCTAACACAACATAAACAAGATCCGAAGTAAATACAAACTAAACTGCTGCATTAGCAGATAAATAGTTTCCGGCGATCATTAAATTTTCTCACTATGGAAAAATGCCATCATTTTCGTTCATGAAAATTTCCCATTTGGTAACCACTCCCATCCCATTCCCACTTTTTAGGGATTTATTTTTGGGCATAGCGTTTGGTAATCCATCCCACTTTTTTGTTTCCGTTTCCATTCCATTCCATTCCCATCCCAGAATCCATCCCACTTTTCGTGAAGAAATGAGAAACAATTTTATTTTTTTCTACCTATTCCCATCCCATTCCCAACCAAAAAAAAGGCCGTTCCTCTTCCTTTGGTCGTGTTCTTCGTCCTCCACCGCCATGGTCGTCCTCCTCTGGTTCGCGTCACCTTTGTCGTCGTCCTCTTCTCATTGTCCACCTTTGGTTCTGGTTCGAACGTCCATCGTCCTCCTCGTCTGATTCGAAATCGAACGTCCGTCCTCCTCCTTTCGTCGTCCTCCTCTGGTTCGAAATCAAATGTCCGTCGTCCTCCTCCGTTCGTCATCGTCGTTCGGCCTCCTCCGTCGTCTTCTTCGTCCTGTGCTTATACGGTTTCGATTTCGAAATCGAAATCGAAACCCTGTCAATCGAACGGTTTCGATTTCTTGTTCGGCCTCCTCATCAATCGAACAACATGTTTGATTTCTATTTCGAAATCGGATTTCGATTTCCATTTCGAAACCCAAATCGGATTTTGATTGTCGAAATGGTTTTGATTTCAATTGGATTTTAGGATTTCGATTTCGATTTCGATTGGGGTTTAAGTTTTGATTGCATTATGATTTCTTGATTGTGGTTTACGGTTCATTCTCGATTTCTTAGATAAAATTGTTACCAAACGCGATTCTGTTCCTGGATAAAAAAAAAATTATCGTTACTAAACGCAATTATGTTCTCAAGAAGGAAACAAAATTCTCATCCCATTCCCATCCCACTGCATGAGATGGACACAAAACGGTTACCAAACGCCACCTTAATCTCTGTCTTGTCACTGTAGTCTTCATATAACATTTAAATGGATTCAAATAAAGAAGTATGAGTACCACAGATCAAAACAAGCTCACATAAGCATTCATGTACTTTGACTTTGCAGCAACTTTTAGTTTGTTGTTGGGTTCACACTTCATGCACTACTGGCCATAAAATATTCCATAAAGCTTTTCGAATGTAATGTGAGGTTTTTTTTTTTTTTTTTTTTTAATTGAGATAGAAAGAGTAATTGTAATGGTAATTGCAAATTACACTCATATTTTAAGTTTCCATCAAATTAGAAGCCACGAGTTCTAACGACTTTGGCCAGAAAAAGAAGCAAGTTCACAACTTCTCTGTAATTGTTAAAAGCATAAACAGGCTTATTCAGTTTAAGGGGTCAAAACTGCAACTTCAGTCAACTCGGAGCTAAACCATATAGTGACAATTCAATTCAGCTTGTGAATTTTGAACGTTGAGGACCAAACCACTCGAAATGGTTATCTGGCAAATCATTTGCAGAAGTATATATCATAGCTATTGAACAATGGGTAATGAGATATGGCCACTACTAAGTAATTTTCGATTGCTAAAGGTTAATATTAAGTTGGTCCTCTTATGTAAGCCGACGTCAGTAAACCACTCATTTATGCAGGTCAAGCGTGTTAGCACTTCAACTGTGCTGGCATTAGTGAGTACTATAATGAGTAAGGCCTTCTAGTACAATGACATTGTTGAAACCACTTGTTAAAAGGGTAATTATGTATTTTCAGTATTGTTTAGGGTTTCCCATATTATTTATGTTGATCCTAAAATTTTGATGGACAATTAAAAGTTGATATTTTTTGTGGAACTAACGGTTTAATTGAGTGTTTCAGTTTATTAGTTCCAATGATGAAGATATGATGACAAGTAATGAATGGATGCTAAAAGATGATGACAAAGATGATAAAGGATTAAAAAGTTAAAGAATTTGAAGAATCTAAGAGAAACAACTCAGGTTAAATTTCAACTCTTAATATCTCAATTAGGATCATACATGATACAATTTTTTTTTTAAATGTTTTTTATAAATATGTGTGTTTTTTATACGATCCTAATTAGTTAAATTATTTGCTTTCATGTGTAATTGAAAAATAAATATTAATTGAATTTAAGTATTTAGTGGAACTTACCAAGAAAAGAAATCGGTTAAAGGGGCGAAAACGTCAATAAAAATAGATTAAAAATGAATTAAGAGAAGTATTCCAACATTAGTAAGTTGACAGGTAAGTCGACCGGAGCATAGAAGGAAAAGTCTTTGTATCTCTCGATCGACAGGTAGGTCGACCTGTGCTTAAATATGAATCCTCTGTATCGATAAGTCGACAGAGCGGTCGACCTGTGACCAAAAATGGAACTCTTTGAATCTCTAGGTCGACAGATAGGTCGACCGATGGGCGATAAATTTTAGGCCTGACTACATCCTGAATCGAGCGGTCGACCGGTGATCCTTGGTAAGTCGACTTATGGCACTATTTCAGGATATTGTGAAATTCTGGATTTTATTCTAAAAGTAGCCGTTACTAGCCGTTTTATGGTTAAGATTCATGAGATATATTAGGGATTTAATGTTATTTGAGATATGCAACATATATTATGATATCCCTATAGATTTGGTTCATTAAGTTTGAATATTTCCCAATTTGATACATGTGATTCTTTCTATTCTATTTAATTGTGATTGAGAAATATTTGGGAGATTTAATTGAGAAGTTTAAAAACTATAATTAAGTGATTTGAACCAGGATGAAGTCTTAATGATATAAGGGGTCTATAAGAACAATTAAATGTCATAACAAGTGGGAACTAACCGTTAGAGAGCTTATTTTATTCCCATTTATATAGATCTGCGTTTTTCATATTAGAGAGAGAGAGATCAAGAGAATTATACTGCGTTTTTCTAAGAGAAATCATATTGAGAGAATTGTGAGAGCTTTTCTAAGAGTTATTCTTGAGAATTATTTACTGTAGATCATTGCTGCTACCAAATTTGAAGTGACATTGCTATAATTATTTTTTCAGTGGATTCCGGGTGAGCTCTTTCCAAATTATTTTCTATTTAGTATTGCTTGATTATATTTGGATTTTGATCTTTAGAAATTGTTTTCTGATTTTTTATTGAAAAATATTTTTGAAACAATTTCTTGAATAAATCTAATTACATGCTCAATTACGTGCTACCCAATTTTTTTTTGTTTAAAATCAGATTTTGAATATCTCACTTTTCTATCACTAGTTTTGGAATATTAATTGAGTTCCAATTTATCTGGGGTGGTAGAAACTTCGAGTGAAAAAAATCATTTATCAATTTGTAATTGGTGAGTTGAGTGACGGATTGAATACTATTGGGAGTATTTAATCTAAGGGTAGCTGGTTTCAGTCTCTTCCTGTAAAGAGATTGAGGTAGTAATTCTTCTTGGATTGAACTGATTTGTGAACAATTTTGTAACGATTCAATCCTTACAGGGTAAAAAGATATTTGGAGTGTTTGTAAGGTTTTGATTCTTTAGCCTTAGTTTAAAAAGAATTAGGTTATTCTTGAACCTGTAAAAAGTAGAGATTATTCCTGAGCCTGTGAAAAAGAATTTGTAAAGGTTGATTCTGAGCCTATGAAAAGAATATTTGTGAGGGTTTGGTTCCTAACTTTAAAGGAATCTTGAGTTTAGGGGGTGGGACTCGGAGGACTGGATTAGCCAAGAGTAGCTTGGTGAACCAGTATAAATTTTTGGTGTATTGCTATTTTTACATTATTTATTTTTGTTTTGTTGTTTAGTGTGCACCTAGTTGATTTTATATTTCCACTGTGATATAAAGATAATAATAAATTTAGGATTAAAATTAATTATTTGAATTTTTTGAAGTATTTTCTTTGATAATTTTTTATCTACCCAATTCACCCCCCCTCTTGGGTATCTCACTAGACCAACAGTTTAGGGTTTCTTGTATTGTTCTCTAATTACTATTATAAATAGAGAGAGAGGCTAACACAATTGTTAGGCCGTCTCATTCTTTTATCTCTTTAACATGGTACCGAGAGTATGAAATACTGATCCTGTAGTTCTAATCAAACCCATATTTCCAACCCACACCTCCCAGCCGCTGCAACCCTAGCTCGTCACCAGAGCTTTACTGGCTGTCGCTTGCCAGATTTGCGACTCACCTCCCAGTCGCCGCAACCCTATCTCATCACCGAAGCTTCGTCGCCCGTTACCGGTGCTTCGCCAACCTTCGCCGACCATCACTAGCGCTTCGCTGGCTGTCGATTGCCCGGATTTGAGACTCACGGTCTTCGTTGCTCTACATCTGTCCAGATGTGATGGTAACATAAGGGTTTTGTTCGTGAGCCACCGTTCGTTTGATTGTCCAGACTTGAGAAATTATTCTGGACCAGATCTAATGTCCCAAATGTTCGTGAGTATTGTTCTGCTTATAATGTTCTTCATTTAAGCCCTACAGTTGTTTGTGTTGTTAGTTTGTTTCCCTTGTGCAAGTTGTTTGTTAGTTGTTGTATTGGCGGGTACTAATGTCAACGGCTACACCCCCACCGTTAACAACCCGCAAGTTAAACGGGACCAATTACTTACAATAGTCCAAAGTTGTACAAGAAGTTGTTACCGATCAAAGACAACAAGGTGGCCAAGGAAGTCGTAGTAATGAATTTCGAGGTGGCCAAGGTGGCCATTGTCGTGGTCAACATCGTCGGCGCTCATTTTGTGGCAAGAAAAATCATACCCAAGATACATGTTGGTATAGAGTTCGTCGTTCTCCTAAGTCCGTTCATGTGGCAACTTCTAATCAAATTACTCCCGTTTCAGCATCCAACTCTTTACCTCCTAAGACAATTTCTGATGAAGAGTATGTTCAGTTCCTCCAATTTAAGGCGTCTAAGCAGACATCTATCCCCATTACTTCGCTAGCTCAACGAGGTAACCTTATTGCATGTCTTTCTTTTCATCCTTCCACTTCTATACCTTGGATCATAGACTCCGCTGCCACCGATCACATGTCAGGTACTTCTTCTTTATTTACGCATGTTCAGTCATCTCCCTCGTTGTCCTATGTTACTGTTGCTGATGGTTCCACCGTCTTTGTTCGTGGTATTGGCACTGTGGAACTTTCATCCTCTTTCTCTTCATCATCTGTTTTGTATATTTTCTCTTTTACTTTTAATTTGATATCAGTTAGTAAGCTTACTCAACAATTTCATTGTTCTATTTGCTTCTTTCTTGATTCTGTCATTATCTAGGATTTGAAAACACAGAAGACGATTGGCGTAGGACATGATAAAAATGACCTTTATTTATTCAACAATCACGACGAGACACCTGTTATCCCGCCCACTACCTGTCTTGCCGTTGCATCTGCCCACCAAATTCATTGTCACTTAAGTCATCCCTGTCTTGCCAATCTAAAGGTACTTGTCCTTAGTTTACGTCATTTATCCTCCTTAGATTGTGAATTTTGTCAGTTGGAAAAACATCATTGTACTTTATTTACTTCTCCGGCTCAGTTTTGAGTGTCGAGTCCTTTTAATTTAGTTCATTCAAACGTTTGAGATCCTTCTCGTATTGCCTCTACATTAGGCTTTCGTTATTTTATCACGTTTGTCGATGACTTCTCCAGGGTTACATGGCTCTATTTAATGAAAGATCATTTTGAATTGTTCTCCATTTTCTCTGCCTTTTGTGCTAAAATTAAAACTCCATTTAATGTGCTCGTGTGTATACTTCGTAGTGATAATGCTCGAGAATATTTTTCTTAACCCTTTACTTCCTTCATGTCACAGTTTGGTATACTATATCACTCTTCTTGTCCTCACACACCACAGCAAAACGGAGTTGCCGAGTGTAAGAATCGATATCTCTTAGAAGTGGCTCGAACTCAGATGTTTGAGATGAATGTTCCCAAAAACATCTAGGCTGATGCAGTTCTATTCTTTTTCCTCGATCACCTTAGTTTGCTTTAACTCCCTGTATCTTTGGATATGTCTGTTTTGTCCACCAGTTGACTCCCAGTAAGGATAAGTTAGATCTCCGTGCCATAAAATATGTCTTCCTTGATTATTCTCGCACACAAAAGGGATATCGGTGTTATAGTTCTTCTTTACGTTGCTCTTTTATTTGTGCAAATGTCACTTTCTTTGACTCCACCCTTTATTTTGCTGTCCTTTCCCCTCGGGATGATATGGATATCACTCTTCCTTTATAAAGCCTCCCAAACCCTACACCATCTCCTTCCATTCCAGAACCTGTCCTACCTAGTCGTTGTTCACCACTTTTGCAGGTATACTCTTGTCGTTAAAAGGTAGCTTCCGTCATCGAGCCCATCGTTTCTGTGTCTTCAAATTCTTCTCCAATTCATCCATCCGTGTCTGACTTGGACATTCCCATTGTTGTTCAGAAGGTTAAGCGCACATATACTCAACATCCTATTTCTAACTTTGTTTCATATGCACATCTATCTCCTTCATATTCCTCTTCTGTTGCTTCTCTATCATCTGTTTCTATTCCTAAGTCTGTCACAGAAGCTCACTCACCCTGGTTGGACGACCGCAATGAAAGAGGAAATGCTAGCTTTACACCAGAATGGTACTTGGGATCTTGTCTCGCTTTCGTCTGACAAAATAATAGTTGGATGTAAATGAGTGTATATAATTAAAGTTCATCCGGATGACACCATCAATCGACTCAAGACTCGTTTAGTTACCAAAGGTTACACTCAGGTATATGATCTTGATTATTCAGAGACATTTTCTTCAGTTGCCAAACTCGCTTCTATTCGCCTGTTCATCTTTTTAGCTGTCACCTTTCGTTGGCCGTTGCATCAACTTGATATCAAGAATGCGTTCTTAAATGGCGATTTGAATAAGGAAGTGTACATGGAGCAACCTCCTGGGTTTGTTGCTTAGGGGGAGTCTGGTTTGGTATGTCTTCTGAAGAAATTCATTTATGGTCTCAAGCAGTCTCCTCGAGTATGGTTTGGGAGATTCAGTGAAGTGGTCAGTAAATTTGGTCTTCCTTGTTGTGGAGTCGATCATTCTGTATTCTACAGGCACAGTAAAGTCGGGAGAATATTATTGATTATGTATGTGGATGACATCGTGATTACTGGGGATGACCACCAGGGCATTTAGGAACTCAAAACGTTTTTGCATAGCAAATTTCAAATCAAATATTTGGGTCAATTGAAATATTTCTTGGGGATTGAAGTTATTCGATCAAGTCAAGGTATCTACCTGTGTCAGAGGAAATATGTTCTTGATCTGTTAAATGAAACAGGAATGCTAGGAGTTAAACTGATTGATTTACCTATGGATCCAAACAACAAACTATTAGCAGATCAAGGTGTACCACTGACAGATTCAGCGCAATACAGACGGTTAGTTGGGAAGTTGAACTACTTGACGGTTACTCGACTTGATATTTCTTTTGCCGTGAGTGTATTCAGTCAGTTGTTGGATCATCTCACGACTTATAATTGGGATGCAATGATTCGTATTCTTCGATATCTGAAAGTTTGTCCAGGATGTGGATTGTTGTATCAGAATTTTGGTCACACTCAAATTAAGGGATATATAGATACAGATTGGGCGGGATTTCCCTCGGATAGGAAGTCTACTACAGGGTATTGTGTGTTTGTTAGAGATAATCTCGTTTTTTGGAAGAGTAAAAGCAGACAGTTGTGACGTGGCCAAGTGTAGTATCGGAATACAGGGCGATGGCCCATACCACTTGTGAGTTAACTTGGATTCAAACACTCTTCACTGATGGTTCTGATATGTGATAATCAAACAACACTTCACATTGCATCCAACCTAATCTTTCATGAGAGGACAAAACACATTGAAGTTGATTGTCACTTCATTCGAGAAAAAGTATTGCAGAAGCAGATTGTGACTAAACATGTAAAATCAGTTGATCAGTTAGCTAATTTATTTATTAAACCACTAGGGGGCTTAAAGATAAAGTATATTTGCAACAAGTTAGGAGCATACAACATATATGCTCTAGCTCGAGAGGAGTGTTAAAAGGGTAATTATGTCTTTCCAGTATTGTTTAGGGTTTCCCATATTATTAAGAGTTTCTTGTAGTGTTCCCTAATTATTATTATAAATAGAGAGAGAGAGGTTAGCACAATTGTTATGCCGTCTCATTTTTTCTTCATTCTTTTCTCTCTTTAACACCACTAATTAGCTTTGTCTTGATAACCACTTCAAGCTAATAAATATCAATGTGCCTTCTTTGTTGTTTTTGTTGTTTGGTCTTGTCTAAAGTCGCAGAAAAAAAAACCCAGAAAAAGTTCATGTTAGTCTCAATAAGAATATTAGAGTACAACCTCGAGAGTGACATTTAACTTCACATTGACATCGAGAAATGTTTCCGAACCATTACTGTCCCACGTTATCCGATTTGTCATGGATGCTGCAAATTGGGAAACAGAAAATTAAATGGTGCTTCTGTATTACAAAAGGTGAGGGCACGAGTAATTCATTAAATGAATGCTTAACCATGGTATTCATTACACAATCAATATTAAAAATCTAATGAATATGATGAGCAGAGGATGTTCCTCTTTTATTCTCCCATTACCTTTTTCTGTGGGAGGGGTACAAGTTTTGCCATCACATTCCATATTCATGGACAAAAGCATAAATGACAATAAAAGACTAATGGCCTGTTTGGCTGTCCGTCAATTTATATATTAGACCATTTTATAATTATTCTATCTATAAATTGTTCTATTATAGTGTGTGGTTGTAAAAATGAAATGAAATAAAAATTAAAATATTCCAACTTTCTATTAAAACCTTAATAGAACCTTTCAATCAAAAAGGTCTTCTCTCTCAACCTTGAAATTCAAATATTTGAGACCTATAGATCAAAATTTTCAATATCCCCTTTCAATCAAAAAGGTCTTCAACTCAGGAGAGTCTTCTCTCTCTATATATATATACACGCGGGCATGCCCACACACACACATATATATGTATGTAGTGTTGGTTATAAAAATGAAATAAAATTAAAATAAAAATATTCCACTTTCTATCGAAAACTTAATTAGAGTCATTTTCTCCCAACCTTGAAATTCCACTATTTGAGACCTATAGATCCAAATTCTAGATGTCCCCGTTCAACCAAAAGTGTCTTCACCTTAGGTGAGTCTCTCTCTCTCTTGATTCAAGTGTTGAACATTCACCGGCAGCAACTGCACTAACCACTGTGGTCTAACCAGCTAGTGATTTTGGTGTCAGGACAACCTCACCGATTTCCCCACCAGCACCATCGCTAGCCTTTTCCTTGAGATCCAATAATTGTATCAATCAGGACATTTTGCAGCTGCGGTGGAATTTGAGGATTTGTATCTAAAATGAAGAAGGGTGTGGGAAGTTTGTAGAACAACAACTAGAAAAAATTAGAGAGGAAATAGAAAGCGGGCTTGCCCGAAATAGTGGTTGCTTTTGGTAAATTGGAAGATGGAAGACAGCAGGTAGAATATGGTTGAAATCGGAATAGATGCCATTGCTTTCTTCTCTGGTTTGGACTTTATATTTCTTTTGTCGCATTACATATTCAAACACAACCTCTATCTCTTTCTCTCTCCATCAACCTATCTATACTTACCTTTATCTTTATATTTAGGGAGTTCTGCTGAGAATTGCTGAATTGAATCATCTCCAAATCCGAAATGGTCCTTCTGTTTTAAAATTTGGATAATGAAGAAATCAGAAGCCTCTCTATCTCTCACCAAAATGTTTGTTGAAATGTCGTTTCTCTCTCTCCACAATTGCATGAAGAAAATGTGTTGGATTCAAATGTTCACTTTATTTTGGTTCACCATAATTTTTTATTAGTTTTGGGTGTTTACATATGATTTACTTTTAATTTCAGTTTTTAAGGTACCAAACACCGTAAACATTAATTAAACTAAAATTATCTTATTTATCTTTGAGAACCAAACGTCAGATGAATTCAATAAAATCATTTAAGAATGAAAAGATATACAAGTTATATGATTGAATGAGAAAATTCAAAAAATAAGATAATGTATACAACCAAATGGGCCCTTATATGTGGATAAAACAAGATGCATTGACAAATATATATTATAAACATCATACGCTTCTATTATGTAATAAAATTCAATATTGGTAATTCATAATGTAATAGTTTAACGTAGAGTAATGGCAAAAGCAGTTTCATTTTGTGTTGCATATCAGTGCATATCTTACTATATCAGTCACAATTCATAATATAATAGTTTAACGTAGAGTAATGCCAAAAGCAGTTTCATTTTGTGTTGCGTATCAGTGCATATCTTACTATATCAGTCACATAATTCTGAAAACATATCTATAGTGAAAGATTTCTTTTCATGTGTGGGAATAATCCATGATGTAGGTGGCATGAATACTTTGATTAATCCATGATTGAGGTAGTATGATGTTCTAGAATTTTTGTACATCACAGGTATTACCTTAATGTGTCCTGTAAGTATTATTGGATATTGAAATTTTAACTTAATCAAAGTATTCATGCTACCTACTCATGGATTATTCCCACCCATTGCTGGTTAATTGGGAAGGAAGGTAGGAGAGTATAGTTAAAGCCAACAATTAAATTGCATTAATATGCACCATAAGTCAAATCTTTAACACAACTACCCAGGCCCACAGACGATTGAAAGGATTTCAACAAGCTGCATACCTGAAAAGTGTTCATTCTGTTGTTCCAAAATATCCGAACCCTCAAACTGCAATCAGTATGAAAAACATAAAATAGTCAAACTAGAAATTGTGAAGAATTATTTTTGTATAACAGACATCTCTCTCATTATTTTCAACACATTATAGATGGAAGTGTCAGGCATGACCTTTAGAAAATGCTTACTGACATTACAAGGCTGAAAACAAGCCAGTTTTCCTTTGACATGTGAAACCAATAATTGCAATGTAGTGCATACATCATAACTGAAAGGTAAGGTGATCACCAATCTGATAGCGTTTGTTGATGACCACTTCCCCCATCCTTACCCCCAAAGTGCAAGAGAAAGAGAGAGAATTTCATACTATTCATCCGTTGCTGTTAACGAAGTTCTTCAAAAGAAAAACTAAGAATGTTGGTTTATGATCAAACTAGGAGCTACACAAAAAGGCCAATCACAATCCTAAACAACCAATTCTACAATTTCAGGAAAATAATAACCAAGAAAATAAGAAAGAGCATGAGATAGAAATCTAATGACTCTTTTTGCCCCAGGCAGTGAAAAAGAAATCATATTGGCATAAAGCATATAAAAAATAGGTATAGGAGTTCTTACAGGTAAGTTCTATCCCTAACAAGTCACATACGTTACTTTTTCTAACACCAAGAGTAAAGGGAAAGGTCTATGAGACATTAAGAAGTCGATTTGTTACAAAAGAAAATAACATCCAAAACACACAAGGGGCGTCAATGCTGTGGAAAAAGCAAAAACGAAATACGACGGTTTCCAATCCTCTAGAAAATCTAGTAACGAAGGACAATCTGAAGGATAACAGCCATTAGACATAAATAAAGACTATTTAACCCTAGTAAGTGGTAAGATGACACTAGAAAAATTATTCTATTCCTTTCTATCCAAAGCTTCGGCTGAACTGTGACCTATTATATTGCTTTAGCTAAAAATGGCATCTATCCCTCTTGCGAGTGATAAATACACCATAATACTTGGTCAAATTAGAACCCATTCTAAAGTTTGGCCATATTTTTCAATATTCACTAGTAAACATTAGTTTACCAATTAAATAAAAGATTGCTTTGTCTTTTCTTTCATCATGAAACCGTGTTTGTCCACATGCAGACAAATTATGTTGTTATTGCAAGCATTTTAGAGCAGAAAGGTTGAACATGGAGACCACATTGACAATGAGCAAGCACTATAAAGTAACCGTTAGAGAACAGACAACACCTAAGAGTGCTATAACGATGCTGAGATTTCTTATCATCACGATCACTTCAATTAATAATGTCATACTCCGGATATGGAAATGCACAACCATTTCACGATGCATTGAAGTTGCATATGCATGCTTTATAATTTTATATATGTAGGGCTACATAAGAAGAATACATAAATAACAATATTTCCTCCAATACTCCCATGCATTATTCTTTCTTTATCTAAGAACGTATGTGCTTCATATTAATGTAAAAAAACTATCAGAAAAAAATAAAAACCATAATTTCTTGCTAGGTAAGCAAGGAATAGATAAATATATAAAAGGAAAAGAAGAAGACACAAGGGGCGCCAACCGTGTACAACTATAAAGCTGTAACTTATCTTAGAAAATCGAGAAATCCATCCTTTCTTGAGGCTGACAACCCTTGCACCAAAAAAATATAACATGTATGTTAAAGGGTAATTATGTCTTTCCAGTACTGTTTAAGATTTCCCATATTGTTTAGGGTTTCTTGTATTGTTCCCTAGTTACTATTATAAATAGAGGGAGAGGCTAACACAATGGTTGAGCCATTTCATTCTTTTCATATTCTCTTATTACTTTAACATAGTATCAAAAGTAGGTTATGGGATATTAATCCCGTAAGTCTATTCAACCATTTTTTTGCCCAATTCCCTCTTTCAATTGCTTTTCCTCAGCATCCGTACGAGAAGAAAAAAAAGAGAGAGAGAAATCAGAAACCCTAGCAGCCGTCGATCCGTAACCCTAACCAGCCGCACACCATACCCGCCGTCCAGAATCGCACCTCCACCGCTGTCACTGTTCAGATCCGACGCCTTCCCTATCATTGACGTCAAGATCCGTGCCTCCATCACCTAGCACAGCTCCGCCCCCATCCTACCGTCGCCATCTAGTCCAACACCTTCCCTACAGTCTCCGTCTAGATCCGAGCCTCCGCCACCTTCGCAGTCCACATCTGACCATTGCCGGTAGTTCTCTGACCTCGCAATACCTACTCCAATGCCGGCCATTGTCTGCGCAGTTCTTTGCCCTCCCACCGCTGCAAGTGTGTTAAAAAAAAAATAAAAAAAATCATATACAATGTCTTAAAATTTGATGTCAGTGTTTATTTATCGTTTGTTTTATCAGTTTTTTTTTGTTTTTTTTTATGGGAGACCTTGTTTGTTCGTTTTACCTGATTGTAATTGGTCATTTCAGTTAATTGTTGTATTAGTGCGTAACGTCTCAAGTGTTTAGCAGTGCACCAATGTCGACTTTGTCACTACCATTGTTGACCACTCGTAAATTGAATGGGACCAATTACTTACAATGGTCCAAAGTTGTACAAGTTGTTGTTACTGATCAAGGGAAATGTGATGGCCGAGGAAGTCGTAGTAATGAATTTCGAGGTGGCCATTGTCGTGGTCAACATCATCGATGCTCATTTTGTGGCAAGAAAAATCATACCTAAGATACTTGTTGGTATAAAGTTGATCGTTCTCCTAAGTATGTTCATGTGGCAACTTCTAATCAAGTTCCTCCCCTTTCAGCATCCAACTCTTCAACTCCCAAGGCAATTTCTGATGACGAGTATGCTCAGTTCCTCCAGTTTAAGGTGTCTAAGCAAACATCTGCCCCCATTACTTCGTTAGCTCAACGTGGTAACCCCACTGCATGTCTTTCTTTTCATCCTGCCACTTCTACACCTTAGATCATAGACTCCGCTGCCACCGATCACATGTCAGGTACCTCTCCTTTATTTACGCATATTCAGTCATCTCCCTTATTGTCCCCTGTTACTGTTACTGACGGTTCTACTATCCCTGTTCGTGATATTGGCACCGTGAAACTTTCACCCTCTTTTTCTTTATCATTTGTCTTGTATATTCCCTCTTTTGCTTTTAATTTTATATCAGTTAGTAAACTTACTCAACAATTTCATTGTTCTGTTTGCTTATTTCCTGATTCTGTCATTATTCAGAATTTGAAAGGGCGTGAGAAAAATGACCTTTATTACTTCGACAATCCCGACAAGACACCTGTTATCCCGCCCACTGCTTGTCCTGTTGTTGCATCTGCCCACCAAATTCATTGCCATCCTTGTCTTGCTAATCTAAAGGTACTTGTTCCTAGTTTACGTCATTTATCCTCCTTAGATTGTGTCTTGTCAATTAGGAAAACATTATCATACTTTATTTACTTCCCCGGCTCAGTTTCGAGCATCAAGTCCTTTTAGTTTAGTTTATTTAGACGTTTGGGGTCCTTCTCATAGTGCCTCTACATTAGGCTTTCATTATTTTGTCACGTTTGTCGATGACTTCTCCAGGGTTACATGGCTCTATTAAATGAAAGATCGTTCTGAATTGTTCTTCATTTTCTCTGCCTTTTGTGCTGAAATTAAAACTTAATTTAATGTGTCCGTGTGTATACTTTATAGTGATAATGCTCGAGAATATTTTTCTCAACTCTTTACTTCCTTCATGTCACAGTCTGGTATACTGCATCAGTCTTCTTGTCCTCACACAACGCAACAAAATGGAGTCGTGGAGCGTAAGAATCAACATCTCCTAGAAGTGGCTCAACTCTAATGTTTGAGATGAATATTCTCAAACACTTTTGGACAGATGCAGTTCTTACAACTTGCTTTTTAATCGATCGAATGCCATCTTCTACCCTGAATGGCAAAGTTCCTCATTCTATTCTTTTTCCCCGATCACCCTGGTTCGTTTTAGCTCCCCGTATCTTTGGATGTGTTTGTTTTGTCCACCAGTTTACTCTTGGTAAGGATAAGTTAGATCCTCGTGCCATAAAATGTGTCTTCCTTGGTTATTCACGCACACAAAAAGGGTTATCAATGTTATAGTCCTTCTTTACGTCGCTCTTTCATATGTGCAAATGTCACCTTCTTTGAGTCCATCTCTTACTTTTCTGCCCCATCCCCTCAGGATAATGTGGATGTCACCCTTTCTTTACCAAGCCTCCCAGACCCGACGCCATCTCCTTCTACTTCAGAAGTTGTCTCGCCTAGTCGTCCTTCACTACCTTCGCAGGTATACTCTCGTCGCCAAAATGTAGCTTCCGCCATCTAGCCTATCGTCTCTATGTTTTCAGATTCTTCTTCAGTTTATGCATCCGTGTCTGACTTGCATATACCCATTGCTGTTCGGAAGAGTAAGCGCACATGTACTCAACATCCTATTTCTAACTTTGTCTCGTATGCACATCTATCTCATTCATATTCCATTTTTGTTGCTTCTTTGTCATCTGTTTTTATTCCTAAGTCTATCACAGAGGCTCTCACTCACCCTGGATGGACAACCGCAATGGAAGAAGAAATGCTAGCTTTACATCAGAATGGTACTTGGGATCTTGTCTCGCTTCCGCTTGACAAAACAATAGTTGGATGTAAATGAGTGTACACAATCAAAGTTCATCTGGATGGCACCATTGATCAACTCAAGGCTCGTTTAGTTGCCAAAGGTTACACTCAGGTATATGGTCTTGATTATTCTGAGACTTTTTCTCCCGTTACCAAACTCACTTCTGTTAATTTATTCATCTCTTTGGCTGCCTTTCGTTGACCGTTGCATCAACTTTGTTAAAAGGATATATCTGTCTTTCCTGTATTATTTAGGGTTTCCTGTACGGTTTAGGATTTGTTGTATTGTATCTTCGTTTTCAATATAAATAGAGGGAGAGGCTACCACAATGAATTAAGTCTTCTCATTCTTTTCATATTACCTTTTTTACTTTAACATAGTATCCGGAGCAGGTTATGGGAGATTGATTCTATAGATCTGTTCAAACCAAAAAAAAAAATCTTTTTCTTTTCCTCCTACTTACTGTTCATACGAAACAAAAAGAAAAAAAAAAAAAAACCTAGCTGAAACCCTAGCAGCCCACAAGCCCTCGTCGCCGTTTCCCATCCAACACTCAGATCTGCCGTCGTCCAGGCCATTCCGAGCCTCCACCACCCATCATCGTCCCCAAAATCGAGCCGTACCATCATTGCGAAACCAGATCTCCTAGTCGTTGTCCACCATGATGTCGTCCACGTCGCCGTCGTCTCCCCTGACGTTGCCGATCTTCGCCAACCATCACCAACGCCTCGCCGGTCGTCGATTGCCCAAAAATCGACACTCGCGGCCTTCACTGGGTCTTGTTCGTGCATATGGCTCAGATTGTCCCGATTTGAAGAGTATTCTGGCCAGATCTGAGCAAGTATTGTTCGTAAGTACTGGTTGTTCGATTGTCCAGCTTTTAGGCAGTATTTTGGATCAAATCTAATGTCCCGGATGTTCGTGAGTATTATTCTACTTATAATGTTCTTCATTTAAGCCCCCCTAAAGTTGTTTTCCCTTGTGCAAGTTGTTTGTTAGTTATTGTATTGGAGGGTATTAATGTCAATTGCTACACCTCAACCGTTAATAACCTGTAAGTTGAACGGAACCAATTATTTAAATTGGTCTAAGGCTGTGAAAATAGCCCTCATCGGACAAGGGAAACACCGTCATCTCATGGAATCCGCCCCAACAACAGATGATAAAAAGTATGAAGAATGGATTCGAGCTGATGCGTAGATTGTAGCATCGTTGTGGAATTCGATGGAGCCTCAAGTTGTTGATCTCTGTACTCATCTAGATACGTGCAAAGCCATATGAGAGTATCTTCATGTGTTATATTTCAGTAATCTCACTAGAATGTATGATTTATCGGTAGAGTACTTATAACTTCAGCAAGGCACGCAATCCGTTACAGATTATTTTGCCATGTTCAACAACCTCTATGAGGAGTTGAATACTATCCTACAGATGACTATCGATCTGAAAGAAATGCAAAAACAATGTGGGCAAATAGCTGTCATGAAGTTCTTGGCTGGATTACGCCCAAAATTTGAACTAGTCCGATCTCAGATCCTTTCCAATGCTACTCTTCCCACTATCACTGAAATGTATTCTCGCGTCTCGCGTAACACTACCAAGGACAATGTTTCTGGCTTGAGTTTGTCTGCGTCATCTAAGCATTCGGCGCTTGTTACTCAGATTCCTACACGAGATCGTGGTGTTCCACTCAGTGGTGGTCGTGGTGGTTTCTCTCGTGGTGGCCGTGGTGGTGGCCCTCGGGGTGGACGTAGTGGTCGTGGTCGTGACTTACATCGACAATGCTTTTTTTGTGGAAAGGAGAATAATACTCGATAAACATATTGGGATTTAGTTGGCCGTCCACCCAAATTCGCCAAGTTGGCGTAAACGGAGTCATGCAGCCAACCCTACTTAAGTGGGACAAAGGTTTAGTTGTTTTTGTTGTTATGAAAGTTCTATTTAACAGCTTGCCTATATCTAAAAGATGTAGAGCTATCCACTTAAGTTCAACACCAGACTTATCTTTCATTATACTATAACAAATTACAAACATGTGATTGTCAACATATGCTCCAAGTAGCAATAGTTCGGGTCCAGACTAACATATGAATGACTTAAAAGTAACTTGTACAGTAATCATGGAAGCAACACAGAATTTCAAGCTGAAAGAACAATATGATGCATCTATATGAGTTCTTAATTCCACCCTAAAGAAAAGATCCTTGCCTTGCAAGACAACATCTCCACCGTGCAACAGTTGTGTGTTGTGCACACTCTCAAATCCATCACAGGGGACACTTCAAAATTCAGAAGCTGAATTTGGGGCAGGGTACACCTGTAATTAATTCTAGTCAGCAAGCACGACAGTATTATATTACATTTGTTAGCATATAGACAACTTTTGTAACAATTTCCAAGAAACTGCAGAATCTGAGGCATAGTTATATTGATCTATCTATTGATGGATGGATGGATGGATTACAAACTTGAGGGCTTACATGAAATCCTTTCGAAAATTATGTACATTCCTAAAGCAGACTAGCAGAATGGCATAGAAATGAATATGCTTTATGCTGCATCCTTCATAAGAATGGCACCAGATGTCTATTACTCTATCTGGTTGAGCTTTTTAAGCTTCTTCTTCATAGGGTGCACATGCTGTAAGAGGAAAACAATAGTTTGATTTGGAAGTCGGACAACAAATGGTTTCTTTCAGTTATTACAATTGGTTGGTTTGGGTGACCAAAGGAGAAGAAGACGCTCATCTTACCTTTTTGAGGTCACATTTTCAAGAAAGCCTTTCCTTGGGTGCCATCTGATTAATATTTGTGTCTCTGTTTATGTTTTGTTCCCACAAATTTGCTCTGAAAATCTGGAATTAGAACGAAAACATATTTTTTGGTTCTGCGTTTTGCTTTTCTTTCTAGTTTTCCAAGAAAAGAAACAAAAGCTTTATCATGAAAATTAAAAGCTTATTAGAGTGGCTCTTCCTGCTTGCTAATTTTTATCTTTTAAATTGGTATGCATAGAAATGGATTGTTTATCAACAATAAGTTTGTGTTAAAGACAATTTTAAGAATTACAAATGGGAAAAAATCTACAGCATTACGCAGACAACTCAAATACATGCTTGATACAAATGGAGGAAAATTATATCCTTATGTATTTATTGTGCTCAAGTATAGTGGAGCAAATTTTATAATTTGTAATAAAAGTAGCAGGCCAACAGAAGGAGATGAAGTAGACCTATACAGTTCAGAATCAATAGACTGAAAACTTTGCAAGGCCTTTGCATTTATAATTGCTTCAACCCCAGATGGGTGGTTCAGAAATTCACTTATATGATACATTTTCTTGTCTCCACCCACACCATCTCGGTTTGGGAGCTTAATCCTTTCCTTCTTTTGGGCAGATAATCTTGCTTTCTTCGCATTCGACGTCGACAAATTCCCTTCACTAACTATAATAACTCCAATTCGCTTCCTGGAGGAGGGGAAAAGAAAAGGAAAGTAATGAACTCAAAAGCAATTGGGCAGAGGCCCCCACTTATCCTTAAAGGATGAAAAATAACAGATACCACACACTATCTCGAATGACACACAGAAACAAGAACATCTAATATCTGCTCAGAGGATTTCAACATTGACAGTTAAATAGATTTTGTTGAGCGCCAAATTAAACATACAGAAATACAGAGGGAAAAAAGCATGGGGTTGGTAAGAACAGTAGATTATTCCTATTTCGAAACCTGTAGGTGAAGAGTTTCTGGGAAGGCAAAGATGGAAATGACAGAGCCCCATGTTTAGATACACCCATCAGTACAGATAGGGCTGGAAGAAGTGCTTCTGCGCCAGTAAATACCATAAATACAGTAGCAGTTCGAACGGAAACATGTGAAATGGCTAATGAGAAGAATTCCAAAATAATAAAATATATCATGGGAACCTGTTCACCATACAGCAGGAGAATAGTCGACGCAAGGAAGAGTGATATCATGCCCAGAAAAAGCGGATGGAAGTTCGGCATTTTCCATCTCTGGACGGGAGTAAGGTTTAGCTTGCTGTGCTCTTTCCGCATAATAATAGGAGAAACTAATCTTTATCCACAAATAAACGTTCTAATTCTTAAAAGAATATGATGACATGGCGCATAGACATAAAAGGAGTGAATTAACTGTAGCAGCGGGAGTTTAAAAAAAATTTATATCACTTACCTCCTCGTTTGCTTTAAAAAAAAAAAACACAATTTTTTTTTGTTATTTAAAAAATACCGGTCACTCTATTAATTATTTATCAAAAAGACGAAAATATTTTTTATTTTTCTAAAAATATAATTTTTTAATCTTTTATCGTTAAAAAATTCAGAAATACCTCTATTTTTAAAAAAAAAAAAATTTACTCCTATATTTTATTATCTTTTATCTTTAACAAATTAATTTTTTTAAAATCTCACCCCTTTATTTTTTATAAATTGAAAAAAAAAAATCTCATCCCTCCCCACCCAAACGCACCGGAAAAACTAATTTTTTTAATCTTTTATCTTTTAAATATAACTGTTATAGACAGTATTTGAAATCTATATATATTGACCTGTATTTTTAGGAAAAATGAATCAAGAACAAGAGTTTTAAATCAACCACTTTTAAAAGAAGGAAGTCATTTTTGCTGAAATATATTTTTGAGAGAGATTTTTGAAAAAGTTTTTGATCAATGTGTTCATCGTTTTTGTCACCGATTTTTGTGTTACACCTTTATCTCTCCGATTACTTTATGTGCTCTATATTTTGTGATCCACGTGATCTTTCTCTCTCTATATATGTGTGTGTGTGAGCTTGTAGTAATATGTCTTAAGAAAATCATTTCTATTTTTGAATATCTTGAAATATCTTGTGAAACAATTTTTGCTTGATAATTTGATTTATATTATCTTTGTGTTTTAATTGAGTAAAATCAGATTTGTATTCTCACATAATTTCATCATATTGTATATCAGGACATTAATTGAGCATATCTTGTATCGATGTAGTAGAAGCTCCCGTGGGAAGAATTTTTTTTTATATATATATTTGGTCAGTGAGAGGGGATTAGACATATTGGGTCGGTGTCTAATTAGTATTAGGTTTGATTCTTAACTTGTAGAGGATTACATTTGATTTTTAACTTGAAAAATTATTATGTTAGTTTTTAATCTGATCAAAAGATAAATTTGATTCTTAACCTGCAAAAGAATTAAGTTTTTCCCAAGTCTTGTAAAAGGAAAATTATAAAGGTTTACTTCTGAGTCTAGTAAAAGAATTAAGTTAGTCTTGAACTTGTGAAAATAATTGTAAGGCTTTAGTTTCTACCTGGGAAAGAAATCCGAATTAGTGGATTTTCGAAATCCCTACAGGAGCTCAGGGGACAGGAGGTAAGAGTAGCTTGCCGAACCCAGATAAATCGGTGTGATTAATTTCTCTATCCCAACTTGTTTGTTTGTGCATCTAGTTAAATACGTTTATACTGTAACTCAAGTTAATAACCGGTTAGAAAAATTGGTGATTGATTTACAGATAATATATTTACTTAAATTTTTATAATTACTCGATGACATGGTGCCACGATGCTCTTGCTCTCAAGCAGGCCGAGTCGCCTTTGTCGGATAAGTAAGGTACCGTTACTTTTTCTAGATAACGACTCTACGATCTCCTCCTACAATCAACTCAATCTCTATGGTAATGGGACCGGCTCAGTGCGATCACCATAATGATGTACCGAGAATCAGGGAGGACTTGCCAAATGAGTCTCCTCCCCCTCCTATAAATATCATAACACAGGATGTCTAAGGTATGTTGAAATATACTTTTTTGGAGTACGCTTTGAATACACTTTTAATAAGCGATATACGCTCTGAGATGTGTTCACTATACACTCAAGCGCATTCTTTCTCTTTAGCTACCTCTTTGCTAGATTCCTATTCAGAACTCTCGACTGATTCTTACACTAAAAGTACAACGCCAGTAGACCCACCCGCGGTGTATTGTTTTGCAAGAACCTTATCCGAGGGAAAATGAGAAAGCCTAGACGATACTCCGGACTTGAAGTATTGTGTTCGATTATCCATTTTTAGGCATCATAAAAAGTCAATGTCTTTTTTACCATGCATGAGAGGTTTGTTCCAAACCGTAGAGAGCTTTAGTAAATTTAAAACATGATCGGGAATTTTTTTTATCTTAAAAAAGTAGGAGGTTGTTAAACTTAAACTTCCTCAAAACATAACAATTTAGAAAAGTGTTTTTGATATCCATTTGAAATAATTTAAAGTTTTTAACGTATGAAAAAGCAAGTAGCATGTTTTGATTGTCCAACTTTTGATATAAACCTAATAGGTCACACACAATGAAGAATGAACTCTTGATAGCCTTTTACAAAGTTTGTGAAAGAACATCAAACAACTTAAAAAGGTTTGGAGTTCAAAGCATAAATAAGAAAAAGAGATGTCTAGTGCTTAAAGTTGTGGACATTAAAAATAAGGTCCGATTGGGTTGGCCACTATCGATCAACTTCTCCCTCTCTCTCTTCCTAGACGAATGAATTGTTTGCTTGATATCACGCTTAAAAAACTCAATCCTTCTTTTGCCTCCATTGATCTAGTGACCTAATTACTTAGAATACTGAAGGAGCAATGTAAGGGCTAAGTTCTTCACGTGGATACTAATAGGGGCGAGACACTTACATCGTTATTCATATTTGGAATTAAAATAGATAACACCTCTGGAACTTCTATCTACAGTATTGAAGCACACTCCAAAAATAACTAATCAATTATCTAGATTATAAATTTATTTTACGTTTCACACATCAATTAAGGGCTAGCCAATAATGAAAGAAAAAATTGATTAAAAAATTTGTATTCTACTATGTAAACCTAGATTTTCTTTTTTAGTTTCTTTGGGAAAGAGATGGGAGCTTTAGGCCCAAGGACCGAGCTTAAGTAAAGTTTAGGCTGAGAAACCGAGCTAAAGCTAAGTTCTGATGTGAAAAGTAAAAAAATTCACCGAGGATAAAAAAAAAACCTCTGTACAAACCCAAGGAAAAAAAACCCTAAATAAATAGGGGATGGAGAAATATTTTTTCCAAACTAAAGAGTATAAGGGGAAACAATCCGGAAAATAGGGGTGACCTAAACTGGGGAAAGCGCTTTAAAAAATAAAAATAAGACTATTGGACAACAAACTCATGAAAGTAGTGATTTGATAAAAAAATTTAATTGTTGGGAAGAATTCTTAACACACTTAAGGAGATTTTTATAAGGGCCAAGGCACATCATATCTATGTTTAGTGTTGGGAGTTTTCAGTTGTAGTTAAATGAAAACATAAACACATAAACGATTTGACAAAAAAAAACAAAATGAAAAATATAAGTGGTGGGTTTCTACATAAATTACACAAAAATATTACAAGTACAAAATAAAAAATAAAAAAGAGTACTACTAGGTTGACGACGCTTCAGTAGGATCAACAATTGAGATACTTCCAAGACCTTATACAATGGTGGTGGACAGGTCTAAGACTTTAGGTTAATATTCATCTCTGAGACTTTTTGACACTTTATATCCATGTGGATTTCAAAAAAAAAAAGTCATTCATTACAACAACAAAAGCATAATGTTTCTTAATAATGAAAATTATATAAAGAAATTACTCAAAGTGCATTTGAGTATAATAGAATGAGTAGGAAGACCAAACTGTTCCCGTTCGTTCCCTTTATTTTCTTCAGACAATTCTCGTTTGTCTCCTTCAATTTCCTTGTCAATAGGATTAATGAAGCTATTTTTTGAACAATTATAGGGCCACTTAGGATAGCATCCATGAGAAGCATCAGTTGGGGAATTTTTAGCATCGCCGAAGTCGTGCCCTGAGTTAGGGTTTTTGTAGACATCATATTCCACAACTCATCCTCATTTTGGCATATAGTTTTAACATGACTTCCTAATAAAAAGTAGAGAAATACAAAATACCAAAAAAAATAAAATAAAAAAATAAAATAAAAAAAGAAAGAAAGAAGAGAAACCTGGAAAAAGGATTTGAACTTGCATTGAATTGAGAAATCTTCAAGCGAATTTTGGGGAAGTATTTTGGTTGGAAAATCTAGTTCTCTAGGGGAATTTCAAAAGTTTGTGCTTAAATTGAAATTGATTAAAACTTTGGAATTTTGAAATTGGAAGGATCAAAGGGCCGAATTAGACTTGAGAAATGAGGAGGACATTGTTGGAAGCCAATTTTGAGTTTAACAAAAAAAAGGGGAAATATGTCATTTTAAGACACTTTTTGAATTCAAAATTAAATGTTCTCGACCTAATTGTTTTTGGTAATGATTAAATTAAATCCAGTATTGTGGAATACTTAATTAGTATTGATAGTTAATTTATTCCCATGAAAATCTAGTTGCATTTTCAGAGCTCAATTAATTCTTTAAAGGGTAACATTGGAATTTGGGTGTCTTTTTTGTTTTTTGCTCTAATTATGCGTGTTTTGCATTTTTTTTTTAGCTCTAATTGAGCGTCTTTTAACATTTTTGCTCTAACTGAGTGTCTTTATTCTTGTTTTGCTTTAAATGAGTCTCCTTTTATTTATTGCTCTAAATGAGCATTTTTCAATTTTTTGTTGTTGTAAATGAGTGTCTCTTTTATTGTTTAATTTTATCTAAATGAGTATCTTTTTTATTTCTTACTCTAAATGAGCATCTTTTTAATATTTTGGCTCTAAAACAAGCATCCTTATTATCTCTCGATCTAAATGAGCCTATTTTTTTTCTTTTCTTTTTTCATTTTTGCTTTGAATGAGTGTATTTTATTTTTACTCTAAATAAGCGTCTTTTTCATATTTTCCCTCTAAATGAGTGTCTTTTTTATGTTTTTGGCTCTCAATGGGCATCATTTTCATTTCTTGTTCTCAATGACCGTCTTCTTCATTTTTTTACTCTAAAGGAGTGTCCTTTATTTCTTGCTCTAAGTGAGTGTCCTTTTTTATTTTGTTGCTATAAATGAGCATTATTTTTATTTTTTTTCCCTCTAAACGAGTGCCCTTATTTTTTTTTTCTCTAAAGGAGCACCTTATTTTTGCTCTAAATGAGCATTTTTTTTTTGTTATTTCTCTAAATGAGTGTTTGTGTCCTATCTTAAAAGGGACATTTTGAACTACGTTTGATCTGATCTTTGGTATCTCTAAGTTACATAGACAACCCACATAAGTTTGGCCACAATTTTGCATAAATTTCATGATGCTCACTCTAGTCATGGTTCGGGAGATATTTTAGGCCGTATGTTGTCTCATACCCAACCGAGTTTATTCATAGTTAAGTATTCTTTTTGAATAAAGAATTGTCCTAATCGCAGAGGGGGGCACATTTTATAGTATTTTTCCACGATCACCCTGTTCATGCATTGCATCCATCAGAGTAGTGGAATCAAATGGTGTGTGTCTCCTATGTTTCTCAAGTAAGTGGAACTCGCACAACAAAGATGGACTGTTGTAGACACCACATTTTATTCCATCACTTCTCCCTATTTCATCATATAGTTTCAGCATGACAGCTCAATAAAAAAATTATAGAAAGACACCAAAATAAAAAAATAGAAAATGAAAAAAAGAAAGAAAAAGATTTGAACTGGCGCTTGATTGATAAATCTTCAAGGGAATTTTAGGGAAAGTGTTTTGGTTGGTAATTGGGTTTTCAGGGAATTTTTTTTTAAAAAAAATTGTGCTTAAAGTGCAATTGCTTAAACCATTTGAATTTGGATATTGGGAGGATAAAGGGCCTAATGTGGCTTGAGAAATGATGAAGACATTGTTGAAAGTCAATTTTGAGTTTAAAAAAGAAGGGACAAATGTATCATATTTAAATAATTTTCGAATTTAAAAGTGGATGTTCTCGAGTTAATTGATTTCAAGAATAATTAAGTTAAATATAATATTAAAGAATAATTAAGTTTTGAAAATTAATTTATTCCCCACAAAAACTAGTTGAATTTTTGGAGTTCAATTAATTCTTTTGATAAAATTGGAACTTAAAAAATAATTATATTTCAATAGGGACTTAACTAATTATCTTTAAATTAATTAGCATTAGGATGAGGCTTAATTTGAATTATTATTTCATCATCATTACATCATCCTAGCAGCACCAGTTGACATCATGTTCATGACCTGACATCAACCTCTCCAATTTTAATTCGACAGTGGCATAACAAATCAAATTTTATTCTGGAAAAATAACTTTTAAGACTTTAAAATTGTTTTTTAATCAATTTATTAATAAAGGGATCTGAAATTTTCCAACTGCCTAATATGATAATCGAATTTGGCAAAGGAGTGATTCCACTGTGTCGGACTAACCAAATTCTTCTACCCGAAAGGGTGGGTCTTCGCACAGAGTGCGACCCTACCATACCATCCGGGGTCTGTAAATAGACCTTATTTATCCCAATGCAAAGGTTCAGTGTCTGCCATTCCGCTAAGAATTCTTCTACTAAAAAAATCCCCTAGCAAATACCTCAAGAGTTTAGTTTCCGAAGATTAATTTCATATATTCCGGGATAGGTATAATGTTTCCTGAAATTACTTTAAGATTTACATACTCTCTCCTACTCCTTAGGCCCTTTATATGGATGTTTTTCATTTTTTTACATCGAAATTGTAGATGTAGGATTTCTACATTGTATATCTTTTTATTTTATTAAAATTTAATTGTAGCATTTAATTTCTGCAATTTCTATTTCCTGTAATTTAATTCCTATAATTTAAAGTTCTGTTAATTCTCCAATTGTTCTATGATGCACGGCGAAGAGAGTGCCTCTTCTACTTTACCCTCGGAGCGCTAGATGGGGAAACTTACATTTTGGTACCTTTTGATTCCCATTATTTACATTTCCATATATTTGCATTTTGCCATTTCTTTGTTTATTTCATTTCTTAAATATTGTTGTTAAAATAAGAAAATGACAAAAATATGTCGTTATTATGCCTGTTAGAAAACTGGAAAAAAAAAAAAAAAAAAAAACCCCAAATGACAAGTCATCCTATGCCAAAATTTGGGTTTTTAAATTGAGAAAAATAATAATGTGTTGAATTTGTTAAACTAATTCCTATAAGACTTGTGCTGAATTTAACGATTCAAGAAATTGTGAGAGAGATCTTTGTACCACTGCTTTGATTCCTCAAATAGAGTAGATTTTTGGAATTGCTGGTTTATGGGATTGCTTTCCTCGATATGTCATTTCGTTGAAATTGGCGTAAGTTTTGGAGAGGTTAATTTTGACGAAACTCGTTTATGTGACATCTTTTTGTTTCTCATTTCTATTGAATTTAAGGGAAGTGAAATCCAAACTCCTGTTATTTAAAATGGACAAATGAAAATAATTAAAAATGGATATTTCATTGTATTTAATTTTCATAAGAATCATGTAGACCCTTTTTGGTTCCTGTTTCTATTCCCCTATTCCTGTTCTCGCTAAAAAAAAAAATCTGGAATTAATGTATAGAAATGTGTTTGGTAAACACGTTTCTGTTTCTAAAATTTTGGAAGTAATCTGGGACTATTTCTTGAATTCCTTAAGAATCTGAGAAACAAAAAATTATTGATTCTTATTTACTCCAAAAAATTTATTTCCACTACCATCCCGCTGGCCACCACCACTACGTGCCCGCCACCATCCTACCGGCCGCCACTACTCAACCTACTACCACCCTCTTGCCAGTCACCACCACCCTGCCGACCACTACCATCTACTGACCAATACAATCTCACCGGGCCCCACCACCCCTTGGGCCCCACTACCCCGCTAGCCACCCCTTTCATCCCCGACCACAACCACCGCGTCAGCCACTACCACCACACTTGCCACCATACATTAAAAAAAATGTTGCAACCAAACATATTTCTTGTCTCTTTTCCCATAAATTAAAAGAAACAATTTATGGACAATGTTCAATACCAAATATGTTTTTATTTTTAGAATACTCTAAAATGGAAATAAAATTTTCATCCTAATCCATCCTAATTTATCGAAAGTAGAAAGAGAAAAACAGAAACACTAACCAAATGCCAACATAGTAACCATGTAGCATTCCATGCCATTTTCATCCCATGAATCTTGCATTACTTCAGGATAGTTTTCACCACTACCACTTCATTCTTTTAGGAAATCATTCATGTCATTTAATCACCCTATGATTCACGCCACTAAATAAATTAGGAAATCACTAATTCAATATGTCATGTAGATTAGTCCATATAGAAAAATCCGTATCATTCTAGTGTTAAATATATTTTACTGTTTAGCTTACGTAAGTTTAAGACACTTTAAATAGACCCGCAAATTTCAAAAATAAAACAGCAATATATATCAAGAAACATCAATTTATTAAAGAGAGAAATCATATATTCTAGAAAAGTATTTTTGAGGCAATATTTTTAGAGATTCTTGATCGTGGAAATGGCCGTGTTTGAAAAACCGAGTTTACTACGCGCTTGATCTTGTCAAAATTCTTCTGGAGAAATCTCGGCGAGATCCTTCTAATTTCTCTTGTGTGCTCGAAATAATTGTGGATTAAGTGTTATATATATATATTTCAATTTCTTGAGCCTCCTATATTTGTGATAAAAATCGTTTTTACTAAAATTACTAAATATCTTTAAAAATATTTTTTGAAATCTAGTTTCAACTTTTTGTGTGTGCATATATTGTTAAATCCATATTTATTAGATTCTTACACTTTGCATAAACACTTTTATCACTAGATATTAAATTGTGATTTGAATTTTTTATATTCTACTAACTAAATCTAGTATTTTAATATACGGTTTGGCCATGTGCACTGATCCCCTAAAAATATGGGAGGTATTCCTACTTCTATGAATATGGAGGTAATAATCCTAATCCTCCTAAATGCAGGGGATTCATGAGTTAAAGTATCCAAAAAAAAAATGCACATGTACATACAACTCACATCAATCGGTAGAGTTAACTCAAGTTGTTAGCCGAAACTCTATAAAAATTCCCTAAAGCTCTTAATTTGTCATTTGAGCAACTAACTCGTTTTCATGTTGGGGGAGTTTCACGAGGAACAAATCCCCTTGGTGTGAGCTTTGTTTTGTAAGCCCTTGGTGATCCCGCTTCAGGATTGATTATACTCAAGTGATCACACCTAAACCATATTTCAGCTTCATAAAAAATATATGAAGAGAAATTTATAAGATTTGGAGTTAGGGATAATTCCTTGGACATTCAACTTTTGTGGATGTAAATAACAAAACAATGGTTCAACAATGTATGCATGTGTTGCCACTATCATTGTTATCACTGCCATCCAACCCAACCTTTTTTTAGGTTCGACTTAGCTATACGTGTAGTTTACTGGATTTTTTATTTATCCAAACAAAGCATTACATTTGTGTCTTCCCAAATTCGTAACTAACATAAGTACAAGACAATTAATTTGATTATTACTTGTGAACAATATCGAGCTAATATTATAATTTGGGGTTATTAATCTACTACATGCATATAGATACACACACACATATCTATAAAGGAAACTCATCATTTTCCATGAGTTACATATCTTTCTCTATATAATAGAAGATATATTTTTCATCTCAATTTTAGGCATACCTAAGACACTTCTACACATATCTAGCCTATGTTTACTATTGAGAGAGAGTTTTGTATTTGTTTTGTTCATTGAATTCTATGATTTAGAGTGCTAGTATAGAAGGATTGTGATCGTTGTGTCCTAAGAAGTAACTGTCCAAGCAACCGTAAACACTTGAGCACCGACAAAATTTATTTTAAGGATATATCATCAAACAATAGACTTGATCAAAATAGATTTATGGTATTTTTTATATTTTTTTAAATTGGTAAAACGTTGTAAGTACGATACTATCTCTTCACTAATTTCTTTTATTTCAATTTGTCAATGAAGGAAAATATTTTTATATTATTTATTGTGAGGCTAAATAGTATTTTAGAATATTTGTTATCACATATTTAGCCTTTTAGAATATTTGTTGTGTTAGTTCAATATTATGTAATATTAATTGTAAGGTATACTTTGTATCAATTTTTGCTTAGAGTTAAATTTTTATTATTTATAAGTGTTATTCATTATTTTATATATGTGCTTGTGACATGATTAGAAATATTAATTAATTTTTTTTATTATATTATTTAAATTAGTAATTTCATATTTATTTCCAACACACAAACCCTAGAATTAATGTTTTGGAAAAATTGATCATTTGGGTATACCCACAAACTCAAAACTAAACTTTATCATGGTTATAAGTTATAATCATGACTTCCTTTTGCGTTTGATTTCTTTTCCTTTCTTTTTCTCTGTCTTAACCTTACGACGACTCCAAACATGCCACATGATCACTCCAATCCAGATCTCTCTCTATCTCTTCCTGTCTTTATATCTATCTCTTTCTATTTTTCTTTTTCTTTTTTATTTTTTAAAAGAGCAACTATATTTTTGGTCTATTTTTTTTTTATGTGACCTTCCAATTCATTTTTTTCAATATAGTTCTCCTTTTTGTTGTCGATTTTTAATGTAGCCTTTCTGTCAAACAACGTCGTTAATTTGGATAGATTTTTACCACGTGAGATGCATGTGCCACATTTTAGGGGTAAAAATATAATTTTAATTAAATCTTTTTTTTTTTCTCTTCATTGTTCTCTTCTTCACTGCTCCTGCTTGTCGCCTTCTCGGTATCACCATCTCTCTCTCTATATATATAAAACCTCCCTCTCGCCGGCATCATTTTGGCAAGCTTGGCTTGTTCGTTGAAGCTAATGTACCTCTAGCTTGGCTACGTTAATGCTTACTAGGGAGGTATTCTGCAGGAGCGTGGGTTATGAACTCGCTTAAACTCCTTGATTTGGGAGATTGTAACCTCATCGGTGAGATTACAACGACTCTCAGTAATTTGAAGATGCTGCACAATCTCTTTCTGCAAAAGAATGCACTCACAAGTCATAGTCCTTTCAAACTATCTAGATTGGTGAGCTTGATGTCACTCAATCTATTGCAAAAAACAAACTCACTGGTGAGGTTGTACAAATATGGAGTAATAATTTTACGCTTAAACTTCCTAAAATTCTTGGCCACAATGGGAAGCTACTTTTTCTTGATGTTACGACAAACTACTTCATCGGTACAATCCCTCACGAAGAACTTCTTCTACGAAACCATTCAAGTCGGTTTCATCAACTTTCCTTTGGTTGACATACTTGAATTCCCCGATAATTACTGTTAGAAAAATTATATGATTTTGACAATAATTTAAATAAATATAAAAATGATCACTAGAATATAAATAATAAACTAAGAAAGAAAAAATTAATTGGCCTGTGAGTTCAAGGAGGCACGAATGATCATTATCCTAAAGTAACGATTACCTCCCTACGTGAAAGTTTTGAAGGCAATGGCTACTCCAAGATACAACCGTTTCTCACAAGTATTTCCTCTTGGGGTTCACGTCCACCGGAAGACTAATGATCTATCTTTATCGAATTGCCCTTGAATATATTATATAGAGACATAATAGTAGAAGGAAGAAACCTTAGGATACTTTTCTATATCTTTCAAAGAGTAGCCAACCCCCTTTATATAGTGTAAAAAATTATAAGAATTACAAAAATAATAATAAGCACAATAATTGACAATAAGCAAAAAAATAAAAACTAAAAATTAATAATAATAATTGTCAAATAAAAACTAAACATTTAATAAATCAAAATGGAGGTTTTGAAAATTTTAATTAATGCTTTTAAAGAAAAACTTATAAAGTTTATCAAAATCCCCCACAAATTTCAAAACCGTTATTCAACGTATATATAGAAAATATGGGCAACTTTATACTGTGTAATAAGTGAAGGTGTCCTTAGGACTTGAATCTCACTTAGTGTTAACAATTTTCCCTTTGAAGAATCATAGTGAATTATGTCTTGAATTAGATCCTTTAAGTCAAAGTTCAATTGTTATACACACAACATTGATATTTAGACATGGTTCGCGGGTTAGTGCTATTAATGGTCATGCACTTTGATCTTGATTCTCATGAAAGTTATTAGGGAACAACCTTATTCCCATAGTCACAACCTCACGACAACTCTCACTTAGGTGAGCTCTCAAAGGGTATATGTGACCTATACCCTGCAGGAGTTTTCATGCCTTGGTCTTATTCAGCTTAACATCACACTTCATCAACACAATTTCCATAGGAATAAGTAGAATAATTTCTCTTGAGAATATCCTTCTAATATTAGGTACTGGTCAATAAGTCACACAATACATATTGTTTTTACCCATTGAATCTCCTTTATGGGGTTCCCAATCACAGAGATTGGGTTATTTGTCTAGGTGACTTCTTTGTGGACTTAGACGCATCCCCTCGACAAATCTAGAACTGCATTCCTAGATAGACCTTTGGTCAAATGATCAACAATATTACTTTCGAATTTCACAAAATTTACTGATATTATATCTCTTTTCAACATACTCTTAATAGACTTGTATCTTACTTATATATGTCTATTCATTTTCTTATTTGTATGAGCTTGTTTGACTAAGTAAATAACAACTCCATTATCACAATGAATGGATATAGTAGGAATAGGTTTACCAACTAAAGGTAGATATAAAAGTAAGTTTTTAGTCCATTTTGCTTCTGCATATATGGTATCAAGTGCTATAAGTTCTGCCTCCATTGTATTCCTTGAAATAATAGTTTGTTTCTTAGAGCCCCGAGATATAGCAACTCCTCTTAATAAAAATACAAACCTAGTGGTGGATTTCACATCTAGACTGTCAGAAATTCAATTTTCATCACTAAAACCTTCAACTACACTAGAATAACCTTTGTAGCATAAGATGAAATCTAAAGTTCTTCTAAGATACTTACAAATCCTTTCTAATGCTATCCAATGTTTCATATTAGGGTTGTGAGTATATCTACTCAATCCTCCAACAACATAAAAGATATCAGGTCTAGACTTATTAGATAGATATAAAAGTGATCTGATCATCTGGGAATACTTCGATTGACATATTGGTTGACCTTCGTTCTTTTTCATATGTACAATAGAATCATAAGGTGTGCTAACAGGTTTTACATCAAAATACTCAAATTTCTTCAACATTTTCTCTATAGTACTTGAGTGATCAAGGGTTATACCACTAAAGGTTTTCTCTAATTTCATTTCTATAATCACATACGCTTCTCCCAAATCTTTCATGTCAAAATTCTTAGATAAGTATAACTCAACATCCTCTACAATCTTGAAATTATTTCCAAAAATAAGTATATCATCTACATAAAGACACAAAATAACAGTACCCGCACTATTTTCTTTGTAAATAGACACTTGTCATGACCATTAATTCTGAAACCATATTCTTAAATCACCTTATCAAATTTTTCATTCCATTGCTTAGGGCCTTGCTCGAGACTATATAAAGATTTTACTAGCTTACAAAACTCGTGTTCTTGACCCTTAACAATAAAGCCCTCACGCTGATCCATATAAATTTCCTCTTCTATATCCCTATTTAGAAAAACAATCTTTACATCTATTTGAGGTATCACACTTCTAAAGCTATAAGGATTCTAACAGTTGTAATACTAGTTATAGGAGAATAAGTAACAATATAGTCAATCCTTTTTGTTTGTGTAAATCATTTTGCTACCAATTTAGCCTTATACTTATCTATGCTTCCATCATATTTTAACTTCTTCTTAAAAATCCACTTATAACCTATAGCTTTTTTTCCTAGAGGCAAACCTAATAACTCCAAAATATTATTTTGCATGATTGATTCAATCTCACTATTTATTGTCTCTTTCCAAAAAGGTGCATCTATAGAAGATAACGCTTCCTTGTAAGTTTTCAAATCTTCTCTACTAAGTAAGTATAGAAATCTTCCCTAAAATTCTTTTAAATTCTATGTATCTTACTTCGTCTTGGTTCTACAAAAAAATCTAATTCTATCTTGATAGGAAGACTATTGCCAGTAGAAGGTATGTTATGAGTTAGTGTAGAATCCATGTTTACTAAGTTGGTTAGGAATTATAGTTTTATAAGGAAATATATCTTCAAAGAAATTTGCATCTCTTGATTCAACTATCGAATTTATGGAGATACCACTAATTTGAGATTTTATAACTAAAAATCTATTTGCACTATTGTCTTATGCATAACCTAAGAAAATAATATTTATTGTCTTAGGTCCTATTTTCTTTATTTTTGGTTCAGGTATAGCCACCTTTGCTAAACACCCCTATACTTTTAAAATTCTCAAATTAGACTTTCTATTATCCCAAATTTCATAGGTTTCTTTTCATTATCCTTTATCGTAATGCGATTTAATATGAAACATACAGTAAGTACAACTTCTTCCCATAAATTTTCAGGTAAACCCGAACTTATCAACATTGAATTCACCATATATATATCAAAATTCCATTTTTTTTCTTTCTAAAATTCCATTTGATTGAGGTGAATATGTTGGAGTAAGTTCATGTATGATACCACACTCTTCACAAAAAGTCTTTAGATCTCCCAAAGTATACTTACCCCCTCTATTAGACCTAAGTTTCTTAATCTTCCAATCAAGCTGATTTTCTACTCTATTCTTATATATTATAAACTTATTGAACACCTTGTCTTTAGTCTTCAAAATATAAATATAACAAAACCTTGAACAATCATCAATGAACATCAAAAAATATTTATTCCCAACTCTAGTCGGTGCTCTATTTGAATCACATACATCACAATGTATAATCTCTAAGAGTTGTGTATTCCTATTAACACTTCTAAAAGGCTTTCTAGGTTGTTTTGCTTGAACACATACCTCACATTTGTGTTTATACTCCACATAAGATTTAGGAATAAGATCAAGATCCATTAATCGCTTAACCTTTTTCAAACTTATATGACCTAATATACTATGCCATATATTAGAAGTCTCAACATTCAAAACTTGACAACTTTTATTATCCTCTAAAGATACATTTAATTTAAATAAATCTTCAAACACATAACCTTTCGCAACAAAAATATTATTCTTGGTTATAACAACCTTATTGGACTCCATAACAATTTTATAATCTTGCTTGACTAAGGTTGATATACTAATTAAATTTCTTCTTACTTCGGGAACATGTCGCACTCCGGTTAGACATAGAGTCTTTCTGGATGTCATCTTCAAATCAATATCTCCTATACTACATACTTGTGTGACAACAACATTTCCTAGAGTTATATTTTCTCCACTTGATTTTTGATAATTTTTGAAAATACCATAATCAAAACAAATATGTATATTAGCTCTAGAATTTTACCACCAATCTTTATTTTCACAAGTAAAATTGATTCTACAAATATCATACCTAAAGGAAGGTTTGCCAAGGTTTTCATGATCTATAAGCATATTGTCTTGAGCTCTTGGACCACGATGATTATTATTTTGATTGAGTTGAGGCTTGTAAGGCCCATTCTTCTTATAGAAACAATCTCTTACCTTGTGGTTGACCCGACTGCAAACAAAACAATGCATTTTCTCTTTCTCTAAGCCTTTTGATCTATTAGCAGGATTAAGGTGGTTTGTTCATTGACTTGAGTGATTGAAGGATCTATTAGGCTTAACATTGTTACACCTAAGATGAAAATTGTTCTTATTGTTGAAATTTTGAGCTTCAACATCCTTGTCATTTTCTACCTAGTTGATATGAGAATGTCTCTGATGTTGATGTTTCGAAGTTGAGAAACGATGTTTTCCCTCAACCTTGATAGAGTTGATGGTTAGAGACAGAGTCAATTCACCTTTGTTGAACCCAATGTTTTGATGGACAATTAAGTGTCGATGTTTTATGGGACTAATGTTTTAATTGAGTTGTTAAACCTAAGGTTTTGATGAGCAATTAAGTATTGATATTTTTGGTGGAACTAATTATTTTATTAAGTGTTTCAGATTTATAGTTTCATGTATTTGATTAAGAAGAAGAATTGTTGAAGAAAACATAAAGGGTGCAAAATGGACATATTGAAGATATGAAGAGTTTTGAAGACGTTGAAGAAAAATAAGTGAGAACAACTCTTTACTTATATACTCTTAATGTAACTCGAATTAGGATCACGTATGACACTTAAAATGAGTTAATTCTATGTGTGTCATGATAAGAAGTGATAAGTTTAAGATCCTAAAATAAGATATTTTTTTGTGCTCCTTATGTGAAATGATTTCGATAGTTAACCTAATTGAAATATGTGTTAAAAGTATAAAATATTGTGTTTTTGGGTTAATTCGGTTAATCTAGAAAAGAAATCGGTTGACTTATTAAAACAGTGAGTTTTGGGAGTTAAAATGGAGTCCTACAGATCTAATCGGTCAACCGTTTGAAACAATAACTGAAATGAGTAAGGAAATGAGCACACTGATCTAATCGGTCAATCGAATGAGTAGGGTCAGTCAACTGAATGAGTCAGTGGATGAAATAGAGAAATTTGGAATTCCCACTTATCAGATCGATCAACCAAAAATAATGGTTGGTCAATCGACAGGGTTTAAAGAGAATGACTACATTGAGCCTTGGCATTGGGTGGTCGACTGAGGGTAAGGTCTGGTCAACCGACTAGCTAAGTCAACAGATTGACTGATTTGATCTCTTGGTAAAAAACAATCCGTGTTTTACGATTCTAAGAGAGGTATTTGGGGGATTTGTGTGTAATTCAAATATGCATGACTTATTATATGATCTCTCTTAATTTAGTCCGTTTAATTAAATATTCTTTTAATTAAAGTGTCTTAATACTTTCTATTTTAATGGATTTCGATTTAAAAATATTTTAAGGACCAAAATGAGTTTTTCCAAGAATATGTTTAAATGAAAAATATCTATTTTCAACATATATGATATATGGGGTCTTGTGGTGTTATTTAATGACATATTATTTGAAAAATAGTCATTATAAGATAACTTTGAAATACCTATTATTAAACCTGAGAATTTTGAATTTAGATATTGTTATTTGTTTGGAGAATATTTGGCGTCAAAGATATAGGAGATATTTATGGGATTTTATTTGACCTTATGATTTAGTCCATATACTTAAAATATAATTATTTCTATACTTTCATTGGCTAAAATCAAATTATTTTTTAGATTAAATTGAGAACTTTAAAAATTATATTATTGGTCAAATATAGCTGTTATAAATCTATATGATATTTGGGGTACATATGTGTCGTTTATTGACATAACATTTGAAAACTAGCCGTTGGAGGTCTAGTTTTAGGTCTATTTAAAGAGACCTGTGGGATTGTGTTTAAAGCATCAAGAATATCAGTTTGAGCTATTACAAGAGTGAGATTTTTGCTGAGATTTCTACGAGAGAATTTATATAAGTTTTTGATCTAAAACGCTTGCTGTTTGGCGTCACAGATTTGAGTTCAAATTGCGATACTATCATTTTCTTCGGTGTTTTCTCGGTAAGATCTATCCAAGTTTTATTATTTGCTTTAAAATTCTATTTATATTGATTGCTTGATTTAAGATTGCTAGAAAATCGTTTTAAACTTAAAAACCTGAAAAAATTTTAAAACTATTTTTGCCTGATTATCTTATTACGTGTCAAATTTATGCTACCCACCTTATTTATTAATTAGATTTTAACTGCCTTACATTGTATCTATCACGTAATAATTATTCGGGACATTAATTAAGTATATTTGTATTGAGGTGGTAGAAGCTCATTGTGGGAAGAAACTTACAATTTTTTGTATTTGTGAGTTTGAGCGGATTAGATACGTTTAGGATGGTGTCTAGTTAAGGTAGCTAGGGTTTTGATCTTTTTTCCATGAAAAAAATTAGGGTTTGATCTTTATCCTGTAAAAATGTTAGGTTATTCTTTTCCCTTGAAAAGAACTAGGTTTTGATTCTTCCGGTAATAGAATTGAGTGATTGTAAAAGTTATTCCTAAGCTTGCGAAAAGGAGTGGTAGATTTGATCTTTAATCTATTAAAGGGATTAGATTTTGATTATTTCTGTAATAGAATTAAGTTAATCTTGATCCTGGTAAAAAAATAGGGTTCTTCCTAAGTTTGTGAAAAAAATAATTATAAATCTTGATTTTAAGTCTGTTAAAAGAATCGAGATTGTAAAAGTTTGGTTCCTAAATGGGAAAGGAATTAGGGGTTTAGTGGATTGCGAATCTCCGTAGAGATCGAGGGACTGGATGTAGGTAAGAGTAGCTTACTAAACCAGAATATATTGTTGTGTGCTATATTGCTTATTTTCTAATATTGGGTTTGGGTGTGCATTTAGTATTAAACATATTTGCACTGTGTAATAAGATAATAATTGATTTAGAGAAATTGTTTATTTGTGTTTAAGTTTTTAATTGTTTAAATTTAGTAACTACCCAATTCACTCTTCTTTTGGGTGCTCTTTGGGCCAACATGAGCAATTTCAAATTTAAAATTCCATGTAATTTGTTTAAGAAGATGAATCATCGAAGAATATATAATGGGTGCAAAATGGAGATGATGAAGACTTGAAGAGTATTGAAGATATTAAAGAATACTAGGTGAAAATAACTCTTTACTGATATACTCTTAATGCAACCCGAATTAGGATCACACACGACACTTTAAAATGAATTAATCTTATGTGTGGGGTATAAAGTGTATTTTATAATGTGCTAAGTATATGAAATGATTTTGGTTAAGAACTTAATTGGACAAAAATGGTTTTAATGCTTAAAATGATGGGTTTTTTTGGACAATTAGGTCAACCGAAAAAAGGGGTAAGTTGGCTAACCAAAACAATGTGTTTTGGAAGTGGAATGGTGACCTACTAGTCAATTCGGTCAACCGACAAAATGGATTGGTCGACTACGAGAATAGTGGCCGAAATAGGAAGGATTGGGGACCTTCTGGTCCAATTGGTCCATCGACTGGACCAACACAACAGTCAATTTAATGATTGTTGTGAGAGGTCGGTCAACCGATGGCTGAGAGCCAGTTGACCGACGTGGTCAGTCAGCAATTTGACTGATTTATTTTTTGGTCAATCCAATTCTGTTTTGATGATTCCAAGGTTTTTTTTTAAGGAAATTTAAAGTATTTTCATTATATATCATGAATTATGAGATTCCTATTTAATTGGTTGATTTAATTAAATAATTTTTAATTAAAGTGATTAAATACTTTCTATTTTTATGGATTTCGATTTAAAAAAAAAATTAAGGACCAAAATTAGTTTTTCCAAGAATATATTTTAATGAAAAATATCTATTACGAAAATATATGATTTATGGGGTCTGGGGATGTCATTTAGAGTCATGACATTTAAAAATTAGCCACTCGAGGTCTAGTTTTAGGTCTATTAATAGATACCTTCGGGATTGAGATTGGGACATCAAGAACATTAGTCTTCTATCATTTTAAGAGAGATTTTATCACTAAGATTTATAAGAGAGATTATACGTGAAGTTCTTGATCCGAAGCACTCATTGTTTGTTGTCACCGGTTTGTGTTCTTTATTGCGAAATCGTTATCATTTTCGACGAATCCCGGTGAGATCTTTCCAAACTCTTTTTAATTGCTTTCTTAGATTACTATTGATTAATTTCTTGGATAAGTTGTTTTAGAAAAATCGTTTATGGACTTAATTCTGAGGAAATCTCCTCAATTATTTTTATTTGAGAAATATGATTACACTCTACCTGTGTGTTCACTACTTTAAATCATATTTGTTTGTCTCACATTAAATCTATCTCGTAGTTATATTCGAGATATTAATTAAGTATATTTGTATTGAGGTGGTAGAAGCTCCTTGTGGGAAGAAATTTACTATTTTTTTGTATTCACGAGTTTGAGCGAATTAGACACGTTTGGGTTGGTGTCTAATCAGAGTAGCTAGGTTTTGATCTTTAGCCTGAGAAAATGATTAGAGTTTGATATTTGGCCTGCAAAAAGATTAGGTTAGTTTTTTCTCTTGAAAAGATTAGGATTTAATTCTTCTTGTAATTGAATTAATGTGATTGTAAAGGTTCTTCCTAAATCTGTAAAAAGGATAAGTGTTGACGCGCCCCGTTTTTCCGAAAAGGAAAAGAATATTAATAATAATTAAGCTTAAGGAGAAAAGGGTTTTTAAAGCTCAGGTTTCTAAAAAAATACACTTAGGCCGCTTTAAAAATAAAGAGTCGTAACCTAATATTGTATTTAAATGGTGTGTTAGGTCACCGAATTTTAGAAAAGAAATTTAAAAGGCCTAAGTAAAAATTAACTCCAAAAATACAGTTAAACCAAAGATCCATTTAAAGGTTCGGAGGTCAGTTATGCTCAGGGAAAGTGTTAGGCACCCTAAGTCATCCGTCTAAAAACGGCACCTTATGTCCAATTAAATCCAATTAATTTAAGTCCGAACATTTTATTTTATTTTAAAATATTTTCTTTCTTATAAAATATTTTTGGTATTTTTTAAAAATGAGATGGGACAAGTTTTTCTATTTTTGGGAATGCTCCCCCAGTATAACCTCTTATCAAATATCAAGGATTCAACAAGAATGGTCCTAGAGGGTTTTATGTATGTTTCTGAGAGTAGGCAAACTAAAAATATGTGAATAAGAATGAAAACATGAATGCAAAACTAACATCGATATGAAATTTATTTTTTATGCAAAAGCCACCTGAAAAAAACTAAAGGGTTTGGTTTAAATATATTGATGTAAACTTGATATGAATATGGGAATTGAATAGAGAATACTACATGAATTAACATGATTACGCGTGACAATGATTTAATTGTTTAATAAAAATATAAGTGGTGCACATGCCGTTACTAAATGTGAAAAGTAACATGGATTCATGAGAATAAAAAAAACTAAACTATATGTATAAAAAGTGTAAGTAGTGAGAGTGTCCTAAATATGCTGTCTAAATGATACGAGAAATAAACGTGCTAAGTGGATGCAAAAATATCTATTTTAAGTTTACCCAATTAATTTAAAGAAATCCTATTTTGAAATTTCCTTGATTCTATGGACATGAGAATCAAGAGGACATTCGCGAAAACAATTTTGTCGAAATTTAAGTAGAATCCCAAGAAAAATTTATCGAGGGAAGAGATTTCCTAAAACCATTCATTGCTAAATTCCACTCGAGTTGGGAAATGGAAACAAAACCACGAAAAACTCTCCCACGATTTATTGAATCGCCGGATTCACCTTAAGGTTCGTAAGGATTAATTCCTACAAACAAAGATTTTATTATTTTTGTATTTTATTTTTTAGGGTTTTGACAACAAGAATAAAAATAAAATAAAATAAAAAATATAGAAAAATAAATAATGAAACATCCTTCACCTAACGCTCGGGGTTAAGTTCAACACGAGAAACCCAACCTGGCGTTTTTATCTGATCATCGGACGACTTATTTTTTTAGTTTTTCTCTTTATGAATTACAAACAAAATAAAAAAATACAGAAATAAAATAAAATAATAAAAAAAACAGCGGATGTCCTTATCTAAACGCTCCAAGATTTAGATTGAGAATGGAGAACCTCATCCCGGCGTTTTTCATCGAGTCATCAGACAATTTAAAAAAAATAAAACTTGTAGCAATTTAAATTGCGAAGAGAATAAAATAAACTGAAAAAGAATTAAAAATCAGAAAACATACCTATTCTAGGCTAAGAATCCCGATGCTCGAGTTTTTTCTCTCTCGCAGACCGCTTCCCGAAAGGGTTTACAATGAGAATCACTCTCTAAGGGTTTTTCCCTCTCAATTTCTAAATGAAATAACTAGGAAGAGGATGGTCCTATTTATAGGCAAAGATTGGGAGTGAAAAACACTTAGGAAACCCTAAAAAATTAGGTCTGGCCGCCAAAGCCCAGTCCAAGTTGGACTGAAAAAGGGTAAAATTGAGAAACAAGGCAAAAATTGCGTTCTAGGGTTGCGAGCGCGTGTAAAACATGCACCCAATCCACCGCCTCCAGCTGCGACACGTGGCAATGGGACACTGGCCTCTCTCTCTCTCTCACGTGACCACATACATGGCAGAGAGGGGTCCACTGGTTCTCATGGCTCACAAAGTTTGACTAAAAAAGAGGGGGCCCACTTATTTTCTTATACACACACACATATATGGCTCACACTCACACACGTCAATGGTAAGAACAAGGGTGGTCCTACCCTTTTTGACCTTTTTCTCTCCCCTCTTACTCTCGACTCTCTCTCTTCTCTTCTCTCTCTCGATTTTGACAAAAAAGAGGGTGGCCCACTTCTTATTTCCAATTACTCCCCCCCATTTTGCTTCTTTTAATTTCAACCCATTTTCTCTTTTCTTTATTTCAACTTCTTCTTTTTTTCTTTATCTAATTTTTGTATTTTTTGGAATAAAATAAAATAAAAATAAAGTTAAATAAAACAAAGTTAACTATAAAATAAAGTATAGAATTTTTACAATGCGGTCAAAATGTCGTGTCTACAAATGTAATAATGGTAAGTTGATTCTTAACCTGTAAAAGAATGCGAATTGTAAAGGTTGATTTCGAACTTGTGAAAAGAATCGAAATTGTAAGGGTTTTGTAATACCTCGAAAATTTATATTTTTGAAAAATATTATTTTATATAAGTTTAATATTTTTGGGTCTATTTTGTAAATTTATGGTATAAATAATATTTGATAATTTTGGGGGATAAATGTTAATTTTAAATTAACTTTTAACTGTTTTGGGCTATTGTGTTATTTAAAATATACATTTGGGATATAATTAATATTTTCTTTATTTTAAGGAGGGCATTATGTAAATCAATAAATAAATAAATGGTTAACATGATTTCCTTCCTTAGAACCACATATTATATGTGACGTGTGTGGTCGTGACTACATTAGAGTAATAATAATAATAAATAATAATAATATATATATGTATACATTTACTTTAAGAAAGTGATCAGTTTTGAGGGATTAAGCATATAACACACGCATATATGAAATAATATATATATATATATATATATATATATATATATATATATATATATTATAAGCTACAGGTTTATATATTGAATGATTTTGAGCGAGAAAAAACCGATTTCGGTTTAGACTTCGGCTTTGAATTTCAGGTAGGATTTTTAACTTTTTAAAAATATGTATTTAATATTTCCTTGTATTGTGTGGTTTATATTATTATGGTTATAATTGTTGTTTTTTACGAAATATTTATGAGTACGTGTCATGTGAAAATTATGTGAGATACACGTTTATATTTTTATTTGGGATTTGATTGGATACACGTATTAGAGGGGTTGAAATTCTACTGAGCGTTGGCTCATAACCCCACAGTTTTGATTGTAGGGCCGATGAGAATGAAACGGTGATAGGAATTTTATTTGAATATGTATTTAATTTGTAATAATTGTACTGATTATTTATGTTGTAAAATTGAAACGATAAATCAACAAATTATAATTGTCACCGTTGCATTGTAAAATTTATCAGATTTTATAAATTGGTCATTCGGTCCTAGGGGAGAAGCTGCGTGACGACCTTGGGAAATTGGGTCGTTACGCACTTATCTGATAAATACTTAATGCATTCAATTTTAAATACTTAATTGCGTTATGTCAAACGCACTTGATCTGATAAGTACTTAATGCATTTAATTTTAAGTGTTTAATTGTGTTATCAAGGTTTGACTCTCCCGATAAGCACTCTAGAAATTAAATCTTGAATTTAATCATGAATGCATTAGGTCGATGTGAGGGTAGTTTGCCCTTAAAATCGTTCGGAGAAGTGATTAGTCGACTTACGTGTAAACTAGACAACAACTTACTGTAAAACTAAAAAAGTATTTCACCATTTATAAATAAATTAGTAGTACTAATAATTTCGCTTTGATACCACTCTGTAACGACCTGATATTTCAAGGTCGCTACTTGATTTCTCCTATAGAGAATTCTACTCCAAATATTTTACCATTATAAATAAATTAGTATTACTAATAATTCTGCTCTAATACTACTCTGTAACGACCCGGTTTCCCAAGGTCGCTACGCGATTTCTGCTCTTGGACCGAACGACCAATTTATAAAATCTGATAAATTTTACAATGTGAAGGTGACAATTATAATTTGTCGATTTATCAAATCAATTTTACAACCGTAAATAATCAGTACAATTATTACAAATTAAATACATATTCAAATAAAATTCATGTCGCCGTTTCATTATCACCGGCACTGCAATCAAAACTATGGGGTTGTAAGCCAACGCGTAGTAGAATTTCAACCTCTCTAATACGTGTATCCAATCAAATCTCAAATAAAGACATAAACATGCATCTCACATAATTTTCATATAACACGTACTCATAAATATTTCGTGAAAAACAACAATTATAACCGTAATAACATACACAGCACAATATAAGAAAAGATTAAATACATATTTTAAAAGAATTAGAAATCGTACCTAAAATTCAAAACCGAAGTCCGAACCGAAATCAGTATTTTCTCTCTCAAAAGCGTTCAATATATAAATCTGTAACTTATAATATATATATATATATATGTGTGTGTGTGTGTGTGTGTGTGTTATGCTTAATCTCTCAAAACTGATCATTTTCTTAAAATAAATGTATATGGCTTAATCTCTCAAAACTGATCACTTTCTTAAAGTAAATGTATACATACATACATACATACATATATATATATTATTGCTCTAATGTAGCCACAAACACACACGTCACATATAATATATGATTAATGTGGTTTCCTTCTTTAAGAAAGAAACGATATTAACCATTTATTTATGGGGCAGTTACCAAGAAGTCCTTATATGAGGACAAAACTACCAAATACATTTTTTTTAAAAACATGTTACAAAATAATCTTTTTGTCTTTTGTGATAATTTTACCCCTTGTGTTATATTCAACACAAAGGTCGTGTTATATTCAACTTAATCTCAGATCGTGTTACATTCAACACAATCTTAGATCGTGTTACATTCAATACGATCTCGTGTTGAATATAATACGAGATCATGTTATATTAATTTTTTCATTCAAATTGATAACTTCTCTATCCTACATTCATTTTGATATTCAACACAAATCTCATGTTATATTCAACACGATCTCGAATATAACCCTTGATCGTGTTATATTCCACTTTCATCGCTGTATTCAACACAAGATCGTGTTGCATTCTATTTTTTTTATTTAAATTAATACAAACCAAATCAATTCAACCAAATGAACCCTAAATTCTATTCAAATCACCAAATCAATCCAAACAAATCACCACTCAAATTGGAGTTATCAAAATCACTCTCATCCTCAAGCTTGAAGCTTTTTAGCGATCCAAATTTCAGATTCAAACACAAACAATAGAAATAATATTCTAGAAATTTCATAGAAAAAAAAACCACTTCTTCATCGATTCCACAAATAATCATCAATGTAAGAATGAAAACAAATAAAATATGCGAATCGGATAAATTAGGGTTTTCGCTATGCCGACTACGTAGCGGGAAATCGCGACGCCGAATCTGGAAGAGACAATGGCGATTGTCGCCACCAATGAATTCGAACAGACGATGGTGATGAAATCGAAGAGACAACGGAGAACGAGGATGGTAGAGGCTAGGAGCGGCGACTATTGCAGAGGGAAAGGAAGATCAGAGTGTAGAGAGAGAGGGAGATGAAGATCGGAGCGGAAGATCGAGAGATTGTGTAGGGTTATGAATAATATAAGGAAGGGTAAAATGGATAAATCAAAAAAATTAGGACTTTTTGGTACATAGTTCTGTTTTTTATAGGATCATTGTGTGCAAAAAAAATGTGTGGGGTCATGTGGTAGATTTTGTGTTTTATGTGGATGTTTTGGTATTTTTTTTTATTTATTTATGATTTATTTATTTACACAATGCCCCCTTAAAATTTAAAAAAAAAAAATTATATCCTAAAAGTATATTTTAAATAACACAATAGCCCAAAACAGTTAAAAGTTAATTTAAAATTAACATTTATCTCCAAAAATTATCAAATATTATTTATATCATAAATTTACAAAACATACCCAAAAATATTAAACTTATATAAAATAATATTTTTCAAAAATATAAATTTTTGGGGTATTACAATCTACCCACTTAAATAAATTTTGTCCTCAAAATTTCATTCAAAACAAGAATAATTTAGAATCACACTGCACTGTCATGTTAGTTACTCTCGGTTAAACAATAATAACCAAAAGTTACCACCACACTTTCACTACGTTTTTCTGATAAAAATAGCAATAATGTTTATATAAAGTTTCTAAGAAAAATTTCAACAATTCTTCTACACTCTGATCCTACCTATCGCTAATAATAGACCAATATTTATCTGAATATTTTATTGGTATACTGTCTTCATAATACCAAAATAATTTATGGATCAAGTACTTCTATCAAAATCGACTTTCCAATCAAAATATAATCACTTACTTGGCAATATCAAAGTTCCAACAAAATATTATCAAAATAGAATATTCGAATTTAAATCAACTAGTCAACTCACTTGTATATAATAAAATATTATATTTCATTGCTGGCCATAGGATCGTTTTCCTCACGATCGGGGGTTATAACGGTACCGTAACATATCTATCTGTGCAATCTAAGGTTACAATCAGTGTCAATGCTATTTAATATCTCCAATGGTAGGAGCCAACACGTGATATAAACCATCATATCATGATGATAATCATCATCGTCAACAAAATCAACAGATATCAACCACCCTCCAAGACTTGCCCTCCTGTCAAATCACAACATAACGTCCTACAAGACATGTCCTCCTGTAAGGACTAACCACATCTCGCAGGATATGCCCTCCTAACGAGACAACTATGACATAGTCAGATAGTAAAATCACTTTCCGCATTTAGAAATTTACTTAATCCGCATCACGTTATAAAATAATTTATTTTAATAAACATTTTTTTTTCACATTTTAGTATGAAAATATAATTTGACAATTTATATAAAAAACAATACACTTACTTTATCGGTGTACTGTTTTCATAAAATAATTTATGGATAAAGTATATTTATCAAACACCACATTTCAAAATAGAATATAACCATATAGTGAGCAGTAGAAAAATCCCACTATGATAAAATAATTTAATTTAAGTCAACTGAATATAAATCAACCAATCAAATCACTTTTATATAATAAAGTACCCAAAACGTACTTTCTTACTAACCATAGGATCGTTTCACCTCACGATCAAGAGTTACGACAGTACCGTAACCTATACAACTGCATAATCTAAGGTTACTATTAGTGCTAAGGCCATTAAATATCTCCAATGGTAGGAGCAACACATGGTATAAACTACCATATTAATAACATATTCAACTACCTGTAGGACTTGTCCTCCTATCAAGTCTCAAAATATCCATAATCCATTTCATATTTGACTTTTCCTATCAAATCAACAATATATATATATATTTTTTTTTTATAATCAATTCCATATTCGACTCCACCATATTGACAATGAATACCATATTCAACTCCACCACAACAACCTATGAGACTTTCCATCCTGACATGTTTCAATATATCAACATACGTCTTACAGGACATGCCCTCTTGTAAGGACCAACCACATTTCGCAGGATATACCGTCCTGACAAGACAACTATGGCATAATAGGATAATAAAAATAATTTTTTCACCTTTAAAATTTTTATTTGATTCATTTAACATTATAAAACGATTCATTTTCATCAACACTTTTGTTTTCCATAATTTAATACGAAATATAATTTGATAATTTATATAAAAGACAATAAACACCTTTAATCCCATCTTTTGATTAACTTAACCTATGGTCCATGATTAACATGACACTCACTAAAAATCTATTCAAGCCACGAGACAGGACTTCACCAACAAGTAATAAACATAGAGAGAAAAAAAAAAGAATGGACTACTTCATTTTACCAGCGTGTTTATTAATTCAGAGTAGTGGTGAGCAATGACTAACCCAGGACTTGTAAATTTGGGGGCCAAGTAGAAGGACGAGCAATAAAACTAGAGGCCACATTAAAACGGTTACCAACTTTGTGGGTTGACTATCTCGATTTTTTTTTGAAGAAATTAAGAAAAACGAAGATGAAATTTATTAAAATGTTTGCAGGCTATTTAAATATGTTTTTAATGAATAACACGAAAATGTGAAGGCTTAAATACTATTTTAAAACATTTAGATGGGTCATGCATCTCTCAGTCTTTTTGGTCTGTGTCTTTGTGACAATGAACATCAGATCACAATGCGAGGGCAACAACATGAGTTATGTTTAAGACACTAATTCTGCGAAAAAACCCACTTTTTCATCCTTACACTCCTAATATGGAAGTCTGATCTAGAGCGTTAGTCCTTAAAAAAGTGAAAATCAGGTATCATTAATGATAGTTGAGAAATCGAACCCTAGAATCATTAATGATCTGTTTGCTTGACCTGAATGGAATGCAATAGTTGAATTTGAGTTTTATAAGAATGCATGGTTTCTGTTAACTAAACCTATTAATTGTGATTTTTGGTTTTGTCTTGATTAGTATAAATATTTTATCCAAACATGAACGACCCCGTGTTTGGATTAATAAACCTATTTTCTTTGATAAACCTATTAATTGTGCTTTTTGGTTTTGTCTTGCTTGGTACAGTAAGTGGAGTTAATATATATATATATATTATTTTCAAGTATTACTTCACTTATTATGAGTAATGGATACCATAATCCAAGTCTAGGGTGGTCGTAAATCAACTCTGATACCACTCTGTAATGACCCGATTTTTTAGGGCCGTCACGCGGTTTCTCCCCTTAGACCGAACAACCAATTTATAAAATCTGATAAATTTTACAATGCGACGGCGATAATTATAATTTGTCATTTTTTCGAATCAATTTTACAACCGTAAATAATCGGTACAATTATTACAAATTAAATACATATTCAAATAAAATTCCTGTCGTCGTTTCATTTTCACCGACTTTGAAATCAAAACTGTGGGGTTATGAGCCAACGCTCAGTAGAATTTCAACCTCTCTAATACGTGTATCCAATCAAATCCCAAATAAACACATAAATGTATATCGCACATAATTTTCACATAACATGCACTTATAAATATTTTGTGAAAAACAACAATTATAACGGTAATAACATAAATTACACAATACAATGAGAGATTAAATACATATTTGAAAAGAGTTAGAAATCCTACTTGAAATTCAAAGCCGAAGTCCGAACCAAAATCGGTATTTTCTTGCTGAAAATTGTTCAATATATAAACCTATAATATATATATATATATATATATATATATATGCATGTGTTATATGCTTAATCCCACAAAACTGATCACTCTATTAAAGTAAATGAATACATATATTATTATTATTATTATTATTATTATTATTATTATTATTATGTAGCCACAAACATACACGTCACATATAATATGTGATTAATGTGGAAGAAAACCATGTTAACCATTTATTTATTTATAAAATGTCCCATTAAATAAAGAAAATTTTAATTATATCCCAAAAATTATTTTAAATAACACAATAGCCCAAAATAGTTAAAAGTCAATTTAAAATTAATATTTATCTCCCAAAATTATCAAATATTATTTATGCTATAAATTTATAAAATAGACCAAAAAATATTAAACTTATATAAAATAATATTTTTCAAAAATATAAATTTTTGGGGTATTACAGGTTTGGTTTCTACGTGGGAAAGGAATCAGAGGTTTAGTAGATTGTGAATCTTCGTGAAGTTCGGGGGACTAGACGTAGGTAAGACTAACTTACGAATCAGGATAAATTTTTGTGTGCTGCATTTTCTACTTTTTTTATTGTTTGGGTGTACATTTAGATTAAACATATTTCCGCTGCTAATCAAGATAATAATTAATTTAGAAAAATTGATATTGTGTTTAAATTTAATTATTTAAATTTTTGTAATTACCCAATTCACTCTCCTTCTTGGGTAGCTCTTTGGGCCAGCAACCTTGCTTATGCCTAACAGTTTTGGCAAAGTCGGACCAAGAAGGTGGCAATTTTTCTATAAGACATGAAACCTTAAAGTTTTCACTAAGAACAATACCATTCTTTTCCACTTCTCTTAAATATTCTTTAAACATGTGAATTTGGTCTCTTATTGACTCGATCTTCAATATTTTATAATTATTGAATGTAGAGATATCAAATCTCTTAATTCCAGCATCATCAATATCATACTCAACTTCTAAAATATTTCAAAATTCTTTACCAGACGATGTTGAATTTAGATAAACATCATAAAGATAATCAGACAAAACACTAAGGATTATATGAAGACAATGATAATTGATTTTTTTTTCCAGGTGTAATAAGTTAAGAAAATGAAGAAACTTCTTGAGTAGAAGGTGAATAATCTATGGTTGATATTAAACCTAATACGGTAAGCCAATAGCGAGATTGGTTTTGCCACATACGAAAGTATTAACCACTAAATTTTTCAGATTTAACACTATCAGCTTCATTAGAATGAGCCACGACAACTTTATTAGAATGAGCCATGATAATGATATAAATACAAAAGGCTATAGAGAAATTGAATTATTACGCTGTGATGATTAAGCACAAAGATATATGTAAGAACTATGAGCACTAATAGTAAATAAATAATTTAAACTTACAAAGTATTAAACACAATACATATTTATTTTAAAAAAAATAATTTAGTCAAAACACATAATTGTTTTGTAATATTGATATAGATAGCAACTCAATTTATACATTCAATAAATAATAAATTATTTTATTCTTAATTTATTTAATTATAAATATTATTAATTTTGCCATTTAAGATTAAAGAGAGAAAGAAAAATAATATTTCAATATAAATAAATAAATAAAAATATAAACAACACTTTTAATTTTTTTTAATAGATTTTGAAACCGTTTTTGTAACGACCTGATTTCCCAGGGCCGCTACTAGGTTCCTCCCAAGGAGAATTTTATCCCAAATATTTCACCGTTTATAAATAAGTTAGTGTTATTATTAATTCAACTCTGATACTACTTGTAACGACTCGATTTTCCAGGGTCACCACTCGATTTCTCCTTAAGGAGAATTAATATTAAATCGAATAACCAATAATTTATTCCGTGTAAATCTGAATAAATTTTACAAATTACGATAACAGTTTTATTTATCAACGATGATAATTTTACTAAATAATTAATATTTTAATTAATAAAAATCTGATAAATTTTACACACGACGACGATAATTAGAATTATCAATTTTCGAGTTGATTTTACAACAGTGCATAATAAATACAATCTTTACAAATTTAACAAAAATTCGAATAAAATCTTCAAGCCACACTATTTTCAAATACATTTGAAAATAACAAAAAAAAATTTGCTATTTCATTTTGGAATTAATCTCTATAATTAATATCGATTTATCGCGTCGATTTTACAACGGTAAATATTAACTACCATTATTACAAGTAGAAATTCCAATATAATTTTCGGCGCCGTTTCGTTCTCACCGGCCCTGCAATTAAAATTGTGGGGTTGTGAGTTAACGCTTAGTATAACTCCAACCCCTCTAATATGTACATTTAATTAATACAACAAATAAAACACATATGTATGATTTTCACATTATTTTCACATAATCATAATTATTTCATAAAATTTAACAGTTAAAATTCCATAACAATAACAACATAAATCATACAATAGAAAAAAAATTAAATACATGTTTTAAAAGAGTTAGAAATTCTATATAAAATTCGAAACCGAAATTCAAATCGATAATCCACAAAGAAACCATTCTATTTCTTTGATTTTTATTTTTTTCCTTCCTTGTCCAAAGTCACACTAATTACGCAATATATATATATATATATATAGGAATGACAAAGCTTAATGATCCAAGTTGTGTTGAATGCTTTGTATATATAACATGCACTTTCTTAATAGATAAAGATTATAATAATTATTATTATTTTAACAATATACGTGGCATGTATATGAGCCCATATATATATATATATGGTTTGAAATTAATTTTCTTCGTTAAGAAGGAAATCAATTTTATCCATTTATTAATTTATTTACTTATTTAATTATACAAACACCCCTCTTAAAATAAAAAATAAAAAATTAATTATATCTTAAAACTCTTAAAAAATATTTTAAATAACATAATAGTCCCAAATCTTTTAAACATCAATTTAAAATTAACATTTAACACCCAAAAATATTAAAATAATATTTTCAGAAATATAACCTTAACATTTAATTCCAAAAATTATCAAGTATATTTATACCACCTATTCGCAAAACTGTCCTCAAAATATTAAATTTATATAAAATAATATTTTTAAACTATAAATTTTCAGAGTATTACAATCTACCCTCTTTAAATAAATTTATTCTCGAAATTTTGTTCAAAAAATAATAATTACGAATCGTATCGCACGGTCATGTTAGTCACACTTGATTCTAGAACAATGGTCCTCTATATAGGGTTCCATAATCGAAAGTCACTCATAATTCATAACCATCAAAATCCATTCCATATATCACGACATTCTCATTCGTACTGACCCACATTATATCCAACAACCTACGAACGTGGTGCACTTTGATCGATAATACCTAGCACAAATGATCAATTGTCAAAGAATCTTATGTTTCTAATTGCTTTCGCTGCGGTACTCTGATAAAAATAACAATAAATAATAATAATAATAATAATAATAATAATATATCCTTAAAAATATCACAGTAGTCTCATTGGATTAGGTCTATTTTAATTTCAATAGGTCTACGACCTCAATAATATTTTTCACTTGGCATGACTTTTCAAGTCCATTGCCATATCCTATAACCAATATTTACTAATTCCATCCGACATTTCAAGCCAACATATCGCAGCCCACATCTTATCCAATAGATATCCCAATTCCTTGTAGACTGTCCCGTGGGACTAAAAATAATCAATCCCAATATCCACCTTAAAATTTCAATAATCTCGTCAACTTTTTCATAAATATCAACACAATCCAAACTTCTAATAAATTTTTCACAGTACGTCTAAAACACATAAACACTTTTGAAATACATAAATATATCTCAAAACACATAAATACATAAAATCATATAAATACATCTCAAAACACATAAATACCACTGAATCACATAAATACGTATCTAAATACATGAATACATATGAATCACATAAATATGTGTCAATTCTATAAATACATCTCGAAATACATAAATATATCCCAAACCATATATCTAGAAATACCCAAACATGTCACAAACACATAAATATATCACATCCGCACGAATACGCTTCAAACACCTAAATACGTGTTAGCTATAAAGAGTCAAATATATCTCAAATCACATAAATACGTCACGTAACATACCAAGTTTAATATTGAATTCCATACTTACATAAAATGTATATAAAATCCACCAAAAGTCTCAACACTTTCCTCCACACTTCGACTCTATCGATCGTTAGTAGTGGACCAATATCTATCTGAGTTATTTTTATCAGTGTATTGTTTTCGTAATATAAAATCATTTTATGGATCAAGTATTTTTTTTTTTTTTTTTTTTTATCAAAATCCACTTTTCAATAAAATATAGCCACACTGGGTAGTATCAAAACCTCAACTGGTCAACTCACTTGTATATAACAAAATAACATATTTTCTTGCCAGCCATAAGATCGTTTACCTCACAATTAGGAGTTACAATAGTACCGTAACCTATACAACTGTGTCATTTAAGGTGGTTGTCAGTGTCAGGGTCATTCAATATCCTCAATGGTAGGGGCAGCCACCTGCAAGATTTGCACTCCTGACAGGTCTCAACATATATCCACCCTGTAGGATTTGTCTGACAGGTAAAAACATATATCCACTCTGCAGGTCTTGCTTGACAGGTAACAAGATATATCCACATCTTGTAGGACATACCCTCCTGACGAGAAGACATCTATGGCATAGTCGGATAATAGAAACCATTTTTCATATTTAAAAATCTACTTGATCTGCGTAACGTTATAAAATAATCCATTTTAATAAATCACTTTTTTTTTTTTTTTCTTCATATTTTAGTACGAAAATATAATTTGACAATTTACATAGAAGACAATGCACATGTTGTCTTTATAATATAAAAAGGAATTTACAAATCAAGTATATTTATCAAACACCACCTTCTAAAATATAATATAAATATAACCGCACACTGATACGAAATAAAATTCCACTGCTACTATTGCAATAAAATAATGCATTGAAGTCTACCAATCAAATCATTCTGATATATAATAAAATACTGCACACATATTTTCCTACTAGTCATAGTGAGACTACTGTGATATTTTTAAGGATATATTATTATTTATTACTATTTTTATTAGAGTAGCGCAGCAGAAGCAGTTAAAAATATAAGATTCTTTGACAATTGGTCATTTGTGCTAGGTGTTACTGACCAAAGTACACTTTGTTCGTAGGTTGTTGCATATAATGTGGGCTACTGCGAATGAGAATGTCGCGATATGTGGAATGGATTTTGACGGTTATGAATTATGGGTGACTTTCGATTATGGAACCCTACATAAAGGACCATTGTTCTAGAATCTAGTGTGACTAACATGATCGTGCGATGCGATTCGTAATTATTATTGTTTGAAAAAAATTTCGAGGACGAAATTTATTTAAGAGGGGTAGATTGTAATACCCCAGAAATTTATAGTTTGAAAAATGTTATTTTATATAAATTTAATATTTTGAGGACGGTTTTGCGAATTGGTGGTATAAATATACTTGATAATTTTTGTAGTTAAATGTTAAGGTTATATTTTTAAAAATATTATTTTAATATTTTTGGGGGTTAAATGTTAATTTTAAATTGACGTTTAAAAGATTTGGGACAATTGTATTATTGAAAATATATTTTTAAAAGTTTTGAGATATAATTAATATTTTTATTTTTATTTTAAGAGGGGTGTTTGTGTAATTAAATAAGTAAATAAATTAATAAATGGATAAAATTGATTTCTTTCTTAACGAAAAAAATTAATTTCAAACCATATAAATATATATATGGGCTCATATGCATGCCACGTATATTGTTAAAATAATAATAATAATAATTATAATCTTTATTTATTAAGAAAGTACATGTTATATATACAAAGCATTCAACACAACTTGGATCATTAAGCTTTGTCATTCCTATATATATATATATATATATTGCGTAATTAGTGTGGCTTTGGACGAGGAAGGAAAACAAATAAAAATCAAAGAAATAGAATAGTTTCTTTGCGGATTATCGGTTTGAATTTTGGTTTCGAATTTCAGGTAGAATTTCTAACTCTTTTAATATATGTATTTAATTTTTTTCTATTGTGTGATTTATATTGTTATTGTTTTGGAATTTTAACTGTTAAATTTTATAAAATAATTATGATCATGTGAAAATAATATGAAAATCATGCCTATGTGTTTTATTTGTTGTATTAATTAAATAAACGTATTACAGTGGTTGGAGTTATACTGAGCGTTAGCTCACAACCCCACAGTTTTGATTGCAAGGCCGGTGAGAACGAAATGATGCCAAAAATTATATTAAAATTTCTACTTGTAATAATGGTAGTTAATATTTATCGTTGTAAAATCGACGCGATAAATCGATATTAACTATCCAGATTAATTCCCAAATGAAATAAATTTTTTTTTTGTTATTTTCGAATGTATTTGAAAATAGTGCGGCCCGAAGAATTTTATTCGGATTTTTGTTAAATTTGTTAAGATTGTATTTATTATTTACTATTGTAAAATCGACTCGAAAAATTGATAATTCTAATTATTGTCGTTGTGTGTAAAATTTATCAAATTTTTATTAATTAAAATATTGATTATTTAGTAAAATTATTTTGGTCGATAAATAAAACTGTCACCATAGTTTATAAAATTTATTCAGATTTACACGAAATAAATTATTGGTTATTCGGTTTAATATTAATTCTCCTTAGGGAGAAACCCAGTGGCGGCCCTGGGAAACCGGGTCGTTACAGGTGATATCGGAACTGAATTAATAATAATACTAATTTATTTATAAACGGTGAAATATTTGAGATAGAATTCTCTCGGGGTTCACGTCTATCGGAAGACTAATGATCAGTCTTTATCGAATTGACCTTGAATATATTATATATAGATATATTAGTAGGAGAAAGAATTCTTAGGATAAGTTTTTATATCTTTTAAAGAGTAACCAACCCCCTTTATATAGTGTAAAAAATTATAGGAGTTACAAAAAAAATAACAAACACAATAATCAACAATAAGAACAAAAATAAAAATTGAAAATTATTATTATTAATAATAATAATAATAATTGTCAAATGAAAACTGAAAATTTAATAAATTAAAATGAAGGTTTTGAAAATTTTAATTAATGCTTTTGAAGAAAAACTTATAAAGTTTATCACAATTACTTCACTGGACAACTTCTGAGGAAGATTTCCGGTGAAACGTTCAAAATTCTTGCTCTGTCAAACAATTGGCTCACCGGTAGTATCCCTCCAGCTATTGGCAATCTAAAGAAATTAGAAACGCTGTCACTCGATCGAAATATATTTTCTTGTGAGATTCCCAGTGAAATCTCCCATCTTATGGCGTTATGGACGATTCAGCGCCAACAATTTAACTGGCAAAATTTCACTTTCACTCATTCGTTATGTTGAACTAGAGTCGATCGATTTAAGCCAAAACAATTTACACGGCGAGATGCCAAAAGAAATTGCGTGCTTGAAGAAGTTGAACATGCTCAATTTATCTTGAAATAAATTAGACGATGCAATTCCAACTGAAATGGGATCCATGGCGCCTTATAAGTGTAGATCTTTCTTATAATGAGTTTTTCGCTCGATTTCTCATTGGCCAATTCAAATACTTCGGCGAAGAGATTTTGCGCCGAGCAGGAGCAGTGAAGAAGAGAACAAAGAAAAAGAAAAAAAATAAAAAATTAATTAAAATTACATTTTTACCCTCAAAATATGGTACATGCATCTCATGTTCTAAAAATCTGTGCAAATCAACGACAATGTTTGACAGAGAGGCTATAAAAAATCGACAACAAAAATGAAGACCATATTGAAAAAAAAAATTGGAGTGCCACATACATAAAAGAAAATACGCTATAAATAGGAGGATCAAAAATGTAATTTGTCCTAAAAGAAAAAGGAAAAAAGAAAAGAAAAAAACTAAAATGACATTTTCCCTTAAATTATGGCACATGCATCTCACGTGATTAATTTTCGTCTAACTTAACTCCAATATTTGACAAAAGAGCAAAAATGAACATCACATTGAAAAAAAAAAATGAATTAGAGGGCCACATAAAAAACATACTATAAATAGAAGAACCAAGTTTATAATTTGCCCTTTTAAAAAATTAATGTAAAACAAAAATAAAAATAAGTTAATGGGTAATTCGGTTCATTTATGTAAAAATTTGGATGAATATTTAATTGAATATAAATTTTATAATGAAAATTTATTATACAGTTCTTAAGAGATATAAATCGGAAAATGGACCCCTAACTAACATAATAATTTTTTTTTTAAAAATAATCCTCTGTTCTTTAATTTTTTTTCCCATTATTTACGTACAATGCCATTCCGTAAAAAAAAAAAAAAAAAAGTCTGAACATTCACATTTTTATTTGTTTTTTTTTTTAAAATTTATATTTTCATGTCTTGTACTGTTGTGAATGTTCATCGTTTTTATGTGAATAAAATTATGATTTTGTTATTTTTACATGTTCTTCTATTTTCTTTTGTCATGTTGACAAAATCTACGAAAAAAGTATATTCACGTTCTGTGTGTTATAAATAATTTACACTACTATTTAAAAATGGTTATGAATATTCAAGGGGAAAAAACTAAGATCACGAAAAATAAACTGGTGTGAACATTTCACTAAAGCACATGAACATTCACCAAAACAATCAAGAAACAACAAATCAAGATATTGAAAATCCCCCTAATATCAACAAAAACAAAACTAGTACTAACATTCATAAAAAAAAACAAAAAACAAAAAACAAAAAAATCAACCTGGTATGAAAGGTCACAAAAACAAACCGATTAAATGAGAACAATCACTAAATGTTCACAAATCAACGAGAACAACAAAATTAAACATTGAAAAAAAAAATCTTATCAATATTCACAAAACGTTAAAATAAACTCTAAGATCAACAAAAAGAAACTGGTGTGAATATTCACCAAACGCTAAAATCGAATAAAAAACATTGGCAAAAAACACAAACCAATGTAAATATTTCACCAAATCACGTGAACATTCAGCCGTCAGATGAAGGTGATAAAGATGAACATGCTAAATCCAAAAACAATGAAGGCTGCCATCCGTTCACCTCTTGTTGAATATTTCAGATCTGAAATTTTTCAAATCTAAGAGAGAGAGCGGCGAGTGTTCATTGGATTCAGATCCAGATCCAGGAATGTTCAACAGTATACGATGAACGATAAATGTCGTTCATCATTCTAGATGTAAGAACGTTTATATTGGTCTATGAATGTTGACGATGAAAACCCTAGCTTGCTGACCATCACCGACCAATACTAAAAAGAAAGTTCAAAAACCCTAGCCCACTTTGTTTCTAGCCCACATATCCCCTCTATCGCCCACCTACCACTCAGATCCAGTGCCCTCCAAGCCCGAACATGATTTGAACGCCACCACAGTCGTCGCCATCAGTTCATAGCTACCAGATTTGAACGTCACTCATCATCGTCGGTTCATGACCACCAGATCTGAACGCCACTATCGCTGTTGTGACTGAGAGAGAAACGATCGCTGTTGGTTCATGGACCCAGATCTGAATGCCAACCGTCGCCGTCGATTCATGGTCACCAAATCCGAACGCCATCGTCGCCATCGCAGCTAAGAGAGGCGGTGGGCGGTGGAGAGAAAAAGAGAACAGGAGAAAAAGAGAGAAAATGTTATGGCCGGATAATTTAGGTAGCATTTGGTTAGTGTTCCCACTTTTCTCATCTTATATGGGATGGGATGTGATGGGTTGAGTTGAGAATTTTGTTTCCTTTTGGGAATATAATTACGTTTGATAATAACAATTTTTTTTTATTCTGGGAACAAAATCGCGTTTGATAACAATATTATCCTAAAATTGTTTCCTCACAATTTTTTTTTTTTTTTTTCTTTAAGCTTACATCAAAAAATAAGAAATCAATAACACTAATTCTGAGAAATTGATTTCAACAACCAAACCCTAAATCGATTTGAGTAATGAAATAGAAATCGAAATCGATTTCGTGATCGATTTCAGTAACGAAATTGAAATCGCAATCGATTTCGTGATCGATTTCAGTAACAAAATAGAAATCGAAACCTTAAAGCTCCGTAAAACACTGGAGCCTCATGAAACTCTGTCTTTATCAGCTACACAATTGCACCAACGATTTCCGTTGATTTGCACAACAAAAGCTTCGCGTAGGGATACAACAGAAACCCACAAGCATCAACCACCGCAATCAAGATTACGACGTTCACGACGGTGGATCGAGATCGTGGGCAAGCCGAAATACTAGATGAATTCGATGACCTTTTGTTCCTGTGCACTTGATTAACTTGCCTCGATTTCAGATTGATCGGGTGCAAAGATTTCGCCCTGTTCACGGTCCCTAGATTTCACGATGAACGAAAAAGACTAGAGAAATGTAAAAAAATGAACGATTTCGAAATGAATGGGATGAGGATTGATCAGGGGTTCTCACTAACAATTTGAGAAATACCCAGCGTGTCTCTAAAGTTGGATGGGTTGGGATGGGCAAAAAAAAAAAAAAAAAACTGTTTTTTTTTTTCTCATTTTCTTAGGATTTTGAGAATAAATTTTCACTTTTTGGGATGAGTTGCGAACAAAATTGAGTTTGCCAAACGTATTCCCAAATGTCAATCCCAATTTTTTTGAAATGGGTTGGGTTGGGAACACTAACCAAACGGGTCCTTAATTTTCTTTGGCCGGATAAAAATGAACTTGGTTGTAGAATCAATATGGCGCTCTGATTCATATCACCATTATTGAAGGCTATAAAAGTATAAATTCCACGAAAGAGTTTTTTCAATTCTTAATTTAAAGAGAAATATACATAACTGTGGCCGCGAGATAGAGAAAACCCTATTTTGGAGTAGAAAGAGATGGGTTAGGGTTTTATATTTATATAGAGATATAGTTGTCAGTTCATTATTATTTTTAACTTAAAAGATTAAATAATAAGAGAGAGATTAAATAATAACTTTTTTTTGTTTAAAAGGCTCATTGAGGAGAGAGAGAGAGAAAAATTTGCGCAAAACAATAAAAAAATCATTTTATAATATTCCGTTTACTTTTAACAAAAAATGTTAATTTGCCATTCTAATCTAATGTAAAGTAAAAGGAGGAACTGTAGTTTTCCAAATTGAGGGGCTAAAATGACTCTATATCAAAGTAGAGGGAGCAAACGACAATTGTGCCGTATTTCTCTGATCCTATAAACTTGGCGATGAAAGGAATCTCAGGAATATCGTTCCACGTTCAACGAGTTCCTGATACTCTCAAAACCCTAGAAGAAGCGAAAGGGTAAGTGGATAGTTCTCTCCATATTATCTCTTGAGATCATGTCAAACAATTTTTCAATGATTTGATTTGTTCTTTTGATTGAAATTCACGAATCACGGTAAAATAATGGTTCTAGCCACCGTCGCATGAGAATGTTTTCGACATATAGTTTAGAGACCTCAAACTCAATTTTAAAATCCAATATCGATATAGATTTTCTCAGTCATTCGGACTGTTCACCTATAGATGAATTTTGAAATTTCAAAATATGAATGGTTGCATGCCAAATGGATACTAAACTCGCTGATCTCTGGCTTTAGGGAATAAAATTTGAGATTTTCGTTCTTATATTTCTGATTTTGATAAAATTACTATTATTAGGGAATTATCTTTTAGTGTTTTTCTTTCTGAGGAAAAAGGAATTTTGTTTACGCTCAGTCTTCATGGTTGCCATCAAATTACAGTGTTGTTTTGTGCATTTGCATTTGGTTTTAAATCTTTTTTTTCTTCGCTTTCCGCTTTTTCTTTGCTTCATTGATTTTATGTATGTCTTAGTTTTATTTTACATTTTGTAATGTAACTTACAGGGTTGGAGATTCAGGAATTTTTTTGGTTGAATATTTAAGGGGGCATCACAATGGCATTTGGTCCTAAACAGATGGCTCTCATAGTGGCTTTCTTTGGCATAGTCTCCTTCATATTGGGTGTATTTGCTGAAATTAAAAAGGTATTCGCTTACACTTACCGCATGTCTCGTTTGAAGTAATGGAGCGTGATTGTAAGAATGGTATGAAATTACTATTACAATTGCTTTTTATTCCGTCGTTGGTTGGTTGGTTGGTTTTCTTGTGTATAAATAAATTTTAAAATTAATAACCACATACTTTACAATTTTTCAAAAACAAATTGTATACCGAACTTCAAATTAACATTATCACAATCATATTCATATATAAGTTTACTATTGTAGTTCATTTTCTCTATCTAATTTCTCATTTCCCCAAATTTTTGCTCTTAAGACTTTTTCTCTTTTGCACTGCATATTTACTTGGAGCATGTTTGATAATGCTGAAAATTTTAAGTGTTGAATCGAAAGTGCTGAAATGATAAGTGGTGAATATTTTAAGTGCTGAATGTATTAAGTATTCAATTTTTTTTTTAATATTTTTAACTTCATAAAAAATTATCCTTGTACAAATATTTTGTTCCTAAATAATTTTTACAATTTTATTTTTCTAAAATATTCTCTCTATGACTTTCTCTCTTTATTTTTTCTCAATTTAATATTTTTTCCATTTATAATTTTTTGTATATAACTTTTTTTGTAAGATTTTACAGTATTGGTGTAAAATACTGGTTGTGATAATTAGATATTCTATGGTATCAAGTGATAAATGCTAAAAAATTAAGTGAATCACACATTATTTAAAATTTTGAACAATTTTTAAGTGATATTTATATTTTAAGTGATTGCTTAATTTTGTTATAAAACGCACTTAATTTGATAAGTACTTAATGCCTTCAGTTTTTAAGGGTGCGTTTGGTCGGTTGAAAAAGGAAAATGAAATGGAAAATGAAAAAAAAAACCCTTGTTTGGTTGGATTGAAAATGGGAGAAAAAAGAAAATGAGATGAAAAAAACACAATTTTCGAGACAATTTTTTTTCCTCACAAATATGGGAGGAAAATGGAAGTGATAGAAAATGAACAATTAACAATTATACCCTTGATAGTATAATTTTTAATTTATTTTTTGTAATATACGAGAGTATTATTTTTTTCTCTTATTTTTCTTTCCTAACTAAACTATACTAGGGAAAATAATTGTTCTTTGACAATGGATAAATATTAGCCTCTCATTTTCTTTTTCCTTTTCCTTTTCCATCCTTCCAACCAAACATACCCTAAGTGTTTAATTGCATTATTAATCGGGGTCTTAGTTTTTTCTACCAACTTCCTCTCTCTGAAATTTGCTCCCTTTATAATGTTATATCTATAATTTTCTCTGTAATTATGGCTAACAACTTTGTCTCTTTCTCAAGTTATTCTCTACGTCTTTTTCTTGAATTTTTTATATATAATTTTCTTTTTATTGGTTATTGTTATTTCTTATTTTTTTCGACATTTGTTTTCCTTTTGAGAGAGAGACTTTGAGCAAAAAGAAAAAATTTGTTTCAATGGAGTGAGTTTCACTACACTCTAAGGAAAAAAATTGTCATTCCAATGGAGCGTTTTTCATTACACTCATCGAAGGAATAGGCCATTTTTGTTCAGAGAATATGCCATTCTTTATTCTGATATTATTTTTCCCATGGAATCAAAATATGTGTACACTAGAAGTTATCCATGTACGTTCGATTTCCATTGAAAAGATGACGCTTTTTTTTTTTTTAAATATACAACAACAACTAAGCCTTTGTCCCACATATGTAGGGTCGGCTACATGAATTCATATTCTAAAAAAATCAATATTCTAAAAAATTATGGTTGAAGGCATTTTATAATGTGTTTTGGCCGTTTGACAGCCTCCAAGTGGAACAGCCATACCAGGGAAAGGAGTGGTGATATGCAAGTACCCATCCGATCCAACAGTTGTATTGGGATACTTATCAGTAATATTTCTGGCTGCATCCAGTGTAGTTGGCTGCTACTCTTTGTTCTACCCCTACAAAGGCAAATACATCCCACAGTCTGCACTCTTCAGTAGCACATTGGTCACTTCATTCTTCAACATCTCTCTGTAAGGAAGCATATCCAATCTTCTAGTTATGCCTCTATACTTAAAAAAAAAAAAAATCTTTTTTCTTGTAGTTTTTTTTTAACAATATTTTATAAAATATCTTCTTTTCCTCTTGAAAATTGGCATGTTTCCAAATTATATAATAATCTGCATGTGAAGTTTCTTTTCAATTGTTCCTAGTGTCGAAAATATTGAAAATGTATTCTAACTAAAAAAAACAAGCATATTTCATTCTAGTTCTTCTCCTCTCTCTGCATGTTAATTTGTATTTTGGTTATTGAAAATAATACAGGGGCACGACTGGATTGGCAATAGCGCTGATAGTATGGCCTACAATCACAGAGCACCTTTACCTGATTCATAACACTCACAAAAACCTTCTAACAGAGTGCCCAACTGCCAAGACTGGTCTTATTGGGGGTGGCGCTCTTATGTCCCTTGATGCATGTCTTTTCTGGTTGCTTTCCCTCATGTTCGTTAGTAATGTCAGGGAGGACTATTTTGAAGAAGCAGAAAAGAATGAAGTCAGTCAAGTTGGCGGCATTTGATTGAAAGGAATGGTCTTTTAATTCTTTCGCCTCTTTGCTTTTTTCATCTATGTTTCATTAGGGTGTAAATGCCTAGTCTCTATCTAAATGGTACCTCCTAAGCAAATAAGTGTCAAGACAACCTTTCTTAAAATTCTGTTTATAGCAATCTGACTCCTTGACAGCTTTATGTTTGCACATTTTATTAGAAATTTCTCTCTCTGCATAATTGGCGGTTCTTTATTCCTGTCAAGGTATTGTACGACTTGCACGAACATGATGACATGGTAAGTTTTGTTTTCAGCAGTAAAGAAAATCGGATTTTTGCGGTAGATATCACATAAACTGAATTAGTTATTTTTAGCTTTTGTTTTAAATTATTATTTGTGTGTGTGTATATGTAATTTTATTAGTCCAATTACTACTGCTTGTTAATTCCTTTTGATTTTAAAGTAATTTCTCACTCATTTCCCAACTATTTGATGACTGTAACCCGCCTTGTTTTTCAGATTTTGCTTACTTTCCTTGAGTTGTTGTCAAATTTTGCCACTTGAGTTAAGACGATGGGTCATTTTATAGGTACACTTCTTTTTCCTAAATGTACACTCCTTAACGGGAAAAAAAAGAAGTAAATATGATTTTATTTGATTACTATTTACCCTTAATTTAATAGATGATGGGTCATTGTTCTCTCATTTTTTCCGCCGGTCTTCTTCTTTGGCAAGAATACGGGACTGCTAGTGTCGGTGATGGGCAGTGGCATCGTACTCTTTCTCACTAACAACCCGCTGAACAAGCCAACCCCTTCCCCCGAGGCCCCTTGTTCCCCATTGTCTACCTCCCTCTGTGATCACCTCCTTGGTCCCTCCCCCCCCCCCCCCCCCCCAAAAAAAAAAAAAAACAAAAAAAAAAACTTACCCTTAGATGATATGCCCCAAGGATGGAATGGGTGTTACTTTCAATGTTAGCTGTCATTGGAGTACTTTCAATAACGAATGTCCCTAAAAGCAAAATATTATAGTTTGTTAGAGAAAAAATAGATTTCTTTTTTCAATGAGCAATGGAAATATGATCAGTAATTGATTTTGTTGCTCCTAACAAGACAAAGTGATGTTGAAATAAAAACAAAGTACTGAATTTGGCGATGTTGAAATAAGAACGAAGCACTAATTTTTTGTTCTGCATAATCCCTTTCTTATTTTATTTGTTGCGAACTAGGATTTCTTATTTTTAAGGGGGGAAAAAAAGGCCTCTTAACATAAACAAAAACAATTGTACTTCATAAGCATGTGATTTTCGTTATTACATGGATTATATTCGGATGTACTTGGACTTGTAGAAAGAATATATGATAGATATGATTTTTTAATAACCTTACTTTAATACAAAAAGGAAATTACAGAAACAAAAGCCTAAGATAGGATAATTTCGACCAACTGTTGGCTAGTCAGACAGGAGAAGAGGTTACAACTCCCAAATCACGACAACTCTTGGTGCATCAGGATCAAGCGAGCTTCCTAGTTGTCAAGATTTCTAGCTAATGCCAACTTCCAGATTATTTACCCTTCATATTCATCCTTTCCAAGGATTTCATAGACTAAACCTTCCTGGGATGGTGTTGGCTAGATGATATTGGCTTATTTTGGGATTAATACGAATTTAGGGCCTTTTTCTTTTCCTCCTTATTGTAGATGTTGTGTTTTGTCCTGCTCATTTTAATTTTGAAAAGTTTCGGGTCTAAAGTACTGACGCGTTCCGATTTTTTGAAAGAAAAAAAAAATGAAATAATAAAGCATAAAAGGGAGAGGGGTTTTTAAAACGCCGGTTTTCTCGAAAAAGTACTTAGGTAATTTAGAAATAAGGAGTCGTCACCTAATATAAGTTTTAAATGGTGTGCTAAATCACTGAATTTTTAGAAAACAACTCAAAAAGGCCTAAGTAAAAATTAACTCCAAAAAACACAATCAAACCAAAAATTTATTTAAGAACTCGAGGGTCGTTTACGTTCGGAGAAGGTGTTAGGCAAGACGTCTGTCCGAAAACGGTACCTTATATTCAATTAAGTCCACTTAGTTTAGTCCAAACGTTTTATTTTATTTTGAAATCTTTTCTTTCTTATAAAATATTTTTGGCATTTTTCAAATTAAGATGGGACAAGTTTTTGTATTTTTGGTAATATTCTTTTGATATGACCTCTTATTAAATATTAAAGATTTGACAGGGATGGTCCCCAAGGGATGGATTTTATGTATGTTTCCGAGATTTTTTTTTTTTTATTTTTATTTAAATGGGTAAATTAAAATATGTGAAAAAGTATGAATGTATGTATGCAAATAAATGCAAACGATGATATTAAAACTAAGTGACATGAACTTTTATTTATGCAAAAGTAATGCCCTAAAATGACTTATATGATTTTTATGCAAAATGATCTTTAATTTAAGCATGTCAATGCAAGTGATATGAATGCGGGAATGAATTAGGGGATACTACGGTGGCGTTTGGTATCTGTTTCTGTTTCCATTCCAGCAGTGGGATGGGAATGAGATGAGATAAGAATTTTGTTTTCTTCTTGGAAGTAGAATCGCGTTTGGTAACGATAATTTTTTTTTTTTTTTTTTTTTTTTTCTGATTTGGCCTGACGGCGGTGGCTCCTGTGCCGGTGACAGCAGACGGAGATGGCTCCGGCGCGGCGCCGGAAGGCAATGGCGCCGTCGCCGGTGACGGCCGGACAGCGGTGGCGGGTGGGTGACAGTGGCCGGAACATTTTCAGCCGGACGGTGACCGGCGACGGCGACGGCGGCGGCGGACGGTGGTCGGCCGGCGGGTGAACAGTGACCATGTGTTTTGAGAATGAAATGAGAATAATGAGAAACAATTTTTTTTTTGTTTCTCATTTCTTAAAAAAAAAGTGGTCATAATTCTCAAATGGGAATGAAATAGAAACGGAAACAAAAATTATCAAACGCTATTCCCAAACAGAATTCCCAAAAATCTGGGAATGGGATGAGAATTTATGGAATAGAAACGGTTACCAAACGGGGCCTACGTGAATTAACGTGATTATAAGTGGTAATGATTTAATTATTTAATGTATATGAAAAAATAGTGTAAATATGTGTACGTGTCATGACTAAATGAGAAGAGGCGATATGGATTTGTGAATTCTTAAAAAAACTATATGTATGAAATATAACTAAATGAGAAGAGGTGATATGGATTTGTGAATTCTTAAAAAAACTATATGTATGAAATATAAAAAATTGTAAGTGGTGAAAATGTCCTAAACATGTCATCTAAATTATAAAAAAAAATACATTATGAAAAAACTAAAAGAAGCTATATGTAATGGAATATATAAAAAAGTGTAAGTGGTGAAAATGTCTTAAATATGCCGTCTAAATGATACAAAAAAATAAATAAGGATTATGAAAAAGTTAAAAAGAAACTATATGTAATGAAATATATAAAAAGTATAAATGGTGAAAGTGTCCTATTCATGCCTTCTAAATGATACATGGAATAAGTATGCAAGACAGATGCAAATGATGTCTATTTTAAATTTGCTCAATTAATTCAAAGAAATCTCATTTTAAAATCCCTCAAATTCTATGGAGATGAGAATCGAGGGAGGATTACGGGAACAAATTTGTCTGAATTAATCTTTTCAAGATTTAAACAGAATCTCACGAAAAGATTTATCGAGGGAAGAGATTTCCTGAAACCAATCGTTTCTAAATTTCACTTTGGTTGGGGAAGGAAACAAGACCACATAAAACTCTCCCACGATTTATCGAATCGTTGGATTCATCCTAAGGTTCGTAGAGATTAATTCCCACAAACTATGATTTTATTATTTTTTATTTTTAGATTTTTTTGATAACGAGAATAAAATAAAATAAAGAAAAAGAAAATATAGAAAAATAAATAATGAAAATATCATTCACCTAATGCTCGGGGATTAAGTTTAAGCACGAGAAACCCATCTGGCGTTTCATCAGATCATCGGACAACTTTTTTTTTTTTTAATTTTTCTTTTATGAATTGCGACAAATAAAAAGGATAAATAAAAAAACAACGAGATATGAGTGTCTTTGTCTAAATGCTCAAATGTTCAAATTGAGAATGAGGACCTTATCTTATTGTTTTTCATAGAGTTATCGGACCATTAAAAGAAATGAACTTGTAGGAATTTAAATTGCGAGAAAAAGAAATAAGCTGAAAAAAGAAATAAAGATAAAAAAATACATGGTCGAGACCAAGAATCCCTGATGCTCGGGTTTTTCCTTTCTTACAGACAACTTCTTGAATTGGCACTCTTCTAGGGGTTGCCCCTCTCAATTTTTGAATGAATGATAGGAGGAGGAATGTCCTATTTATAAAGAAAGATAGAGCGTAAAAATCACATATGAAACCCTAAAAATTAGGTCTGGCCGCCTAAACCCAGTCCAAGTTGGACTGGGAAAGGGTAGAATTGGAAAAAGGCTAAAACCGAACGTTCTAGATGGTGGACGCGTGAGAAACACGAGCCTAATCTCCCTTGCTGATCGGCTACCACGTGGCAGAGGGGGCCCAACCTTTTTTTTTTTTTTTGGTTTCTTGCAACTGATATAGCAAAAAAGGGGCCCACATCAACACACACTCTCCCTCTCTCTCTCTCTCCCCTCTCTTTCTCTCTCATCTCTCTTTTGTTCCAATCGGTTGACAAAGGGTAGGGGGCCCACCCACTTTACTCTCTCTTATTCCCATTCACTCCTTTTTGTTTTTTCTCATTTTTTTCAATTTCACCCCCTTACTTTTATTTCAATTTTCTTTTTCTTTTATTTATTTATTTTTTTTGTATTTTTTGGAAATAAAATAAAATAAAAATAAAGTTAAATGAAAAGAAATTCAACTTTAAAATAAAGTATAATTTTTTTGCAGGACGGTTAAAATGCCGTGTCTACAACTGTCTCTTTTTGTCATGCGAGTTCTATTTGCTAGACAAAGATAGTTACCACGTCATTTTGATCGTCTTATTTTCTGGATTTTTTCAAAGCACATTTTTCAACGACAGAACAAATAAAACATAAAAATGACTTATGACGATACTCATGAGGAACAAGTGTCCGTTTAGAGGATCGCTGAGAATAATGAAAAAAATGACTCATGACAATACTCATGAAACACGTGTTCATTTAGAGTAATGAAAAAAATGACCATGACGATACTCATGACGAATGCGTGTCCATTTAGAGAATCGTTTAAAGTAATAAAAAATAACTCATGATGAACACATGTCTGTTTAGAGAATCGTTAATGACGATAATCATGACGAACATGTGTCTGTTTAGAGTAATGAAAAATGACTCATGACGATACTCATAACGAACAAGTGTCCGTTTAGAGCATCACTGAGAGTAATAATAAAAAGTGACTTATAACGATACTTATAACGAACACGTGTCCATTTAGGGGGATCGTTTAGAGTAATAAAAATGACTCATGACGATACTCATGATGAACACATGTCCGTTTAGATGATCATTTATAGTGATAACAAATAACTCATAATGAACGCATGTCCGTTTAGAGAATCATTGAGAGTGATGATAAAATAACTCATGACGAACGTGTATCCATTTAGAGGATCGTTTAGAGTAATGAAAAATGACTCATGATGATAATTATAATGAACACGTGTCCGTTTGGAGGATCGTTTAGAGTGATAAAAAATGACTCATGTCCTAGCCTTCTTGGCTGTAGGGCAAAAGAAAGTCCAGAGGTATAAAATATACCCCAGCCTATGACTGAGCAAAAATGAGAGATCAAAGATATAAAATGTGCCCCAGCTTGTAGTTGGGGATGACTCTTAGATGACCGAACCTTAATAGGTTACTTACGTACTTTATCATTACGCCGATGATCAAGTTTAGCGTAATTCACTAGATGCCCATTTCAGGGCAAAACACATACTTAGATGCTCATTTAGAGCTTTTCAGTAATAAGAATTTCCAGTATGAGTCGACAGGTAATGAAAAGGTCCATGTTTCTGGCCTTTTGAGGTCCCTACAAGTAGACAAGATAACACTTCCAAAATAAAATTTTAGTCTGAAAAAATTGGTCACCTTTGATGACTCGCGATTTCATTTCCCTATTTTCCATCGTAGTCACTCACTTACGGCATTATCTTATGATGATTCTATGAGATTCTTTTATTTGAATTTAGGAACTTCACTTTCTAACTAAGGGGAAGGGCCTGACTTGCCTTGGGTGATTCAATGAGACTCTTTGGTTTACCCGACTGAATTTTTGTCTTTCCAAATTTCTAGATGCTTCGATGCTAGGGGTTCTAATACTCCTACATACTCTGAAGTTGCTGTCAGATTTGGTTAAAGGTATTTTGAATCTCACCAACATTTGGTAGAACATAATCTTCCTTTGTTTCTATTCCCATTGGATCATGGTCTAGTCCTATATTGAAATCATATATTCACATCCTTGCTCAGTTACATCACATACAACATATGCAGGTAATTTTGGGTACTTGAAAGAGTAAGATTCAAACATTAGACCATAGTTTAGATAAAATATTATTGCATTGATTGAAATTTAAAAGTCATTACAGAGCAAATCATTTTTCATTCAAAAGACCAACGCGATGGAAAGGTGAGTACACGAAAATATCCTAATTTTATCAAAACACCAAGCAAATTGAAAGTAAACAAGGACCCCAATTTTGCAGCCTTTAAAATTTTCAACTCGAATCTCGGGCACATGACTTGCTCCCATTTTCGCCAACGTTTTGATAAAGATCGACTTCACCACTCCCTAAAGGTGCATGCTCAAACAGTGGATTCATGTGGCAATTTGGCGTAGCGACCTCAATCTTTTTGTTGGGGAACGTGAGGGCCCCCAATCCGTATGAACTCTTGGATCTTGTCTTTTAGTTTGAAGCACTGCTCAGTCGTATGTCCTCTAATTCCAGAATGGTACTCACAAAAAGAATTTGAAGTAACCGTTGTATTCTCTGGTTTAGGCTCGTAGGATGAAAGAGGCGTCAGCATCCTCTGCTTTAAACAGCTTCGATACAGCTCAGTGATGGAGACCGAAAGGTCTAGTAGATTTTTTTCATCGTTTCGAAAGTCCCCCCCCCTCTCCAAGTAGTGTGAGATGGGTAGCCTGGGTGATATTGGGTTCCTGGCTTTAGGGTATGGTTAGGAATTTGAGGTGCAGGATTTTGGTTTGGCTGATATAAGGGTGTATGATAAGCGGGAGTTTGGTAGGCTTGGGGATAGTATTGGATAGTGTGGTTGTTGCGAATTGTTATTGCTATGGGTTACTCGCAAGTGCACTAGGTCGAACAAGTAATAAAGTGAGTGAGTATCGTTTCCTCGATGATTGGTAAAAAAAATATTAACTAAGTACTGCAATTAGAATGACCTAATTTTATATAAGCGATTAACAATAGATTGGTGAGAATTTTGATTAATAAATGAATAACGATTGATGAGGAAATTAACTAACTAATGGACTTTTATGGAGTCTTCGATGAAAATAAATCTCTAGCAGAGGGGAAGGGGGGGGGGTTAAAATCACTTTGCCAAACTATGCTAATCCTAAAGTTTGCTAATTAAATTCATGTCCAATCATTAACCGTGGGTGTCTAAATTAACCTCATTTCCACATCTCGAATGCCAAGTGAGATAATTTGTAGAATTATTTGAGTTAATATCTCTATTTAACTTAACTAATTATCCAATTGTTATGTCTTACCCATTAAATGGCTACCCAAATTGTATTAGCCTCTCGTACTCAATACAATAAATGTTGTATTTCTCCAGTTTTGATATGTAAGATTATCACCTCTCGAATACCTAATCTTACACATCTAAGATATCTAATTTACCTCTCGTATAAGTTAGCGAATATGCACGAAGAAATACAAATGATTAAAACATGAAATCCAATTAACAACGTCTTAGATTCTCAAAATATAGTTCTTACAAAATTATTCAATACCCCCTAGATAAAAACAATTTAGCTGAGCATGATCTTATTGTTCACCAACATATTTTTAATAATCTTCAAACATGAACTCATGATTCGTAAACATTTAACAATTACAGATCCAGAATTTATCACGCATAGAAAGTAAAGAGATGAGAGAAGGAAGAAAAACTAGATTCAACGAAGTTTTTAGAATATTCAATCTCTATTATAATCTCCTAGCTTGCAAAGCTGTGATTTCTCCAGTCGAAATTGGTCAATTCGGTTTTCCAAAAGTCCCGATCTAATTCCCATCCAAGTTTTCCCTGTCTAACCCCCTACAATTAGCCAAAATTAATTTCATTTCATCATTAGATCCATAGGTTGGCACTGCAGCCCCAAATCCTCACTCCAGTGCCGTTTCTAATCAGGATTATGGTATAATTAATAGCATTGCAGCACCAAATCATGCAGGCTGCAGTGCTAAACGGTGTTGTAACGCTATCGTATTGGCGTTGTAGCTCCAAAAGGCAGTACTGGCTCACGCTGTAGTGCCAACGTGTGGTGGACGGCCATGTTGCAGCGTCGTCTGCTTGGCACTGTAGTCCCGAGCTGCTTCTGGTCTCTTCTTCTTGATTTATCTATTTTTATCCGTTTTCTCTATTTTTCTTGAGCCTATACAATAAAACCGAATAGAATTAGAAATTAACCACAAAAACATAGAAAATCAATTTAAACTAAAACTTAATTATAAAGAAATAATGATTAGAAATTGACTTATCAGTGGTTTCGGTAATGTGGAGGTGCATTCTGGGAGTAGCAGGAACAACTTTGGGAATATTGTTGGTTCTGGGAGTAATATTGGTTTTGGTGATTTTGAGAGAGATGGTTGTGGTACTGGTTATTTTGGTTCGGGTAGTTTTGGGAAGAAGAAACTTGGGGATTATTTTGGTGAATGGTTTGTTGGGAGAAAACAACGACATCTACCTCATCTTTTTTTTTCTTTGGCGGAGCTGACATCTTTGTCAGATGGGGCGAGGCCTCTTCAATCTTTCTGCTCTTTATTCCTTCTTCCGTTACCACGGCTTGCTTGATTGTATCGCCAAAGGAAGCTACTACTATGCTCGAGAGATCCATATAGAACGATCACGTTTGAATTGACTTGAAATTCTCTAATTGAGCCTCTTCGCTTAGTCTAGGGATGACTTTGGCAGCCTCCTCTCTCCAGTAGGCGATGTACCTTCGTAAGCTTTCATATTTTTTCTTCAGTATCTGGTACAGGGTATTATAGTCCGACACTGCATCTTTGTTGTATGCGTACTGCTCATAGAAGGCCTTAACCAGATCTTCAAAAGTCTTAATCTGTGATAGGTCCAACGCCATATACCAGTTGAGAGCCAGTCCTTTCAACGATCGACGGAACATCTTTAGACAAAGGTCTTCGTTTCGAGCATGGACTTCCAATTCCTCTTTGTAAATGCTGACATGTCCTTCTAAGGGGGTAGTGCCGCGACATTTTGTGAATTCCAGGACCACGAAATTTTTTAGATACACCACTCGGGGCAATGTTGATAGCTCCTTGTACGTCGCTTTTCTAGATGGCTTTTCCCTTTTCAATTCTTCCACAGTTTTCTCCAATTCCTCAATTTTCAGAACCCAGGTCGGAGGGGGTCTATTATCTTCTTCTCTACTTTCGGCTTCAACAATCAGGGTCGATTGATTAGCAGTAGGATCATTGGATAGGACAACGACCCTCTTTGGATGAATGAAGATCTGCGGTGCAGAAGGGGTCGGGCTATCGAGTGAGGCCTGATAGACATGCCTCTGGCTGGGATATGCCGACCCTCCATAGGCGAAGGGATATGGGCCTATTTAAGGTCCATAGTAGACCGGCACAACAAATGTTAGGTCGACGTGGTTTAGATTTGGCATTGAGTTTCTCCATCCCAACACTTAGAAGATGGATTGTCTTCGGATGTTATCTTGGAATAGTTTTGGGGTTGACGACGAGTGAAGACCAGACTTAGGATGGGGGAACCAGAATTGCTTTTTTGGAACCAATTTTTCTATCTCGTCCTGTTCTTACAACAAATCCATTCATTAGTCTACGTGGGTCTTAGGTAGTCTTAAAGCCCATTTGAGTTTGAAGTTTTTAATTCGGACAATGACCAATTAAAACAAATAATGATTTATAAAAATTCTTTCGTAATTGTCATCGGTATTGAAAACTTTGAACTCATTTAGTTTTTAAGACTTCCTAAGATATCATAAATCCATCAAGTATAAAGCCCCATTTCACGTCTTATATCGTAGAATCCTGAGGGGACAATATGAATACACAACCACCATACTTGTGTCGGAGGGTTTACAACAATAAAAGAGACCGAGAGGAAAGAAAAAAGAGAAAAAAATCACAACTTATTTACAAAATGGAAGAAAAAGATAATAACATAAAATTTAACATTCAGATTTTAGATTAGTTGGACTTATTTGGACATAATAGGTTCGACTATTTAATTATCCCTAATAGAGTCGCCAGTTGACGCGCCTCGATTTTCCGAAAAGAAAAGAATATGAAATAACAATCATAAAATGGATAGGGGTTTTTAAAGCGCCGATTTTCTAAAAAAGTACTTAGGCCATTTAGAAATAAGGAGTCTCTACCTAGCATGGATTTTAAATTGTGTGCTAGGTCACCGAATTTTTAGAAAACAACTCAAAAAGGCCTAAGCAAAAGTTGAATTCAAAAAACTCAATCGAACCAAAGATTTATTTAAGAGCTAGTCGGTTACGTTCGAGAAAGATGTTAGGCACCCTAAGATGCCCGTCCGAAAAAGGCACCTTATATCCAATTAAGTCCAATTAGTTTAGTCCGAATGTTTTATTTTATTTTGAAATCTTTTTGGCATTTTTCAAATTAAGATGGGACAATATTTTGTATTTTTTGTAATGTTTCCTTGGTATGACCTCTTATCAAATATTAAGGATTTGACAGTGATGGTCTTTGGAGGGTAGTTTTATATATGTTTCTGAGAGATTTTTTTTTTATTTAAATGAGAAAATTAATATATGTGAAAAAGTATGAAGGTATGTATGGAAATAAATGCAAACGATGACATTAAAACTAAGTGACATTAAATTTTATTTATGCAAAAATAATGCCCTAAAAATGACTTACATGATTTTTATGCAAAATGGTCTTAATTTAAGGATGTCAATGCAAGTGATATGAATGCGAGAATGAATTAGGGGATACTACGTAAATTAACATGATTATGCGTGACAATGATTTAATTATTTTATGTATATGAAAAAATGGTGTAAATATGTGTACGTGTCGTGACTAAATGAGAAGAGGTGATATGGATTTGTGAATTCTTAAAAGAACTATATGTATGAAATATAAAAAATTGTAAGTGGTGAAAATGTCTTAAACATGTTATCTAAATGATACAAAAAAATAAATAAATTAGATTATGAAATAGCTAAAAGAAACTATATGTAATGGAATATATAAAAAAATGTAAGTGGTGAAAGTGTCCTAAATATGCCGTCTAAATGATCCAAAAAAATAAATAAGGATTATGAAAAAGTTAAAAGAAACTATATGTAATGAAATATATAAAAAGTATAAATGGTGAAAGTGTCATAAACATGTTGTCTAAATGATACATGGAATAAATATGTGAGATAGATGCAAATGATGTCTATTTTAAATTTACCCAATTAATTCAAAGAAATCCCAATTTAAAACTCCCTCAAATTCTATGGAGATGAGAATCGAGAGAGGATCACGGGAACAAATTTGTTGGAATCAATCTTTTCAAAACTTAAGTGAAATCCCACGAAAAGGTTTACCGAGAGAAGAGATTTCCTAGAACCAATCCTTTCTATATCCCACTCTAGTTGGGGAATGGAAACAAGACCACGGAAAACTGTCCAATGATTTATCGAATCGTTGGATTCATCCTAAGATTCATAGGGATTAATTCCCATAAACTATGTTTTTATTATTTTTTATTTGTAGATTTTTTTTGATAACGAGAATAAAATAAATACAGAAAAATAAATAATGAAAACATCTTTCACCAAACGCTCGGGGATTAAGTTTAAGCACAAGAAACCCATCTTGGCATTTTCATCGAATCATTGGACGACTTATATTTTTTTAATTTTTCTTTTATGAATTGCTACAAATAAAAAGGATAAATAAAAAAACAGTGAGATATGGGTGACTTCGTCTAAATGCTCAAAGGTTCAGATTGAGAATGGGGAACCTCATCCAGATATTTTTCATCGAGTCATTGGACAATTAAAAGAAATAAACTTGCTGAAATTTAAATTGCGAGAAAAAAATAAGCTGGAAAAAGAAATAAAGATAAAAAAAAACATACTTGTTCTGAGCCAAGAATCTTTGATGCTCGGGTTTTTCCTCTCTCACAGACAACTTCCCAAAAGGGATTTCGATGAAAATCACTCTTCTAGGGGTTGCTCCTCTCAATTTTTGAATGAATGAAGTAGGAGAATGAGAGTCCTATTTATAGGGAGAGATGGAGCATGAAAATCAATTAGGAAACCCTAAAAATTAGGTCTGCCCTGCCAAAACCTAGTCCAAGTTGGACTGAGAAAGGGTAGAAGAATTGTAAAAAAAGCTAAAACCAAATGTTCTAGATGCTGGACGCGTGAGAAACACACGCCCAATCTCCCTTGCTGATCGGCTGCCACATAGCAGAGGGGGCCCAACCTTTTTTTTTTTTTTTTTGGTTTCTTGTGGTTGATATAGCAAAAAAGGGCCCGCATCAACACTCTCACTCTCTCCTCTCTTATTCCCATTCACTCCCCCTTTTATTTTCTTTTTATTTTTTAATTTTTTTTGTATTTTTTGGAAATAAAATAAAATAAAAACAAAGTTAACTATAAAATAAAGCATAAAATTTTTGTGGGGTGGTCAAAATATCGTGTCAATAAGTGCAAATTGGGACAAACTTTAAACTGAAGTCTAGAGAGACAATTTCTGTCTTAGATTAAGCTTTAATATGACAAACAAATAAAAATGAAAAATCACCAAATCGATCGAATTTTGGTATAAACAAAAATTTTGGGTCAAATTAAAAATTTCTAAAAGTTAATTGGGGACTAAAATAATAAAATTAAGAGTGAGTTTTCTATAGATATCACTTTTAATATGTCTAATATTAGTTTTCACCTTTTAGTTTGAAGAAATTTCACCAATTATAATTACTTTGCATTTTGACCAAAAAAACTTTTGTTTTCACAAGTTTTATCAAATTAACTACCAAATTTTTTTTATTTTTCGAAATTGAATTTTCTAGTAATATTTTGAAGAAATTTAACCAATTATAATTGCTTTACATTTTGACCCAAAAAACTTTCGTTTTCACCAATTTTATCAAATTGATGACCAAAAATTTGTTATTTTTCGAAATTAAACTTTTCAATAATATTTTGGATAGTTTAATTTCATGTTTAAATTTTAAATTTCAAAAAAAATCAATTAATAACTCTTTAATTAGACAAATGAGTGCCCAAAACACTAAAATCACTACGAGCACACCCTGAGAATAAGACGAAGCATTGGATACTTCTTCCGAGTGGTGATAGACAAATTGAAGCATACGAAGGTCGTTACTATAAGTAGTATGCATTGAATATATCACTTTGGAAGATTCCCCACGCTATCCATTGATAGGGGGCCTAATGTGCAATGATTTCACTCTAAGGGGGTAGCCCTCGATTAAGTAGGGGGCATTAAATGCCCTCTGGTTTATCTGCGCAACCAGGAATATACAAGCAATCGTTTCTCTATAAATTGGGGTCATTTTTTTCAAGGGACACTACACTGATCTCACATTTCTCTCTCTTTAAGTCTAAATTTCCTCTTACCTTTGCTTGATTCCTAAGCATTGCACCTATCAAAAACTCTCAAAAAGCCTCTAAAAATCTCTCAAAACATCATCTTGACAATATTTTACAAGGAGGTCAAGAAACCATACAAGAAAAACCAAGTAAAAGTAGTAGAAGAAGAAAAAATAAGAAGGAGAAGAAGGTAAACACTTAGGAAAAGACCATTTCCCTAAGCTAGATACGTTTTTTTTCCAACCCTTTTTGTTTGCATACCATTTTTTCCTTTTGTCAAGAAATACAAGAAATCAAACTAAAAGAATCTAAAATAAACCGACTAACATAACTACTAACTAGTGACTATTTACTTTTCTTACTCAGCGCTTTTTCGCGCTTTACTTTTTCTGCATTTTTTTTTTCTTTTTTAGCCTAGGCCATAAACCGGCGCTAAGTCATGGACCATGGCCTGGCCCCCTTTTTTCTTCTTTTTAGCCTAGGCCTTTGACTGGTATTAAGTCTCAAACTCTGTGTAAGACCCAAATTTTAGCACATACATAATTTTAGTTGCATTTTAGATCATTTAGAAAAATACGGGGTGGAATGTGTCATTTAATAATTTAAATTAAAAGTTTAGGGGTCAATTAGCAATTTTAGAAATATTCATTTTAAATTTGGGATTTAAATGACAACTTAAAGATTTTAGGGGAGGATAATGTAATTTGGGAAAAGAAAATTAGTATATATATTACTGTCGGGATCAAAACAAAAAAAAAAAAGAGGAGGGAAGATCCGATCAACGTGGCATGAGGAGGATCTAAACTAATCCATTAGGATCATGCATATATAAACATCCATTCAGATTGTAATAAACAATCTCAAAAAGAAGAAATCAGAAAAATAGAGAAGAGAGAGAGGATTGGCGGTAGTGGGTTCGGATCGTCGCCGTTTCTCTGGCGTGGGTGTGCGTGTGTCATTGTCGTAATTCCTCCGGTGATTGTGTGTGGGTGTGTGTCGATGTTGTGTGGGTGTGTATGTGATCGGATGAGTGTGTTTGTGTGGACGGCAGGGGTGATCGTTGCCGTTCGTCAGGTGAGAGTGTGTGTGTGTGTTGTTGCGGGTGTGTTTCATCCGTGTGTGTGTCCGTCGTTCAGCCGTCGTCGCCTGTGCATGCGTTCGTAAGTGTATGTGTGTGTGTCTGATCAGTATGTGTGTGTTTCTCCGTTGATTCGGCGTGTATGTGTGTGTGTGGTTCGATCGATTATGTAGGTATGTTCTTCAGTCCGATGGTGTGATTGTGTATGTGTGTCATCATTGATGTCGTGTGGGTGTCGTTCGTCCGACGGTGTGGAAGTCAGTGGGTTGACGATTGCCGTCGTTGGGTGAGTAGGTGGTTGGTCATCGGCCATCTGTGACGGAGTGGGTATGAGTGTTTCAGTGTGTGTGTGTATGTGTTGGTCGTTTGCCATCGGTGTGGGTTTCGTGTGTGTGTTGGCCGTTCGCCGGTCGTGGGTATGTGAGTCGCAGCGATAAATGTCGGCGGTGAGGAGAGTGGTATCGGCCGGCAGCTGAACTAGGAGTAGAAAAATAGAGTAGAAGAAGGGGGGCATCCGCCGCAACGGTGACGACCAACAACCAGCAACCGAAAACAGAAAAAGAAAAACAAAGAAGAAGAAAAAAAAAGGAAAGAAGAAAAAGGAAAAAAAAATAAAAACCAAAAACCCGAAATTAACCCCTCGGCAAGTGGAAAATTCGGGAATAGGTAAAAACATTTTAATCGATTATTATTTTCGTTAAATTAAATGGTTAGTATTAAAATTTCCGCAACCATAATAATAATTTTTGTAATCGTTAATTTTAATAAATTCGTATAGTAAATATTAACGTAGCAAAACAGACAGAATAATAATTTTGCATAATTAAATTTGGGGAATGAGAAATTATGTAATTTAGGGCCATGCACTACATATTAGGGTTGTTTTAAATAAAATTTTAATTTAGGCTTATCACTATTAGGTTCGCAGGCACCAGCGTCCCAGTAGTGGTTGACGGCAGTTTTCTATAGTGGAAGAATCGATGTAAGTGTACTGTCTTCTACGTAAATTTATAAATCTTATTTTCGTATAAATTGTGGAAAAGGTGTTTATTTAAAATGGACGATTTTGCAACTTATATGGATCAAGTTAGTTTTGTTTTAAAGGTGGATAATGATATCTGGATCAAGATGGTTTTAAAAATGGAAAATGATTTTTGGATCAGGTGGGTTTTAAAGGTGAAAGGTAATTTTTGTCTAACTATGCCATAGTTTTCTTCTCGTTAGGCGGGTATGACCTACGAGATGTGGATTTTCTTCTCGTTAGGCAGGTATGACCTACGAGATGTGAATTTTCTTCTCGTTAGGCGGGTATGACCTACGATATGTGGATTTTCTTCTCGTTAGGCGGGTATGACCTACGAGATATGAATTTTTTTCTCGTTAGGCGGGTATGACCTATGAGATGTGAATTTTCTTCTCGTTGGGCAGGTGTGACCTACGAGATGTGAATTTTCTTCTCGTTGGGCGGGTGTGACCTATGAGATGTATATTTTTCTTTTCGTCAAGAGGATATGTCATGCGAGATGTGGATTATCTGCTAGACAAAGTCCTGCATGGTGGTTTGATCCGTCAGGAGTGCAAAACCTGCGGGTGGTACGGTACCATTGCAACTCCCGATTGTGAGGTAAAAATGATCCTATGACTAGTAGGGGAGGATGTGGAGAGTATTTTATATTATATTAACATGATTGGATTGGTTAGTTTAAAATACTTGGACGGGTTGATTTAAAATATTTGGACTGACTGATTTAAAATATTTGGATTGGTTAACTTAAAATATTTGTATTGGATGTTTTAAATGCATTATTTCTTTACCTTAGTTGTAGTTGGAAATTGGTTTTACATATGGTATGCGATGTACGGTATTATCTTTATAGTATTTCATTTTATTGGTGGCAGTGGAACTGGATTTTCAATCGGGTATGTGACTATAAAATATTATATTTTGAAGGGTGGTATTTAACATTTGTGCTTAATCCATTAAATATTTTTTTTATTATGAAGACAGTACACCGATAAAAATATTTAGTTTCAGATAGCGCGGCTAGGAGTTGATCCACTATTGGCACTAGGTAGAGTCCGAAGGTAGTGTCGTTCTGAAGGTGAGCCGGTCGGATATGAACCGTGGAAGGTTAAGGTATTTTTGTGTTTTTAGTTGTGAGTATTTGGGACCGGTATACTCCCAAATTTTGAAACGAGTATTTATATATATTTTTGGAAATTTTTTTTTACAGTAGCGCGAATATGTAGGTATATATGTATGGATGGATATATGTCGATGGGTCAAGTAATGTCAGGTTGACGTCATGCTTGGCCTCGGTTAACGGGTGCCCGGGGTGGGGTGTGACAATTGTAGTTTTAGAGCCTAGGTTATAATTTCTGTATACTTGTTCGGTTGTTGAGCCAGTGGTGGACCATGAGATAGGATGTCGATAGGTGATGTCGAGCCAGTGGTGGACCTTGATATAGGGTGTCGATAGGTGGGTTCAGTACGTGAGTGATGGTTATTGCTTTGCAGTAGATAGTACATTGGCACTGTCATTGTTATTTGTGTTGTTGGCAATTAGTGGGTGCGACGAAGTTGTGATATTGCTAGTTGGTGGTTTGGCTGGTGTTGTTGGTAGTGGTTATGGATGGATCACGATTGCGGTGGTGCTAATGGTTTGAAATGTTAAATTATAACTGATAAATAATCATATTCGTATTACTTGATATTGGGATTCGCTATCGGTAACACCTAATATTTTAGTTGTTAAAACAATAGTGTGGCAGAGCATACTTAAATTGGATTATTAGACAATACCTTACTTATATTATGGGACTACATAACACATTGCGCTACTACTTGTTATACGTGGAGTCTATCCTAGTGTACAACATCCAAGGGTGTGTATAAAACTGCCTCCTAGGTAATACTAAGAGGAAACCTTGTAATTTTATTGGGGGGGGGGAGGGGGGATAATTCATATTATTGAAACAGAAAAAGATGACCATTCTGTAGTACGAAATTAAATTCGATGTTTAGTTCCAATTTGCTCCTGATTTGGTAAACACGGAAGAGATAAGATGTAGACGATTCTAGAAAAGATTTAATTTAGTAGTACGTTCTAGGTTAACGGACAGACAGATCAAAAAGTTATGCGGAATTAATAAACACAGCGAACTTAATAGAGAATGTTGTGCGGGAAGCAACCGAGAACTGTAAGTTCGTGTTGGTAGATAGTGTGTATAAAAACAGTCTGCTTCGGATTGGTGATAGAGAATTATTGGTAGATCTATTACCCCCGAGTATTCACGATTTTGATGTGATACTGGGTATAAATTTGCTATCTGGTTATCATGCCACGGTGGATTATTTTAAAAAGGAAGTTACTTTTCGGATCTTAGGCGAGTCAGAGTTTGTATTTTCGGGAGATGTAATCATTACCTCAGTCAATTTAATTTCAGTCCTAGAGGCCCGAAAATTATTAAAGAAAGGATGTTAGGGATATCTCACGCATGTGATTGACACCAGTCAGAATGAAGTTCAAGTGGCGGATATTCCAGTGGTTAGGGATTTTTCTGATGTGTTGTCAGGGTTACTAGTGGATAGGGAAATGGAATCCACTATCGAGTTATTTCCAGGAATTACTCCGATATCCATTCCACCCTATCGTATGGCGCCTATTGAGCTGAGGGAATTGAAAATTCATTTCCAAGATCTATTAGACCGTGAGTTTATTAGACCTAGTGTTGATCCTCATGGAGCCCCGATGTTGGAGCCCCAGTGTTATTCGTAAAAAAGAAGGATGACACGCTAAGGATGTGCATTGATTACCGACAATTGAATAAGGTGACGGTTCGTAATAAATACCCATTGTCCAGGATTGATGATTTTTTCGACCAACTGCAGAAGGCCAAGGTGTTTTCTAAAATAGATCTTCGATCAGGATATCACCAGCTGAAAGGCAAAGACAGTGACGTAGTGAAAACGGCATTCCGAATGAGGTATGGTCATTATGAATTTTGAGTTATGCCATTTGGGTTGACGAATACCCCTGCTGCTTTTATGGATTCGATGAATCGGATCTTCCAACCCTATCCAGATCAATTTATTATCGTGTTCATTGATGATATACTAATCTACTTCCAAAATAAAGAGGAGCATGCGGAACATCTCAGGATTGTGTTGTAGACATTGCGAGAGAAGCAGTTGTACGCGAAATTTAGCAAATATGAGTTTTGGTTAGATAGAGTCGTGTTCTTGAGGCATGTTATTTCGGGGATGGTCTTCAAGTGGATCCAAAGAAAGTCGAAGTGGTGGTTTAATGGGGAAAGCCAAAAAGTGTGACTGAAGTTCAAAGTTTCTTGGGATTAACGGGTTATTATTGTTGGTTTGTGCAGGGATTTTCTATCATAACTGCCCCGTTGACTCGATTGACTCGCAAGGAATCTAAATTTGAGTGGACTGACAAATATGAGCAGAGTTCCCAAGAGCTGAAGAATAGGCTGGTATCTACGCCAATACTATCTCTTCCGACTAAAGGTGGTGGCTCTGTGATCTATATTGATGCATTACATCAGGGACTAGGGCGTGTACTGATGCAACATGGTCAAGTGATTGCATATGCCTCCCGACAATTAAAGAATCATGAGCGTAATTACCCGATACATGATTTGGAGTTGGCGGCGATTATGTTTGCCTTAGAAGATCTGGAGACCTTACTTGTATGGCGAGACTTATGAGATATACACCGACTCCCAGAGCTTGAAATACTTGTTCACCCAGAAGGAACTAAATCTAAGGCAGAGACATTGGATATAATTGATTAAGGACTCTGATTGTACTATCCATTATCATTCTGGAAAAGCCAATATTGTAGCGGATGCGTTGAGTCAGAAATTGGCGGGTTCGGTTGCACACATTCAAGTTGTTCATACTAATCTGTATACCGAGTTGAAATCTTTACGAGTTCAATTGACGGTTGGTCAGACGGCAGCGTTGCTTGCGACTTTGACTTGGAGGCCGATATTGATTGACCGCATTATAAAAATGCAGAAATCAGATGCCTAATTGGAGAAGATCTGAAGTGAAGTGAAAAATGGTCACAGAGTTGACTATCGTGTCAGAGATAGCGATGAGGCTTTGATAGTGGGAAATAGACTATGTGTGCCTGATGACGTCAATCTCAAGAAGGATATCTTGGAGAAAGCGTACAGCTCAGCATACGCAATGCACCCAGGTAGTACCAAAATGTATCGGGATCTGCGAGAACACTATTGGTGGAATGGAATGAAACAGAAAATTGCTGAATTTATTACCAAGTGTTTCGTTTGTCAGCAAGTCAAGATCGAGCACCAACGTCCAAGTGAGTTATTGCAGTCTCTACCTATTCCAGAGTGGAAATGGGAACCTATCGCGATGGATTTCGTTTTGGGATTACCTCGTACTAAAAAAAGAGCATAATTCTATCTGGGTGATCATTGATAGGCTTACTAAATCTGCTCATTTTCTGACCGTAAAGACGACGTACTCTCTAGATAAGTCTGCCCAGTCGTATATTGACGAGATTATTCGATTGCATGGTGAGCGAGTTTCCATAGTATCGAATAGAGATCCGAGATTTACTTCGTAGTTCTGGCCAAGTCTCCAAACTGCTTTAGGTACCAAGTTAAAATTCAGTACCGCCTTTCATCCTTAGACTGACGGCCAATTAGAGCGTACGATTCAGACGTTGGAGGATATGTTGAGGGGTTGTGCTCTAGACTTTCCTGGTAGCTGGGATGATCATTTAACGTTGATGGAATTTACTTATAATAACAGCCACCACTCGGCAATCGAGATGGCACCGTATGAAGTGTGGTATGGCAGGAAATGCAGGACTCCAGTCCACCGGACTGAACCGAAGTAGGAGAAATGAAATTGCTGATGTCGGATATCGCCCGAATGACAACAGATAAAGTAAAGGTGATTCAGGAAAGATTGAATATTGCTCAGAGTCGGCAAAAGAGTTACGTTGACAAGCGTAGGCGGGAGTTGGAATTTGAAGCGGGCGGCCATGTATTTTTGCGTATATCCCTGTGGAAGGGTATAATGAGGTTCGGGAAGAAAGAGAAGCTAAGTCCGAGATATATCAAGCCATACAAGGTCCTAGAACGGGTTGGTGCGACAGCTTATCGACTTGCCTTACTGCCAGAATTATCCAGATTACACGACATTTTTCACGTGTCGATGCTTAGGGAACATGTGCCAGATCCTTCGCATGTGTTGATTTCTCAACTGTTTGAATTAGATGAGGATTTGACCTACGTTGAGGAGGCAGTCCGGATTTTGAGTCGTAAGATCAAGTGTTGCGAACGAAAATGATTGCATTAGTAAAAGTGTTATGGCGCAGTCATTTCGTAGAGGAAGCGACGTTGGAGCGAGAAGACGAGATGAAAGATAAATATCCGCACTTGTTTGAATCAAGGTAACTAAAATTTCGGGACGAAATTTTTGTTAGGAGAGAAGGGTTGTAAGACCCAAATTTTAGCACGTACATAATTTTAGTTGCATTTAGAAAAATACGGGGTGGAATGTGTCATTTAATAATTTAAATTAAAATTTTAGGGGTCAATTAGCAATTTTAGAAATATTCATTTTAAATTTTGGGATTTAAATGTCAACTTAAAGAATTTAGGGGAGGATAATATAATTTGAAAAAAGAAAATTAATATATATGTATGTGTGTGTGTGTGTTTGGATAAAAAAAAGAAGATGAAAGAAGATCCGATCAACGTGGCATGAGGAGGATGAAAACTAATCCACCAGGATCATGCATATATAAACATCCAAGCAGATTGTAATAAAAAACATCAAAAGAAGAAATCAGAAAAACAGAAAAGAAAGAGAGGATCGGCGGTGGTGGGTTCGGATCATCGTCGTTTCTCGAGCGTTGGTGTGTATGTGTTGTCATCGTCGTTCTTTCGGTTATCGTGTGTAGGTGTATGTCGTTGTTGTGTGGGTGTGTATGTGATCGGACGAGTGTGTGTGTATGGACGTTAGGGGTGATCCTCGTCGTTCGTCAGGTGAGAGTGTGTGTGTATGTGTTGCTGCGGGTGTGTTTCGTCCGTGTGTGTGTCCTTCATTCAGCCGTCGTCGCCAGTGCATGCGTTCGTCAGTGTATGTGTGTGTATCTGATCAGTGTGTGTGTGTTCCTCCGTTGATCCGGCGTGTATGTGTGTCTGTGGTTCGATCGATTATGTGGGTATGTTGTTCAGTCGGATGTGAACCGTGAAAGATTAAGGTATTTTTGTGTTTTTGGTTGTGAGTATTTGGGACCGGTATACTCCCAAATTTTGAAACGAGTATTTATATATATTTTTGGAAAAAAAATTTATAGTAGCATGAGTATGTAGGTATATATGTATTGATGGATATGCGTCGATGGGTCAAGTAACGTTAGATTGACGTTGCGCTCGACCTCGGGTGATGGGTGCCCGGGGTGAGGTGTGAACTCTAGACTGACACCATTTTATTTTATTTTTAGTATAGGCCTTTGACTAGTATTAAATCTCAGACTTTAGCCTGAAGCCCTTTTTGTTTTCTTTTAGCCTAAGCCTTTGACTTGTATTAGGATTTATACGTTGACCTGACACTATTTTTCTTTTTTTAGCCTAAATCATGGACAAGCACAAAATCATGGACCATGTATTGGCGCCCTATATATATGTAAGTCAATCTTCGGACTGACCCTATATAAATCTATGTCAAGTCCCTTGTGGCTAAAAGGTGAAATAAAAGGAGACTCTCTATCCTTACGGGATAAGTGTGTGCCTTAAACATAAACATATCCTCATTCTTAGTTACGAGTAGGACTGGCCAAAAAAATAGAATATATATATATATATATATTCTATTTTTTTTACTAACAAAAACATTAATCTTGCCTAAGTAAGATAGTTTGAAGACTTGCGTACATTCAACAATTTTGAACATTTAACTTTCAAAGCTGCATGTGTAGCAAGGGAAATTTTAGAAGATGATGGTAAATGGATACAATGTCTTCAAGAGGCATCAATTATGAGTACTAGAGATCAGTTGAGAAGGTTGTTTTGTGTTATTCTCACACAATGATCTCTAACAAATTTATGTGAATTATGACATAAATTTTCAAAAGATATATGTAGTGATCTTGCTTACAAAATTCGTAATATGTTTGCGATTCCTACTCCAACCGAAGAACAAGTAAAATACTATGCGTTGTATCTGTTGGATCAAGTTCTTCAAGAATCTGGCAAAAGTTTAACCGATTTTCATCGATGCCACAACAAGTGACAGATGGGAATATGATAGTTGGCAATAGACTGATATGGGAATATCGACAAATGTAAAGTGAAGCACAACAACTAAATGTACAAGTTAACATTGATCTTTTTAATGTTGGTCAAGGTATTACTTACGAAGCAATTACTTCATCAGTGTTTGGTAACCAAGGTAAAGTGTTCTTTCTTAATGGTGGTGCTGGTATTGGGAAAACATTTTCGTATAATACAATTGCAACAAAATGCCCTTGGTTATATTGTCATTACTGTAGCATCATCTGGTATTGCATTATTGTTACTTGAAGGAGGTCGAACTGCATATTCCACAATTTGTATTCTGTTGGATATACTTGATTATTCATTTTGTGGATTCATTAAACAATCATTGCATACAGAGTTATTTCGAGAAGCAAAACTAATTATTTGGGATGAAGTTTCTATGCAACATAAGTATTGTGTTGAGTTAGTGGATTGCACATTACGAGATATTTGTGAAAATTCAAACCCATTCAAGGGTATCATTGTTGTTCTTGGAGGTGATTTTAGACAAATTTTGCATGTTATACCTAAAGGTGTTCGTCAACAGATTGTGGCAACATTGTTTAGATAATCGTTCATTTGAAAAGATATACATGTGTGACTTTAGATGTGAATTCGAGTTTAAGTAATACAAATACAAATGATGCAAAGTTCTCTAGATACTTATCCAATGTAATTTAAAATTTAATCTACTATTATTCATTAGTAACTCATCTCTTATATTTTATACATACATGATCTGTAACACTTTTTTTTAGATTGGAAGAGATCCACATAAAATCGTAGAATTACCATCAACTATACACCAGTGTTGTAATATAAGAGAATTGATATTTTTTGTTTATCTACGGCTGGATGTGCCTGGTACCGTTATTCTTATATTTCTAACTGAACGGTCTATTCTTTATGCATGAAATAATGATGTCAGTACTATAAATTCAGTATTATTGGAGATATTTCCAGGAGGAATTATCACATACCTGACTGCAGACAAAAAGTCAGAATAATGTTATTGAGAAATATTACACCGAATGATGGACTTTGTAATGACACTTGGCTGATGGTTGTTAGGTGTGTTTCACGTATAATTGAGGTTAAAATTTTGACTGGAGATGAAAATGAAAATTTGGTATTAATTCCTAGAATATCTTTGATGCCATCATCTTCTCAATTGTTAGGAAATTTTTCTTTCCTCATCTGTATTGGACAACATATTATTATTTCTCAATTATATTTTGTAATACTCCAAAAATTTATATTTCAAAAAATAATATTTTATAGTTAAATATTCTTGGGGTTATTTTGATATATCATGAAAATTTAGAGGTATGAATATATATTTGATAACTTTAGGGGTTATAAGTGTAATTTTAACATTTTTGAAACTTACCAAGTATGAGTTTATCATTCCTCCAAAACTTGATTTTACTCATAAATCTCCTCAATTCCTTGATCTAAACCCTCAAGACCTTTTTTCTCATTTCTTTCTCTCTTGATCGTCCCCTTCTCTCTCTCTCTCTCTCTTTCTCTCTCTCTTCTCCTCTTTCGTTTTTTATGTTGATGGAAGTTGAGAATGCAAGAAAATGATTTCTTTCTTGGTACTTTTCTTTCTCTCACGTTTTTCACACATATGACATCCATCATTCAATCATTTAACACCTATAGGTTACTATTAAAGATTTTTATATAATTACACTAACACCCATTATAATATATAACATTATTATTAAACCCTAAAATTACACTTGTAACCCCAAAAGTTATCAAACATATATTCATACCTTCAAATTTTCATGATATATCAAAATAATCCCAAGAGTATTTAACTATAAAATATTATTTTTAGAAAAAAATTATATTTCGAAAAATAATATTTTATAGTTAAATATTCTTGGGGTTATTTTGATATATTATGAAAATTTGGAGGTATGAATATATATTTGATAATTTTTGGGGTTACAAGTGTAATTTTAGGGTTTAATAATAATATTATATAATATAAGGGGTGTTAGTGTAATTTATATAAAATTATTATTAAACCCTAAAATTACATTTGTAGCCCTAAAAGTTATCAAATATATATTCATATTTTCAAATTTTCATAATATATCAAAATAACCCCAATAATATTTAACTATAAAATATTATTTTTTGAAATATAAATTTTCAAGATATTACATATTTGCTATTTAAATTAATGGGCTAAAATTAGGTAATCAAATTAATTTGGGTAAGCCCCTAAACTACAAAAAAAAATGTGGATTAAATGTGTAGACACCAGAAATTATTAAGGTAACTAGGGGATTATGGGAACCCTAATCACACCATATATATAGAAAAGTTAGGATTATAGTCCCCAATACAGTAAATCATTTTGACGGCTACATTCTTCCCATTTGGAAGAGAATCGATAATCCCATTAAGGAACTCAAGAGATTTGGTTGAGGAAGATCACATACCCATTCAATCCGTACCCTACTCATGATTTATAGTCGTAGATTTTTGCATCAGTAGTCAATTGTTCATAATGGATCCAGGTACGCGATTTACTTGTTAATATAGAACTCTTGATGATTTGATATGTTGTGTTAGGTGTTATAGATTCAAATATATAAGGATTAAATCCCAACAAGTGGTATCAGAACATACTTCATGTTGAATCAGTTGGGTTCTTAAGTTTTTCAAGTTCATAGAATATTAGGATTTGTGTTTTCTCCATTAAAGGTTTATTATTTGTGAAATAATGGGAGAAAACGTTACGATTTTTATGTGGTTTATGTGATTTGATTCAATTTTTGCAAAATACTATGGATTTATTACGGATCTAAGGAAAGAAAAATACCAATTTAAAAAAAAATTGGGTATTTTCGTTGTATAAATTTTAGATCCGATTCAGATCTGATCGAATCGGTCAACCGATTTGGTCAGGGAGGGTTCAGATAGTTTTGACACCTATTCGTATTTTGGCTATAACATTTTCGTCCAAACTCCAATTGAGGTGACTCAAGATTATATGGAAACCTCAAAAAGAGAGCTACAATTTTTATGTTTTGAGTTTTTCCAGAATCATATTGCATCATGGTCAAAATCGGGCTTGAAATTACTATATTTGGACAATTTTGACACCTATTCGTATTTTGGTCATAACGTTTTCGTCCGAATTCCGATTGAAGTTATTTAAGATTATGTGGAAAGCTCAAAAATAGATATACAACTTTTATATTTTGCGTTTTTTCAGAATCAGGTTGAATTGTGGTTAAAATCGAGCTTAAAGTTACTACAACTACACTGCTGAACGAATCGATTAGCCGAATTTCACAATTCGGTCGACCGATTGCTTCAGAACGCCATTTTTTGGGTCTGATCAATTTGGTCGACCAAACTATATTGGTCGATCGACCGACTACTTCAAAGCAAAGGCTAATTAGCTTCTATCTAATTCGGTCAACCGAACTTTTTAGGACTAGTCAACCGATTCGACGTTGCAACATCAAAAATTTTAATCCGTTGCACGACATTCGATCAACGGACCATTAGGACGATCGACTAATAAAATCTTGTATATTGAAATAAATTAAAATAAAACAATATATTACCAAAGTAATCTCTGTTGTGTAGTTTTATTTTATTTTGGGATATTAAATGTTGATGTTGATGTTAGGGCTATAAGAAATACTTGTGAACCCGCCCGGCCCAACCCTTTTCAGTTTCGGTCGGTATACACTCTATTTTTTTTTGTTTTTCCACCGGACCCGCCCCACCCGCCCTCTCACCTTGTTCCGATCAGATAACCATTGCCCTTACCCAATCGCCCCGAACCCGACCGACAATAACAGATTCCCCCCCTAAATTTGACATTTTATGAAACCACCCCCATATATATATGAAAACTAAAACCCTAGCTTCTTATTTGTAATATTTCTGCTGCTCATCCTCCTCCTCCTCTCTCTCTATCTTTGCGATTTTTGTTAGTTCTCATGACTTTCTTATCGTTTCTCTCTCACAAATATCACTCATCCTGTCCTCCGGCGAAGATTTATGTGGTTTTTCTCTCATCCTTTCTCAGTTCGAGAGCTATCGACATTTCTCATGTTCATCTCCTGCTTGTCGCGTTTGCCGTCGTCATAGCCGTTCTATACCACTATCCTGCGCCTTCTGTCAGGTATGTGTTTAGAATCTTTAGATATGTTTCAAAATTTAAATAATTTGTTTAGATCTATTTCAAAATTTAAATAATTTGTTTAGATCTTGCTCGATACAATCGTTTCATTTATGTTTAAATTTGTTTGTTGAATTTCTTACGTTTATGTTTCACTTCTTCATTCCTCACACTCGTCTCCTTTTCTGGCCAAAACGCTTATTTTCTCTAGCCCAAAAATCGACCGTACTCGAAGTACCCGAACCCGCTCGAATGGTCGAATGTTTCGGCTCGAGGTCGGTCAAATTTTGACCCCTCAAAAACATTCAGGTCGGCCCCCAAAACCCCTTCATCTCCGACCTTTTCGACTAATTTTCACCCCTAGTTGATGTTGTTTATGCAAACAACAACCGTCCCAAAGAAAAGTTATTGTTTGTCCAAATAATAAGTATTAGTAGTTGTTGATGTTTGTTATTTATGCGAGCAATAACTGAGCCAAAGGAATGTTATTGTTTAGCAAAATTATGAACATTAATTGGACGATTATTATTTATACAAACAATAACTGGCCCAAACGAAGGTCATTGTTTGGCCAAATAATGAACATTAATTTGGTGTCTATTGTTTATGCGAACCATAACCGGGCCAAAGGAAAGTTATTGTTTAACTAAATAATAGACATTGATTTGAAATTAATATGGTTATTATTTATTAAATCAATAATTAACCCAAAGGAAGATTATTGTTTGGCCAAATAATAAATGTACCTGTGGGAATAAATGTGTGATAATTATCAAGTTTTCATGTGAATAGTAAGTCGGTCTAAAGAAAGACTTATTGTTTGATAGAATTTATTGTCAACATTTGATTATTGCATTGAGAGTACCGCTTACAAGGTGGTGTTTCTGCCCAAAGGCTAAACATCAATGTTGTGTTAGGTATCTTGTGATGGGCCCCACTAATACAATTAGTTTGTTTATGTTATATGTGTTAAAATTTTAATTTAACATAAACTTTTATGTTATGAGCTTGTATTCGTCATTGTTTTCTGTTTAGTTAATGTTTCTATAACTATTATTACTGCCAACATGAATTCTATTCAGTGCTTAACGGCACAAACTTTAAAGATTAGCGAGAGAACATTTCAATTATTCTTGGTTCCATGGGTCTTGATTTTACGCTAAGGAAAGAACAACTTTCACCTCTCACTAAAGAAAGTTTCCCTGAGGCCAAAAGGGAATATGAGAGGTGGGACTGTTCTAATTACATAAATCTTATGATGATCCAACGCAGTGTTACGAAAACTTTCAGGGGCGGTATATCCGACGAGGTAACTGCTAAAACGTTCCCTAAGGAAATAGAAAAACGTTTGTAAAGAACGAAAACACATAGACAAGTACGCTTTTAGCTAATCTTGTCTCGGTAAAATATAAAGGAAAAGGGAACGTAAGGGAGTACATTATGAAAATGTCCAATATCATTTCGAAACTAAAGGCACTAAAGTTAGTGCTGTCTACGGACTAGCTCGTGCATTTAGTACGCATTTCTCTTCCTATAAAATTCAGTCAGTTTATGGTGAGTTATAATATTCGAAAGAATAAATGTAATCTTAATGAGCTCATATCTGATTGTGTACAATAAGAAAAAAATAATTAAGTAAGAAATGATAGAAAGTGCTCACTTAGCCACTACCTCTAAGGGTAAGAAACGACAAAGAGATAAAAGGTCAGGAAGTTGCAATTGGAACACGACAGTCCAAATTGCAATAGAATTAGGATCAAGAATTTACCTGTTTCTTCTGCACGAAAGCTGGACATATGAAAAATGAGTGTTTCAAGTACGTCGCATGGCGTGTAAAGAAGAGTATGTTTCTCACTCTGGTTTGTTCTGAGGTTAATTTAGCTTCTGTACCTAGTCACACTTGGTGGATAGATTCTGTTGCTACTACTCATGTAAGTGTGTCTATGCAGGGTTGTTTGTGGAGCTAAAAGTCAATTGATGCTAAAAGATGTATCTATGTGGCAACGGCGAAGCAGTTGTTGTTGAGGCAATAAATTCTTTTAGATTATCTTTAAAGACTGGTTACTTTTTGGATTTGAAAGAGACATATGTTGTATTATTATTCAGATAGTATTTGGTTAGTATTTCTACTTTGGACAAATTTGATTTTCCTTGTTCATTTGGAAATAATAACCTCAGTCTTTTTCAAGATTCAAATATTATTGTAACTAGTCCTTTAATTGATAATCTATAGTTGTTGGATACTATTACTTCACATAATGAAACCTTGTAGGCAACAACTTGTGATACAAAACGCAAATTAGCTAATGAGAATTTCGTCATACTTTAGCACAAGTGTCTTAGGCATATCTTTAAATAAAGAATAGAGAGACTTATTTTTGACAGAATTCTTGATCCCCTTGACTTAACAAATTTTAAAGTTTATATTGAATGTGTAAATGGGAAACAGACAAACATAAGGAAATTGGGTTCCAATAGGAGTTCTGGTGTCTTAGAATTAATACATACTGCGGACCATTCTCTACGACATTTTGGAATGGATAACAGTATTTTATTACATTCATGGACGACTACTCTCGTTATGGGTATCTATATTTAATTCATGAGAAGTTTCAATTCTTGGACGTATTTAACTCTTTCGACGCTAAAGTTGAACTTCAACTTGGAAAGAAGTTAAGGCTGTCAAATCAGACCGTGGTGGTGAATACTACAGGAGATTTAACTGATTAGGAAAATAACGTCTAGGACCCTTTGCTAAATTCCTAGAGGAATGCGGAATCGTTCCATGGTACACTATGCCGGGCAAACCTAGCATGAACCTTGTTGCTGAGAGACGAAACAGAATGCTTAAGGATATGGTAAGAAGTATGATAATTTATTCTTCTTTACCAAAATCATTCTGGGGAGAAACGCTTAAGACTACAAAATATATCCCAAACAGGGTACCAAGTAAAGCGGTAACTAAAATCACTTATGAACTGTGGTTAGGTGTAAAGCCTAGCATAAGGCACTTACACATTTGAGGTTGTCCAGCTGAGGCAAGTAGGCCAAATAAAATAAAACTGGACTCAAGAACAATTAGGTACTGCTTTGTTGGGTACACTAAACAGTCAAGAAGACTTAAGTTTTTTTTAATCCCTTGGATTAGACACTTTCAAGACGAAAAATACGAGATTTCTTGAGGATGTTGAGTTTGAGGAAGAATGAGAACATAAGGAATTTAGGCTTTTAAGAAGAATCTGCTATTAACGGTTATCAGGTCTCTGTACCTATTTATGTTCAAGACACAGATTTATTCAAAAGGGAATCTATTATTGACGATGATCAGGTCTCGATACCTATTATTGTTCAAGACACAGTTCCGACTCTAGATAACAATGTTCAAGCTCTTATTCCTGACATTGTTCCAAACCAAGACAACAATGAGATTCTTCCTCAAACACAACCTATAAAACAAACTCAACAACCTCAAGAAGTGTCATTAAGGAGGTCTGTTGATCCTAAGATTTTGATGAACGATTAAGTATTGATGTTTTGGTGGAACTAATGTTTAATTGAAGTGTTTCAGTGATTTAAAGTTCCAACGATGAAGACGTCAAATTAAATGGATGCTAAATGAAGATGTCAAGATGATGAAGAAGAATTAAGAGTTCGAAAAAATTAGGGAAAACAACCCAAGTGAATCTTAACTCTTAATATCCCGTTTAGGAACACACACATGGCACAAAATATATTTTATCTTTTATGTGTGTTTTGATTAAGTTAAATTATTTGCTCCTATGTAAAATAAGAATAAATAATTTTAAATGACTAAAATGGAATATAAGAATATTAGTGGAGCTAATCAAGAGAAAAAAATGGATTAAGGGGCAAAATTGTAAAAAACAATGAGTTAAAAACGTATTCAGAGAAGAGATCTAGTGACAGCAGTCGACTGATGAGTCGACCAGATGTAGAAGCTGTAACATCCTGTATCTCTAAGTCGACCAACAGGTCGACTGGCCAAGAAGGGCTGAACTCTCTGAATCAACAAGTCGACTGATAGGTCAACCGGTGAAGTAGTGCTGAACTCTCTGAATCTATGAGTCGACTGGGCGGTCGACCTATTTACGCAGCAGTGATAGCTTGGCTGCGACCTAAGTTGTACAGTCGACTGGGCAGTCGATCGAACGCACTGTTTCAGGATACTGTTTGATCCGAAATTATATCCAAAAGTAGCCATTTTTTGTTGAGATTTGAGAGAGATTTCGAGGATATTATCTATATTTAAGATATGGTGATATACTAATTAAATCCTATTAATATGGTTCATTAAATATTAATATTTCTCAATTTGGTACTTGAAATAGATTCTATACTTATTTATTAAAATTGAGAAATACTTTTGGGGTTTAATTGAGAGATTTGAAAGATGTTTTTAAGTGGAATTGAACCTAAATGAAGACCTTATGATATAAGGGGTCTATAAGAGTTTTTAATTATCATGACATATGTAAACTAGCCATTAGAAGGTTGATTACATATTCCTTTAAATAAACCTGCGAATTTTTATTTAGGACTAATCATTCATTGAGAGATATCTAAAAGAGTTTATATCATTTGTGAGCTTTTATAAGAGTTATCATTTTACGATATTGTGAGCTTTTCTAAGAGTGATTATGAGAATCAATTGCGATCAATTTTTGTTGATACCGAATTTGAAGCTACATTGTTCTAATTATTATTTTTGTGGATTTCGGGTGAGATATTTCCATATTGCTTATTATTTATTTATTATTCTATATTTGGAAATTGATCTTAGAAATTATTTCTTATTTTTGAAGAAAATATTTTTTACAAACAGTTTCTTAAATCTGATTACGTGCTTAAATTTGCTACCTATATCTTGTTGAAATCATTTTTTTGTATCTCACGTATTTCTATCACTAGTTGGGATATTAATTGAGTTAGTGTTTATTTAGGGTGGTAGAAGCTCCAAGTGAGATTTACTTCTTATCAATTTTAGTATTGGTGAGTTGTGACGGATTAAATACTATTGGGAGTATTTAATAAGGGGTAACTGGATTTTAGTCTCTTCCTGTAAAGAGATTGAGATAGTGATTCTTCCTGGATAAGAATTGCGTTGTGAGTGATTTGTAAAGGTTCCATTCTTACCTGTAAAAATGATAGTTGGAGTGTTTTGAGAGGTTTTAATTCTTGTGCCTTAGTGTTAAAAAAGAATTAGGTTATTCTTTAGCCTGTAAAAAGTAGAGGTTCTTTCTTAGTTTGAGAAAATGATATTTTAAAGTTTGATTCTGAGCCTGTAAAAGAATCGGTGTGCGGGTTTGGTTCCTACCTTTACAGGGATCTTGGTTTTAGTGGGTGTGACCTCCGTGGAGCTCGGGGGACTGGATTAGCCAAGAGTAGCTTGATGAACCAATATAAATCTTTTGTGTACTGCTATATTTACATTGCTATTTTTGTTGTTTGGGTGTGCACTTAATTGATTATATTATTCCATTGTGTTATAAAGATAATAATTAATTTAGACTTAAAATTAATTATTTGATTTATTGAATTTTATTCTGATAATATTTTAATTACCCAATTCACCCCCTCTTAGGTATTCTACTGGGCCAACAATCGACTTCCATCAAGTAAAACAAAGTCCAGACTCTCAAAAATGGATTATAAAAAGACTTTCTCTCTAGTTTCATCAAACAAACATCCCGTCAATGGTGTCACAAATTTCATCAAATCATTGTCTCATATGTTTTTAATGTAAATGCAGTTGATGATTGTGTACACCACAAGTTCAGTAGGAGTAAATTCTATTTTCTAGTTCTATATGTCAATGACTGATAGGTGAAATTTATCTATCTATTTCCAAATCAAATTTGGTAGTTTTCGAGTATTCTTATAATGTTTTAATTTATTTTTATTCAAAGCAGGGGTTATGAGTGAAAATGGTTGAAAAACGAGAAAATCAGTTAAAAGACGGTGGAGAAACGGTGGAAAAACAAGCAAGAAGGCCAAACAATGCTAAAAGGGCATTTGCCCTCTACCGCTGGAACGGTAAAAACCATCGCTGGAACGATCAAAGGGTATAAAGGCCAGTGTCTATCCACCGCTGCAGGGGTGAAAGGGCAGAACACCCACTGCCCAACCACCACTGTTGTGATGCTACCACCACTGCAGCGGTGAGCCTACCGACATCCCCATCGCTGCAGCGGTGCTTTTGACCGCTGCAGCGATGAAGCCCCTAGCTGTAAAGTGTATTTAGATATTTTTTTGATTTTTTTTTATCCCATTCTCATTTCACCTCCATTTCCAACCATTTGGAAAATATATTGGGACATTTTTGGAGATACTTGAGAGCTCAAGATCAAGAACCAAAAGGAGAAATCATCAAGAGAAGAAGAGGAAACAAGATCGAAGCCGATTTCGCGAAAGTAGAGCACTCTACTTCACAAATTTGCTTTCATTTCCTTGTTTCTCTCTTTGTTCTTAAACTTTGTAGCTTGTATGATGATATTATTCTTATGTAATGTTGAATATTAGTTTATGAAAACGTTGTTTGTTTGAATTTGTGTTTCGTTAGTGATTGTTTATCTTTATTCGATTGTGTTTACTGTTTTTTTACCTCCATAGTATGCTTGTTATGATATTGTAGTTGATTTGAGAATACAAGATTTGACACTCAGGAGAGGTAATCCCGGATTCGGACTAGATTTTAAACACAACGCGACAATCTAATGACTCGGGAGAGTATTAAAAAGTGTGCAATCAGTGAGGTTGGGGTGAAACTCGTGTGATTAGTGTCGTTAGACTGTTGACGGGGACATCGGCGTTAATGCAAAGTCTCATATTCATTCACTTTACGCTCAGGAGAGGTAGTAAGTGAATTTATGATATCTAGATTATCGGATAGATTGAATACCGTTAATGTAAATTAGATTGGATCAAACACGTATAAGTAAACAAAGTTAGTCCCTAGATAATCTATTCTCATATAATATATGTAGTATTATAGTTTAATTAAATGTTAATTTAGTATATAGTTTAGTATATATTAAAAACAAAACCTAATTTTTATCGTATAAATAAAGTTTGGTTATGATAATTGCGGTATTTAGCGGCATTTTAATCCAATCCCTATGGATACGACAACCCTTACTCTTCCCATTATATTAAAACTTAACTCATACACTTGCGTTGAAAGTAGTGACGTAATATTCCGTTACTTGAAGTTTTTGGCGCCGTTGCTTGGGATTGGCTTTGAGATTGTTGTTGATATTGTGAGTAAATAACTTGATTTTAATTTAGACATTTATTTTTTTTTTTTATAATTTTTGTTTGTAGTTTGTTTTTCCTGCAGGGTACTTGAAGATGTTAGATCAACAAGTACTGTTGCATTTCTTGCAATGAGATTTTGAGTCATTTTATTGTGTTTGGAATCGATACAAGGAGTTGTTTATTCAATTTCTTAACCATCGTTTTTCGAGGGAGTGTTAACTACTGAACTTCTTTGATCGGTTACAAGTTGCAACAAGAAATTGGGTTGAATGAGAAAACGGTACCACCTCTTTCGACCAACTAACCACGAATGAAGTCTATCGGTTGTTGGAAGACATAGCGGAGTTTGATTATCAGAGTTGAAATCATTCAACAAGCTACCAAAGCTTGGGGGTAATTCTACCGTTTCGATGCCTTGGATTGGCACCCTGAACCAACAGGATGAGTCTTCTCCCACCCTGGAGGAAATGTTCACTGAATTTATGGGGGACACTCAAGCTTTCTGGAGGAAAATAAATTATAGTCTCAATGAGTATGAGGTTCGTCTTGACAATATTGAGACGACCTGCGCTGAAATTAATGTGACCGTAATGTCTATTCAGACGTAAATCGATCAGCTTATTTGCTACATTGAGGCCAAGTCAGAAATAGTGGCACTGAGACACACACACGCCACATGCATTGAAAGCCACCAGGAGGAACCAGATACGAGTGGGAGGAACTTGTGTGCATTTTATGATGATGATTCTGCTGAGGAGAAAACCCAAGTGTGGATCGAAGATTCTGATTTTTCACCATTAGAGATCCACATTATGATGCCACCACCGATCCAAGATGATCACATCTATGAGGATCCGATGTGGCTCACTTGTACTCCACCGCGTTCAGCACTATTTATTCTGTCCAACAAAGCACATGAGCCGGAGACGAGTCACGTTGAGAGCTCAAGCCAATCATTGCCAAATCTTGCCAATCTTGAGGGTGTTCTAAACCAAGACCCATATGTAGTGTTGTATGACACATATTATGGGTGGAAGCTGCACTTTGACGAGCCCTTCTCTATGTCAAGCCGAGGACAATAAATCAAGCACTTCTTGGGAAGCAACCCAAGGTTTCAAATAAATTAATCCATCATCGCCGACTTCATTTAGAGGCAAGATTGTCTCTCCTCCCAGGTACGTGTTCATAACCCCTTTCGTCACTATAATGCATGCTATTTGTTGAGTTTGATGTTAGGACATTGTGGACACTGCCCGTTTTAAGTTTGAGGGTAATGTGTAGTATGTTAGTATGTTTTCTTTTGTTAGTTATGTAGTTTAAGTTTAAAAGTTTTATTGTTTAATTGTATGCATGTTTGTTTAGTTTAGTATAAGTATTGTATGTCTGTAGTTGTTATGTGCTGAGTTTTGTAGTTCATCTGGACCATTACCCAATGATGATATTATCCCCTAGTTGTTTTTCGAGGTCAAGGGTAATGCTCATTCATGTGTGTTCTGTGTGCTTAACATGTCGTTTTGGTAAAAGTTATTGTGGATCCTAATTTGCATGAGCACTTAAACTCAATGTACTAGCTATCTAATTGATTTGACGCTGATTATCCGTTAGCCAAGTTCATGACAATAGGAATTCTAGAACTCGATTTGGGAGAAATTCGAAGCGAAATCCTAGGCAAGATAGTTCAGGAGATATGATTTAGATATTCATTTTGATCGCTTGAGCCTTTAAAGCTTACCTTGTTATATGTTTATCCCACGTTACCCTGTCGAAGCCTGTTAGTCGTTTCAATTCTGAACATGTAACAAATACCATGGCCAATGAAAGCTTTTCCAAACCTTTATCGCTAAACCTAAGGCACAAATTGAGTGAAATCAAGTTAGCGTTTGTTATACTACTTGAAGTGAACGATTGGGTTTTAGGCAAACGATTGATTGGTTTGGTATTCGAGTACGCACTTGTCATTTTTCTATTGTATTTTCACACCCGTCAAATTATACAAGTCAAATAAGTTTGGGGGTGTGTGTTGGTCCAGTGAGCTACCCAAGAGGAGAGTGAATTGGGTAGATTAAAAATTATCAAAATGTAACACTTCAAAAATCAAACAATTTAATTTTATCCTAAAATTAATTATTATCTTTTATAACAGCGGATTATGTGTTATCAACTAGGTGCACACCCAAATAACAACATATAAATAATATAAATAATACAACGCACATAAATTTATACTAGTTCACCAAGTTACTCTTAGCTAATCTAGTCTCCCGAGCTCTGCGGAGAGTCACACCCACTAAACTCATGATCCTTTGAAAGGTAGGAACCAAACCCTCACAATGATTCTTTTCGCACATACATAATCAACCTTTACAATTTCTTTTCACAAACTAAGGAATAACCTCTATATTTTTACCAGGTAGAAGATTAACCTAATTCTATTACAGGGAGAATCACGACCTAATCTTTTTTATACCTTAGACTCAAGAATTAAATCTCACACAAACATGCTCCAAATATCATTTTACCTGGTAAGGATTGAACCGTTACAATTCACTCACAATTCTATAAAAGAAGAATTAAAACCTAACCTTTTTATACTGTAAGAAAATATCAAAACCTCAATCTCTTTACCAGAAGAGATTGAAACCACCTACTCCTGATTAGACACTCCCAATAGTATCTAATCCGCGCACAACTCACTAATTACAAAAATTGATAAGTTATTCTCACTCGGAACTTCTACCACCTCAAATTAATTAATACTCAATTAATGTCCAAAAACTAGTGATAGAAATAAAATGAAGAAATTCAAAATCTGATTTTAAACAAAAAAATGGGTAGCAAGCAATTTAGCACATAATCAGATTTTCTAAAGAAATTGTTTCAAAAAATATTTTTCAATAAAAATTCGAAAAACAATTTCAAATATCAACTTCCAAGAAAATAATAATAACAACAAATAAGCAAATAACTTGGAACAATCTCACCAGAAATCCACTGAAAGAATAATAATTAGAATAGCAATGACACTTCAGATCGGTAGTAGCAATAATCCATAACAAATGTTTCTCAAGAAAAAATATCAAGAAAAATCTCACAATGCACTCAGTATGATTAATCTTAGAAAGAACGAGAGCTGAATAACTCAGAATGATTGGGATTATCTTGATTAATTAAAATCTCAAAAACGCAGGTTTACTTATAGGGGATTATAACAAGTCCTCTAACAACTAGTTCTCACATATCATGATAAATAATTACTCCATAAGCCCCCTTATATTATTAAGACTCAATCCTGGTATAATTCACTTAAATATTTCTTTTAAAATATTCAATTTAGTCCCTCAATCTTTTACTCAATCTCAAATAGATAAGATCAAAACAATTTCATGTACCAAATTAAGAGATATCAAAACTACTTGAACCATATCTATAGGGATATTTAAATATTAATTAAATAGCTCAAAATATATCATATCCCTAAGATATCTCGTATATCTTAACCATAAACTTCTAGTAACGGCTACTGTTTGAATAAAATCTAAAATTCCATAAATCCTGAAACAGATCCATTTGTCGACCGACCTAGGTCCGTCTGTTGACCGCCCGATTCAGGATGTAGCCAAGCCAAAAATCCTTTGCCCACCGGTCGACCGCCCATACTTCATTTGTCAACCGGACGATTCAAAAAGTTACACAAGTCGACTCACCTGTCGACCGGAAGATTCAGAGACTTACTCTTTTGACCATAGGTCGACTTACCTATCGATCGAACAATCTAGAAACTTCACTTATCTTTCATAAGTCAACTGATCAATGCTGGAATCCTCTCCTTAATTCATTTTCTTCGACATTTTCACCTCTTTAACCGATTTCTTTTCTCTGTTAGCTCCACTAAATTCTTAAATTCAATTTTAATCAATTATCAATATTTCTTTTTTCAATTACACATAGGAGCAAATAATTTAACTAATTAGGATCCTATAAAAACACACATAAATTTGAAAAATATTTTATGTCGTGTGTGATCCTAACCGAGATACATTAAGAGTTAAAATTTAACCTGAGTTATTTTTCCTAAGTTTTTTAATTTTTTCAAATTCTTAATCTTCCATCATCTTTATCATCATATTTAACATTGTCACAATATCTTCATGATCATTTTCATTACTGGAACTAATAAACTGAAACACTTAATAGAATCATTAGTTCCACAAAAAATATCAACATTAAATTGTTCATCAAAATCTTAGGATCAACAGTGTGTTTGTTTAAAAAAAACACCGTAAATGTGTATATACGGTTTTAATTTTGTTTGTTTTAACAAGTGAGTACTACGTTTTCAAATATAAGTTCAGGGTTATTTTGAATTGATCAATGTAGGGTTATGAGTATGATTGAGTCAAGCGTTGTGTCTCGGGTATCGTTAAGTTAATACCGTTAACCTGTTTTATATTCCCGATATACCCTTAGCCAAATATAAAAAACCGAACCAAGTCCTATTGATCTTTTTGAATTTCCAAGCCTATATATTAGTTGAGAGTAGAACTCAGTCTGGCATATGAATTTTCTATACCTTTTTGGTTTTAGTCATGAACTCTGTTGGTGGATAATCTAATCCGGTCTGTAGACGGTTGTATAATTAAGTTTTCGCGCACACACTTGAACATGATCTAGAATGGTGCTTATTGCTATTGAATGTTGAAATTCTAGAACACCACATGGTGATTTTACTCTTGAAATCGATATGATTGGGGGCTGATGAGGGAAAACTTTTTAGTTATTAGATGAATTTCAAAACTTACACATTGTTATTTATTTTTATTTTTTTTAGTTCCTTTTTGTTTTTCGTTTTTAGTATTTCAGTTCGTTAATTGTTGTGGTAGTTTATTTTACTGTGTGGGTGTTTTATCCGAGAACTAGCAAAATTTCAAGTTTGGGGGTAATGACATATTGATGACTAGCAGAGATAGAGGCTTATTGCATGAAATCAAGAGATTTCTAACTAAGAATTTTGAAATGAAAGATCTTGGGGACATCTCTTTTGTATTTGGAATAAAGATACATCGAGCCGTTCTCGGGGTATCTTTGGGTTATCACAAAAGACCTATATTGATAAGGTACTTACTAGATTTGGCATGAAAGATTATGTAATAGGAAATACTCATGTCGCTAAAGGAGACATGTTTAGTCTCACTCAGTAGCCCAATAATGAATTGAAAAAGAAAGAGATACAAAAGATTCCATATGCGTCGGTAGTGGGGAGTCTTTTGTATGCTTAAGTATGTACGCATTCGGATTTAACATTCATATTTGGAATGTTGGACAGATACTAAAGTAACCTTGGGATGGACCATTGGAAACCAACTAAACTGGTTATAAGGTATTTACAGAAAACAAAAGATTACATGCTCACTTATCGAAAGACATATCTTTTGGATATCATTGGGTATTTTGATTCCGATCAAGTTTCTAGTTGCTAAAGAGAGAATTCAGAATTTGATAGTATCTATAAAGAATATGGGAACAAACTCCATGATTGCGGATCCGCTCAATAAAGGTTTGTCACCTAGGGTATTTTATTAGCACACTACTCGTATAGGTGTGGTTTTATCTGATGATGTGCTGGTTTAGTGGGAGTTTTTGTTTGTTGAATGTTCTTTTATTAGATATGTAGATTTGATTTCTACTGAATAGAGTAGATGGATTAAATTTTATTTACTTTGAATGTGTTCTTCCTAATTGTGGTTTAACATAAAGATAGAAAGACTAAGGATTGATCTCACTAAAGACTAAAGAATGATCAGTTGGAAATAGGCATGTCTGAGATCACATTGCATGTAATTTTCATGCTACTCATCCATATTTGATCTATGTCATTGATTGTATTAGTATGGTGATTATCATGGTTTAGTCACAACTGTATTATAATAAAAGCCACAGTAATTCCATTGTCAGTATATGAAATGGACCAGATTATTTAAGGAGAAATCTAAGAATAAATAGCATACGGATGCGCACCTAAGGAATTTTGTGATATAATTGTTTCAGAAATAATATGTAGTCTAAGTGGGAGATTGTTAGGAAATTTTTGTTTCCTAATCTATATTGGGCAACATATTATCATTTCTCAATTATATTTGCTATTTAAATTAATGGGCTAAAATTAAGTGATTAAATTAATTTGAGTAAGCCCATAGATTATTCAAAAGAATGTGGGTTAAATGTGTAGATACCATAAACTATTGGGGTGATTAGGGGATTATAAAAACCCTAATCAACCACATATATAGAAAAGTTAAGGTTATGGTCCCCAATACATCAAATCATTTTGACAGTTCCATTCTCCCCCATCTAGAAGAGAATCGATAATCCTATTGAGGAACTCAAGAGATTTGGTTGAGGAAGATCACGTACACATTCGATCCGTGCCCTACTCGTGATCGATTCTCGTAGATTTTCGCACTGGTAGTCGATTGTTCATAATGGATCCAGGTACGCGATTTACGTGTTAATATAGAACTCTTAATGATTTGATACGTTACGTTCGGTGTTATAGATTCGGATTAATAGGGATTAAATCACAACATCAATTTTCTTTTTCAAATGACAAGTCGACAATTCCCAGTTCGTTTGGCATATGCCACGACAATAAATAAATCACAAGGACAATCTATGAATTTTTTTGGAGTTGATTTGATTACAACCATTTTTAGCCATGACCAATTATATGTTGTTTTGTCAAAATGCACATTATCTGATCGATTAAGTGTACTTTTCCCTGACGATAATTCTGTTGTGAAAATCTTAACTGAAATATTGGTACAGTAATTCAATTGGTAATATATTTTAAGTTTATTTAATTCTAATTTAATTCAAGTTATTGTTTTAAGTTATGCTAAAAATGACAATCATTGTAATTGTTTCTCAATTATCTTTGTAAATATTTATAACAAATATATTGGTAATTTGTTTAGTGATGTATTCATTTTTTTAGTCCGTGCCTTTAGGCACTGGTAATCTGCTAGTCTATATAATAAAACATGACAGTTATAAACTCTTCATACATTTTTCAAGCTTATGGTGTCTCAAAAGACAAACAACGATCGAGATCAAATAAAAATACAACATAAATATAAACTTTGTATTTATATTTAGTAATAATATCAAAATATTAAATTTATAGAAATTAAATTGAAGAAATAATGTTAACTTCATTTTTTTTTTACACCCTTATCTTTAGAAACAGATCACATGCTAGTGTGTGTGTATATATGTGCGCGCGCGCGCACTTACCACCTGGTTGGAATGTATACATGTTGTAGTGATGTATTTGTTTACCAATATTTACTAATTACTACTTAGTGATTTTTAATATAGCGATGTAATTATTTTATTATTAATAAAAATATCTTATTCGATTATCAACTTATTTTTATTAAGTTTGAAATTTTGAATAAAATACTTATTTAATTTTTTAAATTATATATAAATTTTAACAAAGTCAAAAAAAAGTCTTACATTAATTTTATGAAGTAAAATAATTTAATCTATTTTTAATTTAAAAATGTAAAAATTATAATAAATTTGTAAAGTAAAAATATAACTTTAAAGTTTAAAATAAATTTAATTAAAGAGAAATATATTAGAAAAAATAAAAACAAATATTTTAAAACTTAAATTCATTTTGACAATTGAAAATGACTTTTAATTTTTACCATTAGGTATAACCATTACCAAAACTTGTTACCTTATGGTTATTAAGTTTATTTTTTTAGTGAAAGCCTAGTATTCAAATCTTCCTCTCAACCCTTCGTTTAAATATATATATATATATATATATATATATATATATATATATATATATATATATTGTAACTATTTTGTTCAAGATTTAAAAAGCTCGAAATGCGGGCTTCAAGCCCAAAGCCCGTGTATCCGAAGATGTGTGGGCAATTGGACAGGCTTGGGCTTCTCCAATCCATGTCCAGCCTGACCCGACCTCGCCCATTGACTAGTTAAAGTCCGTTGCGCTTGGGCCTGGGCCGAGTGGAGCTTCACATTTTCGGGTCGGGCCGGACCAGGCCGGCGCACTCCATTGCCGACCCCTATAGGTAAGGGGTTGTGCTATTTTGGCACAACAGATAACACATCTTCTGAAATCTTGATTTTTGAGTGAAAAATACAAAATAATGAGTAAAATTTTTGGCACATTGGAGATTCTCCAATGGGAATGTGGGGAGAATCACTTCTATAGGATAAAGAATACAATACGAAATTAATAAATAATTATAATATAATAATAAGAAAAATATAAGGACACTCTTGTTATAAAAAAAAAGTTCATTGATTTTCAGAAAGTATCATTTTCTTAGATTTTAAAAGCTACCCAGTAAAGAAAAAGTTCACTGTAATTTTTATAAAAATAAATAACTAACAAATACATCCACATGAGAAATCACAAAAAAAAAAAAAAAATGACTAACGAATACATCCGCATGAATTTGAGAGGAGAAGCAGCCTAAAAGAACAAGAGGCCAAAATCATATGTGAAAATAAAAACTTCAACTTATGTTTGGCATATTTTATGGAATCCTCATTTTATTTAATCCAAATCAAAGTTTCATTTCATGAACAATTTAGATAGATAATTTAAGTGGTAGTCTGAAGACTAAAATATTTATCTTAAGACTTATAATCTGGTGGATATCTAATTTTTTTTTTTTTGGTAAAATGTTTAGAGTTATAAAAAAAAAATGAAGACTAAAACATCGTACACTAAAGTGCCACAACCACAATTTTGCCACACGAAAACAATGCAGTACATCAAAAGGCAATTGTAAGGTATACAACTGTATCTTTTCAAGTTCGTCTTTTTATTATCACGCAAACCCGGACCGATTTCTTGATCAGCCTGTAGGTAACACTGATTTTCATAAATATATTTTATGTATACATGATACATTTAAGCCCAATATATGTAGTTGTCACAAAGGAGGACTAAATTAAGCAAGAGGCCTAATTCAGGGACACCCTCCGGGGCCAAACCCCAGCTTTCCTCCTGCAACATCGTAGACCACCTCCAACGTCCGTTGCTGGACGTTCCCCAGAATTGCTGTGTCTGTTGCGTCTCTGTTTCCGGCAAACGCTAAGCACGTTTGGGACAACGTGATCACATACAATATCCCCGAAGGATCTAAATCAACCTTCACATTCCCATTGAGAAGTATGCTAATCGTTGGTATGGTCACGGCTGTGTAGTTACTGAAGTCGTAGCACGTATCGAGTATGGCAACGCCCTTTGTCGAAGGATACTTTGTCATAAGCTGCCTGAAAGCATCCCGCAACGAACTGTATGCCGCTGGGGGCAATCGCGTGATGACCGTTCCGGAGTCGATAATTGTTCCCGCCGTCTTAAAAACTGACGCACTGATAGACAACTGACGTCCGCCGACGTTGATTCCTGTAATGTCGAAGTAGTAAAAGGACGTTCCTCGCGTGTCAGCGAAGGGTGTGTACATCACTCTTTTGGAGGCTCCGCTGTCTCCAAAAGTCAAGTGTCCAGTTTTTGCCGGAGATGGGGGAAGACAGTAGGAGAAGTATTGCCCATATTTCTGAGAGGTTTGTGAAACAACCGAGAGTTTGTTGCGGCCGAGGCCGAGCAATCCGGCGGTGGTACCGAAGAGTCCACGGTTGTTTTCCCCGCAACCGAAGAGGAAGTTGTCGAACGTGTCTGTGGATGTCAAGGTCAGCTTTTCCTTGGCGAAATAGCCGATAGTGAAAGACTGGTCGCCATACTGTATTGCGTAAACGCAGGTGGAAGAGGAGCAGCCCGGCGAGTTGCCCGTGGCAGAGTTGAGTTGCGAACAGAGCGCCGAGTTACAAGTGATGTTGGCATAGGTGGTTGACTGCACGGGGTCGAAGAAGGGCTGTTGCTGCTTGTAGCAGTACCTCACGCATGGTTCGCACTGAGTCCACGTGAGATCACTGCCGGTGTCGAAGACGAGGGTGAGGTCTCTTTTAGGAGTTCCAAGCCCCACGGTGACGATGTAGTTTCCGGAGCCGAGGGAGCTGCCGGATTTTGCTGGGATCACGGCCTTTGAGTCCGGCAGGCTCTTTCTGCCCGACTTGATGGCGACTACAGAGTGGATTGAGTTGACTCGGGACTGGTCGTGGGTTAATATTTGCGTGGGAACATTGGCATTGTCTTGACCGAGACCGATGTCAGAACACGGTCCATGTCTGTGGACAACTGTCAGGGATTCCTTCGTCTTGGCACCTGATGTTTATACGTAACAAAAATAGGTAACTATTGTATAGTACCATCAACCATAAAAAAAATAGCGTTAAAAATTAAATTATCTTCTCATAAAATAATTATATTGTGCTCTATTAAATTATTTAAAATATATTATATTTGTTTTTTTAATAATAAATTTTATCAGTTAATTTTTTATGAGCATTTGTTTCTTTATATTTTGTTATTAAACTTTTTAAAATTTAAATTGAAGGTATATTTATCTTTTCATATTTTTCAAAATATTTTTAAATATACATTTTGATGATGTCCAAATCTTGATCATAATAAATAATATAAGCCCTCGATCCAAGCTGGAGTTCTTGCAAGCAATGGGTGAGCTTGTCGGCTCTGTAGCTGCGGTCTGAGAATTAGTATGGTTATAAGTCATAATAGAAAAGTGGTTGAGTTTCTAAAATTAGATGTACATGTCTAGCAATGGCCCCATATATTTATAGGTGTGGGGTGGTTTGGTGACTGGAATCTAGAATGACCCCCCTCAATTCTCTCAAAATATAAGTCTCAAGTATTGGAGAGGAAGCTCGAGGCACGAAATAAAATTAAAAACGATGGTGACGCTTCTAGTTTCGTGCCATCATTTATGGCTTCATGATTTAATGGTTGGTTGTCTCCCCGAGAGTGTCAGCCATTGATGAGTGGTTTATTTACCAACAAATTAAGTATTTTTAAATTCAAATATTTGTGTGTTTTTAAGCACTTTTGTTGTTTTAATATATTTTTGTGTTGTTTGGTAGGTTTTTTAATAAAATGGTGAAATTGTGCAAAACCGGTACAGGTGCTATAACTTCAAGGCTAATTTTGAACATGATTCCATTCTATTTTTGGAAAACTAAAAACATGGAAGTTATAGATCTTTTTCTTAGCTTTCCACAAGTTTTTGAATCACCTAAATCGGAGTTCGAACGAAGAAGTTATAGTCAAAACAAGAAAACTTGTCACCGCCGCGGCGGTAAAACAACATAAAGTTTGTAATGGCTCTGCATTTCTACTGCCGCGGCCGTGATCCCATCGTCGCGGCCGTAACCTCTACGCCAGTTTAGATATTATTTTAGATATTTTAGGATATTTTAATCCCATTTTCTCCTCCTCTCTTCTCCATTCGGCCAAGACACTTCCATAGACCTTAGGAGGATAGTAGAGAGTGTTTTTGGGGAGCTCAATCAATTCCTAATGAGAAGAACACAAAGCAACGAAGGAGAAGCGATCTTAGAACATTCTTAGCGAGAAATCTTCGGACTACGGCTAGTTTCTCTCGTTTTTCTCTTCATCTCTTAACTTAGGATTATTGTTTGAGCATGTTTAGCTCGTTTTACATTGTATATACAGTTATAACCGTTAGCTAAACATGGATTGTCTTAGAGATTAACATATATTTATAAAAATGTGATTTGTTTGAGTTTGTGTTTCGTTAATGTGTGTTCTTTATAATTTCGATTGTGTTTATCGTTCTTGTATTGATTATATACTTAGAATGATATATAGAGAATATGAGGTTTGACACTCGGGAGAGGTAATTCCGGATTCGGACTAGGTTAAACACAACAAGACAATCTAACGACCCGGGAGGGCGTTAGAGAGTATGCAATCAATGACGTTGGGGCGAGACTCACGTGACCTAACGTCGTTAAGACGTTGAGGGGGATTTCTTCGTTAATGCGAAGTCATGTATTCACTCGTCTTATACTCAGGACAGGTGACAAGTGAGTTTACGAACCGCGATTGTCAGATACCCGAATGCTGTTAACATAAACTGAAACGAGACCAAACACGTTTTTGTAAACGAAAGTTAATCCTTAGGCAATCTACTTCCCTTAATCGTCTCATATAAATATTAGTATAGTTAATTTAATTAGATTAATTAAATTAGTATTAGTATTTAATTATATTCCATTTTTATCGCCTAGATAAAATTAAGTTATGGTAAACGCGGTAATCAATAATAATCACAACCAATCCATGTGGACACGATAACCCTAACTCTCCCGATCTATACTAAAACTTGACCTCGTATACTTGCGAGTGAAAGTAGTGGCGTATTTACATGCTACCAACCATCTCAACCATTTCTTTGAGTTGATCTGAGCCGTTGATTTGCCTTAGGAAAAGGAGAATTAACCATTAATGTTTATTTCTTCAATTTTGCAACCTTGAGCAACTCTTGCACTAAAACTCTTCCGGTGAACTTAATGTTAGCGACTCCTCTTCCAAAATTAGTATAATCATGCTTATTTTACATATTTTTTCTTTACTTATGTATGTGAAATATGCCGATTGATCATGAATTTAAAACATTTTGAGTTAAATTATTGGTTATTTGGTTATATACGAAGATTTGATAGTATTTATCATTAGATTAATTAATTTTACTTTAAACCTAGATTCAGCTCAATGGCTCAAGTTGAATCGAATTAAAAAAACATGATCATCTTGGGTCATTTATATGCATGTCTAGGACTTTTACTTCTTTATTTATTATGTTGCATTGGAGCCCATGGTACGCATGTATGGGACATTATTTATTTTGTTATATATATATGATACATGTTAAACGAACCAAATAAGAAAATATGATATCTAATATAAAACCAAAATCTTTCAAATAAAATACTAAGTTGAAAGGCTGAATATATAAGACATGTGTTAACGTAGTCTTCTGGGAGGGGATTTGTCAGGAATAGAGTTCCGTATTTCCAAAGTTTGTTTTTAATTGATGATGTGAGATTGTGTCTTGGAAATAGAGCTTCCGATAAATTTATCTTTGTTTTAGTAACATGCAAAGAGTAAAGTAGTGAGCTAATTTAAGTGGTAAAGTTGGTTCATTGGGGGTAATTTGGACAATGCTGGATGGGGGTAACTTATGTACTTTAGTGTGGGCCCATAGGCTTTAAAAGTTCATGAACTACTTTTGTCAAATAGTTTGAGAATAAAGAAGAGGAAGAAAACCCATAGCTTATTTGTTGGGCTATTGATTATGGGCATTAACGTTTGTTTTTAGGTTATGTTTGTCTCAAAAAATGTACATCAGAAATAGAAATTTGGGAATAACTATAATATGTTCTCATAAATTGATTAAAATTTTTGAGAGCATAACAAAAATAATTTTATGTTTTTTTTAGACTTCCTTTTTTTAGAACAAAAACAAAAATGAAAACACTAAAAAACGGGACCTACCTAAATGTATGGGAGATTTTAGATTTTCAATTTTACTCTTAAATCCGATTATTTAATTCTTGATAATCGAACAATGGTTAGGTAGTGTTTGATAAAATAAAAAAATTATTTTCTCAAAAAGGATGAAATAATTATTTGACGGTTATAATACATATTTTAATTATATTTTTAGTTATATTAAAATATAATTTAATTAAAATTACTACCAAAGGTGTGTTACTTTTAAATTTCCCATTCAAAATAATCAGAAAATATAACCCCTATGATTTTTTTAAGGGGCAATTGGTGGGAGCTTCCATATTTCACCCTTAATTGGTGAAAAGTTCCAAATACAGAAGAAAATTTAGTTTTAGTCATGTCTATTTTAAAAAGATGGAAGTCTTGCACACACATTCGCACACCTGCGGTTACATGTAACAATTTTGTGTGTAAAATTGCTGTATTTTGTAACATGTAAGAACTTTTTTTTTAACATGTAACAATTTTGTATGTAAAATTACTGTATTTTGTAATATGTAACAACTTTTTTTTTTTTAACATGTAACAACTTTTTTTTTTTTTTTTAACATGTAACAATTTTGTATATAAAATTTTATTAGATGTAATAAAAATCACACAAAACATATATAATTAGGTACTGGTAACTAAATGTACACAAATAGATATAACTAATATTAAACTAAATTTTGTATCTAATATTTGTTAAATGTCATAAAATATTGCACATATATATGTAAAATAATAATAATAATAATAATAATAATAATAATAATAATAATAATAATAATAAAATTGTAAATAATATTCATTACATATAACTAATATTCACTATAAAATTCTTGCAATGTCTTTATAATTCCTGCAATGCAGGACTAAAACTCAAGTAAAACTCAATTTAAGGGATTAAATTAAAACCTAATACTAAAAAATGACTAATAGCAGATTACACCCTAAATATAGAACTAATCGCGGATTTTTTTTTTTCTTTTTTTTTTTTTTTTTTAATAGTTATTTGGATTAACACCTAACATCACTATTAGGGAGGAAAAAGTCGGCAATTGTATTGTTGGCCATAACCTAATTATTCGGCGGTCTAGCAAATCAAGTAAAAGCCATCAATTCCTTTTTACCAATTTGGCTTTCTTTCTTTGTTTTGGGTCCACCATTACCAATTGGCTAAACAACTTGGGTCAACCAAACTCACAAATTAACAAGAAAATGATATTTATACATTTTGAATTTATACTACCTTGTCTGGTTTATGTCATTCAAATAACAAAGTAAAAATATTCTTTAAATACTAAAAGAATTGTAAAAAATTATCATTTGAGGTCAAAAATAATAAAATTAAAAATGTATTACATAAATCAATAATATTTAATTCTCAAAATAATTTTAAAATTAGCACCAAAAACTTTTTAAAAATACTAAAAAAGAAAGACAACAACCATCATTTGATTAACATAATTTAATTCGAGTTATTTCATTAAAAAATAATTTTCATCTTCACAATAATTCATTTTTAGCATGACCTTATGAGTTTTAGTAGATTATTTGAAAGCTTTCAACCGTTGGCCTCAAATATTAAAATGATAAAGGGCACTACAGAGTGATCAAATTGGAAATCACCCCCTCCATAAAAACGGATAGTTTCTAATTTACATGACCAGACCTCTATCATTTTTATCGTGAAATGTAACACCCAAAATACTTAAACATATAAGCTTTGAACTTCACATACAATTAGGGATAAAGTGGTCATGGGGATTTTAATTTTAGGGATAAGTCCACCCAAAAAAATCACTCGGTTTTTTGGCCTTCTAAATGTACATCCACTCTCCTTTCTTTTTTTAAGAAAAAATATATATATTTTAAAATTATTCTTTTACCATTTTAATTTTTTTTTTTTTTTTTTTTTTAAAACCCATTTATTTTAAAAAATTTCACCAATCACCCCTAGCCCAAACCACCCCTCAGCGGGCAAACCCCCACCTCCACCAGGACCCTTGTCCCACCCGAATTAGTATTTTAATTAAATATTTTAAAAAATAAATATAAATAATAAAAAAAAATAGTGTACATCTATAAACTCTTTTTATTTAAAATAATTTTTTAATTAAAAATAAATAAAATGTAAAAAAAAAAAAAAGTGAAAACTCACCAACCCGTACTTAATTAGTCCCATGACGACGCCATTGTTTTTCGTTCTCCAAACTAATGGTATTTTATTTCATTGATTCCAAGAAAGCAGAGACAAAAAGACAGCTCAGTCTCAGAAGAATATATGGTTGAATAAAAATATTACAACCTTTTTGAGTTTTAATTATGGTTTGTTTGCTTCTACCTCGAAAGCCTGATAGGGTTTCATTCCTTAATTTATATGCAGGGCAAGGCAAGAATAAGTATTGAGCCAAGAAATGAGATTACTTAAAATTTGAGATCTTGAAATGACTAAGTTTTGAATTGGGGAGTCCAAATTACTATCAATTAAGAACACGATGTGATTGCCCTGGGAAAGAGAGAGAGAGAGTTTGTGAATAACCTACCTTTTGTGGAGTGCTCGCAAACAGAAGCCGGCAGTAGAGAGCTGATTTGAATAGTATGGTAATAGTCTGCACCTTCTGTTCTTTCCGAAGGCAACGAGCACAGAACCAAAAATAGGACCCAACCACAACCAGAGAAGGAAGTGGCCATTATAGTAATGGTATAACCCTGCAAGGTTTTGCCTATAAGATATATATAGAATTATAGACACCAGACATCTTAATATTCCTTTTTAAAATTTTAAATAAAAATTAAAATTAGGCTCTCTGAGCTGGAACCAATATAACTCCATCATACATAAGTCAACATCAACCATCAGCCAATTACATTTTCTTTTCACGGGCGGCCCTCAATATTTTAAAAAATCTTCATTTTCAAATAATAAAATTAAAATATAAAAAAAGGGTTTAGATGTAGTGATTGAAATAAGATTGCTCTTTTTATTCGACATTATTAATACAAATATTTGAAAAAAATAATAGGGCCGGGTTGCTATCTGTTAGCCCCTAATAACGCTGGAGGACCAAACAGTCCGACTTGGTGCACTTTGCTTCCGTACATGGTGCATGCCGGATGGGTTCGTTGGCAAGGACGCACCAACTTGGTACACGTCGGTGGACAGTGGTATTGTGGCATAACTCCAACGGATGTTGGGCAGTGAGGAAGACCTCAGTGCAGTACCAAGGCAAAGCGACACAACATAGAGGCAATACTACGTTGTGGCCAGAGTCATTTGTGGTGCATGACGGACTGTTGGGAACGGCGGTATAATACCCCAAAAATTTAGATTCTTGAAAATATTATTTTATATAAAAGTTTAATATTTTTGGAAATGTTTTGCGAATTTATGGTATAAATAAATTTTGATAATTTTTTAGAGTTAAATGTTTATTTTAAATTGATTTTAAAAGTTTTGGGAATATTAGATTATTTAAAATTTACTTTTAAGAAGTTTTATGGAATAATTAATATTTATTTATTTTATTTCAAGAGGGTTATCAATATAAATAAGTGATGACTCATGATTTTAACTCATGAGTCACCACTTACGTATTTATATATAAAAATAACAATAATAATTTATCTATTAAGAAAGTGCAATGGATATATATTAAGCAACATATCACATCTATACATTAAGCCTTATAGATATTAAGCTTTTCTGTTTTCGCTGTCACGTTCGATTTCGAAATCGAAACGGAGAAGACGGCGAAGACGTGAGGGTTTTGAGGGATCAGTGTGCATAGCAGAAAGGAAGGTGGATCTTTTGCCCAGGTGGTGAGAGCAAGAGCAAACAATTAAGAAATTTTTAAGGAAATCGACAACCGTTTCGGAATAGGTAACGTTTCTCATTAAATTTTATAATTATTAAATTAAATTACTAGCCTTAAAATGTCGAAATGGCTATAATAAACATTGAGACCGTTCGCATGAATAAAGTTTATACAATAAACTTTAACAGAGCAATACTAGTCGAATAGAACTATCTTATAATAAAATGTGAGGAATGAGAAATTACGGAACGTAGGGCCTGCATTGCATGATTAGGTTATATTGCATAAAATATTAATTTAGGCTCTGTCACTATTAGGTTCGCAGGCACCGGCGTTCCGATAAAGTGTGGCCAGTAGAAATTTCATAGAGCGGATATCGAGGTGAGTGTACTATCTTCTAGTAAATTATAAAATCTATTTTCATCTATATTATGGAAAAATGGGTTTATTTAAAACTTGATGAATTTGTAACTTATATGGATCAAGCGGTTTTGTGTGTTAATAAAATTGTGGATTTAGTTGGTTTTTAAAAAAATATGGAAAATGATATTTGGATTAAATCGGTTTTGGAGATAGAAGGTGATTTTATTGATTTGATTATGTCATGTTCGAAGGGTTAGTCCGGCAGATGGTTATTGATATTATGTCTTGTCCGGGGGGGTGAATCCGGTAGGTTGTTATTAATATTATGTCATGTCTGGGGGGTTAGTCTGTGGTTATTGATATTATGTCTTGCCTGGAGGGTTAGTCCGGCAGGTAGTTATTGATATTATGTCATGTCCGGAGGGTTAGTTCGGCAGGTGGTTATTGATATTATGTCCTGTCCGGAGGGTTAGTTCGGCAGGTGGTTATTGATGTTATGTTCTGCCCGGAGGGTTAGTCTGGCAGGTAGGTATTTGACCCGTTTGGGATGCAAACCCTACGGGTGGAATGGTACCATTGTAACTCCCGATCGTGAGGTTAAAACGATCCTATGGCTAGTCGGAGGGTGATGTGGTGTTTTGTTGTATACTAGGAACTGGTTGAATATATATATATATATTATTTGGATTGACTGATGAGATATTTTATCAGGTGTTGAGATGTTGGACTAGTGGGTCTAAATTACTTGGACGGATCAATATTAAATATATGGGTTGTTTGATCCAAAAGAAAATCGGGTGATTGATTTTCAAATGTTTGGATCGGATATTGGTTATATATATATGAATTGGTGTATTTCATTTGTGACAGGGGAAACTGGATTTCTGTATAGTATGTGGGTATATTATATTGTTATTTGGTACTTTTATATACATTATTTATTTACAATATGGACAGAGAGGAATTGTCTCCATATGCGGAGTGCGGTACATATTATTAGTATATCATTTTATTTCATTGGTGAAAATGAAACTGGGTATGTGATTTTGTAATTTTATATTTTAAGGCATGGTGTTTATTATTTATACTTGATCTATGTAATATTTTTATTATGAAGACAGTACACCGATAATAAATTTTGGGGTGCAGGTACCACGGCTAAGAGTTAGTTCACTACTGGCACTAGGTAGAGTCTGAAGGTAGTGTCGTTCTCGAGGTGAGCTGGTCAGATGTGAACCATGGAAGGTTCAGGTATTTTTTTTGTGTTTTCGGTTGCGAATATTTGGGACCGGTATATTCCCAAAAACATTTTGGAATGAGTAATTATATATATAGTTTTGAAAAGAAAGATGAAAATTTTATAGTAGCATGAGTAGGTACGTATGGACGTATGGGTGGATATGCGTCGATGGGTCAAGTAACGTCAGGTTGACGTCACGCCCGGCCTCCAGTGACGGGTGCCGGGGTGGGGTGTGACACTTCAATGCTCCGTTGAGAAGACGATCCTGATGCAAATCAAGGACAATAAACTGATCAAATGGATTCAGCCAATGAAGAGCTGAGGAAAAGTGACTAACTCAGATTAGTGGTGTGACTTTAACTGGGACTAACGTACTCCGTATTTGTTGAACAACAGAGAAAGTAGAGATCGGGAAGAAGAGGAAAACAAAGTTTTCATTCATCTCTCTCAAAATTGTCCAAATCCGTTCATTTTTTAAAAATGGTTTTCAAGGGCTTTTCGAGGCATCAGTTTTAAAAACTTTATTTGGATTAGATTTATGTTAGAAAAGGAGTCGCCACCTAGCATGGGTTAAATGATGTGCTAGGTCACCGGGATTTTAGAAATTCATTTTTTTTTTATTTTGAAATTACCCGTGTTTTGACTCGTAAAGGTTTTGTACTATAGATTTCTATAAGTTCAGGGGTCGGTTATACTTGGTGAAAGTTTTAAGTATCTCAAGACACCCATCCGAAAATTGTACCTCAGACTAAATAGATATTCACTTTTAAACAAAATCCAAGTAACTTTATTTGGTTTTAGTTAACAAAATAATCTCTCTCTTTTTTTTTCTTTTTTTTTTTTTTTTTTATCTTTTTTATGCATTTTTATGATGTAATGAACGTAATAAACATTAACTAATCAGCAACAACCCAATAATAGTATATGAAATGAAAATATTTTTGGTATTTTTTATGACCCAACCTTGTAAAGGTTACCTAATTATCTATGTAATCAAGGGAAATTAGGTCGACACGTTGTTTCATTGTTCAAAAATAAACTAATTTTTGTTGGTTAGATGACCGAACCCATACATGGGTTGCCTACGTATCTTAGATAACTGAGAATCAAGTCATCACATAGTTAATTTATGCAAGGTGAAACTGATTTTATTAGTAGACAAGACATAAATCATAAAATGATATCGTGAATAATCTCTTTGATTTTGTCAAGAACACCACAACCGAACTCATTCGTTTAGACAAAATTAGGGTTTGTTTTTGAGTTGTTAGTTTAAAAGGAAAGAAAATACATATTATCATACTCATAACTAAGAAAGACGGGAATTATTCTAGAAAAGGTGCACACATATTTCCAAAGGAATATATGTCCTCTATTTGTCCCGAATTTTTAGTCACAAGGGTCTCGACGGTGTAATGTGTGTGTGTGTGTGTGTGTGTGTGTGTATAAGGTGCTAGTCCACTAGCCCGAAGACTTAGTGTCAGGCTGTGATCTTGACATTTAGCATAAAGTAAAGTTAGTTATTAACAGTATATGGTTAGACTAACAGTTAATAGAGTTTGATTTGATGTGTTCATGAGAGAATCATAGAGATTATGCACAACTTATGGTGTGATAGATGTTTTGTGTATGATCCTCATATGTTCTTAATATGTTCTCAGATATTTTTTTTCCTCACATGTTCTTAACATGTTCTCGGATGTTCTTGACGTGATTTTGGATAGTTTTGATATGGTTTGATGAATATGACATAGTTTTACCCTTTATTTTTACTTGATTATGTGTTATATATGTTATGTACAAGAAATCTAAGTACGAAAACTACATGATCATATTATGTACAAGCAAAATACACATATTTAAGACAAGATTGAAGGATTGTCAAGAAACATACCTAGTTTAGGGGAGTGGTCTTTCCCTAAATAAATATCTTCTTCTCCTTCTTTGAAACTTCTCAATTGTTCTTGATCATATTTGCCGTCAACCTCTTGAGATCTTCCTCCAAGATCCTCAAGAACTCCTCTGGGATGGTATTTCTGTAGATTTTTTAGGTGTTTATTGAAGGAAAAGGTTGAAAACTCTAATGACCTGAGAGCAATGCTCAATCCTAGACAGAGAAAGTAAGCGTTCCAACTCTATGAAATCTTAAAACAGGCCCCTGTATTTATAGGCTGGGGGGGTCTGTGCATTGACCAATGCGTAGGCCATCATATCCTATTCCTTAGGGTCTGTTTGGCTTAGGGTTGATCTCCTTATGTCTTGATGATGGATGGTTTTGAACGAATTTGAAAGATTTGGTAATGATTACCAAATCTTTAAGTGCCTAGGCACAATGATTGGCAATCGTGAGCAATTATTAGTCATTATTACCATATCTTGGATATTTTTGGTTACACATGGGGTCATTTATGGCATGATGGGACATTTCCGGATTAATTTAGAGGCTAAATACCGGTTAGTTTTACTATTTCGGTTCAATTGTCGTTAATGCTTTGGAAGTTCTTTGAATCTATTCTTGATGTGTCATTTGGAATTTAATGCTTGATAGGGACACTTGATGTGATGGGTATTGAATCGGTTCAATTTGCCTTGTAACGGGTAGTCACATTTCAAGTATTCCAGTTATCCCAAAGATATTTTGATCAAAATATCTTGAGACATTGAATGTGGTTCATCCATGTCATCCCAAGCATTAAATTATTGATGGTAAGGACATTTAATGCCTTGATTAAGTGTATGCTTAGGTGACGAACCGGATCGGTTTAGTTTCGATAACGGTTAATTACTTCTTAAGTAATTTAGTTCCTTAGATATTTTGGAGGAAATATCTAGCAATATTCTTAGGTTTTTTAGTGCTATTTAATGAGTCATTGAATGGTTGGTTGGGCCCTTGATTCAATGGACTTTGATGGCTAGCCAAGATGACTTCAGTTTGGTCGATTTCGAGCTGAGTCTTAATCCTTAGTTACTTTGGTAACTTGGACTTGTAATGACAATTATATGACTTGATTTAGGTCTTTTGTATTTGATTTATAGATATTAAAACTTTAAACAAGTATTTAATGAAATATTTTTGGTGTCGAATAGACAACGCCAATGACAGTAAATGTTTCAGGGTCAAAGTAGGTAACATAGGTAATTAGTGAAATTTTCTATAATTAAAGGGTAGTAATTAATTTTTATTCATATCAAAGGTGATTTAATTAAAATAAACCCTTGATTGGGTGAGACAAAATGTGGTGTCTACACCTGTCCCTCTTTGTCATGCAAGTTAACTCGTAATGAAAAAGAAGGAGACACAAATATTTTATTCCACTAGACATTAAAATTAAAGACAATGTTGGCCCAGTGAGCTACCCAAGAAGGATGGTGAATTGGGTAGTATTAAAAAATTATCAAAATAATAACACTTCAAAAACTCAAACAATTAATTTTCTCCTAAAATTAATTATTATCTTTATAATAGCGGATATGTGTTATTAACTAGGTGCACACCAAATAATAATATAAGTAAAATAAATAAAGCAGCACACCATGATATATCTTGGTTCACCAAGTTACTCTTGACTAATCAAGTCCTCCAAGTCCACGGAGATTCGCACTCACTAAACTCAAGATCCCTTTAAAAGTAAGAACCAAACCCTCACAAAGATTATTTTCACAAACTCATAATCAACCTTTACAAATTCTTTTTTTCAGGCTCAGGAATTACCTCTAATTTTTACAGACTCAAGAATAACCTAATTCTATTAGAGGGAGAATCACAACCTAATTCTTTTTATACCTTAGGCTCAAGAATCAAAACCTCACAAAAATACTCCAACTATCATTTTTTCCGGTAATGATGGAACCTTTACAAAATCACTCACAAATTCAATCAAAGAAGAATTAACACCTAATCTTTTTATACCATAGGCAAAGATTAAAACCTCAATTTCTTTACTGGAAGAGATGGAAACTAGCTACCCTTGATTAGACACTCCCAGTAGTATCTAATCCGACATTTAACTCACCAATTATAAATAATTGATAAGCGATTTTTTCACTCGGGGTTTTTACCACCCCAGATAAATTAGAACTCAATTAATATCTCAAAACTAGTGATAGAAAAGTAAGATATTCAAAATCTGATTTTAAACAAAAATTGGGTAGCACGTAATTGAGCACTTAATCAGATTTTTCAAGAAATTGTTTCAAAGATATTTTTCAATAAAAAATTTAGAAAACAATTTCAAAGATCAAAATTCAAATAATAAATAATAGAATCAAGCAACAATTAATAATAAGTAATTTGGAATGATCTCACTAGGATTCTACCGAATAAATAATTATTAGCAATGCAACTTCAAATCGGTGATCAACAATAATTTTATTTCATATATCAAGAATGATTTTCAAGATAATTCTCACCAAACTCTCAGTATGATAACTCTTAGAAAGCACGAGAGCCGAATAACTTTGAATTATTGATATCTCATCATTCTTTGAAGTGAAAAACGCAGGTCTATTTAAAAGGAAATAAAATAAGCTCTCCAACGATTAGTTCCCACTTGTTATGACATTTAATTGCACTTATAGACCCCTTATATAATTAAGACTTCATCCTGGTTCAAATCGCTTAATTATAGCTTTAAAACTTCTCAATTAAGTCCCTCAAATATTTCTCAATCACAATTAAATAGGATAGAAAGAATTACATGTACCAAATTAAGAAATATTCAAACTTAATGAACCAAATCTATATGGATATCATAATATATGTTGCATATATCAAATAACATCAAATCCTTAAAATATCTCTCAGATCTTAACCATAAAACAGCTAGTAGAGGCTACTTTTAGAATAAAATCCGGAATTTCACAAAATCCTGAAATAGTGCCATAAATCGACTTACCAAGGATCATCGGTTGACTGCTCGATTCAGGATGTAGCCAAGCCAAAAATCCATAGCGCATCGGTCGACCTATCTGTCGACCAAGAGATTCAGAGAGTTTCATTTCTGATCATAGGTCCACCGCCATGTCGACTTATCGATTTAAAGAGTTCACTATTTAAGCTCAGATCGACCTACTTGTTGACTGAGAGATTCAAAGACTTTTCCTTCTATACTCCGGTCGACTTACCTATTGACTTGTCAATGCTAGGACCATTTCCTTAATTCGTTTTGAATTCATTTTCATCGATGTTTTCGCTCATTTAACCGATTTCTTTTCTCGGTTAGTTCAATTAAATACTTAAATTTAATTTTAATCAATTATTAATATTTTTTTTTAATTACATATAGGAGCAAATAATTTAACTAATTAGAATCCTATAAAAAATGCACATATTTATAAAAATCATTTTGTATCGTGTGTGATCCTAATTGGGATATTAAGAGTTAAAATTTAACCTGATTTGTTTTCCCTAGGTTCTTTAAATTCTTCAATCTCTTAATCCTTCATTATCTTTGTTATCATCTTTTAGCGTCCATTCATTACTTGTTATCATATCTTCATCATTAGAACTAATAAACTGAAACACTCAATTAAACTGTTAGTTCCACAAAAAATATCAACCTTTAATTGTGCATTAAAATCTTAGGATCAACAATTTCTCCCTTTTTTATGATTACAATTAACTTTGGTATTTTCTTCAAAACAATAATATAACCACACACCCCCTAAATCCGAGGACGGGTTCTATAACTCATTAAAACAAAGTAATGAGGATAATCAAAAGATTTTCAATCAAAGAACAAATTTCAACATACAATAAATTCTCCCTTAAGATATTCAACAAAATGTCAACTAATTTTCCCCTTTTGTCATCTAAAATAAAATTGGGGAGGGGGGAACACAAAAACATCACTACTCTAAGCAAATGACATGAACTTTAATTTTCCGTTAGAGATTTTAGTGAGTATACCAACAAGCTAATTAAAACTATCAAAATCTTCAATATCATCTTTTAATTATGACTTCTATAGATCTTATATAGCATAAAGATATCACATATAAGTATGTAAGATTTTCTGATAAACATGCAATAATTCTAAGACAATAAGAAAATATGTAAACCAGCATAGGTTTTAGAATTTCTTACCAACTCATTTAAGCTTAATTTCTTACTCATGTCATGGTCTCCAGAAATCACATAACTTTCATCTTTAGGTGTTAAAGACGTAATTTTTTTTGTTTATTCCCTGTTACGTGTTGAGAACAATCGCTTCCTAGGAACAATTTGTCCTTGCAAATAGATGTTTATTTGATAAACTATAAGAAGCACCTCAAAGAGTTCCTAGGTGGTACCTAATATAAATGGGTTCGATCTTGTTAGTCGAGACAATTTTAGTTCTCTTGGAAACCCAAACTTGTCTACAACTAGATATTCTTGAAAAATATTTACGAATAGTATGCCCTACATTATTACATTTAAAATATTTAACAAGATCCTTGATTTCAAAAAAAGAATATATGAAAACGTTTTTGCTTAAGATTTTTCTGAAATCCAATACCGACTTTATCAAAGATACCGCGTGAACTTCCCAAAAACATTTTCAAATTATTCTCACCGCCGGTGAATTTGAGAATTATTGAAAGTAAATCCGACATCTTGAATTTTAATTTAACGTTTTCAGATTCATAATCCATCACTTGCTTGTTTAATGTGTTAATTGTACTTTGAAGGGTATTAATTTTTGAACACTGAATTTTATAATCATGCGAAAGTTCTTGATAAACATCAAATAATTCATCAAAATCTAAAGGGCAAGAACTTGAAAATTTTGGTACCTCAAATTCAGTGGCCGTCAAAGCAAGCATAGATGAGTTATTACTGCTCAATATTTCTGAGTTACTCGACTCCAAGTCATCTCATGTGACTTTTGTTGACTTTTTCATACTCTTCTTCACTTTTTTTTTTTTTTTTTTTATTTGTTTTTCTTCAGCTCGAGGCATTTGGTTTGGAGGTGGCTAGTCTTATGACAGTCGTAGCATTTCACATTGTTCATGTTGAAGTTTTTTCTCCCGCGGAATGTGTGCTGAGTCATTCTTCTAAAAAAATTTGTGAGAAATGCCATATCTTTCTCTTACTTACTATCAAGACTTTCATCATCACTATCATCATCTTCTTCAAATTTCTGAACTTTTAGCGCCAAAAGATTTTCTCTTACTATTTCTGGTGTCATTCTCATATTCTTTAATCGCCGCTTCATGAGTCATCAAGTTACCTATGAGATTATCAATTTCGTATTTGCCAGGATCCTTAGTTTTCTCAATTGTCATCACCTTTCACTCCCATACTTTTGTTAAAGATCTTAGGACCTTTCGAACTCTATCCTCCATGGAGTATGGCTTTCCAAGTTGACTCAAGTGATTACAAATGTTGTTAAAATGAGTATACATCTCTTGAATCGGTTCAGTTTCTTCTATTCTGAACAATTCAAATTTTCTTATAAGAACGTTGATTTTCGAATGCTTCACTTGCCTTGTTCCTTTGTGTGTAACTTGTAACTTATCCCACATCTCCTTTACAGAATTACAATCTGAAACTCTAGAATATTCATTAGTATCTAAAGAGCAAAATAGAATGTTAATAGCTTGAGAGTTTATAGAGAGTTTTTGCTTATTAGAAGCAGTTAGCTGTTACTTTTCTTCTCTACTCCGTTTTCTATTGGAACAAACGGACCATCCTCGATGATTAGCCATACATCATAATTTGTAGCCTGAAGGAAGACTATTATTCTGTTTTTTCAGAATGAATAATTTTCATCTGCAAACAACGGTGGTCGATGCATAAACTGCCCCTCAGCTAGTGTACCTATTATGTGTGCCATGTGATCTTTGTTAGCTAAGTGTGTCGAGCAAAACCATCTCTGATGCCAATTGTTGGCCCAGTGAGCTCCCCAAGAGGGGGGTGAATTGTGTAGTATTAAAAAATTATCAGAATAATAACACTTCAAAAATTCAAACAATTAACTTTATCCTAAAATTAATTATTATCTTTATAGCAGGGGATGTGTTATCAACTAGGTGCACACCAAACAACAATATAAGTAAAATAAATAAAGCAGCATACCATGATATGTCCTGGTTTACCAAGCTACTTTAACTAATCCAATCCTCCGAGCCCTACAGAGATTCGTACCCACTAAGCTCAAGATCCCTTTAAAGGTAGGAACCAAATCCTCACAAAGATTCTTTTCACAAGCTCAAAATCAACCTTTACAAATTCTTTTTTCTAGGCTCAGGAATTACCTCTACTTTTTACAGACTCAAAAATAACCTAATTCTATTATAAGGAGAATCACAACCTAATTCTTTTTATATCTTAGGCTTAGGAATCAAAACCTCACAAAAATACTCAAACTATCATTTCTCTAGGTAAGGATAAAATCTTTACAAAATCACTTACAAATTCAATCAAGGAAGAATTAATACCTAATCTTTTTATACCTTAGGTAAAGATCAAAACCTCAATCTCTTTATCGGAAGAGATTGAAACCAGTTACCTTTGATTAGACACTCCTAGTATTATCTAATCCGACACTCAACTCCTCAATTACAAATAATTGATAAGTGATTTTTTCACTCGAAACTTCTATCATCCCAGATAAATTAGAACTCAATTAATATCCCAAAACTAGTGATATAAAAGTGAGATATTCAAAATCTAATTTTAAACAAAAATTGTGTAGCACGTAATTGAGCACGTAATCAGATTTCTCAAGAAATTGTTTCAAAAATATTTTTCAATAAAAAATCCGGAAAACAATTTCAAAGATCAAAATCCAAATAATAAATAATAGAATCAAGCAACAATTAATAACAAGTAATTTAGAATGATCTCACCCGGATTCCACCGAATAAATAATGATTAGTAATGCAACTTCAAATCGATGATCAACAATAATTTTCTTCAATATATCAAGAATGATTTTCAAGACAATTCTCACAAAACTCTCAGTATGGTAACTCTTAGAAAGCACGAGAGTTGAATAGCTCAGAATGATTAATATCTCATCATTCTTTGACGTGAAAAACGCATATCTATTTAAAAGGAAATAAACTAAGCTCTTCAACGGCTAGTTCTCACTTGTTATGACATTTAATTACTCTTATAAATCCCTTATATCATTAAGACTTCATCTTGGTTCAAATCACTTAATTATAACTTTTAAACTTCTCAATTAAGTCCCCTAAATATTTCTCAATCATAATTAAATAGGATAGAGAGAATTACATATATCAAATTGAGAAATATTCAAACTTAATGAACCAAATCTATAGGGATATCATAATATATATTGCATATCTCAAATAACATCAAATCTCTAAAATTTCTCGTGAATCTTAACTATAAAACAGCTAGTAATGGCTACTATTAGAATAAAATCCGGAATTCCACAAAATCCTGAAACAATGCCATAAGTCGACTTACCAAGGATCACCGGTCGACCGCTCAATTCAGGATGTAGCCAAGCCAAAAATCCATAGCCCATCAGTCGACTTATCTGTCGACCTAGAGATTCAGATAGTTTTATTTCTGGTCACAGGTCGACCGCCCTGTCGACTTATCGATTCAGAGAGTTCACCATTTAAGTTCAGGTCGACCTACCTATCAACCGAGAGATTCAGAGACTTTTTCTTCTATGCTCCTGTCGACTTACCTGTTGACTTGTCAATGTTGGGATCCTTTCCTTAATTCGTTTTGAATTCATTCTCATCAACCTTTTCGTCCCTTTAATCGATTTCTTTTTTCAGTTAGCTCCACTAAATACTTAAAGTCAATTTTAATCAATTATTAATATTTATTTTTCAATTACACATAGAAGCAAATAATTTAACTAATTAGAATCTTATAAAAAACACACATATTTATAAAAATCATTTTTTGTCGTGTGTGATCCTAATTGGTATATTAAGAGTTGAAATTTAACCTGAGTTGTTTTCCCTAGATTTTTCAAATTCTTCAACCTCTTATTCCTTCATCATCTTTGTTATCATCTTTTAGCATCCATTTATTACTTGTCATCATATCTTCATCATTGGAACTAATAAACTGAAACACTCAATTAAACCGTTAGTTCCACAAAAAATATCAACCTTAATTTGTCCATCAAAATCTTAGGATCAACAAATAGGATTTTAGATTTAACAAAGCAAAGTTAGAAGCATTTGACATTTCTGTATCTACCTTATGAAAGCAGTAAAAAATTTCCTAAAGTATGGTGACTTACCTAATCCTAGAGGATTTCCTTGAAGGTGATTGATAAAGCCTTGTCCTACAAGGATTTCTCTCAAAGGTGACTAATTAAAGCCTTGTCCTATGAGAATTGCTCTCAAAGGCAAGTAACCAAAGCCTTGTCCTATGAGGATTATTTCTCGAAGGTGACTAATTAAAGCCTTGTCCTAAGAGTAGGTCCCTCGAAGGCGACTAACTAAAGCCTCGTCCTACAAGGATGAATTTCTCAAAGGTGATTATATAAAGCCTTGTCCTGTGAGTACGATTTATCAAAGGCGATTGTATAAAGCCTTGTCTCATGAAGACTATTTATCAAAGACGACTAACTAAATCCTTGTCCTTTGTTCTCGAAGGCGACTGTATAAAGTCTAGTCCTGAGGGTATTACGCCAATAGCGTATGGATAATGACGAATCATGTTCGTAGTTTCCTAGGTGTTGGGGCTATACAAACCACCATATCATCCATAGGATTAACTGCATTGCTTCCTAAACAGAAAATGAATCCTCTCTATAGAGGGCCAACAACCAATCTTAGAGGATGATCTCTCGAAGACAACTAATTAAAGCCTTTTCCTAAGAGGATGGCTCTCATAGGTGACTAACTAAAGCCTTGTCCTATGAGGCTCGTCTATCAAAGACGACTGTATAAAGTCTTGTCCTTTGTTCTAGAAGACGATTATATAAAGCCTAGTCCTGAGGTTATCACTTATCAAAGCGAATTGTATAAAACCTAGTTCTGAGGTATATTATCTCAAAGGCGATTGTATAAAGCCTTGTCCTTTGTTTTTCGAGGGCGACCGTATAAAGCCTTGTCCTTTTAGTATAGCTCTCAAAGGTGACTAATTAAAGCCTTGCCCTATGAGGCCTAGTTCTCATAGGTGACTAATTAAAGCCTTGTCCTATGAGGATTATTTATCAAAGGCGACTAATTAAAGCCTGGTTCTTTGTGGTCTCTAGAAGGTGAATGTATGAAGCCTAGTCCTACGAGGATGGATTTATTAAAGACGGCTGCATAAAGCCTAGTCCGATGAGAAATACTATAGGTAAGGATGGCGACACACCGATCCTACCGCCTTTGGAGTGTGAAAACATCGTCAACTCCTGGTTATAGCCGTGCCCATAGGGTTTTCCTACATATCTCAAATTAATGAGAATCAGACCAAATGTAGTTCTAACATGAAAAGTAAATTAGTATTTTGGTAGAAAATGATTCTTGGCTAGAGAAACCAATTCCTGGGTTGTCATATCAATGCATTATTGAAAAAGATTGAGAGAATTCTCACCGGAGAAAACTCTGGGGGAAACTCGACACTTAGTGGAGTTTCATGGCCACATCCCACCTGGGATTGCCGATGAGGACTATAAAACTTCCTGTGAGAAATTTATCCCGTATAAAATGTGCCCTAGTCATAGACTGGGGCTTGATAATGCTTATTTCTTTTCGGGGATTATGGATTTCAGCTCTTGAATTTTGAATTTTGCCTTAGTTGTAGTTGATGTGAATCTATATCAAGAAACCTCTACGGAGAAATCTGATATAATGTGCTCCAGCTCTAACAGGGGCAAATCTTATCATAAGATCTCGATGGAGAAACCGGATATAATGTGCCCCAGCTTTAGCTGGGGCGTAGGATTATGTCCTGAGCATTCAGGAGTATGGGACAGAGCCCACATGGGTTGCCCATGTATCCCGAACCAAATATGTGATTTTATTATCCAATTAAGTTTGGAAACCTCGTTGGGTTGTTTTTGTATGTTGACATTACTATTATGGATAATGATCATTGGATGACTGAAACCCACTTGGGTTATCTACATACCCTGATTTCCTAGATTAGGAATCCAGTCGAAATGTAGTTTGGCCCTCGCTGTGCTAATTTTTAGATTGTCGACGTCACCCATAAGGGTTTCCTACGTACCTTAATAATCTACCAAGGATTAGGTTGAAGTGTAGTTTGCGCACAAGTATCCTTTTATTGTTTGCCTGACAAAAGGATTAAAATTGGCTTCTCAGGGAAGTTAAGGGACTTCTTGGGAGACGTGCCTTGATATAAGGCTGAGAGAATGTCGTAAGGTTGGCACCCCTCTGATTCGACTGGACCCACTTGGGTTTCTTACGTACCTTGGTGATCTATCAAAGATCAGGTTGAAGTGTAGTTTCGAACTTGATTGATGAAGTTCCAGATTGACATAGTTCAATCCTTGATTGATAGAGGATTAAATTTTAATATAGAGACCTAACTCATATGTAGGTTGCTTATGTATCTCAGATAATTGAGAATCAGGTCGACACGTAGTGTCGCACCCCACCCCGGACACCCGTCCCTGTGGGGCCGGCGTGACGTCGACACGCTCTCACCTGAATGACAATCACTATAGACGATAACATACACACATAAATATATAATCACAAAAGCCAACCAAATATATATACATATATATATATATACATATATATATATATATATATATGTATATATATATATATATGTATATATATATATATATGTATATATATATATATGTATATATATATATATATGTATATATATATATGTATATATATATATTCTTTACTCGGGGACACTCTTGTCCCTACAAAATTCTCAATAACATCTAAGATATAAAATCCAAAATCTCTCATTTGATTCGTCTCAAGTAATACCCCCAAGAAACTCCTTCCCTATCGCACCTCCGGATCCGACTTATTGCCAGTAGGGGACAAATGCCTATCTACAGCACCTGCGAGTATACTGTCTTCTTAATAAAAATATTTTAAAATAATAATACATTCTAAATAGTACAACATTTAAATGGATTAAGCATAACACGTATAAACAAACACATATTGAACAGTAATATAAAAATCATATACCATGAGAAAACTCATTCTTCCTACTATTCAGAATCATCATCTATATATATATATATCAAATATATGAAATCCATCTAAACCATCAATATAAAATAACATGAGAAGACACCAAAGATGATATAATAAAACACCACATCACCACACCACTCTCTGGCTAGCCATATTGATCGTTTAACATCTCGATCGGGAGTTATAACGGTACCGTACCATCTATTAGGATGTCTTCCTAGCGGAACAAACTGCGTAGTATAATCCATACCCCATTATGGGGAGAAATATCCATATCCCTTACAGGGAGAAATCCACATCCCTTACGGGGAGAAATATAATCCACATCCCTTACGGGGAGAATATAATCCACACCCCTTACGGGGAGAATATCCACATTCCTTTCGGGAAGAAAACTATGGCATCGTCAAAATCAACAATATCGTAAAAAATTCACGCCCCTTACGGAGAGAATATAATCTATAACATCATCATCAAACCACAAATCTACAACAATCGTCTAATCAATATCGTCAATCCACATCGTCAAATCACAAATCTCAACTTTCATTTCCAAAATTGATTTAATTCAAAAATCATATTTTTCATTTTCTTTTTAAAATACCAACTGATTTCCCCCCAAAAAAACATTTTTTCCCATCCTTTTTAAAAATAACGAAAATCCACGTCTCGACACGCACCCAAAATCCGCTTGATCCATATAAGTTTTAAACTCGTCCAGTTTTAAGTAAAAATATTTTCCATCATATATATATATGAAAATAGATTTACAAGAACACAATATACTCACTTGATAATCCGCTTTCAAAAGTTCCACCGACTCTCCGCTACCGATCCTCTGTCTTTGTCTGTTCCTCTGTTTTGAGCCTGCCGTCTCTCTCCCTCTCATTCTAACTCACCAACTCCAGCCACTCCCTCTCTTGAACATCCATACACACACAACACATACACCAAACACACTCACATGCACTGCACACTGCAATCACACACACCCATAACAGCAACCCTCACAGCCCATCGGCGAATGACACCCACACAATCGAGCTACACACACACGCGCGTTCGATCGAACACCCATGCAATTGACTGAACAAACACTTACACACACAATAATCACAGCAGCACCACCGACGACGGAACAAGGACAATCACATGCCACCGACAAGTTTTTTTTTTCTAACCCACCGTCGGTGACGCCCCATCGGAGTAAACGACCACACCGTCACACCCATCTGACCAAATAGAATACACCAACATACACCACCGTCGCTCCCGACGATGGAACAACGACATACACACACACACACAAATAAACACACAATAGTACCAACATACATACATACATACACAACAACACACATGCACACACTCACCAGACGGACAGACGGCGATGAACGGTCAAACCCACACACATACACGCCAGAACCGTGATGAACCACCACCGGCCAAACCTCTCTCTCCCTCTTCCTTCTTGATTTTTCTTCGTTCTCTCTCTATTTCTGGATGCTTCTCATTGTTTCTACCGTGTGTGTGTGGTTGTATATCCGTATACATATGTGTATATATATATATATATAGAACAAGGGGAGCCCAAGTGGCCGGCTCCCCTCCTTTCATTTTTTTTTTTCTATTTATACATATATATATAGCTTTTTGAAGAAACTTTGCTTAAATTCCACTTACACCCCTCTCATTTTAGTTAGAATATTAATTTAACCCAATTCCTATTTTACAAGTTTTGAAAATAACAATTTGACCCCTAAAATTTTCAATTAAATAATTAATAACACGATTCACACCGTAATTTTTGAAATATTTTAAAATATGACTTAAATTATCCGTTTCAAGAATAATCGGGGTCTTACACGTAGTTCATCGTTGATTGATGAATGATTTTAAAGTTGACGACCGAACCTTGTAAAAGTTGCCTACGTATCCCTATTTTCACTAGCAATCTGATCGACACGTAGCTCATCCTTGATTGATTGATTATGATTGAATTTTATGATTTAAGTATTTCATTTTACATCGTGAAATGAAATGAACATGGTTTCCATCGGGAAATCCTGAATAGGATGAAATGTGCCCTAATCTCAAATTGGGGTAGTGAGTGGATAAAATCCGTTCGGGAATCTAATCCGGCACTTCCTATTGCATGATTTGTGATTATTGACAATATAAAATATGCCCCAACCGGCGGGTTGGGGAGGAGATTGATTAGCTACTGGATTGAAAAGCTAAATCGGTTCGTCTTGCTGTTTGCCAGAGGTGATGAAAAATGAATTCGGGATTTATTAATGTAAATCCCCAAATACACTTGCCGACATGTTTGATATTTGATAGAAAGGGATTTGAAATGTGAAGTTTAGTTCTTAGGATTTTGCCCGTTGGTAAAACACCTGGGCCATGCAATTGTTTATTTTAGTCTAGATAGAATTGATAGAATGGGTTACCAGTAACGCCAAGGCTTGTAGATTGTTTGTTGGAATTGGGATGACGATCCTCCTCCTTTCCATCTGATTATTTGTTTCAAGTGTTTTGATTTGAATGTCGTCGTATAGGCTTGCCTGCATCTATTTCCTGTATTTTGGAAAATCAAATTGTTGTTAGAATAAAAGTTAACCCCCGTCTTTGTTCCTTGGTCTTGTTACAGGAATGGTGTATGTTGGCTTTTCTCTTTGGAAGTTGGCAAATTTCATTTATCGATAGTCTTCTTCTTTTGTCAAAAGCTCCATCCTGAAAATAACTCTGAGATGTACCAATCTTGTCTCGAAATTGATTCTTTGTATTGAAAATTAAGTCTTCTATAGTGCACGATGGTTTTCTGGTATATCGCCTTTTGATGAAGTCTTGGTTGCTGAATTTGGGTTGTAATGTATTGTTGATTTAATGGTGGTATTATGGGAATTTGAGGGGTTGTTACCCTTGGTTTATTGACGACGCCGAACATCCTAGGAATGGAATTTTCTTAAGGGTGATTTTCCAAGTTTTAGCTTGCTCTATCCCTTTGCTCTTATGCTAGTATTATGCATCACATGTTGCTGACTTGTTTTTCAAGGAAATAGTTAGGTTGCATGGCATGCCTAAAACTATTGTTTCGGATAGAGATGCTAAGTTCTTAAGCCATTTTTGGAAGACTTTGTGGGATTAGCTTGGGACTACACTTTTATTTTCTACCATTTGTCACCTACAAATTGATGGTCAAACCGAAGTAGTTAATAAAATGTTATCTACTTTATTGCATGCTATAATACAAAAGAATTTGAACACATAGGAAGATTGTTTGCCGCATGTAAAGTTTGCATATAATAGGTGTGTGCATTCTGCAACTAAGTTTTCACTGTTTGAATTTGTGTATGATTTTAATCCATTGACTCCTTTGGATTTAACTCTTTTACCTATGCTCATGCGTGTCAACTTAGATGGGATGAAAAAGGCTGATTTTGTTAAACAGATCCATGAAAAGGCCCGACAAAACATAAAGAGGAGAACTGAGAAATATGCTAACCAAGCTAATAAAGGGTGCAAGAAGGTTGTCTTTGAACCTACTAATTGGGTTTAGTTGCATATGAGGAAGGAACGATTCCCCGACAAAGGCGTTCTAAGCTACTTTCAAGGGGAGATGGCCATTTTTCAAGTGATAGAACTGATCAATGACAATGCTTACAAGTTGGACCTTCCAGGTGAGTTTAAAGTAAGTGCTACTTTTAATGTGACTGACTTGTCTCTGTTTGGTGTAGGTGAATATTTGAGGACAAATCCTTTTTAAGAGGGAGAGAATGATAAGAAAGATCAGCTGCACCAAAGGATCTATTGTATATTCCAGTCGGCCTAATAACAAGGGCAAGAGTTCTAATAACAAGGGCAAAAGTTAAAAAATTTAAAAAAACAATTAATGAATTAATTCAAGAGATTTAGGCAGAGTCTAAAATGATGAAAAATCTGTTTCATGCTATATATATAAAAACAAAAGTTGAAAAAAAAACATATAACCGGATTTCTAAAATCCAATTATACCATTATTTTTTTAAATAAACCTCGAATTTTGGAAATCCGATTTTTGATTACCGAATTTTCAAATTCTGTTTTATAAGGGTTTTGTATATATATATATATATATATATATATATATATATGTTTATATTATTTATTTTTCAGTAATTAATTTTTCAAAAAAATAATTAAGGTTTCAAAAAAATAATTAAGGTGTCGACAACTCATCTGCAAAATCCACATGAATATTGACCCTAGCCTTTAGAAAAAAAATAATAATAAATCCTTGTAGCTTTATGCCCCTTACATGAGTTGTTTTCAAAAATATTATATTTATTTAAAAAAAATTACTGAGAACAAGCCCTTTTGAACTTAATTACCAAAAAAAAATTACCCGGAGATGCGTTTCCCCGGGATTCACAACCCTTGGTATAATTTTTATTTTTTATTTTTTTGGGTTAGGAATAAACCCGGGGGTACTATACCCTAGGTTTTAAACAGTACCCGAGGTACTGTTTAAAAAAAAATAAAAATCGAGGAGATGTAAATTAATTAATATTTTTAGCAACTTTGAATTAATTATCGGTGGTCTATCGGTATTTTAAATAAATCCAATTTTTGTGCATAAATTACGTTGAAAATACTCCATAATATTTTTTACAACACTAAAAACGGACAAGTGAATGATTTTTAAAATATTGCCAAAGTTGGCCAGATGAGTTGTTTCGATGACGGCATAATTTTTTCATCAATTTGGAGTTAACAAAAGATGATCTATCCATAATAGAAATGAACTCAATTTTTTTGTATACAAATTATGTTCATTACACTACATAATAAAACTTAGAACGCTAAAAACGGATTAATGAATAATTTTTAAATAATCATCAAAATTGGCCGGATGAGTTATTTCGATGACGATGCAGTTTTTTTGAAAATTTTGAGTTAATAATATGGTCTATCCATAACAAAAATGAACCTATTTTTTTTTGTATACAAATTACATTCATAACACTAACTAATAAAATCGAGAACACAAAAAACGGACTAGTGAATAATTTTTAAATAATCGTCAAACTTAGTCAAATGATGATTATTTAAAAATTATTCACTAATCCGTTTTTAGCGTTCTAAGTTTTATTATGTAGTGTAATGAACATAATTTGTATACAAAAAAATTGAGTTCATTTCTGTTACGGATAGACTATCTTTTGTTAACTCTAAATTGACGAAAAAATTACGCTATCATCGAAACAACTCCTCTGGCCAACTTTGGCAATTTTTTAAAAATCATTCACTTGTCTATTTTTAGTGTTCTCGATTTTATTATTTAGTGTTATGAACGTAGTTTGTATAGAAAAAAATAGGTTCGTTTTTGTTACGGATATATCATATTTTATTAACTCAAACTTTCCAAAAAAACTGTATCGTCATCAAAACAACTCATCCGACCAACTTTGACTATTATTTAATAATTATTCATTAATCCGTTTTTAGTGTTCTAAGTTTTATTATGTAGTGTTATAAACATAATTTGTATACAAAAAAAATTGGGCTAATTTATATTACAGATAGACCATCTTTAGTTAACTCTAAATTGACGAAAAAATTACGTCGTCATCGAAACAGCTCATCTGGTCAACTTTGACGATTTTTTAAAAATCATTCACTTGTCCATTTTTAGTGTTGTAAAAAACATTATAGAGTGTTTTCAATGTAATTTATGCATAAAAAAATTAAATTTATTTAAAATACCGATAGACCACCGATAATTAATTCAAAATTGCCAAAAATATTAATTAATTCACATCTCCTTCAATTTTTTTTTTTGTTTTTTGTTTTTTTTTTAAACAGTACCCCGGGTATTGTTTAGAACCCGGGGTACAGTACCCCGGGTTTATCCCTGACAAAATAAAATAAAATTTGTACCCTAGATTGTGATCCCTGGATTTAATATTCGGGAAACGCATCCCCATATAATTTTATTTTGATAATTAAGTTAAAAAAGACCTGTTTTTAGTAATATGTTTTTAAAAATATAATATTTTGTAAAACAACTCCCCCTGACCCTTACGTTGTCTGGAATTGTGTGGCTTGTATCGTTGCCAAGACGAAAAGCAACGGCCTTTACATTTCAACTCCCTCCCTGCTGTCTGTCCCTCAAATGCGTCCACTTCTTCCGCCAATTCCTACTTCCGTCTTCTATCATCAACCCTTGTTCCCAATTCGAAAATGGCATTGCCTTATACTTCGTTTGCCAAGACCGTCAATTTCTTACAACCCTTTCCGACGCCAAGGAGAAGAATGTTTACCTCGAAAGCGTCTCTCCTACAGCCACTGAAACCATGTCAATCACAACAAGCAAAGGAACTGAAAATAAAGTGCCAGGCAGTTGCAGAGATTGGTGGTGGGGTATCGTTGGAAGGTGAAGAAGAAAACAGCATTCTGTTGGGCTCATCCAATCAAGAAGAATTGAGGGCTGAGAGAGAATTAGTGGACTATAACTGGACTGAAGAATGGTACCCACTTTATCTCACCAAGAATGTGCCAGATGATGCGCCTCTGGGTCTCACAGTATTTGACAAGCAGGTAGTGTTGTATCGTGACGGCAAAGGGGAGCTTAGGTGTTTTGAGGATCGCTGCCCTCATAGGTAACTCCCACTTATTTAGTTTAAGTTTTGAATCTAATTGGCCTCTAAATCCGATTTAAGGTATTGCGTCCCTTTACTGATTATGATATTATTCGTGTGGTTTCGGAAATATTTTTCCCTGGCAGTTCGACTCTGTTCTGTTTTGATCTTTTGATCTGATATCTTTTTAAGTTCATTGTGCAAATACTAATATTTTGGAATTTCTAATCCATTAAAAATGCTAAAATAATTGAGGGACAAAAATGTTGGGAGAGAATATGAGATAATTATATTTAGAGTACTGAGATGTACAAAGATGCATATGTATACAAAGTGCCAATATATAGGCAAAGTGATGGGGTATTCCTGATCTGAACTGTCTGACCTCCATCCTCCTTGGCCGAGCGGGTCTTTTTTCTTGATCTAGGTCTACCATTCCTTGTCTAAAATCTACTCCGTCTGATGGGTCTCTCGGAGTTGTCCTGTTTTGGTTGACCATCTTCTCGGTCTCACCTCTCCTCGAAAGGCCGGTCATGGCAGACATTGGGCCTCTTAGATAATGTTTATTGGGCTTTCATAGACCCAACATCCATGTACACGTGGGCCTTTTCCATTGGGCCCTGCGAGTCCAGCCCATGGGCTTCGCAGCCGCTCTCCTCCAATCATGATCTAATCAGGTTGGATTAGGCCTTAATTTATTTAAGTTAAGCCTAATCCTCCTGTTTCACTTGCTTATCTAGCCCTCTCCACTATATATATGATATTATTTAAGTTAAGCCTAATCCTCCTGTTTCACTTGCTTATCTAGCCCTCTCCACTATATATATGATAGTGCCTGTAACTTATTCTCACGCTCGATGGACTTCATTGGTGAGCACCCCCGATAAGTCTTTCTACAAGTTCTCGGCGAACAAATCAGGTCTTGAGGGAAATTTGACTTTCAGCCACCCAGTTTGGACATCTGCTTTGCCACAACTTCTTCTTGTCGATTGACAAGTTTTGTACACCAACACAAGGATTAAGGTTTAACCTAATGGGTCAAGGCTCATATATAAATGTATCAACATCTCTCTCAAACTCAAGGTGGTAAAGCCAACATCAATTTGAGTTTTGGAGAGTAAAGTGTAAAAGCGTCCGAGAGGACGAGCCTTGGTGAACATATATGTAGTCTGATGTATAGAGTTGACTGAGTGGAGACAACCAGTATTAGGAGAATATGATGACGGTTGAAGAGATAATTAGTCTCGATGTGTTTGGTGCGCTCTTGGAAAACGTCATCGTGGGCGATTTGCATGACACCACAATTGTCACAATAAATACTGGTCTCATCGAGAGTAGCCACTCCCATGTGATCAAGTAAGCATCAGAGCCATTGTAGTTCTTGAGTGCCATTAGTAAGTGCATGGTACTATGCTTCTGTGCTAGATCGAGCGACAATTGTTTGTATTTTGCTATGCAACAAAATGAGAAAGTCTCTTAGGAAGAAATAATATTTTATAGTAGAGCGCCGAATGGTGGGGTCTTCGGCCCAATTAGCTTCTATGTTAGGCATGTAAAATTGGAGATGATTGTGAAGAGAAGTGAAGACCATGGAAGAGTGTTCCGCGATATGTCTCAAAATTCACAAAACTGCTGAGTAATGAACAGTCCATGATGCGGATAAGAACTGACTAACCTAATGAATTGCATAAGCAATGTCTAGGAGCATCACTGTAAGGTTTACCAAGCTACCAATCTACTGATGGTATAAGGTAATTATCAGGAAGATGAATCATGTCCAATAGAGTGAGTTGAGTGTTTGGCTCGATAGGAGTGCTAATAGTCTTCGGATTAGTGATACCAACTTTTGGCAATAGATTAGAGGCATATTTTTCTTGATAAAGAAAGTAACCCATCTGTGCCATGATAGGTCTCCAAACCATGAAAATAAGTCAGAGGTCCGAGATCTTTCATTTGGAATTGATTGCTGAGGAATTTCTTGAGATCTGATATGCCCTGAAGATCATTACAGGTAATGATCATATCATCAACATAGAGTAACTAGAGGATAATGTCTTTCTTGGTCTAGTGGATGGATAAAGCAGAGTCATGGGAGCTGAAAGTGAAGCTAAACTGATGTATCGTTGCATTGAATTTGGTAAACCATGTACAAGGGGCTTGTTTATGCCCATATAATGCATGTCGGAGGAGACAAATTTTGTTTGGTGGATGATTTAGTTCAAGGAAGGTCTCCTGTATACTTCCTTGAGAAGATCACCATTGAGAAATGCATTTTTGACGTCTGTCTGAAAAAGATTCCACTTATGAATGACAATAACGACAAGTAGAGTGCGAACAAAGGAGGTCTAGCAACTGGGGTGAACGTCTCCTCGTAATCAATGTCGTTCTCTTGAGTGAATCCTCTTGCAACTAAAAGCGCTTAATGGATCTATTGAAGTGGGTTTTGACTTTTGTAGACCCACTTGCATCCCATAACACGCTTTTCTTGCCGAAGTTCCACTAAGTCCTATGTATGTTGATTTTCCAAAGCCAGTAATTAATCTGTCATTGCTTACTGCGAAAGAGGGTTAGAACTGACCCCGTGACAAGATTGAGGCTTATGCTAAAAGAGAATAGTAGAATAACAATGAAAATCACAAAGATATGAGGGATGTTTTGTTACTTGGATGGAACGACAAAGATTCTCTGGGATAGGCTCAGTTGGTGCAACATTTGATGTCTAGGTTGATCGAACTGGATATTAAAATCACTAGATAAATGCAGTTAAATATATAAAAAAAAATAAAAAAATCACATCTAATATCACGTTCTTCTTAGTCGGATCTATCCGTATCAACGTAAAATAAATATAACAGGTGTAATTAAATCGGATTTATTTAAATTATCACTTTCGGTGCTTCAGCCTAATAACCGGTAATTCTTGAGGAGTGATTTGAGACGGCTCTTCCAAGAGCGGCTAGATTTGATTAGTTGCTGGCAACAGAGAACAATCATTTTAGAAGCAACACATTTGTTTTGCCTTTAACAGTATCCACACAGAAAATTTAGAAATGATAGTGCTCTTTGGATTTCTTAAGCCAGATTCTAATCCAAGAATCTAAGATAGTTCTATTTGAGTCTAGGTGATAGTGAGGGTATGTTTGGTTGGAAAAGGAAAACGAAAAGAGAGATGATTTTTTTTTTTTTTTTTTTATCATTTGTGGAAGAAAAATCATCTCCTTAGGTTGTTTGGTTGGAGGGATGTAAAAGGAGGAAACGTAATATTTTACGTGTATTAAAGAAAGAAAAATAAAAGAAAAAAAAATATACACTCATTTAATTTACTATTTTACCCTTACATATTACAAAATAAAATAAGAATTCTACCATAACAAAATGAACAATTCTTTAACTAATAAAAAAAATTATTAACTAGAATTAGATTATAATTACAACAATCATCATTCAAGTTGAATACAATTTATGTGAATTATTAACAATAATAACAAATGAAATCAAAATAAAAAAAATAAAGTCCAAAAATCATAAACATTCATACAAAATTGGGCCAAACAACCTAGAAAATAATGAAAATGAGTCAATATCATTCTCTAACCAGCAAAAGTGGACCAAACAACATCTCAGAGCAAATAAAAATCTCCGTCAATGAGTCCATGGAACACCTAAACCCTACAAAGGGTAAATTGTTTTCTTGAACCATGATTGTGAATCTTTTATAGATCACTAGATCTAATTACAAAAAATAATAAGGACTATACGCCTACTACCATATATACATATTCAAAATAAATCAATTACTAAGTCCAAAAAGTACATTACCATGGAGTAGTTGGATATTCAAGAGTCTTGTGATCCACACATCATCTTGGTTGACGATGATCTATGGGGACACCAAAGAAAGCTCTCATTTTTTGTTGACTCTTAATCAAGAAGATAAAGGCATCTAATTGAACTTCCTCGGGAATTCCAATATTAAGTAATTTAGCAAACACTTCATTTTCAGAGTAACAATGTGGCCGACCTCGCTTTGCAATAACAATTCCCTTTTCAGCAATCATATTCCCTTCTTTGATTGCATTTTCCACATTGTTAATTCCAGAATTGATAACTTCAATATATTTTTCAAGTACATCAATCCTTTTAGCTTTTCATTTTTTGCATTTGGATGAAGTTTGACATGCCTAAGTGATCAAGAACCATAACGGCAATGTTTAAACTCAAAGTACTAGTTACCAAAAATCTCACTTCTCTCCATCTTTTGTCGAAGAATATGAAAGCTACGGCCCACAATCAACAATGTTAGCGGCATTGAATACTTTTTTATCTCAAGGAACCCAATCATGCTTGAAGAAGAAGCAGAAATAGAAGATGGAAAAAAAAAAGTGTTTTATCATTAATTAATGCAATGATAATGAGGCATGACATAAGCATAACATGATTGGTATAAATTAATGTGATTAATTAAAAATCTCATTTGCTGTCATTAGTTTATTAATTGTGAAATGAAAATGAACAAGGCATAATGTTAATCCATATCAATTAAGTGTTGAGATCAAAAATTGAAACCGAGAAATTGACAGAACTGAATCATTTCTGAACCAACTCGATCCGAATATAAACTCGATTGATTTCGATTTCATTTCTTTCAACACGAGCAAGTCGGTTTGGTTGGGGATTGGACTCAAAACCTGACTGATGCTCAACCCTAAATTGAACCCATGAGAGAGAGATGTAGATAGATTTACAAAAGGAGTAGAGATGTGTAAAATTTTAGACTTACATGAAGATCTATCAATTTACTGTAGCTTGATCTTCATCTCTTCTCTTCTCCATGGGTTGCTCTCCAAAGGTGCTCAGTTCTCCTTGTGCAGAAATGGAAGCAATGAAGTGCTCAACTTTCCAATGGGTAGATGTTATATAAAATAACAGGGGTATAATGGTAATTTTGATACATTTTCCCCACAACTCCATCATTTTCATCCCATTTTTGCGTGAAAAAAAAAGGCAAGGCAAAGGATTTTTTTTCACTCATTTTTTTTTTTCCTATTCTTTTTCATTTTCTTCTCTTACCAAACACAATTTTTTTTCCTTTTCCACCCCCTTTTTCTTTTTTCATTTTCCCATCCACCCCATTTTCCACCTGACCAGACATACCCTAAGATTCAAATCAGTAATGCAGACACAGAAAAAAAAAAACAAAAAATAGCAAATAGCGGGGTGTGGTCAAAATCTCTTAAAGGGGAGCGACCATTAGGTCTTCCCTTTTTACAAAATCTATCTAGGGTTTAAAACTATTGACCCTTTCTTTTTGTATTTACATTTTGGCCCCTGAACATTCAAAAGTTTAGCATTGCTACCTATTCGTTTTTCAAGGACTTTCTTAACTTCTATTTTCCATTGTGTTTGACCCACCAGGTTCTTACCAAAAGCTGGATAGTGAAATTAATCAATTAATTACTTAATTAATTATTTCACTAATCAATTAACCAATTAAAATTTGAACAATTTCAATTTTTCCCTTCCAGGAAGATACACTTTTTTCTTAGGGCATTTCCTCCGACTACGAGTCACTTCTACTTACCTATCCCAACCATGTAGTGTTCGATAGGAATTTTACCAAGAGAACCTCATCAGATATGATTTCCGTATTGTAGATCTCTCTATTTTGTACTCCTAAAAGGACCAATAGGGTATGGATAAGTTAAAAGCCCTTGTCCAATCACATGTACATTGATTGATAATATATTTTCTTATAACACCAATTAGAATCTCATCCCAGTCGTTACACTGCTTTAGACGGAGGCTTGGGTAAATTGTATTAAATCCAATCGCATAGGACACATCTTTCTTTGCTCAAAGTGATAGATCCTATCTTGTATACTCGTACACTCACCCAATGAATACCTTTGAAGTCTTGTGGTTAGAGTACAACACTTAGTATTATCAAAATATAGCAACCCATACATGTAACAGATAGTACCTCAAGTCACCGACCTTAAGAATCGACATCTTCTTGAATTAAGCCACACCCTGTTAATTCAAATGCATGTTCCAGAGCAATTCTAGGGGATGCAGTCCGTAAGGCTTGCTACCTGATTAACCACATGCCTTCTTCTATTTTGAATGGCAAGATCCCAGACTTTTTTCTTTTCCCTAGTGCCCCCCTTCAACCTACCTTCTCATACTTTTGGATGCGTTTGTTTTGTTCATCGGCTTACTCCTGGTCGGGACAAGTTGGACCCTCAGGCATTAAAATTTATTTTCCTAGGCTATTCTCGTTCCCAAAAAGAGTATTGTTGTTACACTCTGTCTTTACGTCGTGCATTTGTATGTGCTTATCATTTACTCTTTGAGTTGACTCCTTTTTTCTTTGGGCCTACCTCTCTCGATATTTAGATATTATTCTTTCCCTTACTCTACATCTGAACCCAATCCCCCAAGTTGTTCCTCCGGGCCTCCTTTGCAAGTATATCCCCATTGTCAAAAGGCCTTGTCCACCCCTTTTACCTTTGCTGCTGCTCATGTTATCCCTGTGTCCTTAGATCCTTCTCCGCCTATCCTCTTACTATCCAATTTAGCTGAGTTGGATATGCCAGTGAAGCTTCATAGGGTCTTTCTATCTAGGTGTAGGTAGTCCACATCTTCATAGATATGTCTATTTTACCGAGCCTCTCTCCAAGATTGTACCCAGATCGTTATGTTCCCTATTCAATACTAAACAAGTCCGAACTAATTGAATACTTATGTCAGAAATTCTCCGAATGTGTTTCCATCTTCATAAACTATATAATTGACAACTTGAAGTTTCACAGTATCCCGAGAGCCCTCCAAGTCAAACACGAAATCAATATTGAGTCAACAATCATCGAGAGGGGCACCACCAAGCAAGATTGAGACCAACCCCTTGTATAGTATAGGGTTCAAAACCTGTCCATCTTCAAAGAAGAAACCCTCTCTAAAACGCAATGTTGGGCCAAAGAAGCAAGGAAACAACCAAAGCGATGGAAGACCCTATCAGGGTCTAGGGTCCCCCACAATATCGAATTGTGGTTATAAAATATTTTTTTTTGGTAATGAAAGACTCTTTTTATTAGAATTAGAAATGAAATTGATTTTCATTTCTGATTTTCTTTTGATAAACCATTTCTTGGTTTCAAACAAAGATATTAAGAAAATGAATCTCTCTTAGTTACGCTACACCTCGACTCGTGTCCCTACGTCCGTTTTTCTCCGCCCGCAACCAATGAAGTTGGCCCTCCCATGAACACATGAAACAAAGATATGAACTGGGTAAATAAAATGTTAAAGAGATATTTCCAATCATCCAAACTAAAATTCTTTTAGAAGGGAATGCTTTGGAATATTCTATTTTTGTAGAAGCTGCCACTTCGGATCTTGCTCCTCTGCAATTTCTGGCCCCATACTCTGGGTAACTCACTAGAGGCCCAGGAAACAAAGATAAGATATGTAAGAACGAGATATCCAGCAACAAGAAGGAAAAAAATGGAATAGAAGAACTCCCGAACATTTGGTGGTCGAGAGATATGTAAAATGTAGGTCTGATTATGCCTATTCCTAATCCTAAATAGAATATTAGGGATTAATATGTAAACATAGTGTTTGATGATACCTGGAAGTGAATCACCGGACACGTCTGCTCTGATGAGATCGGGGAGCGATGAATTGTTGGGGTTTCTCATTGTCCCTTGGCCTGGTTCCTGCAAAACAATGCACCTTGATTGGGTCTGACGGCGTTGCACTTCCGGTGTAAGAATCAATCGAGAGTACTGAGAAATAGTAATGCAGTAAGTACGTAAAGCGGCATATACTTTGCCTAAACTTGGTATAAACATCACATACACCATTAGGATTATGACCTTTATATAGGAAGGGAGGAGACACGTTTAACAAGTATTCCCTAATTCTTTGGATCCCGTTATGTTAATGACGCAGATCTCAGTTCCATTTCCATAGAGATGGCTGGGATGGTAGATGGAGATTGCGGGACCGTTTTAGCAATGATACTTTTCCTTTATAGGAGTGGCGACTTTGACCGCCTTTGGAACGGGAGCGTGATAGCGCTCGTACGCTAGGAGGAGTGACCCAGGTCAGGTATGGGGATGGAGTCTGACCGACCGGCCGATTCTCAAGTTCTTGGGCCGGTGGGGTGTTCGAGGAGATATGGCGCCCTTGTAGCTTCTGACCAAATTTTCCCTCATCAGTATCCATTTAGTTACTTGATAGGTAAATTACTTAAACTGTTGAAAACTATAGTTGGAACTTGAATTATCATACACTCAAGGGTAAAAGGACCAAACGAATTAATAGAACCTACTTCAGTAACCTTCAAACCCCAATTTGAAGGAATTTGTATTCATCAAATGAACCTTTTCTTATAAACTATTTGATGATAAAGTAGAATCCTAACTGGCGGCAGAGTAATTTAGGTATGGATGAAGAAAGACCATTCATGGTTCAATTCCCCACCTTAATGACAGGAAAAAAGTGGGGGGATACTGGAGATTGTTCTTTCCACACTTTGAGAATGAAATCCCAGTTGTCTAATAGGATGAGAATATACCCAAACCACAACAAGGTAGTTAGGTCACCAGATCCACAAAAGATACTTAGCATGTCCGGTGATGGAGCAAAAAAACGAGAGAACCGTTCATTTCTTTTCAATAAAAACCAAAATTGTCCAGTGTAGTTTCGCTAATTAGAGTATTGTTCCTTGTCTTAGTTAAGGTGTCGTTTCTTATCTGTCTGGTCAGGACGAATGAGTGGCTATGAAACATGCTCTGGAGGAGATTAACCCTTCCCTGAGTCAATCCAGTTAGAAAGGGGAGAGTCCGTTGTCTAGACTACATTTCGGGAGCATGAACACCATCCCATTTCAAACTAAAAAATAACCCTGTCAAAAAGATCTAACCTTCCCTCCAGCTTTTAAGAAATCCAATCAATCCTGTTTTGCCTTCTTTTTTGTTTTGCATAAAAAGAAGCCGTCAACCCTCATATATGGTCTTACGACTTTGCGGAGACCTGTGTTTTTGGTAAACAGTCGTCTGGGCATGGTCATTGCGACCCCTTTTGTAAGGAGGTACCCTTTCTCTTGAAGTTACGGGGCTATTTTACCGAGCTCAGGTTCATAGGTTGGAAACGAGAGTAACCCTTGTGCGTCGGCCCGATCATCTAATTTGCTCCAGGTTATTCAGTAACCATCACAGGTTTCATCACTTTTATTCCATTACGTCCTCTCATAAGTCAAAGGATATCGACTGATTGATTCACCATTGAGAGAAACTCAACACCTTTTGAGTGAGATTTTGTGAAGAGTCCAATGGGGATTCCTTGCTCAAAGATGTTCATTTGTACTGACATACATCACAAGACTTGTGCTTGTGATGTGATAAGAGAAAAACATTTTTGTTTCGATGCGTTTGAATTTGTGAAAGAGTAGAATGCATGAGAAAAAAAAAGAAGGAATTTTGAATAGCTAACAAGCAACCATCTCCTCTTTTGATAAGCTTCTAACGGATACGGATACAATAATCCTTTTTGTCGTCATTTTTCGGGTATCTCAACATGTAACATTTTTCTGGAGAGTATTCTGTTTCATTCTTTTGATCCAGTTGAATATGTTATTAGTGGGGTGCATTAACCAGAAGAATAAACATAGCAAGAGCAATAGCATGAAAAGAAGCACCTCGGGTAAGCGTATCAAGAGATACCTTGGGAAGCCAAGTGGTTCAAGGCGTAGCATTGAAATTGTTATGTAGACTTTTGTTTGTTTAGAGTTTGAATCCCTCTCTTTCTGTCCCTTCACTGAATTCCTTTATCACACATCTTTGTCTTTCAAAAAATTTAGATCATTAAAAAACTTTAGGAAGTAACTGTCATCACCCTGACCATAAACCTGACCTTCCTCACCCAACTATAACTGTGGTTCAAACCCGATCTCTGAAAATTAGAGGAATCTATTGTTGTTCGGAAGGGTAAGGGCTATTGTACTGCACATTCTATTTCTAATTTTGTCATATATGTGCACGTATCCCTTTCTTATTCCTTATTTTTTGCTTCTTTGGCTTTTGTTTCTCTTCTTAACACTGTTTTAGAGGCCCTTTCTCACTTTGGGTGGACGATTGCAATGCGGGAGGAAAGCCTTACTCCAGAACGATACTTGGGATCTTATTTCTCTTCCATCGAGCAAGACAGTTGTTGGTTGTAAATGGGTGTATACGGTTAAAGTTCATCTAGATAATACAATTGATCGACTCAAGGCTCGTTTAGTTGCCAAAGAGTACACTAAGATATATGGCCTTGACCACCAAGATATATGGCTTTGACTACTATGAGACCTTTTTGCCCATTGCCAAGCTCATATTTGTTCGTTTGTTTATCACTCTTGTGTCCACTTAAGCTGGCTGTTACATCTATTAGATATCAATAATGGACTCTTGAATGAAGACTTATTTGAGGAGGTATATATGGAGAAACCTCCAAGATTCGTTGTTCAGGAGGAGTCTAAGTTGGTATGTCACTTGAAGAAATCCATATATGGCCTCAAACAATCTCCTTGAGCATGGATGTGGCCATCGAGTTTGGTTTCAGAGATGTGGCGTCGATTACAAAAACTCAGTGTCTTACAAGGCTACTACAATAGGCAAAATATTGTTGATTGGGTATGTGGATGATATTGTGATCACAGGGGACTACCATAGTGGAATTCATGCTCTCAAATTGTTCTTGCACGATGAGTTTCAGACGAATGATTTGGTCCAATTAAAGTACTTCTTGGGGATTGAGGTTACTTGATTTAGGCAAGGCAATTATCTCTCTCAGAGAAAATATGTTTTTGATCTATTGAACGAAACCAGAACGTTAGGAGCCAAACTAATTAACTCACCTATGTATCAAATCACAAAACTGCAAGCAGTTTAGGGAGAATCACTGACAAATTGAGGGCAGTGCAAACAGTTAGTTGGGAAGTTAAACTATTTTACTATTACCAGACCTGATATCTCATCTGCTGTTAGTGTTTTTAGATAGATTTTGGATCGTTTCACGACTTGTCATTGGGAAGCGGTGGTTCATATTCTCGGATATTTGGAAGGTGAACCTAGTTGTGGCCTAATGTATCAAAACTTCTACCACACTCAAAAAAATAGATATACGGATGTTACTGGGCTAGAGCACTCTCTGATAGAAAGTCTACTATGGGTTATTGTGTATTTGTTGGAGGTAATCTCGTCTCATGGAAAATCAAGAAGCAAATTGTAGTTGCCCGATCAAGTATAAAATCAAAATACAAGGCCCATGGCTCATATCACTTGTGAGCTAACCCGGTTGAAATATTTGTTGGAAGAACTTGGGTTTGATCATTTTTCACCGATAGATCTAGTGTGTGATAACAAAACAACACTTCATATCGCGTCCAATTCAGTCTTCCATGAGGGAATTCATGCTCTCAAACTGTTCTTGCATGATAAGTTTCAGACGAAAGATTTGGGCCGATTGAAATACTTCTTGGGGATTGAGGTTACTTGATTGAGCCAAGGCAATTATCTCGCTCAGAGAAAATATAATCTTGATCTGTTGAACGAAATCAGAACGTTAGGAGCCAAACTAATTGACTCGCCTATGTATCAAATCACAAAATTGCCGGCAGTTTAGGGAAAATCACTGACAAATTGAGGGCAGTGCGAACGGTTAGTTGGGAAGTTAAACGATTTGACTATTACCATACCTGATATCTCATCTGCTGTTAGTGTTTTTAGACAGATTTTGGATCGTTCCACGATTTGTCACTGAGAAGTAGTGGTTCATATTCTAAGATATTTGAAAGGTGAACCTAGTTGTTGCCTAATAAATCAAAACTTCTACCACACTCAAATAAATGGATATGTAGATGTTATTGGGCTAGAGCACTCTTTGATAGAAAGTCTACTATGGGTTATTGTGTATTTGTTGGAGGTAATCTCGTCTCATGGAAAAGTAAGAAGCAAATTGTAGTTGCTCGATCAAGTACAAAATCAAAATACAAGGTCCATGGCTCATATCACTTGTGAGCTAACCTGGTTGAAACATTTGTTGGAAGAATTTGGATTTGATCATTTTTCACCGATAGATCTAGTGTGTGATAACAAAACAACACTTCATATCGCGTCCAATTCAGTCTTCCATGAGGAAATTCATGCTCTCAAACTGTTCTTGCACAATAAGTTTCAGACGAAAGATTTGGGCCAATTGAAGTACTTCTTGGGGATTGAGGTTACTTGATTGAGCCAAGGCAATTATCTCACTCAGAGAAAATATGATCTTAATTTGTTGAACGAAATCAGAACGTTAGGAGCCAAACTAATTGACTCGCCTATGTATCAAATCATAAAACTGTCGGCAGTTTAGGGAAAATCACTGACAAATTGAGGATAGTGCAAACGGTTAGTTGGGAAGTTAAACGATTTGACTATTACCATACCTGATATCTCATCTGTTGTTAGTGTTTTTAGACAGATTTTGGATCGTTCCACGACTTGTCACTGGGAAGCAGTGGTTTACATTCTCAGATATTTGAAAGGTGAACCTAGTTGTTGCCTAATAAATCAAAACTTCTACCACACTCAAATAAATGGATATGCAGATGTTATTGGGCTAGAGCACTCTCTGATAGAAAGTTTACTATGGGTTATTGTGTATTTGTTGGAGGTAATCTCGTCTCATAGAAAAGTAAGAAACAAATTGTAGTGGCCCGATCAAGTGCAAAATCAAAATACAAGGCCCATGACTTATAGCATTTGTGAGCTAACCTGGTTGAAACATTTGTTGGAAGAACTTGGGTTTGATCATTTTTCACCGATAGATCTAGTGTATGATAACAAAACAACACTTCATATTGCGTCCAATTTAGTCTTTCATAAGGGAATGAAACGCATTGAAGTTGATTGTCACTTTATACGAGAGTAATTGTCGCAGAAGTTGATTGAGACTAGACATGTGAATTTAGTTAATCAGTTAGTTGATTTATTTATTAAATCGTTAGTAGGTTTTTAAGGATAACGTACATTTATAACAAATTAGAAGCATCCAATATATGTACTCCAGCTTTAGATGGAAATAGTATCTTTGTCATTCTTGTATTGTTTAGGTTTCTGTATTATTTTCATATATATATATATATATATATATATTTTATTGTAGATAGAGGGAGATGCTGATATAATTGTCAAGTTGTCTCATATTTTTTCTACTTTAACCAATTTCAACACTTGGAAGTGGGGTTATGGTGAAAAAGTCCCTATTTTTAATTAACAAACTGGTTTTCCAAAAATCCAACCCCTCCCCCCCCCCCCCCCCCCCCGTTGCGCAAAAATAAGTCATCTGCAATCCACATGACCTAATTTGTTGGAATTTAACATGTACATTGATGGAAGGACAATTAATAGGAAATGAAACATTAAGTCTAACATGCCTCGATGATGGGGGACCATTTGAAAATGGGGCCAGAGTTCAAGGTAAAAAATATAAGTTTACCTAACTTCTAAGTTGTCGACAGGGACATTGCACTGGTTAAAGAGTGTTTTTTTTATGTGAGGCAACAGGATATTCAATAGTAGTGGTCCATGAAACAATGCCAAACCCTCACGTTTCCTAAGTTTGTAGGTTTAGTCTGGTCTACAGTAGGAGTGGATTTGTAATGTATTTTTCCGAGCAGCAGTATTTCAAAGTTGAAGATAGCAGCAAGAGTACATTTGAACCTTCGAAAAACATTTGTAAGCTTCAATTCAGTAACTTATTTCCATTTACATTTAAGTAGTTTCCCAGTTACTATTTACTTCATTTCAGCATTAATTATGGTTTCTTTGAATCCTTTTGCTATTTACTTCGAGGACTATCTCATATAGTGGTTGTTGTTTAGTGGAAAAGTAGGGCTAATTGAGACAAGGAAGATCTAAATCATAATTTCCTGACCTGTTTAACAATTCTGAAATGTCTTTAGTGACTCTTAGTATGCCCGCCAAACATCCATTCCTGGCCTGAGTAGAACGTCGACATTCTAGAATACATAGAAGACTACTTTATTCTGGAAAAATAAATAATAAAATATATAGAAAGGCAACTTTTCCATGCCCCTGAGTTTTGATTCGGTGGTAAGGTCCGACACAGAGACATTCTTGTACTATTCCATGTGACAACATGAAACTATAGTTCGTTATTTTGGTTTTAGGTCAGGTGTTGTTGGTCAATTTTTTTTATTTTTTATTTTATTTTAATTATGTGCAAGTGTTTGTGCAAAATTCTTCAGATCTTTGAAATTCTACATTGCTGTCATTGAAATCTTGATATGCTGGGTACTTTCTTATTCAGGTTAGCAAAACTATCTGAAGGTCAACTGATTGACGGAAAACTGGAATGTTTATATCATGGTTGGCAATTTGAAAGCGAAGGTCAATGTGTGAGGATACCTCAGGTTTGTCTAAATCCACCCGTCCTTTGGGGTACTTTGTTCTATGCATTATAAATTGATTCAATATGTCCAGAAAGAGATGCTATCATTGATATCTGTATTGATTCTCTTTTCTACAGCTTCCTGCAAATGCAAAAATTCCTCGGTCAGCTTGTACCAAGACATACGAGGTGAGGGACTCGCAAGGAGTAGTTTGGGTATGGATGTCTCACAAGACACGACCTAATCCCCAAAAAATTCCATGGTTTGAAAACTTTTCCAGGCCTGGGTTTCAAGATATATCAACAACCCATGAGCTTCCATACGATCACTCCATTCTTCTTGAAAACCTCATGGACCCTGCACATGTCCCGATCTCACATGATAGAACTGATTGGACTTCAAAAAGGGAAGATGCCCAACCGCTACTTTTCAAGGTAACCGAGAGGACAGATCGGGGTTTTGCAGGCTGGTGGGGTAGAGAAAAGGAGCAATCCACACCCAACTTTCTGCGATTTGAGGCACCGTGTGTTCTTCAGAACAATAGAGAAATCGTTGACAAGGATGGACAGACCCACTATTTTTCTGGGCTATTCCTTTGTAGACCTTCCGGACAAGGGAAATCCATGCTCATTGTCAGGTTTGGAAACACGAAAAGAACCCCCTTGGCAAAAATTTTCCCTACATGGTACTTCCATCAGAATGCTTCTAAGGTTTTCGAGCAAGATATGGGGTTTCTGTCATCCCAGAATGAAGTTATGATGAAAGAAAAAGTCCCGACAAAGGAGCTATACATCAACTTAAGGTCCTCAGATACATGGGTAGCTGAATACAGGAAATGGATGGATAAAGTTGGCCATGGAATGCCTTATCATTTTGGGCATAGAACCGTGTCACTGCCCACGGAAACTGCCGTAGTGGAGCATGCTCCAGCTGGTTTCGTGGCTAACCTCTCAGCTTCATTGCCGGCCAAGGGAGGAATTGGGACTATGTATGCTCCAAATCTTGCAAATAGGTATTTTCGTCACGTTATCCATTGCAAGGATTGCAGGAGCGTTTTGAAAACTTTTGAAGCATGGAAAAAAGCTCTTTCTGTGGTTGCTCTTGTATCGACTGCATTGGCAATTCTTTTGACTGGAAGGCAGTGGAAGTCTCTTCTTGTATTTTCAGCAACATTGTGCTTGGGTGGAGTATACGCATGTGGAACTGCTATTTCAATGAATACAACCAACTTCATAAGGACTCACAGAAGATTGTGAGCCAAGAATACGAGAGAGTATCGTCTTATGAAGGGAGTAATTATTTGTTCAAAGATTACATATAGAATTTCTACTGTATGTGATTATATATGCTTGAATATTTTGAACTTTAAAATACAATATTTTGAACAACGTGAAATTTGTCGACATAGAACAAATCTTGAACTTTATAATACAAAAAATTGGTTACTCAAACGAACATTTTGGATGATATATATATGTGCATGTATTCTTCTCCAAGATTACTACACTTAGGAATAAAAATTTTGATAAGCCATTAAGATTCGACACTCAAATTGCTCACTCCATTTCAAGAAAAATGTTTGTTTTGTATAAATATTCACAATTTTAAAACACAAAAATCTTATGTTTCATATATTTTAATAATTTATGTCTTCTTAGGTTTGAATGGGTGAAGCATCCAAATTTTCAGTCAATTTTGACATTTAATGTATGTATTTTTGATATTTTTGAGAAATCGATTTTGATACAAATCTTGCGTGTTGAACTTGATGGTAAAATTTGTTTCTTCACCTCTAAAGCCTAGGAAGGCATATTAGTATTAAAAATGGACAAAAAATGATTGTGTTTTAAAATTAATTTTTTCATGTAAAATAAACATTTTTCGAGAAGGGGATAAGCAATGTGGGTGTCAAATATTTATGTTCTTGTCAAAAATTTGATTACAAGTTGTAGTATTCTTTGAGGTGAGTTCATGCAAATATAGATCATTGAAAACATGGTTCGTTTGAGTCGTATATTTGTATTATAAAGTTAAGGATATGCTCTGCATCAAGGGATTTTTTTATTTTTTTTTTTCCGAATCTTTTAGATTCAATGGAAAAACTAATTTTTACATGTTAGTCCAAAGTCCGGGGTAGTGAGTAAAATCATATATAATTTGGTAGTGAGTTGCGCAAGTCTAGATGGTTGAAGTAAAATCATACATAAGACTCAAAGGGTTACCTACTGTGAAAGATTCATTATTCTGGATAATACCGAGGTCTTAGGGAGAAGATGAGATTTCTTGATTGAGTGTTCAGGCGACCAATGGCAGTGAGATCTGAAAAGTTGGGAAAGATGCTTAGTATTGGAAGAGGGTAATGCAATCCCCTCAAAAACATTTTCCCCCAAAAACCAACAAGAAAGACAAAAATGGTTTCTTCGCCCCAGCAGCTTGTTAAAATTTGGGATTTTTACAAGGGATTTTATTAATCGGTGTACGCCCACATATCTAGCGGTGAATTGATAGTTATAAAAATTTAAATAAATAAATTATTAATCAAACAATTATCAATTTTCTTAACCGATCATTATCTTGAATTACAACGAAAACGTATTTATTTAGATACACAACCAATAAGTAAGAATAGAGAAATTGAACACATATTTATCTGGTTTGGCAAATTATTTTTGCCTACATCCAGTTTCCTAAGTTCGCGCGGGAATTTCGCAATCCACCAACTATGATTTCTTTCCCAGGTTTAAAAAAAATTAATTCCATTAGAATGAAAATGAATGTTATTAGATTCCATACTTCATGGGCTGAAATCAGATTCCATAATTTTTTTTTTCTTCTTCTATTAGGAAATATCTTAGCTATATATTCATTATTTACCTTCCTTAATTAGTGTATGTCAAATCCCACTAAAAAGGGGATCACGGCTATCAAGCCTTAGACCTAGCTTGCCATATATGTTGTAATTCTATGTACAATGCTAATGGAAAACATATCAATTCCTCCATTGCTCTTTTGTCATTATCATTATATTCTTCCATTCTTTTGTCATTATTTTAGATGGCATCAGAGCAGAATCCTGGTACCCAAATATCAACAGAAAAATCCCTTTCACAACATCCAAACACCATCAACGCCACTTCAACCATGGATTTATCCAGTCAATATTTCGTCCATAATTCGGATCAACCTAGTCATATGCTCGTTTTAACGAAGCTGAATGGGGCCAATTATCCATCATGGAGTAAATCCACGATTCATGCCCTTACAGCTAAGATCAAAATTGGTTTCATTGATGGATCTATTGAGCCACCCTTTGAAACAAAGCATCCAACAAAATATGCTCTTTGGAATCAATGCAACAACATGATTCTATCGTGGCTCACCCACTCAATGGAACCAGATCTAGCTAAGGGGGTTATTCATGCCAAAACAGCTCGTTAAGTATGGGAAGATTTCAAAGACCAATTCTCACAAAAAAATGCACCAACAATTATTCAGATTCAAAAATCATTGCCTCCCTTTCACAAGGCACGATGACAGTCTCAACTTATTTCACAAAACTCAAGAATCTTTGGGACGAATTAGATACATATTGATCTATCCTTGCTTGCAATTAGATGAAGGCGCACATTGAACAAAGGGATGAGGATCGGATGATGCAATTTCTCATGGGCCTCAATGATACTTACAAAGTTGTTCGTAGCAACACCCTTATGATAACTTCGTTGCCTAATGTTCGTCAAGCCTATTCTCTTGTCGTTCAAGATGAAATACAACGACAAGTAATATCGGAGATAGATGAAAACTTCTCCATTGCTGCTGCAATTCAGAATCACTTAAACAACTCCTTAAATAAATCAAAGGGCAAGTATTGTGAACACTGTAAAAGAGAGGACCACACAATTAAAAATTGGCGGACTCTAAAGTTTCATTGCAAACACTTTGATAGAAGAGGGCATACTGAGAATAGATGCAGATATAAAAATAGCACATGAACGCCCAACATCACAGACAATCGACATGGTCAACCACAACAACAGAAGCATGGATTTCCAAGGAATTCCTTCCATGCTGCTAATGTAACAGATTCCCCTCAATCTACACATGAAGCATATTCACAGGACATCAAGAAAACAAGCCAAAATGTGTTGCATGGATTTTCCACAGAGCAAATTTAACAATTTTCCCGTGCCTTATCAATGATGAGCTCAAGCCATAGTACTAGTAATAAAAATACTTATGCAAATGCGAAATGTCTATCTCTTTTTTCCGATGCTTCGATTAATTATGTATTCAGTAAGCCTTGGATTTTGGATAGTGGGGCCACCGATCATATCACCTCTGATTCCACACTTTTCACCAAAACACAATCATCATAAATACCTATTGTTAATTTACCAACTGGCACCGTACTTTTCAATTCTGATATCACCTTACACAATGTTTTGTGTGTTCCTAGTTTTGTTTAAATCTTATTTCTGTAAGCAAACTTACCACTGCCCTTAATTGTTGTGCCATTTTCTTTCCCATTTTTGTGTCCTACAAGACTTAGCTATGGGGAAGATGATTGGCTTGAGTAAACAACATAGTGGTCTCTATTACATACCTATGTTGCAAAGGGCACTAGCCTGTCATCAAGTTTCACATCCTTCCCATCTATGGCATATGCGTCTTGGACATCCATCATCATTTTGTCTTAAATTATTATCTTCAAACAATGTTTCTTATGACAATATTTGTATTGTTTGTCGCATGGCAAAACAAACAAGACTTCCATTTTTATTAAGTTCCATATCAACTCATGCTCCATTTGATCTATTACATTGTGATATTTGGGGTCCTCACAAAGTTCTCACACATTCTGGGGCACGATTCTTCTTTACCATTGTAGATGACTTTACAAGATGCACATGGATATTCCTTATACAACAAAAGTCTGAAACTCAAAACATTTTGAAATCCTTCATTGATTTTGCTCATACTCAATTTCATGCCTTTGTCAAAGTAGTGAAAGTAGACAATGGTTTTGAATTCTTGTCTATGAGATTTTTTTAGGTTTCATGGCATTAAATATCAACGCACTTGTGTTTACACTCCACATCAAAATGGAGTTGTTGAAATGAAGCATCGTCACATTCTCATTGTAGCACGAGCACTACTTTTTCAATCCCATTTACCTTTGCAGTTCTGGGGTGAATGTGTTTTAACTACTATTTACCTCATTAACCGGATACCATCCCCATTGCTCTGAAATAAAACACCTTTTGAATTGCTATACAATCGTCAACCGTCACTTGATCACCTGAAGGTTTTTGGTTGTCTATGCTATGCAACTGTTGCACGCCTAATTCATAAACTTGAATCCTCATGCCAAACGTTGCATCTTTGTTAGATATCTGACTGTGAAAAAGTGATACAAACTATATGACATAGAATTTGAGAAAGTTTTGTTAGTCGTGATGTCGAGTTCCATGAAACCACTTTCCCCTTTTCATCCATCTCAATCCCATCAAATTCTGATTTTGTAGTGCCAAATTTCATTTCTAAGACCACAAAAACACTGTTGGAAACGAGCTACAGTGCACCCCTTCCCGCTGTAGTGCCCTCAAGCCTAGACATACTGTATGAAACGCGCTGCAGTGCCCCCCAGCTCGCTGTAGCGCCCTCCTCCCAACCTTCGACACTGCCTTCGGGGCACTGCAGCACCCCTCAACGCACTCTAGCGTGCCCCCCTCCATCGAACATGCCCGAAACCACACCTGTTGTTCCCTCCAGCACTACTCAACCTTCTACATTCGCATCAAAAGCCGAAACTACACTACCACTTTTCGACACATCAAACATTTCTTCTGAACCTACTACTACTTCCATTCCACCTCCGAGACAGTCAACATGACCTAAGCAACCTCCGACATGGCATAGAGACTTCCTAATGTCATCTCCAGCTAATCAGTGTCCCTCGGCACAAATTTCTATAACAGGTACTCGATTTTCACTCTTTAATTTTCTTTTGTACTCACGTTTGTCATCTTCCCATTTTACCTTTCTAGCTACCATCACAGATCACACCGAGCCTAAAACTTATGCTCAGGCTATCCTTGATCCACATTGGCAAAAAGCTATGAATACAGAATTAGAAGCATTACAACTCAACAAAACCTGGAGCTTAGTTCCTCTGCCCCTTGGCCATAAACCGATTGGTTGCAAATGGGTCTACAAAATCAAATACAGATCTGATGGCACCATTGAGCGCTACAAGGCCCGTCTCGTTGCTAAAGGATACAATCAAGTTGAGGGCGTTGACTATCAAGAAACTTTTTCACCAATAGCAAAACTTACAACCCTTCGATGTCTTCTCACTGTTGCTGCTGCTCGCCATTGGTATATCCACCAATTGGATGTTTAAAATGTCTTCCTCCATGGCGATTTATAGGGTATTGCATTTTCCTTGGATAGTTATAGGGTATTGCATTTTCCTTGGATCAGTTATAGGGTATTGCATGTCTCACTGTCGTGCCACAAGAAGATCAGTTATAGGGTATTGTATTTTCCTTGGACATTCTCTCATATTAAGGAAATCCAGGAAACAAGCTAATGTCTCCAGATCATTAACTAAAGCTGAATATCGAGTCATGACTAACACATGTTTGGAGCTAACTTGGTTACATTATATACTACATGAGTTAAAGGTCTCTCACACAACTCCTACACTATTGTTCTACGACAATCAAGTAGCTCTACATGTTGCGGCGAATCCTGTCTTTCATGAACGTACGAAACATATTGAAATAGATTGTCATATAGTATGAGAAAAAACACAAGCCAGAATGATTAACCCTTTTTTTGTTCATTCACACTTGCAATTGGCTGATGTATTTACGAAGGCCTGAGGAAAGGATCAGTTTGCGAGTTTGCGCAACAAGTTGGGACTTCATGATATTGACTCTCCAACTTGAGGAGGGAGGAAATATCTTAGCTGTATATTTAATATTTACCTTCCTTAATTAGTGTATGTTAAATCTCACTAAAAGAAGGATCACGGCTATCAAGCCTTAGACCTAGCTTGCCATATATGTTGTAATTCTATGTATATATACTGCACAATGCTAATGGAAAACATATCAATTCCTCTATTGCTCTTTTGTCATTATCATTATATTCTTCCATTCTTTTGTCATTATTTTAGATCTTCAGATTACACCTAAAATACATCACCTCATTTTGACATATAATTCTCAATTTGTAAATGACTTCGATATTTCCTATAAATTAATTTTTATCAATTTATTACTATATTAATTTGAATAAAAATATTATTTATTAAATGATGGAAAAAAAATATTTTGTTCTCAATTTTATATTTTTATTTTGAAAAAGAAAATAGTTTTATTTTTCCTAATATTTTGTTTTTGTTTTGAGAATAAAGTTAATAGATTTTTTTGTTCTCAATTTTTTTTTGAAATACAAACATGTTTGTTGTTTCCAAATTTCTGTTAATGTTTCCTACACGATAACATATTTTCTTGTTAACAAACTTATATTTCAAACAAAAATAAAATTTTGAAAGTGAAGAAATCAGTTCATGTTTATGAAATAGAAACATAAATTTGAGAACAAAAAATATGTTATTGTTCCCGAAATAGAAACAAAAATCTACGAACGAAAAATTTAATTGTTTTCCTAAATCTGAAAAGATAATTTGAGAATAAAAAAAATGTTTGCATAGGAAATGAAAGTTGAAATCTGAGAGCAAAAAATATGTTATCATTCCTAAACGAAAATAAATATTTGAAAAAAAAAAAAATTTATGCTCCCAAAGCGAAAACAAATTTTTTAGAACAAAGCGATTTTAGTTGTTGGTAGATTTTGTGAGTGAATTCAATTTCAAAATTAATATGTAAAAGAGTATTATTCCATTCTATTCATTTGAATATAAAATAACAACCAAACAAGAGAATAAATCTGTGATTCCATCGACAAATCCATTTAATTCATTCTCTCATTCAATTCTTTCTTCCTTTCTATTCCACTCTGATTCTATTTTATCCAACCAAACAAGTCGTAAGTGTTTCGTGTGCAATATTCAAATGTTAAATAACTATTAATATAAGGTTTAATTTATTTTTCTTAGACTCACGCGATGCGCTGATTTAAAACTAATAAGAAACTAGAAGTTGAGACTCAAGCCTTTGGAGGTTTTAGAAGGTTTAAATTAACTTTATTTTTTTTTTATTTTACTAATTTTAATATACAAAAATTCAATAAACAAATTTGAAAAAAATGATAATTCGAATTAATGAGTTGGTGTACTCAACTAGGAATACAACTAGTATAGAAATCTTTTCTTTTTTCTTAAGAACTAAAATTCGTCCATAAAAGGAGAGTCGTAATTTTTTTGGTTTCCCAAGATATCTCCGCACCACGGTCAGCGGAAACTAATCCCTCGAGATAGTGTCAGGCGCCAGATGCGGGGACCTCTCCCAACAGAGCACTTTCCATACACAATTCCCATGGATCGATCTCGTGATGGTTGCTTAAGGAGCTCAAATCCCTTCCATTTGGACCAACTCATGTTAGTAGGAGAGCCGTAATTGAAAATTAATACATGATAAAATTTGATTTTTTTTTTTTAATTTCAAATCTTGAAATAATCAATTTTAATGCAATCAAATCAAGCACCTAAAGTAGTTAGGGATGTCAACGGTCTGGGTTCAACTCGGTTTCAAGCAAATCCAAAACCAAAACCAAAACCTTTTAAAATATGTAAAATCAAAACCAAAACCAAAACCGCCGATTTTTTTAAATGATTTTAAAATTGGACCGTTTAATTTTAGTCAAAATCAAAACTAAAACCAAAATCGCGAAACCATTTAAGATTTTTAAATTTTATAAAAACCAAAACCACGAATCACAACCATTTAGTTCGATATCTCTCGATTATTTTTCGGTTCGAATTTTTTTTTCGCCATCTCTAAAAAGTAGTTCACGTGTATGACAATATATTAATAAATAATTTTTGGTCGGGTTTGTGCGGATCAAACTAGAACTATAAAATATAAAGACGTAAGATTTTGTTGGGTAAATTACTCCCATTTGGGGGTGATTTTTCAACATGGTGGCCTACCTCCCACCTACCCATTTGAGGCCAAAGAAATTTGTTGAATAAAGCACAAGAAAACAAAATGATAAGTAGCTCACCAAAATGAAGAAAAAGGAGAGATCGGTGCCTACCTGTTGCTGAAAGTTTTTCTTCTGTTCAGACTGTCAAGAAGCTCAAATCCTCCTCTATAAATAGAGGAGGTGAGCTAAAGACAAACATAGTTTCTCTGCAAAAGAAAATACGCAGAGAGTTAGAGAGAGAAACCCCATTTGTGAGAAAATATTAGTGAGTGCCAATTTGTGAAGTTTTTACTCACAAATTAAAGACAATATTTTTGTATATTATTTGAGTGATCCACAAAGTGTGAGGTTTGTAATCCCATTATTTGTTATAGTGGAAGATTTAAGCAGCCTACGGGTCTCGTGATTTTTTACCTTCAATTGAGGAGGGTTTTCCACGCAAAAATCTGCTGTGTTATTTCTGTTCTATTTTGGTTTGGGAAAATGTTCTGGGACCGACAAAAATATCTTGTCATCTTTCCCAACAAAGTGGTATCAGAGCTGGGAGCCCAGTAGAGAAGAAGATCATATACGTAGTATACTACACTAGTATATATGTATATACGTACACTGTACATACATATGTACATATACGATACTATTCACAGTATTTATACGGGACGTATATGGTGTATATACGGTACTGTTCATACGATATTATTCATAGTATTTATACGGGACGTATACGGTGTATATACGGTACTGTTCATATGGTGCTATTCATACATACGGTACTATTCACATAGTACTGTACGCAGTACTATTTATCGGCAGCAAAGTACCATACCCAGTGAAACCTGTTGATTTAGACTTGTGATCGAGATGGAGGAGAGCACAGGCAACATGATCAAATTAACTGCATTTAACTATGCAATTTGGAAGCCGAAGATGGAGGATTTTTTGTACATAAAAGATCTGTGGAAGCCCATTGTAATGCCGACACAGGAGGCGACATCTACAACGAATGACAGAACCGGCGAAACAACAACAACATCAACCACGAGCACATCGACAACCTCATCAGACGCTGACTGGACCGTGCAGAACCGGAAATGTGCTGCCCAAATCCGGCAATGGATTGAAAAGAGCATTTTTCAAAAATTTTCTAATGAACATGATGCTTATGTTCTTTGGCGAAAGTTGGAGAAAATGTAAGCGAGGACAACTGCACAGAATAAAGCAAATCTGATGCGACGATTAGTCAATCTGAAGTACAAAGATGGAAACAGTGTATCGGAACATATGAGCGAGTTCCAAGGCATTATTAATCAACTCAATTCTATGAAAATGACCGTAGATGATGAGTTGCAAGCGTTGCTGATGTTGAGTTCTCTACCAAAGAGTTGGTGTCAGTTATCAACTCTACTCCAGATGGAAAGCTTACCATGGATATGGTAAAAGACAGAATGCTAAACGAAGAGTCCAGACGAAAAGACGAAGGATACACTCCTGAGTCTGAAGCGTTTGTCTCAAAAAAGCAAGGCAGGCAAGAGAGGCGTGGGAGAAACAGAAGTCGAAATCCCCACGGTTAAGAAAGAAGACGATCTAAATCCAAATTTAGATTTGACAAGAAGTGCTATCACTGTGGTAAATCCGGACATTTCATTCGAAATTGTCGGAAGTTGAAGGCGGAGTAATCCCAAAATTAGGAAGCCGGAACCCGAACAAATGACACCGCTACTGTCATTAATGAAGCTGTCATTGTTCAAGATGATAACTATGTCAATCTTTTATCCCAAGATTCAACCTGGGTTGTTGACTCAGGCGCCTCCTTCCATGTCACGCCATGACTAGATTTCTTCTCATCTTACACTCAAGGAGAATTCGGACGTGTGAAGATGTGAAATGATGGTGCATCTGAAATTGTTGGTATCGGCAATGTTTATCTCAAAACCAATATCAGATGCAAGCTACTTTTGAAAGACGTGAGACATGTCCCTGATATCCATCTCAACTTAATCTCTACCGGGAAGCTTGACGACGAGGGCTACAACAATTACTTTGGTGAAGGTAGATGGAAACTTACCAAAGGTAATTTGATGATAGCAAAAGGCAAAAATGACACCTCTATCTATGTCATGGAAACCAAGTTATGCAGAGGAGAGGTAAATACAACCAGGAAAGAAGTCCCCACCGTGCTATGGCATAAGTGGCTCGGACACATGAGTGAGAAAGGTCTTAAAATCCTTTCCAAGAAAGAGCTTTTGCTAGGAATGAAAGGCACACCCTTGCAAACCTGTGTTGATTGTGTTATGGGAAAGCAACACAGAGTTACATTTCAAACTCATCCACCATCTAGAAGGAAGAATATTCTAGATCTGATACACACAAATGTCTGCTCAATGAGTCATAAGTCATTGGGAGGTGCTCTTTACTTTGTGACTTTCATTGACGACCACTCTAGAAAAGTGTGGGCCTTTGCCTTGAAAACCAAAGATCAAATGGAGGAAATTTTCAGGCAATTTCATGTAAAAGTTGAAAGGGAAACTGGCAGATATTTGAAGTGTGTACGTGCAGACAACAGAGGCGAATACCGTGAACCATTCGAAGAGTATTGTAGGAAATTTGGCATTAGGCTTGAAAAGTCAGTATCAAAGACACCTCAGCATAATGGTATCGCAGAGAGGATGAACAGAACCATCTGTGAAAAAGTCAGATGTATGCTCTCAGATGCAAAGCTGCCAAACTCCTTTTGGGGGGAGGCAATGAGGACAGCAGTTGATTTAATCAACATGTCTCCATCAGTTCCACTGAACTATGATGTTCCAGAAAGAGTCTGGACGGGGAAAGACATTTCGTACAAATACCTGAAAGTGTTTGGCTGCAGAGCGCTTGTTCATATACCAAAAGATGAGAGGTCCAAGCTGGATGGAAAGGCAAAGCAATGCATCTTTGTGGGATATGCCCATGAAGAGTTCGACTACAAACTCTGGGATCCTGTCAGCAAAAGGATCGTCAGAAGTAGAGACGTGGTGTTTCTTGAAGATCAGATAGCTGGAGACTTTGAGAAATTAGAAAAGTCACAACCAGATGAATTTCCAGTAGATCTCAGTCCTAGCTCTTCACCAACAAATTCTGGTGATGAGGGAGCAGTACCAGATCCTGATAATGCAACTCCACCAGCTAGCAGTTCGGAACCAGAATCGATTCCGGAACAAGTCCCACAAGAACTGAGAAGATCTACCCGAGAGCGACAATTGAGTCGCAGATATTCTTCTCATGAGTATGTAATGCTTACTGAAGGGGGAGAACCTGAGAGGTATGAAGAAGCTGTTGCAGATCAACATAAGAGCGAGTGGTTAAAAGCCATGCAAGAAGAGATGAAATCCTTGTATGAGAACCACACATTTGATTTGGTAAAACTACCACAGGGTAGAAAAACTCTCAAGAACAAGTCGGTGTACAGGATTAAAAATGAAGAACACAGCTCACAACCACGCTACAAAGCAAGATTGGTTGTGAAAGGATTATGGCAGAAGAAGGGTGTTGATTTTGACGAAATATTTTCACCCGCGGTAAAAATGTCTTCAATCCGAGTTGTTCTTGGTCTTGCAGCCAGTCTTAATCTGGAGGTTGAACAACTTGATGTAAAAACTGCATTTTTACATGGTGATCTTAACGAGGAAATTTACATGGAGCAGCCCGAAGGTTTCCTAGTCAAAGGAAAAGAGAAACTAGTGTGCAGACTGAAGAAAAGCTTGTATGGTCTGAAACAGGCACCAAGGCAGTGGTATAAAAAGTTTGACTCATTTATAGAGAAAAATGAGTACAACCGAACAACGGCGGATCACTGCGTCTTCATCAAGAAATTTTCTAATGGTGACTTTATCATTCTTTTACTCTATGTTGATGACATGTTAATTATAGGCCGTGACAGCGCCAAAATTAACAAGCTGAAGCAAGAGTTGAGCAAGTCCTTTGAAATGAAGGACTTAGGAGCAGCAAAACAGATTCTTGGCATGACGATTACCCGTAACAGATAGAATCGCAGAATCTGGCTATCTCAAGAACGCTATGTTGAAAAGGTTCTTGAAAGATTCAACATGAGTAAAGCTAAAGTTGTTAATTCTCCACTTGCAAGCCATTTCAAGCTTAGTGCGAGACAATGTCCTTCAAGTAAGAAGGAAAAATCAGAAATGGATAAGGTGCCTTATGCATCGGCGGTTGGCAGTTTGATGTATGCCATGGTATGCATCAGACCAGATATCGCTCATGCAGTCGGTGTAGTGAACCGTTTCCTTTCAAATCCTGGAAAGGAACATCGGAAGCAGTAAAATGGGTACTCAGGTATCTCAGGGGGACATCCAGTCATTGTTTATGCTTTGGCAATGATAAGCCTGTATTGGAAGGACATACAGATGCAGATATGGCTGACGATATGGATTCGAGAAAATCCATATCCGGATACTTGATAACATTTGTAGGAGGAGCTGTTTCGTGGCAATCACGATTACAAAAGTGTGTTGCCTTATCCACCACAGAAGCAGAATACATCGCAATCACGGAAGGATGTAAGGAGATCCTCTGGATGAAGAAGTTTCTACAAGAGTTGGGTCAGAATCAAGAGAAGTATACACTCCACTGCGATAGTCAGAGTGCTATTCATCTCAGCAAGAACCCGACTTTTCACTCGAAGTGTAAACACATCGACGTGAGATATCACTGGATTCGTGATGTGTTAGAAAACAAGTTGCTACAGCTTGAGAAGATCCACACCAATAATAATGGGGCCGACATGATGACAAAAGCTCTACCCAGAGAGAAGCTCGAAGTTTGCAAGGAAGTTGCAGGCTTGACTTCAACCCCAAATTGGTCGTGAGGGGGAGATTTGTTGGGTAAATCACTCCCATTTGGGGGTGATTTTTCAACATGGTGGCCTACCTCCTACCTACCCATTTGAGGCCAAAGAAATTTGTTGAATAAAGCACAAGAAAACAAAATGATAAGTAGCTCACCAAAATGAAGAAAAAGGAGAGATCGGTGCCTACCTGTTGCTGAAAGTTTTTTTTTCTGTTCAGACTGTCAAGAAGCTCAAATCCTCCTCTATAAATAGAGGAGGTGAGCCAAAGACAAACATAATTTCTCTGCAAAAGAAAATACGCAGAGAGTTAGAGAGAGAAACCCCATTTGTGAGAAAATATTAGTGAGTGCCAATTTGTGAAGTTTTTACTCACAAATTGAAGACAACATTTTTGTATATTGTTTGAGTGATCCACAAAGTGTGAGGTTTGTAATCCCATTATTTGTTATAGTGGAAGATTTAAGCGGCCTACGGGTCCCGTGGTTTTTTACCTTTAATTGAGGAGGGTTTTCCACGCAAAAATTTACTATGTTATTTCTGTTCTATTTTAATTTGGAAAAATGTTCGGGGACCGATAAAAATATCTTGTCATCTTTCCCAACAGATTTCAAGATGACATCAACTACCCCAGCATGAGGAGTCACAGGATTTTTGGACAATTCATAGGGAGATGGGTTAGGTGATTCGAGCAAAACCCAGAACCTAGTTCAACTCTTTTCCAAGTTTTAAATGCTTCCTTCCTTCCTTCCTCTCAAACTCAAGATCCCCATTCAAGGAGACGTTGACTTATACCAGTTGGAAGCGGTTGAAGCAATAGCGATTTCTAAACTGGGTTGTTGTTTTCTCCTAAATAGAGAGAGATGTTGGAGGAAGAAACAGTTCCAGTTTCAAGTGATGTGGGTGAGGAATTGGAAGCAAATGAAGGCAGGGGAGGGGCAGTTTACTGGCTGAGAAGGCTTGCAGTAGAAATGCATTGGAGCTTTGTTTTCGGAGTGGTGGTTATTTATGGAATAAGCCAGGGATTGGGTGGGGCTCTTGGTCGTGTTGCCACTGACTATTACATGAAGGATGTGCAAATTGTGCAGCCTTCTGAAGCTCAGATTTACTCTGGAATCACTTCTATCCCTTGGATGGTCAAACCCATCTGGGGCCTCCTTACCGATGTCGTGCCCATCCTTGGCTATCATCGCAGACCTTATATGGTATTCTCGGGTAACAATCCATTAATTTACACGGATCTTACATTATTTCTTTACTTTTCACTAATCTGTGGAATCACGTCTCTTGTTCGACATTGCCCTGTGAGTTGCCAAGTTCAACTGTTCTGAAAACATCAGGATCAGGCCTTACCATTAAGTTTTAACTGTCTTGTTCTAAAACTTTCTTTTGGATTACCCTTGCGCTGCTTAGCTAATTTACATGCTTTAGTGTAAAACAAAGAGGAAAGGCCACACCCATTGGTTCCTACATTGAAGGATGCTTCTGTGGTTGAGGGATTACTTTCCCTTTATTTCTTGTCATTGTACCTGAGCTGTGTATCCGCAGCTTCAGTGCGAGCGGTAATAGTTGGAATTAGGAAAGAAGCAGCATTTAAAAAGATGGAAGTAGTGAAAGAATATGCATTACAATGTGATACAAAAAAAATGGAAAATGGTTAAAGGAATGCAAGGTAAAGAAACATCTAGCATTATTGTTTTAAAAAAAACCGTGTCTGACCCATTATTATTAACACTAAAAAAAACGAAATTTTAAGATAGAGGAGTACATAGAACCTTTCATCTGTTAGACTGTTACAAAAAAGTCATTAAAAATTAAAAAAACAATTTGACTCCCTCACTGGTAAACTACAGAAAAAAATTAAACATACTTAAGAAGAAATAAATCAAACAAATAATCCAGCAAATATGCTGGTATATAGATATTCCTCTTTGGCTTGTGCTTGCAATCTTCATGACCTTATTCTTTTTCTTCTTCTTACAGGAAAAGATTTGAAACTCATCATTTCAATATTGAATGAAATCATTATTTGATATATTCACCTCTTTAAACTTTTTTGAGCCCCCAAAATGACAATTCATCTTGTGGTTATGTAATCATAAAATTGTGTCAAATTATCAGTAAATGTTTCTCAAATCCTGGAAGATGTTGGTAATTATCAGAAGCTGAATTTTTAATTTCATGTCACGGCAAACGGCTCCTCTTCTAAAATGTACCAGATATTTGACCAATAACGGTCATCCACATGAGATGGGTTAACATAGAGTCCTCTTTTATGGTGATGGAGGGATCCTCCCCCCTGCCCAAACACCCACCACCACCACATGTGTTTCCTTGTAAGTCAGTAGGCTAACAAATACTCAAACATCGAAGGTACGTGATTTAATGAAGAAACACTAGAGTCACCAGTAGAATTGCGATTCTAGGCTGCAACATGCTAAGACTTGCAGATTTTTATGAATCATTGAGGAATTTGGCGGCCAAGCTGGATTCTCCAAAACATGTTCTGACTTTTCTGCAGCCAGAATAACAACATGAATAGGGATAGCATTGTAATTTCAACTAAGCATAGTAAACGACATCAATTTTCTTCTACTCTGGGGGATTAAAAAAACGTTCAGGTTCTACCGGATTATCCCCAACATTTTGAGTCACTTACCCACCTCTTTCTTTTTTGGAGCCTCAAGTTCCAAGTGTTTCACTTTATACACGTCAGTGGTAGGTTTGCATCATTAGGGTAGAAGGAATGCACGGCACGAAGTGACTGAAGGTTGCCAATGAGTATATATAAACCAAGCAAGCACAGCTAAAACGTTGTGTGGTAGGTTGTGCTCTTGAGTTAGCACCTCTAGTTTCGCTCTAAAAGCGCGTCTAAGCGGGCTAAAAGCACAACTAAAACATTACGTGTTTACCTCTAAGCTAAGCATTGTTTGGTTTTTGTTTACTAGCGCCTAGCACAAAAAACCTAATGCTTTTGCACTAGCACAACCACGACCACACAACCTACCGTCTTGTAACAATGCATGCAAAATATTTTGGCCCAAACTAATGATCTATCAATTACCAAAATCCCAAAGAAGCACCGATACCAGTCCATTCTCTTTTGGGGGCGATTTCAGCAATTCAACCTTCACATGTACCCAAGCTAAGCTAGGGCGCGACAACAAAAATGCCTTATCAAGTTTAGCCGATTATGGACCAGCTGAACCAACAAAAAAAAAAATATGTTTAGCATCAAATGAAGAACTAAATGAATTTGATCTGAAGGTGCCATATTCACTCAAAGTTTCATTGTCCACTTAAAAATGTTCACTGATTACAACCTGATATACCATTACTAATGAAGCCATAAGCATTGACAATCTTCCTCAAAATGTAATTGAATCGATGTGTATTTTGAATCCAAGAATTAGAGTTCAAACATTGCATTCAAAGCCAAAGGATAAAATGTTTTCTTAAGATATCAAATGCAGTTTGACCATGAGACACCTTGCGATAGTAGCGAAATAGAACGAAGTAGCATGAGGCAGGGCCGGCTCTATGTGTTTGGGTGCTCAAAGTGAACTATTAAAATGGGGCCCTTTATAGAATACATAACTTTTGTTAAATAACAGCAACATGGAACAACTTTTCATTAATTTAACTAAAAAATAAAAGTCAATTTTTCATACATAACTTTGCATTTTTTTTTTTTAACCGTTTTCAGTTTTTTTTTTTTTTTTTTTTTTTTTTTTACAATTTTCAATTTTTGTTTTACCCAGTTTTTTTTTTCTTTGCCTAATTTATGGGGCATTTTTTTTTCTTCAGATGGCCCTTTTTTAATGGTTTTTTTTCTCTGTTTAATTTTTTTTTCCTAGATGGTTCTTTTTCAATGCGTTTTTTTCCCCCCTGATTTAGGGCTTATACTAAAAATTATGAAAGGGCCGGCCCATGGCTATCGTGCATGCCCCTTAAAATTTGGGCCCCAAAGCAGCTGCTTTGGCTGTTTTTGGCTGGCCGGACACCAAGCTAGGGAAAGATCTTTCCGCACAGTTGTGATTCACAATTGGACGTGGGTGATGAATAACATCACAAAAAGTCGTTGCATTATTACCTGCCATGGCGGTGCCTGTCGCGCTTCTAGTTTAGGTTCTAGATCAACGACAAACTAGCTGGAGGTAGAAGGCTGTCACAACCGTTGTGGCCGCCAAGGCAACCTAACACGATGTTGGGATTGTCACCAGCTGCACATGCGTTTCAAGTCGAGTTTGGACATGTGATCTTGTAGAAACCCAATGGGCCACACTCACTCTCAAAAGAAACCTTGAGAAAGGAGAATTATCCTAGGTTTTATATATAGCTTAGGATCAGGTGACACAAGTGATGCGGGATTTAACACGTCCCCTCACACACATGGTGGACTTTACCAAACTACTGCGAGCGGACATCGAGGGGCCCAACATTGATGTGGGATTCAACATTCTAAAAAATCAAGGAATTAGGAAAGAATACTTTATGTGAAATTGTATTTCATTGATATGAAAGGTAGAATACACGTACACTACTTATACACTGTACTAGGCACTAAAGAAGGAACAAATTAATCATACAACTGATTTTCCTAATTTAAAGTTTTTATTAGCCCATATTAATCATAAAATACAACTAGGCAATCCTTAGAGATCAACAATTAATCTCAGCAAAATCAACAATAAATCTCAACCGAATATTCTCCTTTTTAACACTCCTTCTCAAGCTGGTTTGAAGATATCTTCCAAAGCCAACTTGCCCGTAAATTTCTCAAATTGTTTCTTGGACAATCCCTTTGTGAGAACATCCGCAATTTGTTCATTAGTTTGATCGTTCTCTATTTTCTCCTTGATGAAGTGCTTATCTACCTCAACATGCTTGTTCTATTATGAATAACAGGGTTATGTGATATTGAGTTTGATGCTTTGTCATCACAGTATGCCTTTATCGGATAGGGACTTGGGACCTTTAGTTCATCTAAGATTATCTTAATCCACAACAACTCACAAATTTCGTGGGCAACTGATCTAAGTTCGGGTTCAACACTACTTCTTGCCACCACATTTTTCTTTTTACCACTCCAAGTAACAAGGTTTCCTCCAACAAAAGTACAATAGCTAGAGGTTGACTTTCTATCGATTATACTCCTAGCTTAATCTGCATCTGTATATATTTCAATTTGTAGGTGACCGTGCTTTCCAAACAACAGACTCTTCCTTGGTGATCCTTTTAAGTACCTTAGAGTTGTGTACACTGCCTTGAAATGTTCTAGACCTGGTGAGTGAATAAATTGGCTTACCATGCTCACTGCAAAAGCTATATCTAGGTGAGTATGCAATAGATAAATCAGCCTACCAACCAGCCTCTGAAATTGTTCCTTGTTCTTCACATCTTCGGGTTTAGCAGATTGGAGCTTCATATTAGGTCCAATTTGTGTCTCTGCTACTTTGCAATCGACTAGACCTCTCTCCAAGAAGATCCAACACATATTTTCGCTGAGACACGAAGATGCTCTTTTAGACTTGGCGAACTCCATTCCAAGAAAACACTTTAAGACTTCCAAGTCCTTGATCTCAAAGTCCTCCGCAAGAACTCTTTTGAGTCTTTTGAGCTCATCGTGATCATCACCTGTTAATATTATATCATCAACTTAAACAATTAAAATAACAATCTTCTCTTCTGGCATTGTGTATATCTATGGCGCTTCACAACTTTCTCAAATCGCTCAAACCATGCTCTAGGGAATTGTTTGAGGTCATACAGGGATTTTTTCAGTTTACATACTTTTCCTTCACCAAGATATTCTTCAAACTCCATTGGTAGGTTCACAAAGACTCCTCTTCCAAATCCCTGTTTAAGAATGCGTTTTTTACATCTAGCTGATGTAAGGGCCAGTCAAGGGCTCAAGGCTAGCAGCTAAGTTATTTTTTCATCCAAATTTCAGATGAAATGGTCAAATTAGCCCTTATTTTAATTTTTGTTTATATTAAAAAATGAAAAAAAAAAAAAAAAAGTAGAGAGAGAGAGAGAGAGAAAGAGAAAGATAAGGGCAAGGAGGGGGCTAGGATGGAGTTGGGGAGAAGCTTCAATGATGGATTTGGGTTAAGGATTTTAAGGTGAAGTGATAGGGAAAAAGAAAAGTAGAGAGAAGAAATCTGGGCAAGGAGGGATAGGCTACTTTAAAAAATCATGGGAGTGAACGAGTCGACTATCAATGAATGGGTTTTGAAGAAGATTATTTGGTCCAACACCTCTGGCTTCAAGCTCCTCTTCCTTCATATTCATTCAAGTTCCAGATGGAGATGAAACATATTCCAAAATGGTGGAGTCATCGCCATTGTGGGAAGAAGAAAGGAATTCATGAAAGTTCTGTGTTCGGGTGGATGCTGCTTCAAATTTTATTCATTGCCATCTTTGTTCTCCGGAAAATTTTCTCCATTCAGTTCATCACTCGCCGACTCCAATTTGCCACCAATTCCTCTTGTTTGCCGCTCTTGGAGCGGCAATGACTTTCATCATGCCTTGAATTTAAAAATCGTGAATTCCATCGACAAGGCATGAATCTTCTCTTTTGTTGTAGGGAAGAAAACGTGGTAAAAAGGAGAAAAAGAAAGGGAAAGGAAAAGAAAGAAAAAAAACAAAGAATGTGTTATTTATTATATTTAAATACTAAATTTAAATTAAAAAAAGGAGGGTAATTAAGTCATTTTATATTTTTTTAACAGAATGTTAGTTTTTCTTGTCAAGAGTAAAAAGGGGTAATGTGTAGGTTTTCAAAGTAGAAGGGATAAAATAAATAAGAACAAAGTAGAGTGGCTGGGGTGTAAAAGGCAATTTACCCAATAAAATATTTTACTTCTTTTTAAAATTATCTTAGACTGTCTATGACTATTTTGACTCATATTAGCCATCGATCAATATCCTGCAATTGACTCATAAAGGACTTAGTGAGACATTCCTAAGTAATATCTGCGCCATATTTATTTTAGATTTTCCAGTGATTTTTTTTTTTTTTTAAGTTTAGTTATTTAACCATAAATATGATTAAATGACATCCTAAGTAAGCTCCATTTGAGACTTCTTGTAATGCATTGGTCTTAATTCTTACAAGAAAGCATCATAAGAAATAGATATACAAATAACACGGATATGATACACACTTGTCTCCATTAGTATGCCTTTTTATGGAGAATGAGTGCCAGTACTTAATTGGAAAAATACATAGATTCATTTGTATCAGCATAGAAATGGAGATGCTTCATCTTAATTGCTTGCCAATGTAATCCAGGCACTGTCGGCTCTAGTTCTCCAACCATTAGGCCCGTTTGGACCTTAATAGCGGTATCCTTCTAAAATGGCCATGTCTCCATGACACCAAACTCTCTTTTCACATTCAAGCCTCAGACTCTGTAGAAAACCCAATGAGCCTCTCAAAAGACGCCTTGTAAGATGAGGATTGTCTCTAAGCATAAATATTGCTCTAGATTAGGTAACGAAAAATGTGCAATTCAACAAGCCCCCTCACGCACAAGGTAGACTTTTGACAAACTACTGTGAATGGATATCGGGGGCCCAACATCAACGTGGGATTCAACATGCCCCTTCACGTGCAGGGTGGACTTTTTGACAAACCACCACGAACAGATATTGGGTGAGCCAACATTGATGTGGGATTCAACACGTCCAACATCAGATAAAAGCTTGACTTTGATACCATGTAGAAACTCAATGGGCCTAACTCATTCTCAAAAGATGCCTTGAAAGATGAGGATTGTTCTAAGCTTTATATATAGCTCAAGATCAGGTAACACTCCTCTCACACGTAGGGTGGACTTTTGACAAACCACTTTAAACGGATATCGAGGGAAGGGCCCAACATCGATGTGGGATTCAACATGCTGCCTTGCGTGCAGGGTGAACTTTTTATTGGAGGGCCTAACATCGGTATGAGATTCAACACACCCAACATCAAACAAGAAACCTGGCTTTGATACCATGTTGAAAACCCAATGGGCCTAACCTAGGAAGCACGGACACGGCGATACGACAATTTTTCAAAAACCCCGACACTAACACGGCATGGACACGTTAATAAATAAATATATAGTTTTATTGTCATTAAGTAAATTCATTTAAAAAATTATTATATAATCTATAATATATCTATAACATCTACAAAAAGGGCCAATGCCTTGTCAATTTAGTAATATTAGGGCAGATTTTGTCCATTTTCATTTGGTCTTTTGGTAATTTTCTAACAGGACAGGTAATTTCGTAATTCAATTTTCTTTTTGTCCTCATGCGTCTTTTACTATAGCAATGTAGGCCCTTATCTGTAATTTCCTATGTCAACCTCAGCTCTACCCTAATGTCTCAACGTTTCAGACCGACATTTTAATCTAAGAGCATCTCCAAGAGATAATAGTTATTTTGGATAGCCAAATCACAAAATGGCTAGTTGAATAGTGATTTGGCTATCCAAATTCAAGAGTCCATTCCAACTACACTAGCCATCTATACTAGCCATTTTTCATATATTAATTTTTATTTAATTTTTAATCTAAATTTTCATCCAATAAATTAATTTTAGCGCCAAATATTAATTTCACCGCCAAATTTAACAGCCAAATCTAAATTTCCCCGCCAAATCTAAATTTTGCCGCCAAAAATCATCTATAAATGGCAGTGTGTTGGACTTGATTTTTTTCATTTTGGCTAGCCAAAATGGCAGTTGAGGGATTTGGCTAGTCATTTGCCTATCTTGTTGGAGTTGCTCTAAGGCCCCATTTTGTTTACTGACGGTTATCCCACCTACCGTCGTTGAAAAAGAGAAAGGGAGAGAGCGAGCGACGAAGACGGAGAGAGAGTTCGAGGAAGCTCCTCCACTGCCATCCGTCGCAGCCTTGCATGTTCGATTTTTCTCTCTTCTTCTTTCTTTCTCCTCATTTGGTCGCCAAAACTGCACGTCAACTCTGAAATCGATCGAAGGAGGACGAGCCAGGCCAGAATTGAGGAGCTGCGATGGCGATCCAGACCAACATCGCGCATGTATTTCTTTTTCTCTCTTTGCATCGAGGAGCTGCGATGGCAACTACAACGCGAGAGCTATGTTCGGCGACGGCGACCAATTTTTATGGTTCGGTGACGGCGAGATCTTTTTGGTTTCAAAATCTGCAAAGGTATGCCTCAATAGAAGTATGTGACACGTTTCCCTTCGCGTGTCCGACACGGTTGCCTTCGCGTGTCCGTGCCGTGTTGGAATTAATAAAAATAAATGAAAATTTCCGACACGTTTCGACACGTGTCGGAGTTGTATCGGTGTCCGATGCGTGTCGGACACCGACACTCAGTCTCCGGCAAAGTATTCGTGCTTCCTAGGGCCTAACTCACTCTCAAAAGAAGCCTAACTCACTCTCAACTCATCTTCTCATGCGTAGGGTGGACTTTTGACAAAACACTGCAAACGGATATTGGGGAAAGGGCCCAACATCGATGTGGGATTCAACATGCCTCATCGCGCGCAGGGTGGACTTTTTATCGAGAGGCCCAACATCGATATGGAATTCAACACATCCAACATCAAACAAGAGTCGTGGCTCTGATACCATGTAGATAACCCAATGGGCCTAACTCACTCTCAAAAGACGCCTTGTAAGATGAGAATTGTCTCTAGACTTATATATTGTTCATGATCAAGTAACACAAGTGATGTGGGATTCAACGCACCCAACAAGCTCCTATAAATTCAATTTTTTATGCTCAATTTTTTTAGTTGTATTTTTTTTTTCATATATGTAACATGTTATAAGACTCCTCGAAAATCTAATTACACTGTCAAATATTTATTATTTTAAGACAAGACCTTCAACTAATAAAATATTTTTTTTTAAACAATTACATGCCCCCTTTTTTTTTTTTTTTTTTTTTAACGTAGTTTTACGTAAGTTTAGTTTAATGCATGCCACAAGAAGAGAATATTTTTATTGATAGAAGAGGTTTACGAAAACAATCTTAAAGGAGGCTATACAATATTCACGGTTCACACCGTCGTACATCTAAAAGCTAGGTGTTACCTATTTATAGGCACCGACAAACAAAACCTCTCTTCTATTGGAGTAAGGAAACAACTGCTAATGTGGGGTCGATCATGTAGATGCCTATAACGCCTGTCGGGACGCGTCTCCTCCAGAAGCACAACCGTTCAGACGCCCGAAATGGCCATCCAAACATTTCTTCAGAAGGGGGTCACCCGTCCAGACGCACGTCCTTAAATTCCCAATTTCGCCTCCAATTCTCATTAAGTATGAAGCATGCTTCCTGGGGTTTTTTCTCATGGATTTATATGAATTGAGTTGCCAGATTAAATACAATACTGAGAACTTTCTGGAAGCAAAAGGGATAATTCAATCTCTTCCCTACTGTAATCCTTGTGAAACTCAATAGGGCAGATGTAGCAGAGAAAAAATGAAGACACATGTTCATCATATGAGGGTTAAAGCAATATGAGTTTTTTGACTCATTCTTGCATCAAATCTAAGATGCGTAGATTCTTCAAATTTTCATTTTCCAATGTATGATGGGCGAAGGATAAGAGTCATCCTTCGCTGGTGAAAAGAGAAATTCAGCTGTCAAAGTAATCTGCAATTATTTTTAGTTTTAATTTTTTTTTTTTTTTTTGTGTGTGTGTCTATGTTCTTCCTCTTAGTATGTTTCTATTGAAGTGATGGTGGATGAAATAAGGGTGTCTCATCTGCAATAGTGAATGCATGAACAGTAGTTTGCTAAAATTGACAGCTACCTTTTTGCCTTTTATCTGCTAGCAAAGAGTATCTGAAGAACTTTGTGGCTGATGTAGTTCTTCGATCAGATATTTAGTTCATTTTACTTTCAGGTGTTCTTGGAGTTACCTCAATGTTGTTTTTATCATTGCACAAAAAGCTGCATATTGCATTTGCCCTATTGTCTCTCACAGCAGGAAGTGCTGGGGTTGCAATAGCAGATGTGACTGTCGACGCATGTGTGGCACAGAACAGTGGTTCTCATCCTTCCCTTGCGGCTGACATGCAAAGCTTATGTGCCCTCAGTTCCTCTATTGGAGCGTTAGTGGGATTTTCCTTCAGTGGCATTTTGGTGCACTTAATTGGTCCGAAGGTTAATTTTGTTCTACTATCACAAATCTCTACTTCTGTTTCAGACGCTTGAAAATGCCATCTGGTTTTGATCTTCTTCTTCTTCTTTTTCTTTCCTTGCATCTCATGAAGGGAGTCTATGGGTTGCTTGTGATCCCAGCTGTCCTTGTAATATTAGTAGGTATGGTACTAAAGGAGCCCCACAAAGACAACTTTGCTTATGAACAGGTGTATTGACTGTCTATTGTTGATTCTTTGGTTCCTCTAAATCCCGTAATCTAACTTCCTATAAATCAGAAATTTCTCAATGCAGCTCAGGCTATGTGGAAAACATTGAATTGCCAGGATGTGTGGAGGCCATGCTTATATATGTACTTGTCCCTTGCATTGAGTTTGAATATCTATGAAGGGATGTTCTATTGGTACACAGATGCGGAGGGTGGTCCGTCTTTATCCAAGGTATACATACTAATAATCATGACAGCATATTTGGAAATGCAGTTCACTCCCAATATTTTTACCTTCATTTGGTTTGGATTCTTTATTATTTGCAGGAGGCTGTTGGTTTCATGTTCTCAATTGGCTCGGTCGGCTCTCTTATTGGGGCTATATTATATCAGTATGGTCTAAAAGACTATCCTTTCAGGGACCTCCTCTTCTGGACTCAATTGCTATATGGTGTATTGGGGATGCTTGATTTGATACTGGTTCTCCGTTTAAATTTGAAGTTAAAGATACCTGATTATTTCTTTGCGGTGATCGATGAGAGTGTCTCTCAAATGGTAGGACGGCTTAAGTGGATGCCGCTTCTTGTCCTCAGCTCCAAGCTTTGTCCCCCAGGCATCTATGGCACTTTCTTTGCTTTGCTAATGTCAATCGATAATGTTGGACTTCTGTCATCAACATGGGCAGGCGGCTTGTTGCTGCATATCTTGAAGGTTACCAGAACGCGATTCAACCAACTTTGGTTGGCCATTTTGATTCGAAACATATTGAGACTCGCTCCTATTTGTTTACTATTTCTGGTGCCTAGAAGTGATCCCAACTCTTCTTTTCTTCCTACTCAAGTATTGAGTACAAAAGAAGGCGCTGAAACTCCCGAAACAGAAAATATTGAGCTTGTTTCCCTTGTTAACAATGTCAGATAGTCTTGGCTAAACGTTCTCACTATTGCCCATTGGCTTCAAATTTGTAATTGCTATGCCAGAAACAAAATTCACTTAGGAAATGTAACTTTTAATTTTTAGGCCATTGTAGGAAGCGATCGTCGCCAGTCATTTGGATTGGAAATGGTTGTTCATGGCGAATTTAAAAAAACATTTCGAGTCGAATTTTATGAAAAAATGAGTCTGTTACATAACAAGAGATTTAAATAGTTGTGTTAAGTCATATTTTTTAGAAAATGTTTGTTGATTTCAAAAGGGCTCAAGATATCAAATTTTCTTTTACTAAACACAACTAGAGATTTGACTTTGAAAATGAATTTGTGAGTCAATTATATTCAGAATAAAATTTGAGAGTCGATTATATTCAGAGAACGTGTTACGATAACCTAAGACATCTATCAAAAAATGGCTACTCATGATAAAAATTAAAAAAAAAAAAAAAAAAAAAAAAAAATGTGTACCAAACTTGAATTGTAAGTTAATGATTCTCTTTTTAAAAAAATTCTTTTTTCTTTCCTTGTTTTATTTGGGGAAAAAAAAAGATTTTTAGTTTTATATTTTTTATTGAAATGTTCCTTGGGACGATTGCTTATTGAGCATTTAGTGAGATAAGATTGATCCCTTGGATTTATTCGTATATCGTCAGAGAATGCACGTTTGGTTGGTCTGTGTATAATCCCAATCAAAGAATTTGCTTCTTGTTTTTTATCTTTTTCAGAGAGCAATTTTTTAGCATGCTGACCAATTTTGACACGAACAAAGCGATACGAGAGTCGAACTCGAGAGGGTGATCATAGTGTAAGATTTGAAGTGTAGCATTCATTCGCATGTCCCAACATTAAAACTTCAGTAGTGGATTGACTTTGTGTGGAAAGTGCAATGGTTTTTTTACCCAAGGGTTTTCCACATAAAGATGTATGTGCTGCTCTTTCATGCGTCCACTCTTATCCTTCTAATTGTAACATCAATATGCTCTTGCTATTAATAATTAAAATAATTAATCAAGATTAGAATAAAAAATTAAAATTGGTAGTGTTAATTAGATCTAGAGGGTGTGAAAATTTGATTGCCTATTCACCCACTCTATGTGATTCTACTTAAAATCGACAGTTTTCAGTTATTATCAGAGAGGTCCCTACTCTAACTAGGTTATTTACCTTGCCCTTCTTGAACTTTCTAGGTTAGTGCATTGTTTTTAGTTTCGATTAGACTCTGAACCTACGTTAATGGGCCTTCAGTCTAGTGTAATGAACGAAACTGAGTTTGTGATAAGTTTTCTCCCATTTTATATTCTAGATTTATGTTCGTGTTCTTTCAATACTTCAAAGATGGGATTGTAACCTTCAAAGGTGGAAATCAGTCCATTATTTAGAAAGGGAACAATCTAGCTAATTGAATGCTAAGACATGACAATGTCCTGTAAGCAGTGAAGGAACCACATATTAAAAAATTAGAGATTTACAAAAATTTAAATTCATTTAATAAATAAGATTCCCTAAAGTCCGGATATATCCATATTAATATAAAACAAAATAAACAATTTATTTTAAGATATGAGAGAACACGGACTAAAGCTCTTTTCTGAATTACTACCTCGAAATTACACTGACTTTAACTAGACAAAGCAAGTCACCGTAGGCGAGTTGCAGCCTGCAATCTGAACTAAGGACATGTTTTTGGAGTTAGCTCACCCTCATGGGATCGCGACCCTTTGTCCCGTCTATTATAACAAGTGTGTCGCGCTGGGCATAAAGGGCATGATGATTTGACATCATCCTCACCTTCCTCTGACTTGGCGCCACCAATCTATTCAGAGTTCCAAATTCAATGATGGAAACTAAACATGAGGGTTGCGTTCATTGTGGGATTGAGCCCAACACCTTAAGACACGAGCTAACGACAGCCATGCACCACCTGTGTTCACGTTACTAAAGGCACATCTCTCTTTCAAGAGAATTCGCGGCATGTCAAGATTTATGCAGCGGAATATAAAAATTTAAATCCATTTATTAAATAAGGTTCCTTAAAGCCCGGATATATCCGTATTAGTATAAAATAAAATAAACAATTACAAAATAAATGTCATTTAAACTTTATACATCTTTCGATGCTTTAGCCTCTAAACTCGTTGATCCTGAGGTGTGATTTGAGAAGGCTCTTTCAAGAGCCGCAGGATCCGATCCCAAATAAATACCGAGATTGATTCTCTCATAAGCAAGACAAATGTGTTGCCTCTAATAGTTTCCACACAAGGAACTTCGTAAATATCATACCCACAAAATATCAAATATTCGATTTCTGTTTCCGAAAATCTAAGGTAGATCTGTTTTGATTCTAGTAGGTGGTAAGAATCAAAACAGTTGAACAACAAAAGAAACAAAGGGGGTGGCTGGAAATTGGATTGGTGGCTGAAATTCTATGTAGTGGGTAGCCACCTAGTGTCCTCCCTCTTATAAATATTGTCGTGGGTTTAAAATTCCGGACCCCTTCTTTCTTTAATTGTATTTGACCCTTGAACTTCTAAACAAGTTAGCATTACTATCCATTTCATTTAAAGAACCATCCAAATTTCCAATTCGCATTGCGTGTGACCCATTAAATTCATATCAAAATATGTACGGTGAAAACAATTAATTAATTAAAATTAGAACAATTCAATTTTCCTCTATAGAGAAACAATTTCTCCATGACATCTCCTCTGACTGAGTCATGACCCACATATCACAACCATATCTAGTAGATGGGAATTTCGTCAATAGAACTTTCTCAATTGTAATTTTCATACTATATGACCTTTTTATCTTGTACTCCCGAAAGAACCAACTTGGTATGGAAAATGTTAAAAACTCCTAATCCGATTATATGTATGTTGATTGATAATATAATTTCTTATGACACCAATTAGAATCTCATCTCAATCGTCAAACTACTCTGAACAGAGTCTTTATTGAATTACATTAAATCTAATCACATATAACACATATCTCTTTGTTGAGAGTAACAAATCCAATCTTGCATACTCGAATATTTACATACATGTTTTGTTATACCAAATGAACACCTTTAAGTAGTTACAAGATGACACTTAGTATTATCAAAATATAGGAATACATACATGTGATAATCAATACCTCAAGTCTGAAGATCACAAGTACAATCACAACTTGAGCAAAACTACCATGTGGAATATCATGAATAATCAAGTTCAAGACCCTTACTACTCTAGTAAGCCCCATTGTGGTTGTTCTAGTGTCTCACACTAATGGTTGAGACTCACCATTATCATAAAAGAAAGTACCTCGCAAGTTAGTCTAGATTAATAAAGACTCATTTTAATAATCCAATACTAATCAAGAATATGTAGGATACAAGTTATCAAAATACATATGATCCCTGCCTTTTAATTTCATTAAATAGTTAAGACATTTTCAACTTTATATATAGGGTCTTACAACAATATGATAAAATTGAAGAATAGTATAATTTTTTTTTTAATACTTGAAATTATAATTTTATAGACAAAAGCCACTAAATGATGAAATACAAGATAGAAAATAGGGCTTATATCCAATAATCTCCTACTTGCACTATAGCCAATGGGTACAATATTTGATACCCATATTTTGAAGATGTCGATCTTAACTGTTGTAAAGTTATTTCCTTAGTAAGTAGATCTGCTATAGCACCATTGTTGTCACAATACAAATATATTGGTAACTCAATGGTTAGAACCACACCACGTTCACTAATGAACTTCTTAATCCAAATACCTTCCTCAACTACATTGAATGCGACAATGTACTTGACCTCATTAGTGAGATCTACAGTTGTAGTTTCCTTACAACTCCTTCAGCTAATAACCCCATCATTTAGGGTAAGTACACATCCCAAAATTGACTTCTGGTATTCACATGAAATAAAAAATTTGAATCAGTATAACTTTCAACATGTCCCCCTTCTCCATAGACCAAAAATGTGTCCTTAGTCCTTCTCAAGTAATTGAGGAAATATTTCACAACCTTTCAGTATTCCGAACCTAAATCCGCCTAATATTTGTTGGTCAATCGAACAACATGACTGATATCATGCTTGGTACACGAAATCACATTTATGAGACTTCCAATTGTTGATGCATATGGAATTCTAGTCATATATACCCTATCCTTGGAAGAATGAGGAATCATTTTTTGGGATAAATCAATTCCATGATGGACTGATAGAAATCCTTTATTGGAATTCGTTATGCTAAATCGCTCTAGAACATTATCTATTATCTATGGCTTGGATTAGGAGTAAACAAGCATCATCTTACACATTTATACCCATTACATAAAATGCTTCTCCCAAATCCTTCATGGAGAAAGTTTGAGAAAGCCGCACTTTAGTAGACAATGACATCCCTACATCATTTCTAATCAGTAGGATGTCGTTAACACATAACATATGAAAATTATCTGTGTAACAGTCTGGTTTCCTAGGGCCACCATGCGATTTCTCCCTTTAGAGAATTAATTCTAGAACCAAATATCCAATATCTCATTCTATAAAAAAAAAAAATGGAAAATTTTATTTGTTAAAAATTTAAAGGCCAATTTGTTGCGATCTTAAAATGAAGGGTCAAAACAAAACTTAAAGTTCAAGTACAAAATGTGTAATTTGACGAAGGCAAATAGAAAGTGACGATACACTACTGAGGCTTGGAATATTAAGATCTCTTTTACATTAATTTTATATTCAATTACATGCAGGACTTTCCCTCCTGTCAGATCTCAATAAATCAACAACATATTCAACCACCTGCAGGACTTGCCCTCCTATCAGGTCACAACACAACGTCCTACAGGATATGCCTTCCTATAAGGATCAACAACATCTCGCAAGACATATCTCCTGATGAGACAACTATGGCATAGCACGATAATAAAAATAATTTTTCTACTTTTAAAATTTTACTTGATCCATTAAAGACTATCCATTTTCATCAACACTTTTTTTTTTTTTTCAATTTAATACGAAAATATAATTTGATTTATATAGAAGATAGTAAACACATCTAAGCTGATTCTTTCAAACTAACACAACACTCAACAAGTAAGCTAACCGTTAAGGTGTTATACCATTTTTCATATCAATATTTTTTTTTCTGTGCAATTATAAATGTAATTCTCAAATAAAAAGTATTCAATATATAATAGCAAAGAAAACTATATGTGTGAAGTGTGTAAACGTATGCAATAGTCAAACAACATGCAATAAGTTGTGATTTAGCATGTGGTACACTTAACTTAAAATGCTAACACGCATAAAGTGGCTAATAGTAACATCATTTGATGCATGCATAACAACCAAATTGTTACTATATCACAACCAGTCACATGAAATTACATTAGCACTACGAAAAAAACTACAGTCATGACGCACCACTACAACCATACTCACGTAACCCAATAATAAAAGTAAACTTGGCAATTTTTGAGTACTATACACCTTTTATATCATTTTTTTTAAAAATTAATGAGTTATATGAAAATTATTATTTTTAAGTATTACTTCACTTATTATAAGTAATGGGTACTAGTAGGGGCGTGAAACACACCGCTACTTACACTCGCAAGTATACGAGGTCTAAGTTTTAATATAGTGGATCTTGAAGATAGGATATCATTCCCACAGAGAAAAGTGTGAATAATTGAATACTACAATTTATGTAGTCTCATGTTATCCTGACGATGAAAGACATGATTTAAAATTAAACTAAGCTAAACTACAATTAGTGGGTTAATCTTAACTAAGTTGATTAATTAGGGATTGATTTTGTTCATTTAATACATGTTTGATTTCGTTTAGTTAACAATAACAGAGTTTAGGTATCCGACAATCTCGGTTTGTAAACTTCTCCGCCACCTCTTCCGAGTGTAAGACAAGGGAATACGCGACTTCGTGTCGACGAAGAGGTCCCCCTCAATGTCTTAACGACTCTAGGACGCGTGAGTCTTGACCCAACGTCATTGATTGCACACTTACTAACGCCCTCCAGGGTCGTTAGGTCGTAACGATGTGTTTACCCTAGTCTGAATCCAGGGTTACCTCTCCCGAGTGTCAAACCCTAGATTCTCAAATCCAATCCTAACACCATTACAAACATACTAAGATCATCATCAAATGATAAACACAATCGGATTTAAAACAACAACCGTTAAAGAAACGTATATTAAACCAAACGAGTATTTACACAACTACATCTTTCCCTAACTAATCTTTAATTAAACTAACATATTCTTAGCCAATACAACATTAAATCAAGAGGAGATCATCAATATAAACAATAAACATTAAGTACAAAGATGGAAACAAGGGAAGAAAAGCTAAATCTCAAAGTGGAGTAGTCCATTTTCGCCAAAGAACAATCCTCCCGAGCTTCCTCTTCTCCATTGATGAACTTCCTCTTCTAGCTCTTCAAGATATGGCCAAGAACACTTCCTAAAACTAATCTAATCTACTTCCTAAATTATCTAAACCTAACTAAGGTGGAAGGAGTTCTCCAAATATCAACTGGGGCCTCCTCTCACGTCTAAGTTTTTGAGGTTTGGGGGAGAAAAGGGTTTAATAGGAAAAGTTTGGAAAATATCTTCAAAATATCTAAAAATAGATATTTCTGGGCAGAGTATTACCGCCTAGGCGGTGGCTTAAGTCGGTTAAGTTTCTGTTGGATCTTCGCCTAGGCGGTGGGTTCTCCGCTTTGGCGATGGTTGCTGGCATAACAATCTATCGTTTTCTCGCCTAGGCGGTGGGTTCTCCGCTTTGGCGGTGGTTCAACCCTTTAACACTCCAACATTTTGCCTCTTTTCCGCTTAGGCGGTGGTCTTCATTCACCGAAACCCTGTTTTTCACATTTTGTTCACCGTTTCTCTACCGTTTTCACTTGTTTATCGCCCTTTAATGTCCCTTCACCTGTTTTACACTAAAACAAACTAAAACAAAATTAAATATAACTAAAACACTTAAAAACTAACAAATTCGGTTCCGAAATAGATAGGTATTTCACACCTATCAATACCCCAAAATTTAGAATTTTGCTAGTCCTCGAGCAAAACACTAATACTAAATTAAACTAACTAATAAACTAACCAACTAAAAATGAAAAACTAAACTAACACTAAAGAAGTATATGCATGTAAATATAAAGTTCACTCTAAAGGACCAATTTGTTCCTCCCTCAACATCCCTAAATTTGATCAAGTTCGGGAAGTAACCCACACCAAGTGGTGTTCTAGAATTTCAACTATCAATATCAATAAAAACCATTCTAGATCCATTTGAAGTGTGTGTGTGAGAACTCATATGAGTAACTAGTCAAATACTGGATTCGATTATTCAATCATTAAGCTCATAACTTAAACCGTTGAAGGATTCAGGAAAACCATACGCTTGATTGGAGTCTACTATCCACTAATGTAGGCTCGGATATTCACAGAAATCAATAGGGCTTGGTTTGGCTTTGGAGAACGACCACGGGTATCACAGGAATAAAAATAGCAAATCGGTTTAATTGATCGATACTCGAGGTAAAATCTCTTGTCGCTATTCTCTCTCATGACCCCCACATTCTTAAAATACAACTTTGAATAAGAAACGAAGATCTTTGTATTCACTTGTCGAAAGAGAAGAAAATGAAAACTATAATCTCGTTTTTTTTTTTTTTTTTAATTAAAAAAAAAAACCCAATAACATATTCCTAAATTAATTCAAATTATTATAGTTTTAGGAGAGTGCAAAAAGAAGTTAGAGAAACACTCCCCTAAACTTATTCAAATTTATAAAATTTTAGGAATATGTAAAAAGAAATGATAGAAACATACCCCCACACTTATTTTAGGAGCGTGCAAAAAGAAATACGAAAGTGACAAGTGAATACACTAATACCGAATTAATAAAAATTTATCAGAAACTCTACCACTCACTTGATTTCACTCAATTTTGAAAATTAGGCTTAGCGACATTTGGTTTAGGAAAAATTTAAATGAAAAGAGTATTTGAACGTTTTCAGAATTGATTACGTTATCGGCTTCGACAGGGGAAATAAGGAATGAAAATTTTCAGGTTAGCTACAATGGTTCAAGAGAAAAAATGACGGCCTAAATCACGTCTCCGGAATTACCTTACCTAGGATTCTGCCTCAAGTTTTCCCCAAATCAAGTTCTAGTTTCCTCATTTTCTATCATGAGCTTAATATCGAATAATCAGCGTCTAATCGTTTAGATAATTATACATTGAGTTCAAATGTCGTGAGATTTTAGGATCGAGATAATTTTTACCCAATCGACATGTTAAGCACACAAAACACACAAGGAAGGTATTACCCCCGACCTCAATATGCAATTAGGGGATAATTCTCATCATCGGGTCTTGGCCCAAATGAACTCAACATCTAAACATGCAAACACAACTTTATACACACACAATTCTAAACTAAATCTAATACTAACATACATAATTTAATCTAACACTAAACATGCAAAAACAAAAATTAAACTAAACTAAACTAAAAAATTTAAAAACTAAAACATTCATAATAAAATACATACATAAACATAATTTTGTACAACAAAAATTTTAATGGTTCATCATTTTCTACAAAAAAATCAAAATTGATGAACATCCACTAAACTATCATCCATTCCATACCATCCAGGCCTAAACATGGTAGTGTTCCAACATCAGCGAACCCAATGAAAATGGATGAACATCCACTAAACTATCATCCATTCCATACCATCCAGGCCTGAACATGGCAGTGTTCCAACATTAGCGAACCCAGTAAACATATAGCATGCATGCATACAAAATGGTTTGAACACATACCTAGGGAATAAAACTTATTCCCTATTGTTCACCTGATGAGAAAATTCCTCTCCACCACTATCACGTCGGAATGGAAATTGTGACGATTGCAAAAAATACGGCGGCAATACCGAAGTGGTCGCACATGAACCTGTGGATTTGACCTGGCGCGCACACTAATCACAACGTTTCAACAAAATATGAACAATGTAGCATGCAATTTTGTTTCACACAATTTAACAATCCATAGAAACTAAGTTATCACCAAAAATCAAACCAAAATCCCAAAGTGATATAGAAAATCATGAAAATGGGATTGAAAATTGATTTGTGGTAGATGATTTGGGGTGGAAATCACAAATTTTGGTAATGGAAGGATGATTTTTTGTAGTATTGGAACGGTTTGGAAGTGAGGCTTTAGAGAGAAGGTGGAGGTTTTGGGAGAAGGAACCTTGCGATTTTCAATTTTGAACGAACGGGGGCTGTTTTAACTGCAGAAGGTCCACCGCTTAGGCGGTGGAGCCCTTTCTTTTAAAAGAAACCTTTTTGACAAAATTCCGCCTAGGCGGTGGTTTTTCCGCCTAGGCGAAGTTATACTAGTGTGAAAACTCAACCAACTGCACTATTTCCGCCTAGGCGGTGGAGCGTGTTTTGAAAATTTGTTGCACCCTGTATTTTACTACCTAAGCAGTGGTTCACCGCTTAGGCGGTGGACTGTTTTTTGCTGAAAAACACACAACCTGTATTTCTACCGCCTAAGCGATGGTTCACCACTTAGGCAGTGGGCCTGCAGCTCCTACTTTCATGTTTTTCTCAAATTTTCAAAATATGGCTCCACCCCGTACGTTTTCACTTCGTTTGTTCAACGTGTTTAAACGTGAAAGATTTCCCCAAGCGTCCACACTCCTAAATTCACTTCCGAACACGTTCCAAAGCCATTCTGGCTTCCAAAAAGAATAAATAATCTAATAAATAGTAACAAAAATCGGGTAATTTAATACCCTGAGTTTCATTTCAAAAACAATTACGCTTGCTTTACCGTCCCCAGCTAGACTTTCATGTTGCCAAGTATTTTTTACCAAAATTCCCCATAGACAAGGAATTTGAGCTCAAATGCTCAGTCGAATCAAGATCATGGCTTAAAGTCGGCTTCTCCTCTCAGTCTTTATCATTTGCAATAAGCTCAATCTCGGGATTGAGAATTAAGAATTTCAATCTTCTTCATCATTTCTCGCACCGCTTGATCTCATTAACACAATGAAACAAAAATAAAAATTAAAAACAAAACAAAAATAAATGTCAGGATTAACAATCGACCACTTAGTCGCAATATCAACTTAGAATTCACACTAATCCCCGGTAACGGTGCCAAAAACTTGGTGCGTTGACGGGACTAGAATACGATACATTTGATTTTCCTATTTAAAACTTAAGTCCTGAGCCGTTACCGCGTATTTTTGGCTATATTCAGTAAAATTCACACTAATCCCCGGCAACGGCACCAAAAACTTGGTAGGGGCGTGAAATACACCGCTACTTACACTCGCAAGTATACGAAGTCTAAGTTTTAATATAGTGGATCTTGAAGATCAGATATCGTTCCCCCAGAGAAAAGTATGAATAATTGAATACCGCAATTTATGTAGTCTCATGTTATCCTGACGATGAAAGACATGATTTAAAATTAAACTAAGCTAAACTACAATTAGTGGGTTAATCTTAACTAAATTGATTAATTAGGGATTGATTTTGTTCACTTAATACATGTTTGATTTCGTTTAGTTAACAATAATGGAGTTTAGGTATCCGACAATCTCGGTTCATAAACTCATCTGTCACCTCTTCCGAGTGTAAGACGAGGGAATACGCGACTTCGTGTCTACGAAGAGGTCCCCCTCAATGTATTAACGACTCTAGGCCGCGTGAGTCTTGACCCAACGTCATCGATTGCACACTTACTAACGCCTTCCTAGGTCGTTAGGTCGTAACGATGTGTTTACCCTAGTCCGAATCCAGGGTTACCTCTCCAGAGTGTCAAACACTAGATTCTCAAATCCAACCATAACACCATTACAAACATACTAAGATCGTCATAAAATGATAAACACAATCGGATTTAAAACAACAACCGTTAAAGAAACATATATTAAACCAAACGAGTATTTACACAACTATATCTTTCCCTAACTAATCTTTAATTAAACTAACATATTCTTAGCCAATACAACATTAAATCAAGAGGAGATCATCAATATCAACAATAAACATTAAGTACAAAGATGGAAACAAGGGAAGAAAAGCCAAATGTCAAAGTGGAGTAGTCCACTTTCACCAAAGAACAATCCTCCCGAGCTTTCTCTTCTCTATTGATGAACTTTCTCTTCTAGCTCTTCAATATATGGCCAAGAACACTTCCTAAAACTAATCTAATCTACTTCCTAAATTATCTAAACCTAACTAAGGTGGAAGGAGTTCTCCAAATATCAACCGGGGCCTCCTCTCACGTCTAAGTTTTTGAGGTTTGGGAGAGAAAAGGGTTTAATAGGAAAAGTTTGGAAAATATCTTCAAAATATCTAAAAATAGATATTTCTGCGCAGAGTGTCACTGCCTAGGCGGTGGCTTAAGTCGGTTAAGTTTCTGTCGGATCTTCGCCTAGGCGGTGGCTGCTGGCATAACAATCTGTCGTTTTCTCGCCTATGTGGTGGTTTTCTCGCCTAAGTGGTGGTTCAGCCCTTCAGCATTCCAACATTCTGGCTCTTTTCCGCCTAGGCGGTGGAACTTCCGCCTAGGCGATGGTCTTCATTCACCGAAACCCTATTTTTCACATTTTGTTCACTGTTTCTCCACCGTTTTCACTTGTTTATCGCCCTTTAACGTCCCTTCACCTGTTTTACACTAAAATAAACTAAAACGAAATTAAATATAACTAAAACCCTCAAAAACTAACAAATTCAGTTCTGAAATAGATAGGTATTTCACACCTATCAGGTACCATAACCCACACCTAGGGTAGTCGCAAACCTACTCTGATACGCCCAAGGCCGGGCATGACGGGGGCCCAGGGTGGGATGTGACAATCTGTCTTTTCGTCCATTTTATTGTTCATACATGGATCATCCATATTTTTGAGGTAGCCAAACAATTTCACATTCAGCTAAGAAGCCTTCTTGTTGATTGATGTAAATATATTTATCTATGTTTTATTGAAAAAAGTCTTCTTATATCCATCTAGCAAATTTCATAGTCATGAAATATGGTAATAGCCAACAAGATCCTAATGTGGAGACCAACAAAAAGGTCTCCACATAGTCAACCTCTTGACACTAAGCATATCCTTTCGCCACCAATCTTGCTTTGAACACTTCCATATCATAATTTGAGTCTAGTTTTCTCTTAAATATCCATTTTCACCCAATGGAAATGATTTCGTCAAGTGGATCCATAATTGTCTAAAATTAATTAGCCTACATGGAGTCAATTTTCGATATCATTGCTACTTTTCACTAATTGTTGTTGATGTCCAACATCGCCTCTTTGTAGTTAGCAGGGTCGTTAACTCTCACTAGCTCCTATCTATCCTTCTGTCAAAGATGTCCCAAATATCTATCAGGAGGATCAGAGGTTTCACTCAATCTATGAGAAGTTTGTGTATTGGATGTATTTATTTTTATTAGCTCCACACTTCTAGTTTGCTCGGCTTGCTCATGTCTAACACTGCTGCCAATTCTATATTTTTTCCAATGTTGGATTTCTTGAGAAACAATTTCTTAAGAATTCAACATATTTAGCAATAAACACCTTTTGTTCCTCTAGATGAGAGAAGTAATATCCTACAATTCTCCTAGGATACCACATAAACTAGATAGGGATAAGAAAATCAGGACAACGATGAAAAGTGGAAGAGATGTTGAATCAAGATGATGATCGTGATAAAGATTTAAGAAGATAAACTGGCCCAGGGGTTTTTATACTTGGGGTATATCAAACATAAGATAAATCCTTTCCTATACTCCAATACACAATTGACTCAACTAAGAAAAATACATATGAACTTGGATTTAATTTATGTGGTATACTTATCTTGCTATTACGTGCGTTCCATATGCTAAACATGTCTAAAATAGAGTTGAAGTTCATTAGAATCACAAATTAGAGTTGGTTTTGAAATGGACTTAAAATAGGAAAAATGCATAAACTAATCGATCGAACCTCTCTTCTGCTCAACTGATTGAACTGGTAGTCCTATTATAACATTACTTAGGATTTGATCCCAATATTCAATCAACTGATTTATACAAGTGGTTCAATTAAATAAAGGGCAAATTACCATGTAGATCCTCTAACTATTTACACGTTTCCATATGGTCCAATAAGTTTAGTTTATTTCAATTTAAACCCTCTAAGCATGACTTAGTTTTAAATGATCCTTCTGTCAACCTTTCCATCCAAATGGTATGGAAAAACAATCATAAGCATTGCACATGACACTTCATAAGGGTATTTTGGTCTTTTAATTTTTATTTTTTTCTTTCTTTTTAATTATTTTCTTTTTTATTTCTTTTTCTTTTTCTTTTTTTTCTTTTTTATCTTTCTTCTTCACACCAACCAATCCAAATTTTTCATCATCTCCTCATTAGAAACCCTAATTTTTCCACGATTCTGACTCATCAAGACAACCTTGCCCCTCAACCTCTCTCTATTGCCTATGAAATCCATACAAAACCAAGCCCAAACTTGGTACCCAACAACTTAGATTCACAAAATGAAACCCTGCCTGATATTGCCAAAAATCCCTAGCACGTACAAAAAATCCGTTAGGTGCCAAAGACCTCCACAACCTGCAATAATGACCTGCAAAATCGATTAGCTCAAAGGAAGACTAGTGTGGTGTTGGCCAAAGAACCTCCGGCGTGAGAATAAGTTAGTCTATATTTAAGTGAGAGATCGAGTAATTGAGAGTAAAAATAACATGTTGATACCTTCCCTTTATATAAACTTCTTAATTCGTGTCGTTTTGTTGGTGAAGTCGCCCCCTCCACGATCCTCTCCTATTTGCATGGAATTTACCAGTGATCTTGCCATGAATGGTAAGTCTGTTGCGATTCTCCTCATGCGTAGGGTTGTGGGGTTTTTGGTCTTATCTTTAATTGGCCTTCTAGTGTGGGCTTTATTTATTCTCCATTAAGCATCTTTATAGGGCCTTCTACTATTTATGTATCGGGCCACTTATTATGAGCTGACCTCAAACCCGATAGGCTGGTGTGTTCAGCCCGGAGTAAACACCGGGTTACTTCTTCTGGGTCGAATTATTAACCTAATCCGACCCATCAAGGATTTCAAGCCTCTATTAATTGTGGGCAAGAATTTCTCTCATATCATTTTCCCTCCTGACTTTCATGACGATTTAAAGAAGTGAGATGAAAGATCACCTTTCTATTCACGTAAGTTCTTGACTTCATCCAATTTTTTGATTGTATAGTTGTGTGTGCTCGATTTTTAATTTTTGTTATTTTGTTTAAAATCATGACGTTGAGTCCATCAAACATTTCGGCGGAGGTTGGTTTGTTGTCGACTCTCCTTTAGGACAGATGACGTCTCCCAAAGCCCGTCAGTCCATCGATTCCCCAGTTAAGTGGGGAAATCATGGTGTTAGTACCTTTAAGGAGGAATGACTTGAGCCATTCCGAGAAAAATACAATATTCCTTCATCAATTTCAATTAGGGTTTCATTTGGGGATGAACGTCCATATAGCACTAAAGAAGATTAAATATTCCTCTTTGTTCGAATATGGACTTAGGCTTCCCCTTACCCCCTTTCTTTGCAACATCTTTCATCAATTAGAGATCACTCCAGCCCAGTTAGAACCTAACGGATTCTGTCATATCATGGGGGCTTTAGCTCTTTTTTGGATAAACAATGTTCCCCTTACCATAGGAATGATTTGGAGTGTCAGTTCCCTCAAATTTCTTTACAATATTGGGAGATACTATTATTTAGCCATCAACAAGTACTCATTCTTTACCCACCTTCCTACTGCAGTGAAAAGAGGTTGGTAGAGGCGATACCTCTTCTTCAAGGGTAATTGAGAGTTTTCCTATGATGAGATAGGGTTGCTTCCAGTCGTACTGAAGCACTTTAACTTCCCAAGTAATTTTATTTTCCTTTGTCTTTTGTAATCCAAAATTGTAAATTTCACTTTGGTGGTGTCCTTATATTTTCCTGGGTTATTTTGTGCAGGCGAAGGTGCCTACAAGAGTTTTCTCCATACACCTAAGGTTGAGAACGAACTGAAGAAGCTCCTGGTCCCACCAGAAGAGAGATCTTGTAAAGTCCTCACCTTCGACCCATTTGAACCACCAAAGATGGACGCATCATGAGTCAGTTGTCTACATGATTCGGCTTTGGGAAAGAGAAAGAGAGCACCCAAGAAGACCTCTCAGCCATCTCGACAACTAGCTTCTAAGCCAATTGCAGCTTGTCTAGTAGCTTCTCAATCCCTAGAAACTCGGCTCATTCTTTCGACGTCGTAAGACTTTGACGACTCTCAACTACTGAACAGGAAACGTCATGTGGTGGTTACCAGTCCCCAACAAACAAGTTCTAGTTCCAACCAAAAATCGGGGGCTGGAACTCGTTACCCGTGCGATTGGGACCCCATAATTCGTACCCCAGAGTCTGCCACAACCAGCATTCCTCCACCTCCTCCTACTTCCACAGCTTCTAGTTAAGGTATGTTTGCTTCTCCGAGAAGTCGTGGTATGTCTTGTGAGTAGATATATCATCTATTGAAAGAGGCGGGCCCTTCAATCCCAAATCGCCTAGAGATTTTTGATAATGCCATCCAGACTTTGTTTGAACCGTCTTGGGATAGGAGTTGGCCCAAGATTGGTAGACGTAGCCGTGCAGACCTATTTCGAATACTCATTTGCACACTTCTCTAGGTAATCTTATATTCTTTGGCATGTGTAAATTCTTTAAAGTTGGCTTATGGATTTCAGATCGAAACCAAAACTTTTTTGCAGAGCATCCTCTTATCTTCTGCGTTGGCAAGAAGCTCAGACGATATGGTTGAGTTGGATACTAAACTTATGCATCAGCTGACAGAGTCAAGTCAACTGGAGGAGGACCTTCGCGTTCTTTAAGAGCATAAGGTTTCTCTTGAGACTGATTTGGCAGTAGCAAAATTATCTAGGGAGAAATTTGAGGTTGATCTGCATGTTGCCTGTTGATCATAAGATTTTGATGAACAATTTAATGTTGATGTTTTTGGTGGAACTAACGTGTTTATTGAGTGTTTCAGTTTAAAAAGTTCCAGACGGTATCATGAAGTAATTATAAAGGATGTAGAGACAATGCATGGACAATAACATCATGAAGAAATTGTGAAAGATGCAAAGATGAATACTAAGAGATTGAAGATTTCGAAGAATCTAGGTGAAAACAACTCTAATATATTTTTACTCTTAATGTATCTGGTCGCCGCAAATTAAGGCACTGCCACTTTCATTGCAAGCGTACGGATCAAATTTTAGTATAGTGGACCTTTCGGTCGGGTATCGTATCCACAAGGATTGGTTGAGATTACTATCGAGTACTGTGTTTATCATAATCTAATTTTATCTAGGCGACTATAAATAGAATTGAATTAATTACTAATACTAAACTAAAATACTAATTAAGTTAACTATACTATAAATACTATATTAAGATTGTTTAGGGGAGTAGATTGCCTAGGGATTAACTTTATTTACTCAAATGCGTTTGGTTTCGTTTTAGTTAACATTAACGGCGTTCGGCGTATCCAACAATCTCGGTTCGTAAACTCCCTCGCCACCTCTCCCGATTGTAAGACAGGGGAATACGTGACTTCGTGTCAATGTCAAAGTCCCCCTCAACATCTTAACGACTCTAGGTCACGTGAATCTTGCCCCAACGTCATCAATTGCACACTTTCTAACGCTCTCCTGAGTCGTTAGATTGTCGTGTTGTGTTAACCCTAGTTCGAATCCAGGGTTACCTCTCCCGAGTGTCAAACTCCGTATTCTCAATATATCTAAACTAACATATAATCATAGAAACATGGCAACACAATCAAAATTATAAGGAACAACCAATAAACGAAACACAAATTTAAGCAAAACTACATTTTCATAAATAATACGTTAATTTCTATTACAATTTATGTTTAGCCAATTGCCATAACCATGTATGGCATAAACATGCTCAACAACTACCAAAATGAAGAAAACAAAGAGAAGAAACGAGCGACTTAGCCGATATCCGAAGAAATTGCGCTAGAACCGTTGATAGATTGCTTCCTCGTTCATCTTCCACCTCAGGTTGAGAGCTCTCCCTCAAAATCCCTAATCCTAACCCTAAAATATGGATTAAGTCCTTAAGGGCCAAAGAGGTCTGAAGAGAGGAGGAGAGAATGGTTTAAATAGGCCAACAAATATCTAACACTGTGCATAGGCCACCACCTAAGCAGTGGGCTGTCAGCTTGAATTGGTTTTTCTCTACTTCTTCACCGCCTAGGCGGTGGTCTGGACACCTAGGCGACGGCTTCTTTCATATTTTTGCCTCCTTGCTTATATTTTCACCGTTCTCCGACCTTTCTTGATACGAATTGATCGTTTATGCTCTGATTTCATACCTTATCACCCCACCCACCTATTTTAATACAAAGAGAATAAAAATATATTAAAATGTATCAAAAACGTAATAAACGTACTACAAAACTAACAAATTCGGTGTGAAAATATATAGATAATTTACACCTATCAAATACCCCTAAACTCAAAATTTTGTTAGTTCTCGAGCAAAACACCCATACAATACAAGAAAATATACAAACTAATTACAAAATTGAAAACTAAAAACGAAAAATATTAAAAACAAAAATGTGTAAGTTTTGATTATCATCTACCGGCCGAAAGATTTTTCTCTTATCGGCCCCCAATCCTATCAAGTTCAAGCATAAATCACACCATGTGGTATTCTAGAATTTCAACGTTCAAAAATAGTAAGCGTCATTCTAGATCCTATTTTAAGTGTGTGTGATTAAACTCAAATATACTACTATACATTGATTAGATGGGATTATTCGTCAATATAATTCATGACTAAAACCTTTAAGTTATAGGGAATCCATATGCCTGACCCGGGATCTATTCTCCACTAATGTAGGCTCGAAGGTTCATGAAGATCAGTAGGGCTTGGTTTGGTTTTGGAATAATGGCCAAGGGTATTTTGGAATAGAAAATAGGTTAACATCATTAACTTAACATTACCCGAGGCACATCGCTTGGCACTCTCACACTCGAAACACCATAGTTTAATTAGAAACAACCCTGAACAATACAATTAAGAACGTAGTACTCACTTGTTAACAAGAAATGTAAAGATTTTTTTTTTCTTCATAACACACCCCCAAACTCATTGGAATTTCTACAATTTTAGGAAGGTGCAAAAAATGGTTAAGTAAAACACCCCAAAATGTATTCGAATTCTTACAACTTTAGGAATGTGCAAAAATATGAACGACTAACGACAAGCGAGTACTCGAATATCGAAAAATTAGAATTTTGGCCTAAACCCAATCGCTCACATCAAGTAGCGAAATGCTAACTTGACTTACTCAAATTGTGCCTTCAGTTTAGCGATGTAGGTTTGATAAATGTTCAGAATTGAAACGGCTTTTAGGCTTCGACAGGGTAATGATATATCATGGTAGGCTTAAAAAGGCTCAAGCGATCAAATGAATGCCTAAATCATATCTCCTAAACAACCTCGCCTAGGATTTTTCCTCGAATTTCCCCCAAATCAAGTTCTAGAATCCGTATTGTCATGAAATTGAGTGAAGGATAATCAGTTTCAAATCAATTAGATAGTGTTATATTGAGTTTACGTGCTCGTGCATTTAGTACCTACAATAACTTTTACTAAGACGATACGTTAAGCACACAGAATACACATGAATGAGGTTTACGCTCGACCTCAAAACAACCAGGGGACAGAATCATCATCGGGTAAAGGCCCAGATGACGTCAAAACTCATCACAAAACAACAATTAAACTAAACAATCTAATCTTAAACAAGCATACATACGATAAAAACAGTAAAACTTAACTAATAACATAAACACATACTAAAACATACTACACAGCACCACCAACTTAAAACAGGTGATGTCCAAAACGAGCCATCAGCAATCCCAATGACAGTATATAGCATGATATTGAAGACGGGGGTTTAGAACACGTACCTGGGAAGCGAGAGGATCTCGCCTCCAACTCAAATTGATGGAGATGGATCTAACTTATTTTTTTCCCTGGGTTGCCTCCCAAGAAGCACTTGGTTTAATGTTCTTGGCCCGACACATGCCCTCAAGACTGGCGAGATGTTTCAATGAGAAAAACGCAAGAGTACCTGTTGATCTAACATTTTCAAGCATCCTGTAGGAAAACAAAAACAAAACTAGAAATGAAAATTATATACAAAAGAAATGTCTAGATTAAAATCAAGTTATTTACTCACAATATCGATAACAATCAACAAAACAATCCCCGATAATCGTTACCAAAAATTTGGTCGCGATCGTCGAAAACTGTATTCGACAAACCAATCCTTGGCAACGGCGCCAAAAACTTGGTGGCCACAAATTAAGGTGCTGCTACTTTCACCGCAAGCGTACGGATCAAGCTTTAGTATAGTGGACCTTTCGATCGGGTATTGTATCCACAGGAATTGGTTGAAATTACTATCGAGTACTGTGTTTGTCATAACCTAATTTTATCGAGGCGACTATAAATTGAATTCAATTAATTACTAATACTAAACTAAAATACTAATTAAGTTAAATATACTATAAATACTATATTAAGATTGTTTAGGGGATTAGATTGCCTAGGGTTAACTTTATTTACTCAAATGCATTTGGTTTCGTTTTAGTTAACATTAACGGCGTTCAGCGTATCCGACAATCTCGGTTCGTAAACTTCCTCGCCACCTCTCCCAAGTGTAAGACAGGGGAATACATGACTTCATGTCAATGTCGAAGTCTCCCTCAACATCTTAACAACTCTAGGTCACGTGAGTCTCGTCCTAACGTCATCGATTGCACACTTTCTAATGCCTTCCCGAGTCATTAGATTATCGTGTTGTGTTTACCCTAGTCCGAATCCGGGGTTACCTCTCTCGAGTGTCAAACCCCGTATTCTCAATATATCTAAACTAGCATATAATCATAGAAGCATGGCAACACAATCGAAATTATAAGGAACAACCAATAAACGAAACACAAATTCAACCAAAACTATATTTTCATAAATAATACGTTAATCCCTATTACAATCCATGTTTAGCCAATGTCCATAACCACGTATACAAAGTAAAATGGCGTAAACATGCTCAACAACTACCAAAATGAATAAAACAAAGAGAATAAACGAGCGACTTAGCCGATATCTGAAGAAATTGTGCTAGAACCGCCAATCGATTGCTTCTTTGTTCATCCTCCACCTCGGGTTGAGAGCTCACCCTAAAAAATCCCTAATCCTAACCCTAAAATATGGACTAAGGCCTTAGGGGCCGAAGAGGTCTGAAGAGAGGAGGAAAGAAGGGTTTAAATAGGCCAAAAAATATCTAATACTGTGTAGAGGCCACCACCTAGGCGGTGGGATTCACCGCCTAGGCATGGTGGGTATGTCGGTTAAGGTTCGCCACAGTGGTGGAGAAAGCGATGGAATGGGAAAACTTTCTGCTGGATTTCTGCTTAGGCGGTGGGCTATCAGCTTGAATTGGTTTTTCTCTACTTCTTTACCGCCTAGGCGGTGGGCTTCTTTTAGATTTTTGCCTCCTTGCTCATTTTTCCACCATTCCCCAATCGTTCTTGATACGAATTGATCGTTTATACTCTGATTTCATACCTTTTTGCCCCATGCACCTGTTTTAATACAAAAAGAATAAAAACATATTAAAATGTATTAAAAACATAATAAACATACTCAAAAACTAACAAATTCAGTTTGAAAATACATAGGTAATTTACACCTATCAGTATCCTGATTAAGATCACACACGACACAAAAATGATTTTATGATTATGTGTGTTTTTAATAGGATCCTAATTAGCTAACATATTTACTCCAATGTGTAATTGAAGAAGAAATATTTATTTAAGAAATATAAAAATTGAATTTAAGGATTTAGTGGAGTTAACCGAGGAACGAAATCGGTTAAAGGGGCAAAAATGTCGAAGAAATTTAGTAGAAAATTAATTAAGGAAAGGTGTTCCAGCAGGGTCGGTCAACCGATTAGCATGGATCGGTCAATTGATGGAATGAAGCTAGGAAGAATATTCAGTCCCTGAATTGTTTGGTCGATAGGTAGGTCGACTTATGAAAGTGACACAAACTCTCTGAAACTCTAGGTCGACAGGACTTATGGTTAAAAGATGAACTTTCTGAATCGTTAGGTCGACAGGTAAGTCGACTTGTGAAACTCTCTGAATCGTTCGGTCGACAGATACTTAATAGGCGATCGACTTATGGAGAAGATATTTTGGCTTGGGCTATGTCCTGAATTGGGCGGTCGATCGATGGGTGTTGGTCAGTTAACCGATAGCCAGTTTCAGGAATTGAGGATTTCATGGTTTTGATCCAAAAAGTAGCCGTTACTAGCCATTTTGTGGTTGAGATATGCGAGATATCTTAGAGATCTGATAGATTTTGAGTTATTTAGTTAATATATTAATATCCCTATAGATATGGTTCAAGTATTTTGGATATTTCTCAATTTGCTTTATGTTATTCTTTCTATCTTATCTAATTAAGATTGAGTAAAAGTTTGAGGGACTAAATTGAATGTTTTGAAAGCTATAATTAAGTCAAATATACCTAAAATAAAATATAATGATATATGGGGTCTATAGGTTCTTTTTAGATACTTATCATTAGCTGTTGGAAGACTTATTTCAATTCCCTATATATAGGCCTGCGGATTTCACATAATAGATAAGATATCAAGAACTAAGTGTTCGTGAGCCATTCTGAGAGTTATCATTCTATCAAGAACCTTGATTTCATGAGCTTTCTGAGAGTCATCCTTCTGAGATTATATTGAGCAATTAATTAAGAGATTTTTCCTTGAGAAAAAGTGTTGTGAATTTTGGCGTCACCGATCTAAGCTTTGTCATGATTCAATCTTCATTCTTTCGATGATGTTCTGGTGAGATTGTTTCAAACTTTAATTCTTTGTTGTGATTAAATATTATTTTGCTTGCTTGGATTTTTAAATATTGTGAAATCATTTTTTGAACTTTAAATTGCATAAAAATATTTTAAAACGATTTTTTGTAAAAATCTGATTACGTACTTATTTGTGTGTCACTCATATCTATTATAATCAGATTTTTATGTTTTTCTGTTGAGATCGTCCCAAACATATTCTTAATTGAGCTTATTGTTATGATCACTTGCTTGGTTAATTGATTGTATGAAAAATCGTTTCTTAACTTTAAAAGCATAAAAAAAAACTTTTAAAACGATATGTGTGATAATCTGATTACGTGCTCAATTTTGTATTACCCGCATTAATTTTAGGGATTAGAGGTCCCAAGATTCAAAAAATAATTTTCTAAGGACCATCTCATGTGTAAAAAAATAACTGTTACAGGACTTTATAAAATGGTGTTTTATGGGATGGGACTTTTGGGATAATTTTCCTTAATTTTATAATCAGATTTTATATTCCTCACTTAATTCTATCACTAGTAATTATCGGGACATTAATCGAGTTTAAATTAATTTGAGGTGGTAAAAACTTCGAGTAAGGAGAACTTGTCAATTTATTGTAATTGGTGAGTTGTGTGTCGGATTAGATACTATTGGGAGTGTTTAATCAATGGTAGTTTTGGGTTTCAATCTCTTCCGGTAAAGAAATTGATGTTTGATCTTTACCTAAGTACAAAAAGTTAGGTTACTTTTTTTTCGTTGAAAAGAGCTTAAGTGTGGTTCTTCCTGATTAGGATTAATTGTGAGTGATTTGTAAAGGTTTCATCCTTACCTAGAAAAATGATAGTTCGAATGTTTCTATAAGGTTTAATTTTTAAGCCTAAGGTATAAAAAGAATTAGGACGTGATTCACCCTGTAATAGAATTAGGTTAATCTTTAGCTTGTGAAAATATAATATTATTCTTGAGCATGGGTAAAAGAAAAGGTTATTCCTGAGTCTGGAAATTTTTTTTTTGTAAAGGTTGATTCTAAGCCTGCGAAAAGAATCATTTTTGTAAGGATTTAGTTCCTACCTGTTTAAAGGAATCTTAGTGGTTTAGTAGGTGCGAATCTCCGTGGGGCTCAGAGGACTGGTTTTGTAAGACCTAAATCGTAGAACGTACATCATAAATAGTTGCACTTTAGAGTATTGGGAAATTTCAAGGTAAAAAATTTATTGATTAAAACTCAAATAAAAAATTATGGGTCAAATTGCAAATTTAAAAAGATTATTCTCAACTTGGGATGCGAATTGCCAATTAAAATCTAAAATTGAAATTGTTAGGGATCAAATTACAATTTTAGAAACTCATAAATGTTGAATTGAACTCAAAAAGAAGACTTTAAGAAATTAGTGGGGGGAAAGAGTAATTTAACAAAAGTTTTTTAAACACACACATATATATATACACGCATACGTTCGTGCGTGTGAGACCGCTGGAAGGGAGAGAACGGGAGAGGCAACGTGGCAAGCTAGGACCAATTTCTACCGCTTATTTCATGCAATATATACTCACTTATGCATGTGTATTGATAAAAAAAAATCTCTATTAAATCTGAAATTTGATAAATTCTAGAGAGAAAGAGAGGACCAGAGCAAGGGAGGGGTCATCGAACTTCCTTGAATCGGCATTCCTCCGGCAGGGTGGTCATGGCTATTACTCATATGCGTGATCGTGTGGATATCGTCGTCAGTTTCAGGGGAGAGTGAAGGTGGTTTGGCTGGTGGGATGGTTCATCGACGGCGTGACGGGTGCGTTCTTAGCATCGTCGGTGAGCGAACGTTGGGTTCGGTTGTTCAGTTTGTCGACGATCTTCGATCTGGTGAGTATTTATGCGTATTTATTTGATCATTCTAGTGGGTGGGTGTGTCCATGCATATGTATGTGATCGGCGGTAGGATCACCGGTAGGTTTCGGTTTCGTCTGACGGTGGCGTTTCGACGGAGTGTATGTGTTTCTGATTCTTATTTCGTGTATGTGTGTGTTGCTTCGACTGCATGCGTGTGTGATCGTCGCCACGGTGCGGCCAACGGTGTGTGTCACCTCTACGGCAGTGCATGTGTGTATGCGTCCTCTGTTTTGGTTTAATACTGTAGAATGTGGGTATGTGGGAGTGTTGTTTGGATCGTCGTCCATCAACCCTCGACGATCGTGTGTGGGCGTTCTGATTCGGTGTTGTGCATGTGTGTATTTTGCTTTGTTCGGCAGGCGACCGTGCGAGTGGGTGGGTGTGCTCAGCGTCGTCAACGTGTGTGTGTGCTCCAGTGTATGTCTATGTGTTTTGATTTGTGAGTGTGATCAAGTGTAAGGTGGTTGGCGGTGAGGGAGAAGTAGTGAAAGAGAGAGTTTTCGGTGGTGTGGGTGTGGTGAACGGCCGACGTTGAGGTTGAGCGTGGGGGGTATTGTGTCAGCGGGAACTTCAAACCAAAAAAGAACAGAAGAAAAAAGAAAGAAAGAAAGAAAAAAAAAGAGGAAAATTTGTACAGACAACCCCGATAAAAACCAAAAACTCATCTCGCGGCCCGTGAACGATTCAGAATGAGTAACGTTTTTCGTTAAATTTATTTTAGTTTATTAAATTAAATTCTAGCACCAAAATTTTGGAACTAGAATAATAAATTTAGGACCGTTCGTATTACTAAATTTTATGCAGTAATTTTTAATGAAATAAAAATTAACCAAAATAATAATTTTCATAAGTGAAATGTGGGAAATGAAAAATTTTGGAACTTAGGATCTGCATTGCACGATTTGATTATTTTGCATAAAATATTAATTTAGGCCCTATCATTATTAGGTTCGCAAACGCCAACACCCCGGTAGGCTTTGGACGGTGCTATTTTGTAGCACAAGAAACGAGGTGAGTGTACTATCTTCTTACCAAACTATTTTCTATATATATGATAACATATGTGTTTACTTACACTACACGATTTCATAAATGATATGGATCAGGCAGGCTTTTGGGGTGAGTTGGTAAAATGAATTTCCGAGGAATTGTGTTAGTTTCTAAAAAGAAGGATCAAAAATAATTTTCATTGGATATGGGTGGTTTATATTTCTCCCCAAAAAGGGTGTGGTTTCTCCCCGAAAGGGGTGTGGATTATATTTCTCTCCGAAAAGGGTGTGGATTATATTTCTCCCCGAAAGGGGTATAGATTATATTTCTCCCCATAAGGGGTGTGAATTATATTTCTCCCCAAAAGGGGTGTGGATATTTCGTAGGAAGGCATTCCTACGGATGTTACGGTACCGTTACAACTCCCAATCGTGAGGTTAAAACGATCACTATGGCTAGTCAGTGTATGTTGTGGTAGAGTGATGGTTTGAGATGTGTGTTTGAGAGGTGGTGTTTTACTTATATTGGGTGATTTATTATTTATTATGGTGATTGGTATGATATTTATACTGGATGGTTTTGAAATGGAACGTATATTATGAAGATTTTTACAAGTTATGTAATGTCTATATGCTTATGCTTGATCCATATTTAAATGTTGTATTATTTAGAATGTATTATTATTTAAAAATATTTTTATTAGGAAGGTAGTACACTCGCAGGTGAAACAGCTAGGAGTCGGTCCCCTACTGGCATTGGGTAGAGTCCGGCGATGGTATAGCGAGAGAGTATTTTGGGAGGTGCTGCCTGAGGCGAACCTAGGAGAGGTTCATTGTTGTTTTATCTTTTGTTGTTATTATAATTCAGGGACGGGTGTGTCCCCAGTTAGAGAAGATGTTTATGGCCTGATTTTGTGGTTGTATAATTATGAATGCATATTGTCGCTTTCTAGTTTGATTTGTCGCTCAAGTGATGTCGTGTCGATGTCACGCCAGCCCCATGGTGACGGGTGTCCGGGGTGGGGTGTGATAATTTTAGTATCAGAGCCTAGGTTATAGGTTCTGTAGACTTAATAGTGTTTGTAGTGTAAAGGATCATGGGATAGGAGACATGCTAGTTGTCTAGTCAGTATAGGACCTTAAGATAAGGTGTCAGTGGGTGATTTTGGTACTCGCGTAGTAGTTAATTCACGTATATTAATTACTGTCATTTTTCTGGTTAGCCTAGTTGGTTGGTTATTGAGTTAAATTTTATTGCAGATAATAGGTATGGAGAGTAGGAGCGAAAGTCTTGGGAGTGTGGGACCCCCGAGGCCAGTGGAACCCCTGGGGCAAGCAGAACCTCAAGAACAGGGTGATAGGTTGCAAGGGAGTTTAGATGCGGTTGAAAGAATTTTACAGGCCGCTGCGCAGCTGACAGAGCAGCAAGCGAGGATTATGAAAAGTCAAAGGGCCCAAAGTGATACTGCCACATCTCAGGCGGTACGATTAAAGAGGTTCAAGGAGTTAGACCCTCCGGCTTTCACCGGGACGGCGGGTCCAACTGATGCGGAGAATTGGATTAAAGGCGTGGGTCATGTATTTGAGGCGATGGGGATTGTCGATGATAGTCGAGTTCCCCTTGTCACTTTTCAGCTGAGGGAGAAGGCCGAGCATTGGTGGGAAGAAATGAAAAGGTTGATTTTCGGTTCTGGCGAGGAGATCACGTGGGGTCGTTTCATTGTCGTGTTTAACAAGAAATATCTTCCTAAGTCTTACTGATTCCATATGGAGAAAGAATTTATAGTGCTGAAGTAGGAAAAGATGACTGTTCAGCAGTACAAAGTCAAATTTGATGTTTTATCTCGTTTTGACCCTGATCTGGTAAAGACGGAAGAGGCGAAATGCAGATGTTTCCGGAAGGGACTTCAGTTAGAGATTCGTTGTAGGTTGACAAGTAAGCAAATTAAGAATTATGTAGAGTTGGTGAATACAGCAAAGCTAGTGGAGAGGGATGTGTAGGAAGCCGCCGAGAGTCGAGAGCAGTACAAAAAGAGCAGATTTGAGTCGCCTAGCAGATTTTTGGGTGGCACTTCACGAGGGGCGGTATCTCGACCGCCAGTTGCTCGAGCCTCATCGTTTAGCTAATCCTTCAAGAGCCGTGGTCCCCGGCAATCATACCCCAGAACAATAAAGTGCATCAGAAACTAGGGTGGGTCCGCAAAGGTATGGGAGGAGTTAGCCGGTTACTCAAATTGGGGGGAAATAGATGTTATCAGTATGGAGCACCTGGTCATTTAGCTAGAGATTGTCCTAGGGGAGGACTGATATACGCATTGTCTGAAACTTGCTTCTATATTTGTGCCTCCTGCGAGCAGTATGGGTAATGCGGGTCCTAGCACTGCCCAAGGGCGTGGTAGAGGATCAGCTGGTAGACCTCCGACGCGAGGCCGTGTTTTTGCCACCACTCGACAGGATGCTCAGGCTACACCTGATATTGTTACAGGTATCATATCATTATATACACGTGATACTCGTGTACTTATTGATCCTGGTTCTAAGCATTCATTTGTTTCGACAACATTCATGATGCATGTAGGGAACTATTGACGGTATAGATCGATAGTGTATTCAAAGACTGTCCGCTTCGAATCGATGATAGGGAACTATTGACGGATCTATTACCCCTGGGTATTCATGATTTCGATGTGATACTAGGTATGGATTTGCTATCTGAATATCATGCCACTGTGGATTGTTTCAAGAAGGAAGTTATCTTTCAAATCGCAGGCGAGCCAGAGTTTGTTTTTGCGGGAAACAGAAATATCACTCCTGGCAATTTGATTTCAGCCCTAGAAGCCAGGAAATTATTGTAGAAAGGATGTCAGGGATACCTTGCGCACCTAATTGACACCAGTCAGAGAGAAGTTGCGATGGCAAATATTCCTATGGTCAGCGATTTTCTCGATGTGTTTCTGAACGAATTGCCAAGGTTGCCAGTAGATAGGAAGATGGAATTCACGATTGAGTTACTTCCAGGCACTGCTCCTATATCAATTCCACCCTATCGTATGGCGCCTACCGAGTTGAAAGAATTGAAGGTGCAGTTGCAAGATTTATTAGACCGTGGGTTTATCAGGCCCAGTGTCTCCCTATGGGGAGCCCCAGTGCTGTTCGTGAAGAAGAAGGATGGAATGTTGAGAATGTGTATTGATTATCGGCAGCTGAATAGGGTAACGGTTCACAATAAATATCCGTTGCCTAGGATTGATGACTTGTTTGACCAGCTCCAAAACGCTAAAGTGTTTTCCAAGATAGATCTTCGATCGGGGTATCACTAACTGAAAGTTAGAGATAGTGATGTGGCAAAAACGGCATTCCATACGAGATATGGACACTATGAATTTTTTGTTATGCCCTTTGGATTGACCAATGCCCCTGTTGCTTTCATGGACTTAATGAATCGTATCTTTCAACCTTATCTAGATCAATTTATTATTGTGTTCATTGACGATATATTAGTTTATTCCCAAAGTAGAGAAGAGCATGCGAAGCATCTCCAGATTGTATTGCAAACGTTGCGAGAGAAGCAATTATATGTGAAATTTAGTAAATGTGAATTTTGGTTAGATTATGTGGTGTTCTTGGAGCATGTTATTTCAGGAGATGGTATTTAGGTATACCCAAATAAAGTTGAAGTTGTTGTTCAGTGGGAAAGACCAAAAAATGTGACCGAAGTTCGAAGCTTTTTAGGATTGGCGGGTTACTATCGACGGTTTGTGCAGGGATTTTCCGTTATGGCTGCCCTGTTGACTCGATTGACCCGCAAGGAATCCAAATTTCAGTGGATCGATAAATGTGAGCAGAGTTTCCAGGAGTTGAAGAGTAGATTGATATCGGCACCAATACTGTCTCTCCCGTCAGAAGGAGGTGGTTTCGTGATTTATAGTGACGCATCACACCAAGGGCTAGGATGTGTTCTGATGCAGCATGGTCATGTAATCGCATATGCATCTTGGAAATTGAAGAACCATTAGCGTAATTACCCAACGCATGATTTGGAGTTGGCAGCAATTGTGTTCGCCCTGAAGATTTGGAGGCACTACCTGTGTGGCGAGACGTGTGAAATATACACCAACCATTAGAGTTTGAAATACTTGTTTACTCAGAAGGAATTAAATATGAGGCAGAGGCGTTGGATGGAGTTGATCAAGGACTACAATTGCACCATCTATTATCATCCGGAAAAGGCTAATGTTGTAGCGGATGCTTTGAGTCAAAAATCGGCAAGCTCGGTCACACACATTCGAGTCGCTCATGCTAACCTGTATGCAGAGTTGAGATCGTTTTGAGTTCAGTTAGCGGTTGGTCAGATGGCAGCATTGCTTGCAACCTTGACTTTGAGGCTGACGTTGATTAACCGCGTTATTGGAGCTCAAAAGTCAGACGTTCTATTGGAGAGGATCCGTGATGAAGTGAAAAATGGTCACAGAACTGATCATCATATCAGGGATAGTGACGAAGCTTTGATGTGTGGAAATAGGTTGTGTGTGCCTAATGACGTCAATTTGAAAAAGGATATCTTGGAAGAGACACATAGCTTAGTGTACGCGATGCATCCGGGGAGCACCAAAATATATCGAGATTTGCGTGAGTATTATTGGTGGATCAAAATGAAATGAGAAATCGCAGAATTTGTTGCCAGGCGCTTTGTTTGTCAGTAAGTAAAGATTGAGCATCAACGTCCAGGTGAGTTGTTGCAACCTCTACCTATTCCAGAGTGGAAGTGGGAGCATATCACGATGGATTTCATTTCAGAATTACCCCGTACTCAAAAGGCGTATAATTCCATCTGGGTGATCATTGATAGGCTTACCAAGTCCGCTTATTTTCTGGCCGTAAAGACGACATTTTCTCTTGAAAAGTATGCCCAATTGTATATCGATGAAATTGTTAGGTTGCATGGCGCGCCGATTTCTATAGTGTCGGATAGAGATCCAAAATTTACTTCGAGGTTCTAAGTCTCCAGACTGCTTTGGGTACCAAGGTAAAATTTAGCACCGCTTTCCATCCTCAGACAGACGGTCAATCAAAGCGTACGATTCAGACAGTCAATCAAAGCGTACGATTCAGACGTTGGAGGATATGTTGAGAGGATGTGTTCTGGAATTTCCTGGTAGCTGAGATGATCATTTGCCGTTGATGGAATTCGCCTACAATAACAGCTACCACTCGGCAATCGAGATGGCTCTGTATGAAGTATTGTATGGTAGGAGATGCAGAACCCTAGTCTGTTAGACTAAGGTGGGTGAACGTAAATTACTGATGTCGGACATAGCCTAGATGACAGCAGACAAAGTAGAGGTAATTCGAGAAAAATTAAAAATTGCTCAGAGTCGACAGAAGAGTTATGCAGACAAGTGCCGGCGGGAGTTGGAGTTCGAGGTGGGAGATCATGTGTTCTTGCGTATTTCTCTATGGAAAGGCATAATGGGGTTCGAAAAGAAAGGGAAGTTGAGTCCAAGATACATTGGACCATATGAAATTCTAGAGCGGGTTGGCACGACAGCGCATAAACTTGCATTACCGCTAAAGTTGTCTTGACTACATAACGTTTTTCATGTATCGATACTTCGAAAATATGTGTCAAACCCTTCTCATGTGTTGACTTCACAGCCGATTGAGTTGGAAACAGATTTGACCTACGTTGAGGAGCCAGTCCAAATCTTAAGCCATAAAGACCAGGTGTTGCAAACGAAAACGATTCCTTTAGTCAAAGTGTTGTGGTGCAGTCATGCGGTGGAAGAGGCGACATGGGAGCGAGAGGAAGAAATGAAGAACAAATACCCGCATTTGTTCGACTCAGGTAAAAAAATAAATAAATAAAAATAAATAAATTTCAGGACGAAATTTCTTTTAGAAAGGAAGAGTTGTAAGACCTAAATCGTAGAATGTACGTCATAAATAGTTGCATTTTAGAGTATTGAGAAATTTTAAGGTAAAAATTTTATTGATTAAAACTCAAATCAAAAGTTGGGGGTCAAATTGCAAATTTAAAAATATTATTCTCAACTTGGGCTGCGAATTGCTAATTAAAATCTAAAATTGAAAATGTTAGGAATCAAATTACAATTTTAGAAACTCATAAATGTTGAATTGAACTCAAAAAGAAGACTTTAAGAAATTAGATGGGGGAAAGAGTAATTTAACAAAAGTTTTTTAAACACACACACACACACACACACACACACACACACACACACACACACACACACACATATATATATATATATATATACATGCATACGTTCGTGCGTGTGAGACCGCCGGAAGGGAGAGAACGGGAGAGGCAACGTGGCAAGCTAGGATCAATTTCTACCACTTATTTCATGCAATATATACTCACTCATGCATGTGTATTGATAAAAAAAAACCTCCATCAAATCTGAAATTTGATAAATTCTAGAGAGAGAGAAAGGACCGAAGCAAGGGAGGGGTCATCGAACTTCCTTGGATCGGCGTTCCTCCGGCAGGGTGGTCGTGGCTGTTACTCGTATGCGTGATCGTGTGGATATCGTCGTCAGTTTCAGGGGAAAGCGAAGGTGGTTCGGCCAGTGGGGTGGTTCGTCGACGGCGTGACGGGTGTGTTCTTAGTATCGTCGGTGAGCGGACGTTGGGTTTGGTTGTTCAGTTTGTCGATGATCTTCGATCTGGTGAGTATTTATGCGTATTTATTTGATCATTCTAGTGGGTGGGTGGGTGCATGCATGTGTATGTGATCGGCGGTAGGATCGCCGATGGGTTTCGATTTCGTCCAACGGTGGTGTTTCGACGGAGTGTATGTGTTTTTTATTCTTATTTCATGTAGCGTGTGTATGTGTATGTCGCTTCGACTGCATGCGTGTGTGATCGTCGCCACGGTGCGGCCGACTGTATGTGTCACCGTTACGGCAGTGCATGCGTGTATGCGTCCTCTATTTTGGTTTAATATTGTAGAATGTGGGTATGTGGGAGTGTTGTTCGGATCGTCGTCCATCAACCCTCGGCGATCGTGTGTGGGCGTTCTGATTCGGTGTTGTGCATGTGTGTGTTTTCCTCTATTCGACCGGCGACCGTGCAAGTGGGTGGGTGTGCTCAGCATCGTCAGCGTGTGTGTGTGCTCTAGTGTATGTGTGTGTGTTTCGATCTGTGAGTGTGATCAAGTGTAGGGTGGTCGGCGGTGAAGAAGAAGTAGTGAGAGAGAGAGTTTCCGGTAGTATGGGTGTAGTGAACGGTCGACGTTGAGGTTGAGCGTGAAGGGGATTGTGTCTGCGGGAACTTCAAAAACCATCAAACCAGGAAAGAATAGAAGAAAAAAAAAGAATTTTTTTTTTTGCACAAATAACCCCGATAAAAACCAAAAACCCATCTCGCGGCCCGTGAACGATTCGGAATTAGTAACATTTTGGAACCGGAATAATAAATTTAGGACCGTTCGTATTACTAAATTTTATGCAGTAATTTTTAATGAAATAAAAATTAACCGAAATAATAATTTTCATAAGTGAAATGTGGGAAATGGAAAATTTCGGAACTTAGGATCTGTATTACACGATTTGATTATTTTGCATAAAATATTAATTTAGGCCCTATCATTATTAGGTTCGCAGACGCCAACACCCCGGTAGGATTTGGACGGTGCTATTTTTGTAGCACAAGAAAGGAGATGAGTGTATTGTCTTCTTGCCAAACTATTTTCTATATATATATATATATAATGACATATGTGTTTACTTACACTATACAATTTCATAAATGATATGGATCAAGCAGGTTTTTGGGGTGAGTTGGTAAAATGAATTTCAAGATAATTGTGTTGGTTTCTAAAAAGAAAGATTAAAAATAATTTTCGTTGGATATGGGTCGTTTATATTTCTCCCCCAAAAAAGGTGTGGTTTCTCCCCGAAAGGGGTGTGGATTATATTTCTTCCCGAAAGGGGTGTAGATTATATTTCTTCCTATAAGGGGTGTGGATTATATTTCTTCCAAAAAAGGGTGTGGATATTTCGTAGGAAGGCATTCCTACTGATGTTACGGTACCGTTGCAACTCCCAATCGTGAGGTTAAAACGATCACTATGGCTAGCCAGTGTGTGTTGTGGTGGAGTGGTGGTTTGAGATGTGTGTTTGAGAGGTGGTGTTTTACTTATATTGGGTGATTTATTATTTATTATGGTGATTGGTATGATATTTATGCTGGATGGTTTTGAAATGGAACGTCTATTATGAAGATTTTTACAAGCTATGTGATGTCTATATACTTATACTTGATCCATATTTAAATGTTGTATTATTTAGAATGTATTATTATTTAAAAATATTTTTATTAAGAAGGCAGTACACTCGCAGGTGAAACAGTTAGGAGTCGATCCCCTACTGGCACTGGGTAGAGTCCGGCGATGGTATAACGAGAGAGTATTTTGTGAGGTGCTGCCTGAGGCGAACCTAGGAGAGGTTCATTGTTGTTTTATCTTCTGTTGTTATTATAATTCATGGATGGGTGTGTCCCTAGTTAGAGAAGATGTTTATGGCCTGATTTTTGTGGTTGTATAATTATGAATGCATATTGTCGCTTTCTAGTTTGGTTTGTCACTCAAGTGATGTCGTGTCAATATCACGCCGGCCCCATGGTGATGGGTGTCTGAGGTGGGGTGTGATAGGATTAGCCAAGATTAGCTTGGTGATCCAATATAAATTTCTGGTGTGTTGCATTTTTTTATTTATTTATTTTTGTGTTGTTTGGTGTGCACCTAATTGATACTTAATTTTCACTGCAATATAGATAATAATTTATTTAGGATAAAAATTAATTATTTAATTTTTTGAAGTATTTTGTTTGAATTAATTTTTATCTACACAATTCACTCTCTCTCTTGCATAGCTCACTAGGCCAACACTGTCAATGCTCAATGCAAGACTCTGCAGAAGAGCAACCAACTACTGATTAGTGAGAACAACAAGTTTCTTTCCGAGAGTTATTCACTAAGAGAAGAGCTCAGCTCAACAAGATCGGAGGTTAACTTGCTAAAGGCTTATCTTTAGGCAAAAGAGGATGCCCTCTGGCCTTTAGAAAACGAGAAGATCTAGATTTCTACTGAGCTGAACAAGGAAAAATTTAGGTCAGTAGGATTGGAGACAAGGTTTGCCAATCAGTCGAAGACAATGTCTGCAGAGATGGAGCGGAAGACGAAGGAGAATGAAGAGAAGATTGCTTAGCTCTGGGAGCAGTTCGATACCCTAAAGAAGAGCATTCAGCTGGTAGGCTACGGGTGTTGCCAGGGATTGGTAGAGAGGGAACATCCAAAACTTGACCTTTCTTTTATTGGAGAGAGAGCTGGAGGGTGAGGTGGAAGAGGGGGATAGTACCACCACAGAAGATAGGTGCCCATCTGCTGACTTGGTAATCCCTCTTACGGAGGCTTCCACGTCTTCCACTGAGGTATCTATTGCCACCTCAGTCCCAAGTTCCTTTGGTCAGCTCATCGTTAGTCCAGTTCTTCCTTCAGCATATCAAGCTCCAACTTCGCCTTCAGCAACGCAGTCTTTAGCTCAGCCTTCAGTAAACTAAGTTCAAACTGTACCCAATGATCCAGTCTCTGCTCTTGCTGGACTCCAAGTTGTTGAACAACCAGACGTTGCAGACCAACGTTTGATACCCTGATTTGACGATTGTCTTTTCAATTTAAATGCTTGCTATTTTTGTAATGATAATACTTTTGTAATTATGACCTGTTTAAACAGTCACCGCCCTATTAGTGTTGGAAAAATGCTTTCATAATTACCGTACATCTTTCGTCACTTCATGTCACTTATTTGTCATAAATGCATATGCTCGACGATTCATTTTCACTTTCTTTGTCATTTATGTTCATTGGTTTGGCTATTTAAAGTCAAACCGTGCGTTAAGGTTTTGCACAACCAATACTTTTTTTTTCCTCTGTTTGAGATTTCACAGAGCCTTCTCTTTCTCTTTCCTTATTTTCTTAAATATTTTTTGCTGAAGCCACGTCAATGCCATCCCCATCTTCCTTCTTTTATGCTATTTACAATGAGAGGCAAAAGGAGATCGAGATGGGCCAACACTTCTACGAGTTCATGATGATGGCGAAGACCCTCTTAGAAGAGCACTTGTGTCTCCATGCTCTTGAAGATGTCTGTGCTATCTTTTACTCCTTAGAGGCTGCCTATTTTTGTAGAGTCTCTTAGCTCCAAAAACTTAGAGAACATCTAAAGAGGGCAGACAAAGAGAATCACGAGCTGATGGGTCATGTGCAGCTTCATAAGGAGTACGCTGATCTGATGAAGGAGACGAGAGATAAGCTCTAGAAGAAGAATGAAAAGATCAAGGAGTTGGTCCGTGTGATCAACTAGTACGAGGAACATGACTTTTATCACTCCAACTTGGACTCAAAGGAGCTATGACCTCTTTCTTCTCCTAGGTTGGACTAGTTCCACCCAACTCAACCCCATATTTAACAGAAAAAGTTTTAGACTTCTTAGTTTGTTTTTCCTTCTTTTTTTTTTTGTGTGTATGTGTGTAATTTGAACAGTTTTTTTTTTTTTTTCTTTTTTTTTTTTTTTTTTTTTTTTTTGTAATATGAACAATTTTTCATTCTACTCAACTTCTAACGCGTCTTACACTTGGTTATTTTTACCACAACATGTTTCTTGCTGAGCTAATCTGCTTAGCTCGTCGTGCTAACGTACACTTGGTGAGCTAATCTGCTCAGCTCACTTAATACTTTTACCTTTAGTGTTTTTACACTAAAAGTTTCTTTGGTGAGCTGATCTGCTCAGCTCACTTGTTATTTTACACTTAGTTCTTTTATCACTAAATGTTTCATTGGTGAGTTGATCTCCTCAGCTCACTTAATATTTTTACCTTTAGTGTTTTTACACTAAAAGTTTATTTGGTGAGCTTATTTGCTCAACTCACTTTTTACACTTAGTGTTTTTATCACTAAATGTCTCGTTGGTGAGTTGATCTGCTCAGCTCACCTTTTACACTTAGTGTTTTTATCACTAAATGTTACGTTGGTGAGCTGATTAGCTCAACTCACTTAATAATTTTACATTTATTGTTTTTACACTAAAAGTTTCTTTGGTGAGCTGATTTGCTCAGCTTATTTCTTACACTCAGTGTTTTTATCACTATATGTTTCGTTGGTAAGCTGATCTGCTCAACTCACTTTTACTCTTAGTGTTTTTATCACTAAATATTTCGTTGGTGGTGTTTTTATCACCAAATACTTCGTTGATGAGTTGATCTGCTCAGCTCACTTAATACTTTTATCTTTAGTGTTTTTACACTAAAAGTTTCTTTGGTGAGCTGATCTGCTCAGCTCACTTTTTACACTTAGTGTTTTTATTACTAAATGTTTCGTTGGTGAGCTGATCTGCTCAGCTCACTTAATACTTTTACCTTTAGTGTTTTACACTAATAGTTTCCTTGGTGAGTTGATCTGCTCAACTCACTTTTTACACTTAGTGTTTTTATCACTAAATGTTTCATTGGTGAGCTGATCTGCTCAGCTTACTTTTTACACTTAGTGTTTTATCACTAAATATTTCGTTGGTGAGCTGATCTACTCAGCTCACTTTTCACATTTAGTGTTTTTATCACCAAATGTTTTGTTAGTGAGCTGATCTGCTCAGCTCACTTAATACTTTTACCTTTAGCGTTTTTACACTGAAAGTTTCTTTGGTGAGTTGATCTGCTCAGCTCACTTTTTACACTTAGTATTTTTATCACTAAATGTTTCGTTAGTGAGCTAATCTACTCAGCTTGTTATGCAAATTTACACTTAGAGATTTTTCACTAGTTGGTGAATTGATTTTGACAACTGTTTTTCATCAGAAATTTATCAAATAATCATTTACTACAAACTAATAGCTTTAAAAAAAGACTTTGTTTATGTACTTAAACAAAATACTTTCATAAGTGTGAGATGTTCCATGGCCTTGGGATTGCTACTCCATTCAAATATTCTAACTAGTAAGTCCCTGACCTATTTATTGTGGTTACCAGATAGGGTTCTTTCCAGTTACGGGACTAGTTTTTCCAAACGTGCCTCTGGACGGTATGGCATTACTCTTCGGGGTACAAATTATCCTACTTCAAAATGTCTTAGACGTACTATATGGTTGAACATTCTTGTTACTCTTGACTTATATGCCGTCATTCTCAATGCTGCCTTATCTCGTTTCTCCTCTAGTTGGTCCAACTCTTGGCATATAGCATCTTCGTTTTCCATAAGATTAACCGTGCTATCATGTCTTGAGGGTAACCCAATCTCTACTAGAATTATAACTTCAGATTCATACGTCATAGAGTATGGTTTTTCCCCTATGGTTCTTCTTGGCGTTGTTCTATAGGACCACAAGATTCCTGGCATTTCTTCCATTCATTTGCCTTTAGCATCATCCAGCCGCTTCTTGAGTACTTCTTTGATGGACCGATTTGTTACCTCAGTCTGTCTATTTGCTTGGGAGTATTCTGGGCTTGATATCCGGCGCTGAATTTTCAGTTCATTATACATCTATGCAACCCTATATCTAGTGAATGGGGTTCTTGTTGGCCCAACGAGCTATCTAAGAGGGGAGTGAATTGGGTAGTAATAAAAATTATTAAATAATTAACACGTCAAAAATCAAATAATTAATTTTATCCTAAATTAATTATTATCTTTAAAGCAGTGGATAAGTGTTAAGTAAACTAGGTGCACACTCAAATAGCTGAAAATAAATAAAGTAAAATCACAGCACACCAAGATTTATACTGGTTCACTAAGCAACTCTTGGTTAATCCAGTCCTCCGAGCCCCATGGAGATTCGCGCCAACTAAACCACTAAGATTCCTTTAAATAGGTAGGAACCAAACCTTTACAAATGATTCTTTTCACAGGCTCAGAATCAACCTTTACAACTTCTTTTTCCCAGGCTCAGGAATAAACGTTTTAATTCCTTTTCATAGGCTAAGGAATAACCCTATCTTTTTCCTAGGCTAAAGATTAACCAAATTTTTTTATACTTAGGCTAAGAATTAAACCTCATAAAAACACTCCAAGTATTCTTTTACCTGGTAAGGATTGAACCGTTATAAATTCACTCAAAAATATTTCTAGTCAGGAAGAATTACCCCTATCTCTTTACACGGGAAAAGAGTAACCTAATATTTTTGTACTCTAGGCAAAGATCAAACCTCAATCTCTTTACCGGAAGAGATTAAAACCAGCTACCCCTGATTAGACACTCCCAATAGTATCTAATCCATACACAACTCAACAATTACAAAATTGATAAGTTTTTTCCCGCTCGAAACTTTTATCACCCCAGATTAATTTGAACTCAATTAATGTCCCAATACTAGTGATAGAAATGAAGTGAGAATTTCAAAAACTAATTTTAATAAAAACGGGTAGCACACAATTTAACACGTAATCAGATTTTCACAAGAAATTGTTTCAAAATAATTTTCAATCAATTTAAAGTTCAAGAAAAACAATTTCAAAGATCAAAATTCCAAGTAATAAAAAATAATTTCAAACAACAATTAATAGCAAAAACTTGGAACGATCTCACTAGGAATCCACCGAATAAATATAGAATGGATAACAATGAATCTCCAAATTGGTAGCAACATTAATCCATAGCAAATTTTCTCAAGAACACTTCTCAAGAATAATCTCATTATTCTCTCGGTATAAATTCAGAATAATCACTATCAGAAAGCTCAGGAACTGAATAGCTCTTGAAATTTGATTGTTTAGGATTATTGGAATCTTAAAAACGCAGGTCTATATATAGGAAATTAAAACAAGCCCTCCAAAGGCTAGTTTCTATTTATCATAACATTTAATTGCTCTAATAAATCCCTTATATCATTATGCCTTAATCCTGGTTCAATTCACTCAATTATATCTTTTAAAATATTCAATTTAGTCCCTCAAATATTTTCTCAAACTTAATTAGATAGGATATAAAGAATTATATGAACCAATTTGAGAAATAATCGAAATATTTGACTCATATCTATAGAAATAACAAAATATCAATGACATATCTTAAATACCAGTAGATCCTTAAGATATCTCTCAGATCCTAACCATAAAATGGCTAGTAATGGCTACTTTTTGAAAAATATCCACAAAATCCTCTAATCCTGAAATAGTCCATCGATTGACCGATCAAAGCCCATAGGTTGACCGATCGATTCAAGTTGTAGCCCAAGCCAAAAATTCAAGCTCTTTGGTCAACCATTGCTCCTTGGTCTGTCAACTGAACGATTCAAAGAGTTCTCTAGGCCAAAATCCAACTATGGTAGGTCGACCGGTACACCTTGATCTGTTGACCTATCGATTCAGAGAGTTCACCCTTTGACCATAGGTCGACCGATCAGTTGATCGAACCATGTCGGTCGGTTAACCGATCCTGCTGGAACTCCTCTTCCTTAATTCATTTTTAACTAAAATCTTCGACGTTTTTGCCCCTTTAACCGATTTCTTTTCTCAGTTAACTTTATTAACTCCTTAAATCAATTTTAATTTCTAATCTTTCTTAAATCAATATTTTTTCTTCAATTTCACATAGGAGCAAATATGTTTAACTAATTAGGATCCTATAAAAAATACACATAATCATAAAATTATTTTTGTTTCGTGTATGATCCTAATTGGGATACATTAAGAGTAAAAATTAACCTGAGTTTTTTTTCCTAGATTCTTCAAAATCTTCAGTCTCTTAATGCTCTTCTCTTTGTCAGTCTCTTGCATCCATAATCATCTTCAGCAATTTCTTCATGATTAAATCGTCAATGGAACTTTATCACTAAAACACTCAATAAACTCATTAGTTACACCAAAAACATCAACATTTAATTGTCCATCAAAATCTTAGGATCAACAGTTCCATTGTCCGATATTAGTATCGCTAGAATGCCGAAACGACAAATCACGTTTTTCCAAATTACGTTTTTTACTTCGTTTTCGCCTATTGTGGCAAATCCTTTAGCTTTTACCCACTTTGTGAAGTAATTGATTACCACCAACAAGTATTTCTTGTTCCCTAGTGTTGGGGTGAATGGCCCTAGGACGTCCATTCCCTACTGAGCAAAAGGCCATGGGTTGAAGATCGGTGTTTGCTCTTGGGCTGAAACTTTGATGTCGTTTGAGAATTGCTAGCACTTGTCATATTTTTTGATGTATTCCTGTGCATCGTTGGCCAATAGTAACCGATTGTGAGTGTCTTGTATGCCAAGGTTCTCCCTCCTTGATGATTTCCACAGACTCCCTCATGAATCGCTTGTAGGATGTAGATGGATTCTTTTGGTCCTAAACAGAGCAATAGCAGCTGTGTGAAGGACCTCTTATATAGTTTGTCTTCAATCATAACATACCTTGATACCTTATACAGGATCTTTCGAGCTGACTCTTTGTCATCTGGTAGTGTTCATTCCTTTAGGTATCGAACTAAATGAGTTCTCCAGTCTTTTTCTTGGTCCAGTTTGCCTATGCATGCGCAAAGGTTGGTTGGTGCTGTTATAGATGGTTGTTCAAGGAATTTTACCATTTCGGACCGTTGGCCTGGTCCAAAAAATGATTCCAACACAGAGAGTGCATTGACTTTCTCGTTTTCAATTCTTGGAATGGCTTCTATTTTGCAATTTCAAAGTGTTGTTGTTAGCTCTTTTATCTTCTCTGCGTAAAGGTGTAACCTTCCTTCATTCATCGAGTACACTTTGTTTATCTGGTTTACTACTAGTTGTGAGTCCGATCTTACTTCCAAATTGTGAGCTCCTAACCCTTTTGCAAGAGTCAGTCCAAGTATCACTGCTTCGTATTCTGTCTCATTGTTGGAAGTTCGAAATCCTAGCTGCACAGCTCTTTCAAGCTGATCTCCTTCCGGTGTTTCTAAAATGCCACATCTTTTCACGTTCGAAGCATCGATGACCCATAACTTCCATAGTCTAGTCGACTGATCAGAGCATTCACCGTCTTCTGTCACCGCTTCTCCTAAGGGAGTCAGCTAAGCAATGAAGTCAGCTAGAGCTTGTTCTTTAATCGTTGTTCTGGGCTTGTATATGATGAAGAATTCACCAACTTCTACTGCCCATATCATTAGTAGTGCTGACGCTTTTGGTCGGTACAGTACTGCTTTGAGAGGGTAAGATGTTAACATGTTGATCACATATGCCTGGAAGTAAGGCCTCGACTTTCGAGCTGAAGTTACCAAAACCAAAGTGAGATTTTCCAGTTCGCTATAGCGAGTCTCAGATGGAACCAATGATTTACTTATGTAAAACACAGGCCTCTGCCCCTTTGGATATTCATTTACCAACGTAGCACTGACAGAAACTGTGGTCACTGCCAAGTATAAGTAGAGATCATCTTCAGGGGTTACCTTGGCTAGTGTTTCAATTGAGCCCAAGTAATCTTTTATGGACTGCAAAGCCTGTTTACTATCTTCATTCCACTGAAAGTTCTTACTCTCTCTCAAGATTTTAAATAAAGGAGCACATCTATCAGCGAATTTGGAGATGAATCTGTCTACAGACGCCAATCTCCCCATCAACACTTGAACTTCACTTATAGTTGTGGGGGATTTTGTGTTTCAGACAACTTCTTTTTGTCCTGAGTCCACCATAATCCCTAATTGGTTTACCACAAAACCCAAGAACTTACCCAATGTCACACCAAACGTGTATTTTTCTGGATTCAACTTCATATTGAACTTTCGTAGTATGGCAAAAGTTTCTTCCAGATATTCCAGGTGATCGTCCTTCTTGGCACTTTTGTCCAACATATCATCTATGTAGACTTCCATGGATGTTCCAATTTTTTCTTGGAACATGCGGTTCACCAATCACTGATAAGGCGCCCCTGCATTTCTCAAACCAAAGGGCATTACTTTATAACAGTACGTACCTCTTGGAGTGATGAATGTCGTAATTTTTCATCTAGTGGAGTAAGTCATAAAATTGACTTAAGAGAAGTATTGGCAATGGTGGAGTCAGTGATGCTAGCCTTGGAAACAAAGTTAGAGGCATATTTGGTCTGAGAGAGAAAGTATCCATCTGAACTAGTTAAAACTATGAGATAAAGAAAAAAAGTGAGCATGATAAGGTCTTTCATCTCGAATTAACCACTAAGAAAATTTTTGAGTTCAGAGATTTCGCATAGATTATGTCATCCACATACAGTAGAAGGATAATAATATCGTTGTCAATTTGGCAAATAAACAAGGCAGAATCCTGAGCATTGGATGTGAACCCAAACTGGTGGATAGTGGTGGTGATGAAGTTTTTAAACCAAGTACACAAATTCTGTTCGAGACCATATAGCACAGGACGAAGGCAACAAACTTTGTATTAAGGAGCTGCGAAACCAAGAGGAGTGTGCATATAAACTTCCCCAAAGAGGTCATAACCTCATTGTTGCGGAAAGTATTCTTGACACCCATTTGAAAGATGGACCATTTCTGAATGGCCGTGACAATAATGAGAGTAAGAACAAATGTGAGTCTAGCAACAAGAGCAGATATTTCTTCGTAGTCGATGCCATATTCTTGAGAAAATCATTTTAGAACAACTCAACCTTTATAGCATTCAACAAGGCCATCAAAAAGTCTTTTAATTTTAAAAATCCACTTGTATCCAATAGGCGTTGTCCCAAGAAAAAGGTCAACGAGATCCCAAATATGAGTTTTGGATAGGGCGTGAAGTTTTTCATCTATTGCTTTCTCCCAAAGAAGATTAGTATTGGCCACCTTAAAGGATTGAGACTCATGCAGATTTAGTATTGTAGAAAAACAATAATAATCATGAAAATATGAGGAGGTTGTGTTACCCTACTAGAATAACAGGGATTTTCTGGCACATGCTCAATTAGTGCAATATCTAATGTCATTGGGACAAGATCAGTTGGTCCAACATCTAAAGTCAATGGGACAAGCTCTAGGGAGTCGTGTTAAGGAATTGTAAATGGAGCAGGAACGTTAGTGGGGATCAGTGGAGTTACTATACAATCTATTTGAGTCTCAGTGATATTTATGTTAGGATGATCAGAAAATAGGTCAATGGATGGATTGGTGAAATATAAATGTTTGGTGGTAGATGTCAATTGAAACTTGGATATGGATGAGAACATCTTGTGTTCTAAGAAGGTAACACGACGAGAAATACAAAGACGATTAGAAATGTGATCCCAAAATCGATATCCTTTGTGTTCAATTCAATATCCAACGAAACAACATACTCGAGCTCGAGGTTCAAGTTTGGAATGTTCATAAAGTTGTAAGAAAACGAAATAGACATACCCAAAGACTTTCAAGAGGCTGTAATTAGGAGAAACTCCATGCAACATCTCATAAGGGAAAAGATTACCGATCATAGGTGAAGGGACTCGATTGATGGTATATATGACAGTGAGAGCACCTTCTCCCCAAAAATGCTCCAGATAAGATAATGAAATGAGTAGTGAATGGACAATATCTAGGATATGTAGATGTTTACGTTTAGATTTTAGGCAGATGTGCGGGGGTAAGATCTTATAGGGAAGTGTACCATGTTTTTAAAGGGTGGCAATGAAAGACTAGTCCTTGTATTTGATAGGTGTAATTTACCTATCTATTTCCAAATCGAACCTGTTAGTTTTCGAGTATGTTTATTACATTTTAATACATTTTTATGTGTTTTTGAATAAAACAGGTGTGGGGGGTGAAAATGGATGAAAACGGATCATAAACGATCAAATCGAATCAAGAACAGTGGAAGAACGGTGGGAAAACCAGCAAAAAGGCAAAATTTATAACCTGCAGCCCACCGCCACTAAGGTCAAAATGCAGAAAAGAGCCTAATCGTGCTGAAAACCTACCGCCGCGACGGTGAAAGAACAGGAGGTCTCTGCTCCCACCGCTGGGTCCACCGTCGAGGCCGTGACCAAACCGACATACGCACCGCCGCGGCAGTCACTCTACACAAAGTTTTAGATATTTTGACCCCTATATCTTCTCCTCTCCTCTCCATTTGGCCAAAAGAGCCCAAGGGAGACCCCTTAGGGTTTATAATATTTTGAGAGTGTTTTGGGGAGTGCTCAACCAATTCCGAATGAGAAGAACACGTTGCGAAGAAAGAGAAACGATCGTTGAACAGTTTTAGCGCCAAATCTTTGGACTACGGCAAAGTTTCTTTCGTTTCTCTCTTTAATTTCTTAACTTTGATAGTTTGTTTAGCATGTTTAGCTCTATTCTTGTTGTATAAATGGTTATAGCCATGAGCTAAACGGATTTTATCTAGAGATTAATAATATTTATGAAATCGTTGTTTGTTTGAGTTGTGTTTCGTTAATGGTTGTTTTTCGTTATTCGATTGTGTTTATCGCTATTATTTGATTATATGATTGTTTAGATATATAGAGAATACGGAGTTTGATACTCAGGAGAGGTAACCCCGAATTCGGACTAGGGTAAACACAACGCGACGATCTAATAACCCGAGAGGGAGTTAGAAAATGTGCAATCCATGACGTTGGGCAAGACTCATGTGACCTAGTGTCGTTAAGACGTTGAGGGGGATTTCTTCGTTGACGTGAAATCGCATATTCACTCATCTTACACTCGGGAGAAGTAGTGAGTGAGTTTACAATACAGAGATTGTCGGATAGGTTGAACACCGTTATTGTAAAATAAATGAGACCAAACACATTTTTGTAAACAAAGTTAATCCCTAGATAATCTTTTCCCCTAAACATCTCAATATAGTATTATAGTATAATTAGATTTAATTAACTTAGTCTTAGTATATTTAATTATAAACTCAATTTATGTCGCCTAAATAAAGTTAGGTTATGACAATCGCGGTACTCGATAATAATCTCAACCAATCCCTGTGAATACGACAACCCCTACTCCTTCCTATCTATACTAAAACTTGACCCGTACACTTGCGGTGAAAGTAGCGACGTAATATTCTGCCATCAATTTTTTGGCGCCGTTACTGGGGATTGTGTTTTAGATTATTGTTGATATTGTGAGTAAATTACCTGATTTTAATTTAGGCATTTTTTAGTGTTTATAAAAAAAAAATCTTTGTAGTTTTTTTTTTTTGTTTGTTTGTTTTCCTGCAGGGTGCTTGAAGATGTTAGATCAACAAGTGTTTTTACTTTTCTTTCAAAGGGATTCCAAGACGTTTTATAGTGCTTGGAATCGTTATAAGGAATTTTTATTCCGGTTTTCAAACCATGGTTTCCCGAGGGAGGGTCAATTTTTGAATTTCCTTGACGGGTTACAAGTCGCAACCAGAACGTGGGTGGAAGGAAAAAATAGTACCACCTCTTTCTACGAACTAATTAAGGATGAAGCCTTTTGGTCGTTTAAGGAATTTGTGGCATTTGATTATCCGAGTTGGAATCATTCACCATGTCACCAAAACTTGGAGGATTGTTTCAATACTACGGCGCCATGGATTGACATCCCGAACCAACAAGAGGAATCTTTCCCCACCTTGGAAGAGATATTTGCTACAATTATGGGAGAGACTCAGGCATTCTGGAGGGTAACAAATGACTGGCTAAATGAGCACGAGGTTCGTCATGACACAATTGAGACAACCTGCGCCGAAATCGATACGACCGTAAAGTCCCTAGAGACTCAAATCGGTCAGCTAATTTGCTTCATTGAGGCTAAGTCAAACACGGTGGTACTAGGAGATTCACAAACCACATTCAGTGAAAGCCACCGTGAGGAGCCGAAAACGAGCGAAATGAGCATGGGAGAATTCAACTATGCTTATCCGAATGAAACAGGAACCCAAGCATGGATCAACGATAGTGATTCGTCACCATTGGAGATCCAAATCGTGATGCCACCATCGATCCCAAACAATCACATCCATGAGGATCCGATGTGGCTCACTAGTCCTTCGTTGCCATTAGCAACGTCCTTTCATGCCCACCAAGTACATGAGCCGGTAAGGAATGTTGTTGAAAGCTAGGGCCATATAATGCCAAATCTCGCCAAGCTTGAAAGAGTAAACAACCAAGACCCATACGTAGTGTTGTACAATACTTACTATGGGAGGAAGCCACTCTTTGATAAGTTGTTCTCCGTGTCAGGCCGAGGACAATAAATCAAGCGCTTTTTGGGAGGCAACCCAAGTAAAAAATAAGTTAAATCCGTTACAGTCAACTTGATTCAGAGGCGAGATTCTCTCGTCTCCCAGGTACGTGTTCTAAACCCCCGTCTTCAATATCATGCTTTATGTTTTCATTGGGATCGCTGAGGGGTTGTTGAGGACACTGTCCATTTTAAGTTTGGCAGTGATATGTAGTATGTAGTATGTTAGTTATGTTTTATTGTTTTCTATGTATGCATGTTTGTTTAGGATTAGTTTGTTTAAGTTAGTTATTGTTATGTGTTAAGTTTTGACTTCATCTGGGCCATTACCCGATGATGAGTCTGTCCCCTGGTTGTTTATTGAGGTCGAGCGTAAAGCTCATTCATGTGTGTTCTGTGTGCTTGACTCGTTTTAGTAAAAGTTATTGTAGATCCTAAATGCACAAGCATGTAAACTCAATGTATAACTATCCAATCGATTTGAAAACGATTATTCGTCACCTAAATTCATGACAATAGGGATTTTAGAACTTGATTTGGGGAAAATTCAAGGTAAATCCTAGGCGAGGTAGTTCAAAAATATGATTTAGGTATTCGTTTTTATCGCTTGAGCCTTCGAAACTTACCTTGTTAAATGTTTATCCCTTGTTACCCTGTCGAAACCTAAAAATCGTTTCAATTTTGAACACTTAGCTAATACCATAGCCAATTGAACTTTTCTAAACCTATATCGTTGAACCGAAGGCACAAATTTGAGTGAATCAAGTTAGCAGTTGTAAATGCTACTTGAAGTGAGCGGTCAGGTTTAGGGCGAACTTTTCATTGGTTCGGTATTCAAGTACTCACTTGTCATTTTTTTCTTTCGTTTTAAACCACACCCATGAAATTCTAATAATCGAATAAGTTTGGGGGTGTGGTAAGTTAAAAAAAAAAAAAAAAAAAAAAAAAAAAAAAAAAAAAAAAAAAACAAACATATATAAATATAGTTCAATTTCTATTTATTTTTTTTACAAGTGAGCACATCGGTCTTAAATGATGGTTCAGGGTTGTTTCCTATTTATATATAGGGGTTCAAGAGTGATTTTGTGCCATGCGTTGAGCCTTGGGTAACGTTAACCCGTTTTCTATTCCGATATACCCTTAGCCATTTTTCAAAACCAAACCAAATCCTAATGATCTTTTTGGATTTTCGGGCCTAAATTAGTGGAGAATAGATCCCAGTTCAGGCTTATGGATTCCCTATACCTTTTTGGTTTTAGTCATGAGCTTATTTGAGGGATAATCCCATCCGATTGACAGATAGTTGTATAATTGAGTTTTATCACACACACGTTGACAGGATCTAGAATGGTGCTCACTAACATCGAATGTTGAAATTCTAGAACACCACATGGTGTGTTTTATGCTTGAACTTGATAGGATTGGGGATCGATAAGGGAAAAAATCATTTGGCAGGTAAATGATATTCAAAACTTCAACATTATTGTTTTTAGTGTTTTTCATTTTTAGTTTTTAATTTCGTAATTAATTGTTATATTTTCTTGTGTTGTATGGGTGTTTTGCTTGAGGACTAGCAAAATTCCAAATTTGGGGGTATTTGATAGGTGTAATTTACCTATCTATTTCCAAATCAAACCTGTTAGTTTTCGAGTATGTTTATTACGTTTTAATAAGTTTTTATGTGTTTTTGTCTAAAACAGGTGTGTGGGGTGAAAAAATATGAAAACGGATCATAAACGATCAAATCAGACCAAGAACGGTGAGAAAACAAGCAAAAAGGCAAAATTCATAACCTGCAGCCCACCACCATAGTGATCAAAATGTAGAGAAGAGCCTAATCGTGCTGAAAACCCATCGCCGCGGCGGTCAAAGAATAGGAGGTCTCCGCTCCCACCGCTGCGTCCACCGCCGAGGCCGTAACCCAACCGACATACTCACCGCCGCAACGGTCACTTTGCACACAGTTTTAGATATTTATTTAGATATTTTGACACCTATATCTTCTCCTCTCCTCTCCATTCGGTCAAGAGAGCCCAAGGGAGACCCCTTAGGGTTTATAATATTTTGAGAGTGTTTTGGGGAGTGCTCAACCAATTCCGAAGGAGAAGAACACATTGCGAAGAAGGAGAAGCAATCGTTGAACGGTTTTAGTGCCAAATCTTCGAATTACGACTAAGTTTCTTTCGTTTCTCTTTAATTTCTTAACTTCGGTAGTTTGTTGAATATGTTTAGCTCTAATCTTGTTGTATAAATGGTTATGGCCATAAGCTAAGCGGATTTTGTCTAGGGATTAATAATATTTATGAAATCGTTGTTTGTTTAAGTTGTGTTTCGTTAATGGCTGTTCTTCGTTATTCAATTGTGTTTACCGTTATTCTTTGATTACATGCTTATTTAGATATATAGAGAATACAGGGTTTGACACTCGGGAGAGATAACCTCGAATTTGGACTAGGGTAAACACAACGCGATGATCTAATAACCCGAGAGAGAGTTAGAAAGTGTGCAATTCATGACGTTGGGCAAGACTCATGTGACCTAGTACCGTTAAGACGTTGAGGGAGACTTCTTCGTTGACGCAAAATCGCATATTAAGAGGTGATGAGTGAGTTTACGATACAGAGATTGTCGAATAGGTTGAACACCGTTACTGTAAACTAAACGAGACTAAACACATTTTTGTAAACGAAGTTAATCCCCAGATAATCTTTTCCCCTAAACATCTCAATATTGTATTATACTATAATTAGATTTAATTAACTTAGTATTAGTGTATTTAATTATAAACTCAATTTATGTCGCCTAAATAAAGTTAAGTTATAACAATCGCGGTACTCGATAATAAGCTTAACCAATCTATGTGGATAGGACAACCCCTACTTCTTCTCATCTATACTAAAACTTGACCCGTACACTTGCGGTGAAAGTGGCGACGTAATATTCCACCACTAGTATTCCATGGTATTGACAGATCTGAAGATTTTGATACTGCAGAAAAATTGAGTTTGGATCTTGGCACCAAATAGATTTGAGGTAATTCGGAACGCTTATGCATAAGGTATAACTAGGTATACCGAGAGTACATCGACAAATATGACAAAGTATTTCGCTTCCCCCATTGTGGTTGAAGGTGTCACCTATACTGGTTAGAGTGGACCAGATTGAAAGGTACTTGAGAGACTAAGTCACTGATGGAAAAAGGTAAGGCATGTTATTTAGCTTGTCGACATGAAAAATTATCGAGATGGTCAATAGAGATAATTCCTAATTTTCCACTAGAAACTAAAGTGCGGATACGTCCAATTGATGCATGACCTAACCAAGAATGCCAAAGGCTGAGAGAAGAAAAATCAAGTAATGATGATGATGATGAGGAGGATGGTGATTGTGGAGGTGATAAAGAGAATGATTGTGATAGTGATGAAAGTGATGATGATGAAGATGGTTGTGGTGGTGACAAGGTTGCACAAGTTAATGAATGGATATAGGGTGGTGGTGGTGAGGTTTGAGGAAGGTGCAAAGTACTAAGCTCAATTAGACGTCCCATTTTACGACTAGTCCGAAAGATTTTTTTCTATCCGAAGATCCTGCACAAGACAACCACTATTAGAAAATATCACTTCAAGTCCCACTAGAAACTAAAGTGCGGATACGCCCAACAAATAAGAGATTTAAAGTGAGTTTGGAATTAAATACGTGTTTGGAATAGAAAGATGTGAAGTAAAAATCTAACCAGTATAAGTAACACGCATATGACAACCATCAACAATATGAATAGTGGGAGCATGCATAGAAAATAGTTAGGATGGTAAGATGTTGGGATCAGAAGTCATATTATTACGACAGAATCAAACAACCATGAAGAATTACCTATAATAAGTGAAAGGGCAGGGGAAAATTTGTACCAGAATTAAAGAGCAAGTAGTTGAAGAGTGAAGCTATATCCCTAATAGAGATTAAAACAACAGCAGAGGCAAGGTCAAAACCCTTTTTAGCAACAAGAACGGCCAAGGAAGAACAACCCTTAGACATTGTCGTTTGAATTGGATCAACAATATACAACAAATTTTATTGTATAATGTGATTTGTATAAATCAAGACCACGGATGGGTTTAAAACACCAAAATCAACTAGCAACCAATTTAAGATTGTGAGAAATCGATTAACGAACCCTTAAACCGATCAAACACACTGATGGATTAAATCAACAGTATATGGGAAATATATTGTAGGATCCGAATTTGAATAGAATAAGGTCACAGATGGATTCGGAATGCGAAAGTTAGCCAGGAATCGATTTTACAACCTCAAGAACTGGTCAAACAATTGGTAAATCGATTAAAAGGTGTAGAGTAGTCTTGAAGCGGTCAACAGTCCAAAGTTGACCAAAAGCCACGTGGCAGATGATGTGTCAATGTCGAATGATGTGGCGATGACATGGGAATAGAGTGGGCAAGAAAATTGACATGGCGGTGACGTGTTAGCTGAGTTGGCATTGACATGTCAACATAAGCTGATGTAGTGATGACATGGCAGCCAAGTGGACACAAGGGACTGACGCACCAGCTGATGTGTCCAACAACGTGTAGCTGAGTTGGCATTGACGTGTCAAAATGATGCCGACGTGGCGATAGTCTGAAACAATTAGGGCTAACGTGGCAACTGGAGTGCATAGTGACGGTGTTGCTAGCATGGCGATAACGTGGCCTTGATGTGTACTAGAAGCTAACGTGGTAATGGCGTGGCCTTAATGTGGACCAGAAGCTGACATGGCTTGACACGTGTACTAGGGCTAATTTGGCAATCGCCGACGCGTGGACGACGTAACGCCTGGGTTATTCAACGGAGGTATGGTTGGTTTCGTTTTCTTCGTTCTTCATCTCGCCAAGACTATTCGTATGGTGCGATGGGTAATGATGTTAGAGCAACATTTGTTGTGGTAAAGCCCCAAAACAGTAATGATGGTGGTGGTGATATTGGTGGCACATGGCGACGTGTGAGTGAGTGACTAGGCTTTTCTCTCGTAGCGTTAGATTCACTTTTACAAGGAGAATCTGGTGGTGGTGTCGGATTTGATCTTCGGCAGTTGAACTGTGATAGAACGTACTGATGTCAGTTGGCGTTGATTTGGGGGGAAAAAAGTTATTGAATTTAGTAAGAACAGGGTCAAGAAAGGTTGGCTCTGATACCATGTTAGAATAATTGATATATGCGGAATATTGAGAGAGAATCTATATCTATGTGTGTCAAAATCCTAGCAATAATGTAATTTATTTGAGAGATATTCGGACTGGTATTGACAAACAATCAATACTATACTAATATTTTATTAGATAAAAGGTATATTTATAGAGATATACAAAAAATCTATATATAGGGAGTCAGTAGGATTTTCCTAGTAGAGTTAGGGTTTGGTTAACCTAGTTGGCCAAGTACCATACATAATACTAACAGTATGAACCATAGCTGTGGTACATTGCTGGCGTACAAGGTTCTCCTATTACTGGTTTAGCTGAGGAATGTTGCAGTGGTACCAGCTGCTGCTCGGTCAAATTTTGATCGCGGAGTGAGAGGCAAGAAAGGTGTTGTCTTAGGAGCAGGACGGACAGGTCAAGGAGATTGAGGACTAGAGAGTTGTGAGAAATCAATAAAGACAAGTGAGAGAGAGAATCTGAGAGTAGAGATTATTTCCAGGCGGAGCTAGATACTGCTCCGGCCTTTACTTATGAGAAAACGACTCAAGTCTTGGGTACTCTCATCTCAACAATATTTTGATCCTTTGCATTTATATACGACAGACGATGGATACATATATTTTTATTTTTGTTGATCATTGTATTGTATTTATTAATGTGATCCTTAGTTTTCAAATCTGGATCTGGTAATTTGATGTTCAAAATAGTTAGTTTGTACCGACCGGCTGCGAAGTCGAATATTTAGTCAGATTAAGAATATTTTAATGCATTCATTTGATACATCAATTATGCAATTTATGTTTTGGATTTAACCTTTATGACCGCAACTTGGATGTTTTGACTCTCGTGAAACCAAATGCGAAGGAAATGGAAAGGTTCATTTAGTGCAATTTGATACTCTATGAAAATATCATAATTCCCTGTAGTTCTTTGAATTATGATAGATTTGACACGCGAGATCACACAGAGTGCCTTTCTTCCCAGTTGGAGAAAGGCATATGGATTGCATTACCAGTATATAAAGAAGGGGTATAATAAGTTGGGCTTGTAAGCAAAACGAGCCGAACCAAGTGTTTATGCTTATTTATTTAAATTAAGTTAAACAAGCGGAGCTCCAACTCGAGCCGCATTTAGAAGTGAGTATTCGAACTCAGCTCGCATAAAAATACCTAAGATCGAGCTCGATAGATAGCTCATTAGAACAAAACGATGTCAAGCTCGACCTCAAATAATACCAGATTGGTGAAAGCTTGACAAGTTGTTAAGAAGCTAGAGAGATAGTGCCAGATCTGTTCGGCGACGGCGGCGTTAGGTTTTGGTGTCGCAAGCAAATAAGTAATTAAAATCATAATTTAAAATATAGTGTTCAAAATACAATGCACCAAATTAGTCACTAAAATTTGTCCTTTTAATATTTCATTAGCTGAACTGCCTGCTGTTAGAACCTCGGTCAGAACAGTAATATATTTTGGAGTGGCAGATTCGAAGGACTAAAGCCATATGAAACGTTTTATGATCAATCCCACGAATTAAAAGGTTTTAACTGAAATCAAATCATAAAATTCCCCATCCAAATCTATACATCTTACTTTTCATCATCGTCATCAGCCTGAACTCGATTATTGTGACCATGACCGGTGATCGGCCTTCTAATCGACGACATCGTATCCACATATTTTGCGGATGACATTTCCATTTGGCAAACCCTAACAGCGCCGATCAATCTTTCCGGCAACTCTTCCTCCGACTGCGCCTCTACCAAAAATCCCATGTCAATGGTAACCGAGGTTACGTACCCCAATGCCAAGTGCAAAATCGCTTTGGCAATGGTGGAGCTCCCAATGTCCACATCGATTTCCAAGTAATTGTTTCCCTTATGGTAATGACAATTCAATGCTTTCCCAAGCAAACAAGCCGAGTAATTCCCAACTGCTGCCTTCACAATCCACGGCCCTTTTATTATTTTATTCACCATCTTGAATCTGCTGTTCCTGAACGCATCGTCCCCATGAATGAACCGATAAAGAAGCGAATTCGAGTCTCTGTCGATTGGATCAGCATCGCTTGTGGCGAAATAGAACACCGCACTGTGGTAGTCCTTGCCGGGGACCTGGAGGTTGACAGCGACAATGAAGGTTTTGTGGTTTTTGCCTCGGGATTGGGCCTTTTCGAGCTCGCGCATCACACGGTTGTCGGAGCGAGCGAGGACGTGATCGAGTTTGGTGGAGGATCGGAGCCAATCGACGCCGGCAGGGCTGAGGAGCCATGAGCCAGAAAGGGATTTCTGCTTTTTTGTGAAGTAGTTGGGGCCACGGAGGTGGAAGAGATCTCCCGGGGGTGAGGCCCAGCCGTTGGATCCGGTGTAGAGGTCGACGTATTTGAGAGATCCGGAGTTGATCGCTTCTTGTCTCCAGTCTCCATCACCGCTCGCGGTGGCAGAGGCGGTGGTGGAGCTGCGATGATTCTGCTTTTGCTCTGTTGGGCACATTGTAGGTCTTAGCGAGCTCTAGAATTCCCCTCTCTCTCTAGAGTCTCCGTCCTCCGTAGGCTGCATTACCGTTGTCTTGGAGACATTGCCATCATTCGATTGTACACTCGCTTTCATTACAAGCGTGGTGTCATATTTTTACTCAGTATCATAATAAATTTGCCACGTGTCTACAAGACACCTACCCGGCACGAAAAATTACAGTGCTTCCCACAAGCATGGATATGTCAACCCCAGAATTTGCACTATCCCGAGTAGCATCATTCCTCTAGTTAGTCGACGCTCGACGTTAACCTAGTCGGCGAAAGTGGACTCTTAAGTCTCAATATGTTACCCCGGTCAGAGTTATGAACCCCGAAACAAGTCGATAGTGCGATTCCTGCCCAGGAACAGTCGTAACACTTTCCGCTTATTAAAAAAAAAATTGTTATATAACTCCCTAAGTAACTGTTCATTAACTCCACATTCAGCCGATTACGTGACACATTTATGGTTAATAAGGGAACATTTGGTCAGACTTGAAAGGGTAACACATGTCCCAAACACATGACTAGCACAGGAGCTCCAAACCGGCCAACTCGACTAGGCCCCATCTCCACACCCGGCTAGAGTCATGGCTTCTCGGGCGTGACCGCCACGATGCTCCTCCTACTCTCAAGCAGTCCGAGCCGCTTTCACCAGATAAAGAAGGTATCGTTACTTTCTCTAGATAACGGTACCATGATCGCAACTCCATCTCTATGGTAACAGGACCAAAATCAGTAGGATCACCATAACGGTGCACTGAGAATTTGGGAGACTTGCCAAACGAACCTCCTCTCCTTCCTATAATTATGAGAACACAGGATGTCTACGATACGTTCGATACACTTTTCAATGGGTAATACACACAGAAATATACACTCTGAGATGCATTCACTCTGCTCTCAAGCGCACTCTTTCTCCTAGATATCGTTTTGCTAGATTCTTGTTTAGAACTCTTGACCAATTCTCACATCAGATGTGCAACGCAAGCAGGCCCACCCGCAGCGCATTATTTTGCAAGAACCTTAGCCGAGTGGAAGTGAGAAAGCCTAGATGACATTCCGGACCTTAAGTGATGTGTCCGGTGATCCATTTTCAAGCATCATCAGATTGGCATCGTTTATGGAAACGACATACAGTTGTTTTTGTAGTCAAACAAATTGTCACTTTGCTATCTGGAATCATAACAAACGAAGGCAAAAACGAAAGGTTGCCACTCTGTACGGCTACCCATGAAGTTGGCCCATCTAGAAAATTACTCCTGATGGAAATAATGAAAGAAGTCAGAGATCTCCCCCACAATGGCGGAAGGAGCGGATTGGATCGGTCTATCCGGTCAAGTATCAAACATTGTGGGGGAGATGATTCGCACAGAGCGAGACGAACTGCGCCGACAAGCCAAGAATCAATAATGCAACACCGAACCCCCAAAGTCGGAGTAGACCCCCAACGTGCACTCTCAGTTGGGCCCGAGGACGTCCAAAAAAAAATCGATAGACAAAGTGCACGACGCTCCCCCAAAAAACAATGAGGCTCGTTACTCCTGCTCCGCAAGCGAAACTCACGACATGTTTCGATGAACCTCACTAACCTCAATGGAAGCTTCCTTTATGTTCCATTTGAGGCCTCAACAATGTGATTCGAGTCGAAAGGACGATAAATACTTATGCAAGTAGGTCAAGGCCATCCACGAGAAGCTAGAGCAGATTAGGAACAACGAGCTGAGCATCTACGAGATAGTGAAGCGAAACACTTCTCCCCTTACTACCCGTGTGTTACAGGAGGCAATCTCGTCCAACTTCAAGATGTCATCCCAGATCAGAATATACCAAGGAGACTTCAACCCCACGAAGCAACTTGGTGCCTACCATGCTCACATGGATCTACGAGGTGCGTCGAAACTTAATGAAGTGTGAGGCCTTCCTGGCACTCTTGCCGATACAACGCACAAATAGTGGAAACATTTAAAGCTAAATGGCTTCGTCTCTTTTGAATCGTTTAGCCTTGCTTTTGTACATAGATTTTTGAGCAGCAAACAGCAAGCCAAAAACCCATCACACGTTATATCGGTGAGATAAAAGAAAGATGAGAGACTGAAAGTCTATATTGAAAGGTTATGTTTTGAGTCTGATCAACTCGAAGAACCCAATGACTAAGTAGTAGTAACCGCCCTAATTGTAGGGGTACGGACGGGTTCGGTCCTACATGAAATGGCCCATGCTCTACCAAAGACCTTGGTCGTGGCCTTCGCTCTCTCCACCAAGTTCATCGTTGTAGAAGACATCTATCGGGCCGAGCCGAGGAGAAGGAGGACACCAATGAAAAGAGGAAGGCTGATAAGGTAAACAACAATAAGTCTGGGATACGTGGTTCATGTTAGTAGACTGTTTGTTGGCGTACAATGCGATCATCAGAAGGTCATGCATGAATGCCCTGATAACTGTTACATCAACATACCATCTTATGCTAAAGTTCCCAACTAAGAACGACATCAGGGAAATGTGCAGGAGTTAGAAAATGGCTCAGAAATGCTTCGTAGCTGAGATACGACTCCCAAAAGCTCAATCTGCCAAATAGCAATCAAAGGACAGAGAGGTTGACGAAGAGTTTTTACATGGGGATATAACGGAATGCCCCAAAACAGGGGACATTCTAGACTCCCAGATCAAGAAACCCATAAGAAGAACCGGAGGATCTCTAGATTCACCCTACAAAACCAAACCATATAGTCTAGATAAAAAAAGCTCTCATAAGAGACAAGAGGGACCAACTAGTTGAGCTACTGAAAGCCAACATGACGTGTTCACTTGGTCTCATGTGGATCTACCCAGGATAGACCCAAATGTCTCCAACACGATTGAAGAAATCAACTTCCTTATCTGGTTGGCAAACGTTGTCCTAATCAAGAAAAAGACAGGAAAGCGGCGCATGTGCGTTATTGGCCCAAAGTGCTACCCAAGAGAGGGTGAATTAGGTAGTTACAAAAAATTTAAAAATTAAATATTCAAACAAAAAATCTCTAAATTGATTATTATCTTGATTAGCAGCGGAAATGTGTTTAATATAAATGCACACCCAAACAATCGAAAAAGAATAAATAATGCAGTACACAAACATTTATTATTATTCGACAAGTTAGTCTTATCTACGTTCAGTCCTCCGAGCTCTACGGAGATTTACAATCCACTAAACTCCTTATTCCTTTCACAAGTAGGAACCAAACCCTTACAATCTTGATTCGTTTTACATGCTCAGAGTCAATCTTTACAAACCTAATTCTTTTACAGGCTAAGAATCAGAAAACGCTCTCACAGGAGACAAAAGGGACCAACTAGTTGAGCTACTAAAAGCCAACATAATGTGTTCGCCTGGTCGCATATGGATCTACCCGGGATAAACCCAAATATCTCCAACACGATTGAGGAAATCAACTTCCCTATCTAGTTGGCTAACGTTGTTCTAGTTAAGAAAAAGACAGGAAAATGGCGTATGTGCGTTGTTGGTCCAAAGTGCTACCCAAGAGGGGGTGAATTGGGTAGTTACAAAAACATAAAATATTTAATATTTAAACAAAAAAATATCTAAATTGATTATTATATTTATTAGCAGCGGAAATGTATTTAATCTAAATGCACACCCAAACAATCGAAAAAGAATAAACAATGCAACACACAAACATTTAGATTATTCGGTAAACTATTCTTACCTACGTCTAGTCCCCCGAATTTCACAGAGATTCCTTTCCCAAGTAGGAACGAAACTCTTACAATCTCAATTTTTTTTTATAAGCTCAGAGTCAACCTTTACAAATCTGATTTTTTTTACAAGCTAAGAATCAACCTACCACTATTACACTTATCATTTTCGCAAGTTTAGGAAAAACCTTTACAATCACACTTAATTCTATTACACAAAGAATTAAAACTTAATTTTTTCAAGCGAAAAGACTGACCTAATATTTTTGCAGGCCAAAGATCAAACCCTAATTTTTTTCTCAAGCTAAAGATCAAAACCTAACTACTCAGAGTAGACACCGACCCAAACGTGTCTAATTCACTCAAACTCGCAAATACCAAAATAACAAGTTTCTTCCCACAAGGTGTTTCACCACCTCAGTACAGATATACTCAATTAGTGTCCTAAATATAACTATGTGATAGATACAATATGAGGCAAATAAATCTGATTTAAAATAGTTACACTCAAGAAGCATGTAATTAGATTTCTCAATTAAAAATCGTTTAAAAGATTTTTAAGATTAAGTTCAAAAACGATTTTTCTAAGACACCTTAACCAAGAAATAAATCAGTAGTAAACTAAGAAAGCAATAAAGAAAACTTAGAAGGATCTCACCGGGATTTGCCGAAAGTAATAACAATTTTGCAATAAAAAACACAAATCAGTAACACAAACAATGAACGCCTTAGATAAAGAACTTCAAATATAATCTCACTTATAAATCTAAGTAATAAAATCTTTCTTAGTATGATAGAAGGCTGATGTTCTTATTGTGTCAATTCAAATCCCACAGGTCTCTATTAATAGACATAAAACTAGGCCTCGAATGGTTAGTTTTCACATGTCATGACTCTAAATAACATCCCAAGATCTCATATATCATATATATTCAAAAATAGATCTTTTTCATTGAAAAAATATTCTTGAAAAAACTCATTTTGAAACTTAAAACTTTTTCAAATCGAAATCCATAGAAATAAGAAGATCTTATCACTTTAATTAAAAGAATATTTAATTAAATGGACCAATTAAATAAAAATCTCATATTTCAAGATATAAATATTTTGAATTCCCTTAAAACATCCCTTAGAATCATCAAAACTGAATTAGATTGACCAGAAACAAATCAGTCAAATTTTTGACTGACCATGTCAGTCGACCAGCTCCCTGTCGTCGGTTGACTGACCTCTCTCAACGATCACTAAATTAACCGTTGCGCTGGTCCGATCAATTGATCGATTGAACCAGAAGGGCCCCACTTCTTCTAATTTTGCCTACTATTCTCGGCAGTCAACCGATCCATCATGTTAGTTAACTGAATGGACCAGTAGGGACCACCCATTCTACTTCCAAAACACATCATTTTGGTTAGTCGATTGACCTTTTTCCAGTTGATCGAATTAACCTAAAAAATCATCATTTTAAGCATTAAAACCAATTTTTCAATTAGGACATTAACCAAAACCATTTCACATACTTAGTACATTATAAAATACACTTTTGACCCCTAAAATAATCACAACACACATAATATTAATTCATTTTAAAATGTCAAGCGTGATTCTAATTCGGGTTGTATTAAGAGTATATAAGTAAACAATTGTTTTCATATAGTTGTCTTTAATGTCTTCAATACTCTTCACTTCTTCATCATTTCCATTACCCGTTACATATTCCTGGACGATTCCTCTTCTTAATCAAATTACGTAGAACTATAAATATGAAATCACTTAGTAAAAATATTAGTCCCATAAAAACATCAACAATTAATTGTTCATCAAAATATTGGATTCAACAATCTCCCCCTTTTTGATGATGACAATTAATTTGATATTTTTTCACAAAGATAATATAATCACGCTCCCCCTAAATTTGAGGACGAGTATTTTAAACTCATTTAATCACCATTAATAAAAACATAAGAACAATTTAAATTTCTCCCCCAATATAATTGCAATAGATTTATCTCCATTTATAATTGCAATACTTAGGCGAACAAATACCCTAAATATCAATTTCTCCCTCTTTGTCATCTCAAGAAATGGAAGTGGATGATCAAAATATTACTCTAGGCATACATGGTTATGTTTAATCATACCTAAACCTCAAATAATTTTCACGAATTGATCTTCAGTTAGAGGTTTAGTAAAAATGTCATTAAGCTGATCGGAGGTATCAACATATTCAATAAATACATCTATTTTTCTGAATGTTATCACTAATAAAATCATATCGAATCTCTATGTGCTTAGTACGTGAGTGATGTGTTAGATTCTTACTTAAGTAAATAACACTTTTATTATCACAGTAGATGAAGACTTTCTCCATACATATCCCAAAGTGATAAAATTGTTATTTAATATATACAATTTGAGCACAACAATTTTTAGTTTCCATATATTATGCCTCAGTTGCAGATAGAGACTTCTTCCATACATATACTAGCAATAAGATAAAACAAGTTATCAATCATACCTTGATATATTTTATCATTAACGTTTTTGCCCGTATCGTTTTTTTTATTTTTGTAGATGTTGCCAAGGGAGTTTTATATTCTTTAGAGCCATCTAAACCATATTTTTTCAGTAACTCCTTGGTGTACTTGGATTGAATAATAAAAAATCCTTCCTTAGTTTGCTTAATTTGCAACCCAAGAAATAAGGATAATTCTCCCATCATGCTCATTTCAAATTCAACCTGCATAATCTTGACAAACTCTTAACAAAAAATTTCATTAGTAGATCCAAATATAATATCATCCACATATATTTTTACTAATAGGAAATCAGATTCATTTTGCTTAATAAACAATGTTGTATCACCAAGACCCTGTCAAAAACCATTCTCGATTAAATATCGGTTGAGTCTTTCATACCAAGCCCGAGGCGTTTGTTTGAGTCCATACAAAGCCTTCCGAAGCTTAAACACGTGATCAAGTGATTTATCATCTTCAAACCCGGTGGTTGTTCAACTTAAACTTCTTTAGTTAGAAAACCATTCAAGAATGCACTTTTGACATCCATTTGAAATAATTTAAAATTTCGAGAACACGCAAATGCCAATAACATTCTAATAGTTTTTAATCTAACCAATGTGCTTAGGTCTCATCATAATCAATTTCTTCTTCTTGATTATAATCATGTGTTACTAATCTTACTTTATTTCTAATTGCCATTCATGTTTAATCCTTTTTACTACAATAAACCTATTTAGTACCAATAACAGGATGAAAGTCATGTCTAGAAACTAGAGACCGAACTTTATTTCGCTCAAATTGAACTAACCCATCTTGCATCCCAGAGATCCAAAACTCATTAGTTCAAGCCACATTTATATTCTTAGGTTCAATTTGAGATAAGAAAGCAATATTAGTTATATCCCTGAGAGAGGATCTTGTACTTACATTTTTTTTTGAAATTACCAATAATTTCTTTTACCGAATGTCTCAGAACTGTCTTTATAACTCGTGGTAAAGTCATCTCTTCACATTGTGGCTCCTCATGATTTGGATTTAGTGGTTATTTTCCTGTCTCAATTCCTTGATTGTTTTGCTTAAGGATTATACCTATATCATCATCATCCAAATTCTTTCTCGATACAAGTAGATCAGATTCCTCAAATACAACATGCATAGACTCTTACACAACTAAAGTACGTTTATTGTAAATTCTGTATGCTTTACTATACAAAGTATACTCGAGGAAGATATCATAATCAAATTTGGCACCAAACTTACCCAATTTTTCTTATCATTTAAAATAAAACATTTACACCCAAAAACTTTAAAATAGGATATATTTGGAGTTTTGGCATTTCAAATCTCATAAGGGGTTTTATTAAAACCTCTGCGAATAGAGACTATTAATAACATCACACGTAGTACTTACCACTTCGGCCCAAAAATATTTAGGAAAGCAATTCTCATTCAACATAGTTCTGACCATTTCCTAAAACGTCTTGTTCTTTCCATCCACAACACTATTTTGTTATGGTGTTCTTGGTGCGGAAAAGTTGTGTGCATATCCATGCTCATCATAATAACTTATAATTCATCATTCTTAAATTCTCTGCTTCTATCACTACGAATGTTAATCAGGCTTGATTGTTTTTCATTTTGCATACGCTTACAAAATTTAGAGAAAATAAAAACAACCTCACTTTTCATTGATAAGAAAAATATCCATGTTAGTCTAGAATAATCATCAACAATCACAAATGCATAAAATTTACATCCTATACTAGCAATGGCATTCAGACCAAATAAATTAAGATGTAGCAATTCAAGATATTTTGATGTGCATGTATGCAATTTCTTCTTAAACGATAATCTAGATTGCTTATCTAGTTGACATGCATCACATACCTTATCCTTAACATACTTCAATGTAAGCAAACCACGTACAAGAATCTTCTTAGACAAATTAGAAATTAACTCAATACTAACATGCCCAAGACGTCTAATACCATAACCAACTATTCTCAGATAATGCATTCAAACATTATAAATTTTGAGTCGAGAAATCATCAAATGAATATGTGTAGACATTTTCAACACGTGATTCAATAAGTAATATGCTACTATCATGTCCATTCTTAATAATGCATCTATTATAATAAAATACCACATTATAACCCTTATTACATAATTGACTTATACTAAGTAAGTTATGTTCAAGACTGTCTACTAATAGCACATCTTCAATAGTAGTACACCCTTTACCGATATTACTTATACCAACAATCTTACCCTTTGCATTGTCTCCAAAAGTCACATAATCTCCGTCTTTAGGTGTCAAAGACGTAAATTTAAATTTGTCATCCATCATGTGCCGAGAACGACCACTATCCAAGAACTATTTTTCGTGGTTTATTGATACTTTTAGAATAACCTGCAATGAGCACCCCAAATAGTTCCTAAGTGGGTCCAATCTTGTTAACCAAGACAATTTTAGTTCCTTTAGGAGCCCAAATTTTCTACATTTAGATAATTTTTAAAACATTTCTTTATGGTTAGGGCTGTAAACGAACCGAGTTGTTCATGACCAACTTGGGCTTGACTCGAAAAAAACTCGTTCAAACTCATTTACTAAAATAAATGAACCAAGCTCGAGTTCCAAAAAAATGTTTGTTTAATAAACGAGCCGAGCCGAGCTTGTTCACGAGCTACTCATTTTTTGTTCGCGAAATGAGCCAAGCTTGTTTGCGAGCTCATTTTTATGTTAGCGAACAATAATTTATTATTATTATTATTATTATTATTATTATTATACACTAGGAATAGGACTAGGGTTTCCATTTCCCATTCACTTCCCAAGCCAAGCACAACACAAACGGTCATCTCTCGCTCTCTCCATAGGGTCTCTGCTCTATCTCCGATTCTCATCTCCATCTCTCTATCACACCGATGTACCTTCGTCGCTGGCTCGTCGCTCATCTGCATCTCCGTCTCATGCCTTCACCACTGCTCATCTGCATCTCCGTCTCTACCTTCGCTATCGCTTATCTCCGTCTCGCGCAGATCAGCTTTCGTGGTCGGCTCGCCACTCATCCCTAGCTTCGATTTTCCTTCATCATCGGTGCCGCTCAACTTCGTCGATATTCTACCTTAGCCGACACCGATCTGGTACTCTCTCTCTCTCTTTCTCTCTCTCTCTCTCTCTCTCGGTCTTGAATCTCTTGATATAGATCTATCTTGAATCTCTTGATAATTAATGAATTGATAGTTTGAGTAGCTATATAGTCATATTGTACAGATATTTTTGATGTTATGTCAAGCACTTCTATTTGACTGTCATATTTTCAGAATTCTATCGTAAATGAAGCATTCTTTGCCTTTCCATTTTTTTTATTTATTATTATCTTATATCTAGGAAATTAATGTATTTGGATAGTTGTCTCTTATTTGGTTGTTAATAACATAAGATATTGCTTCAGTACATGATAATTCTTGGTGTTACACTACATATGAAGCATTTATTGAAATATTGCAAGAATCTATTGATTGTAGAAAGATATCTTGTTGATTGCCTTGTTCCACACATGGAACAACTCTTTCAGGTTGTTTCTCAATCTTACCTACAATGGATCTTGTCCCAGGAGATATTGTAGAAGTCAATGGTAAGTTTATCACATTTCACTTTCATGGATCTCTAAACATTTGAATGTCATTTACTTGGTTTAACAATGCCATCAAATTACTAACTGTACTATGGCACTTTTTATATGACATAAATAGTGGGATGCAAAATTTCAGCATATCTACGAATTATTGAGATGTTAAGTGATTATCTACGGGTTGATTAGGCAATTCTTATGGGCATGCAGTATCATCTTTTTTTATTATTTGCCTCTTGAATCATATATTCCATGTTGTTGGTGATTTTTCAGTACGTCTGTTTGAAGACTTTTTGCATCTGAAAGTTGATTTTCTGTTTCTGTTTGGATTCCATATTTTCAAAACATCCTTTGATGAAAATTTATTTTAGACTTCTGTTTCTAATGAGATTGAAGCTACATTAAGGCCAAGTTTACATACACTTCTATTTCATCTTAGATATTTTTGTCACCATTGAAGAATGGAATAGAATAGAGTTGAATTTTTTTGGAGAATAACAGTGTATTAAAACTTAGAAGGATCAAGTAAAAATCTAAAGTAAGTAAAAATAGTATTTACGATTTTATGATTTTACATGGTAATATTTTTATTAAAATATCTATCATCATTTTTTTTTATGTTTTTTGAAGGATGAAGATCCGGGATACAAAGAGTTCACAATACGTTAATAAGGTTTTAGTATTTTTTGGTCTCAATATGTTGCATATTTATTTGCGTTTTTTTTTTTTTTTTTTTTTTTTTTTTTTTTTAATTTGGTAATGTTTGTGTTGTGGACAGATTTGGACTACTTTGGTCATACTTCAACAAGTCTGATGATTTAATGTATTTTTGGGTTTTGTAATTTGTATATTGTAATGGTTTGGACTAGTATTTTATGTTGTCATTACCTTAATGAGGTTGATGTTTTGATGCATTTTTGGATTTTGTAATTCATATTGATTTGTTTGTATTTATTGTGTCATTTGTAAGATATTTGGATTTATATTTAACATATAAAATGAATTTTAATTGATTTTCGAGCTCATATCAAGTAATTCGAGCTCGAGCTATTCGAGCTTCTTAAATGAGCTATTCGAGCTCGAGTTCAAGCTCAAGCCTGTTAAACAAGCTATTTGATCTTGAGCTCAAGCTCAAGCTCGAATGCTCGTTAAATTTAACGAGCTGTCGAGCTCGAGCTCAATTTTTTTAAACCAAGCCGAGTTCGAACATTCACTCCAAAGCTCAGCTTGTTTAAATTGTAACTTAAATAAATGAGCTTATTCATTCATTACTCAACTCGGCTCGGTTCGTTGACACCCCTATTTATGGTATGCCACACAATGTTACATCTAAAGCATCTAACAAGATTTCTAGTTTCATAAAAGAATTTGTGAAATCACTTTTGTTTAATATTTTTCTGAAAAATCAATTCCAACTTTATCCAAAATTCCTCTTGAACTCCCCAAAAGTATTTTTAAAATATTTTCACTATCCATGAATTTGAGAACAATAGAATGTAAATTCAAAATATTGGAATTCAATTCATTGTTTTCAGATTCGAATTTGATCACTTGCTTGTCAAGTGTGTTAATTGTACTTTGTAGGATATTAATTTGAGAATATTGTTTTTTATAATCATGCATTAGTTCTTGATAAATATCAAATAATTTATCAAAATCTAAAGGACAAGAATTAGAGCATTACGTTACCTTATTTTCAGTGGCCATCAAAGCAAGCATAGACAAATCACCATTGCTCGATTTTTTCGAGCTACTGGACTTCGAGTCATCTCAAGTGTCTTTCATAGATTTTTTCTTACTCTTTCTCATCTTTTTCTTTTTCTTTATATTCTTCTCATTTTCTTTCTTTGGCTCAGGACAATCGGTGTAAGATCTCGATCTTTGATATACGTACAGTTTAAGTCGCATTTTAAAATATTTCGAAAATAACGAGATTGATGGTGTTAATTTTGATTTAATCTTTAAAAAGTTTAGGGGTTAAGTTGTAAAATTATTGAACATTAGAATTTTTAAAGGGGTTCATATTATATTCTAACCAAACTTGAGGGGAGGTAAGTGCAAATTCATTATATTATATATATATATATAGGTATGGCGGTGGAAGAAAAAAATTGTGGCGGAGGAGAGGCCACTTAGCCGGCGTTGATCAACTATACACACACATATATATCAGAAGAAATAGAGAGAGGAAAAAACAGGAAGAAAAACATAAAGAAGAAAAAGGGAGAGAAGAGGGTTCGTTCGCCGGTGGGTATCGTCGGTGTGTATGTGTGTGAATTTTGTGTGTGTTTTCTTGTTTATCGACGATTGCGTGTATGTGTATCGTCAACCTGTTGTGTGTGTGTCTTGTTATGTTCGCCGACAGTGATCGTTCATTGTGTGTGTGTGAGTTTTGTTTCGTTGTTGATTTTGGGTTGCCGGCGGAATGCTATTCAGGCCGGTGAGAGTGTACGTGTCTGGTTGTTCGGTTAGATAGGTGTGTGGGTGTGATTGCTCGTCGTCCAATCAGTGTGTGTGTGTCGCCGTCTGTCAGTTTGGCCGACGGTGGTTAGAGAGAAAGAACTCGCCGGCGGCGAGATTTCAAAATAGTAAAACCAAAACGCAATTGGTGAGATCCGACGTTGCCGTCGTTGTGTGGGTATGACCGTTCGGTTGTGTATGTGCGTTCTGTTCTCATGGGTATGTGTCGAGAGTGGAGCAGTGATCGGTGGGGTGTCGTCGGCAGGACGTTTTTTCCGACGGTGGTGGCTATGATCGTGAGTACATGTAGTGTGGGTTGTGGGGTGTGTGTGTGTTGTCGTTTAGCTAGTCGGCAGAGGAGGTGAGTGAGAGTGGGTGTGAACAGTGAAGTCGGCCGGTGGCTAAAGCAGACGCAAACGCAGAAACAGGAGGAAGAAACGCAGAAAAGAAGAAGAAGAAAGAAAAAGGAAAAAGAAAAAAAAAAGAAATTACGCAAACCACCCCAAATAAAATCAAAACTCAATCTTGCGACCAACGAAAAAGTCAGAAGAGGTAAAATTCTGAATTTTTTTAATATATGTATGTAATTGTCTAAATGTGAAATATGTGTTATTATCGGTGAAATTAGTGTTATTCCTTCGCATGAATAAATTCGATATAGTAAACTAGATCGGAGTAATATTAGTTAAATAGCAGTATTTCATAATAAAACGCAGGAACTAGGAAATTACGAAAATTAGGGTTGCATGACATGATTAAGTTATTTTTACATAAAATATTAATTTAGGCCATGTCACTATTAGGTTCGCAGGCACCGGAGAACCGGTAGAGAATAGGCGGTCAAAATCTTCGAAAACGGTTAATCGGGTGAGTGTATTGTCTTCTTGCCAACTATTTTTATATCTATATATGATAGAAAATTGTTGTATTTAAATTACATGTTTTTAAAAAAAATGAAGTGGATCAAGCAGGTTTTGAGTGAGTTGGTAAAAAGGGATTTTCAATAAATTACATTGGTTTTGAAAGAAAGTTGAAAAGGATTTTCGCCGGACTTCGTGGTTTTAAAAGAGAGTGGAAAATATCTACTTTTCTAAAAATGCATGATTTTCTAAAAATAAAGGGGGAAAATGGTTTCGTTGAAATTAGACGGTTTTCAAACAAAGGTGAAAAATATGATTTTCGGATTAAATAGGTTTTGGAAATAGATGTTGATATTATTGATTTGTAGTTTGATGATGTTGTTATTGTTTTGTCGATACTGTTGATTTTACCTACTTCGATAGAGCGTTGATTATTTATTGAGTTGTAGTTTGATGATGATATTATTGAGTTGGTGAGGTGGTTGATGGTAGGCAGAGTTGTTGTTGTTGAGATGGAGATGAGTTGTTGTTGTTGAGGTGAGTTGAAAATTGGTGTTGGATTTTCACCCGTCTGGCATAGTCCAGCAGAGCGGTGTTTCACCCGTCTGGCATAGTCCAGCGGAACGTTATTTCACCCGCTTGGTATAGTCCAGCGGAGCGTTGTTCACCCATCTGGCATAGTCCAGCGGAGCGTTGTTATATCCCGCTAGGAAGGCATATCCTATGGGGTACGGTACCGTTGTCACTCCCGATCGTGAGATTAAAACGATCACATGGCTAGCCGAGGTGTGGTGTGATGTGGTGTGGTGTGGTGTGGTGAGGTATGGTGTGATGTGGTGTCGTATGTGGTGTTTTGTCATATATGGTGATGTGGTGTGTTATTATATCATCTTAGTGTTTTATCATATTATTTTATGCTGATAGTTTGGATGGATTTCATATATTTGATATATATATATATATGATGATTCTGAATGGTAGGAAGAAGGAGTTTTCTCGTGGTATATGATTTTTATACTACTGATAAGATGTGTTTGTTTATACGCGTTATGCTTGATCCATTTAGATGTTGTATTATTTAGAATGTATTATTATTCAAAAAATATTTTTATTAAGAAGGCAGTACACTCGCAAGTGAAACAACTAGGAGTCGGTCCCCTACTGGCACTAGGTAGAGTTATGTGATGGAGTCATATAGGAGTTTTGAGATGAGCTGTCAGAGGCGAACCTATAAAAGGGTTCATGGATAAATACATTTTGTGAGGAAATTTTCGGGACGATGTGTGTCCTCATAATAGATGATTGTATATCTAAATGTATGTATATTGTCGTTCATTAGTTATTTGGATATTGGTGATGTCATGTTGTCATCACGCCGGCCCCGGGATGACGGGTGTCCGGAATGGGGTGTGACAATCGAATTGAAAATAACCGATTTTGTGACAGTAGTAGCATTCAACATTATTCATGTTGAAATATTTCTTTCCATAGAATGTTCAGCGAGTCATCTTTTTGAAATTCTTGGTGAGAAATGCCACGTCTTTTTCTTGCTCACTGTCAAGATTTATGTCATTATTGTCATAATTTTCCTTGCTCTTTTGAGATTTCAGCGCCAGAAATTTCTTTTTGCTATTTTCTTATTCATCCTCATATCCTCAAATAGTTGTCTCATGGGTCATTAGGTTGCTAATAAGTGCATCGATAGTATATACGGTGAGATCTTTAGTGTAATATCCCGAAAATTTATATTTTAAAAATATTATTTTAATATTTTTGAGATTATTTCATAAATTTATGGTATAAATAATATTTGGTAATTTTGGAGGGTCAAATGTTAATTTTAAATTGACTTTTAAAAATTTTGGAACTATTGTGTTATTAAAAATATATTTTTAAAAGTTTTGAGATATAATTAATATTTTCATTATCTTAAAGTGATATTTATGTAAATAAGTAAATAAATTAAATATATGTGTGTGCGTGCGCGCGCGCGCACGTGCATGTACGTGTGTTTGACAGGTGTATTGTGTTATACACATTAAAAAGTTCTCAACTTTATATATATAGAGAGAGAGAGAGAGAGAGAAAAAGAGAGAGAGATTAATGATAGAATTAGCATAAACATATAGCTATATAAAAAAACAAAAAAAAAATTGCAGGATTATATCTTTAATACTATTTAGCATGAAAAATCTTTTAGTTCAGATTTCAGCTTCGAATTTCAGGTAGAATTTATAACTCTTTTAATATATATGTATTTAATCTCTCCACGTATTGTGTGATTCATGTTATTAGTGTTATAATTGTTGTTTTGTATGAGATATTATGATCACGTATTATATGAATATTATGTGAGAAACATACTTATGTGTTTATTTGTTGTATTCATTAGATACACGTATTAGAGGAGTAAAATTCTACTGAGCGTTGGCTTACAACCCTACAGTTTTTATTGTAGGGTCGGTGAGAATGAAACTGCGCTAGGAATTATATTCGAATTTCTATTTAATTTGTAATAATTTTATTTATTATTTATCGTTGTAAAATTGACTCGATAATTCTATAATTATAACTATCGTCGTAATGTATAAAATTTATCAGATTTTATAAAATGAAATATTAGTCGTTTGGTTTTAGTGTTAATTCTCCTTAGGGAGAAACTGCGTGGCGGCCCTAGAAAATCAGATTGTTACAAAGTGGTATCAGAGTAAGGGTTACGACTACCCTAGGCTTGGGTTATATTACCCATTACTTATAATAAATGAAGTAATACTTAAAAATAATAATTTCCGTATAACCCGTTAATTCAAAAAAAAATATTGATATGGAAAGTGGTATCAGATTTTTCATGTCAAAAACTTATAGATATCAAAACCGTGAATCAACCTGAAGAATTTTTCCTATAAACGGTCAAATTAGGGCATTTCAATTCTCTGGGCCTAATCTGATTTGAAACTCATGTGTGTATGTTTAGATAATATGCATATTCCATAATATGCTATAAATTACGTTTATGTGGTTTGAAACGTATTTATGTGTTTCGAGATATATTTGTACGGTTAAGATGTATTTATGTGTTTAGAACATATATTATATGGTTAAGAGGTATTTATGTGTTTTCAGACGTATTTCAGAAAATTCGTTATTTGAAATTTGGATTGCGTTGATATTTATGAAAAAAAATTACGAGATTATTGAAATTTTAATGTGGATATTGAAAATAATTATTTTTAGTCTCATGGGACAGCCCACGAAAGATTTAGGCTATTTACTGGTTATGAGATTTGTTGCGAATATTTTAGTTTGAAATGTTGGATAGAATTTATCAATATTGATTATGAGATGGGATAATAGACTTGAAAAGTAATGTCAAGTGAAAAAATTATTAAAGTCTTAGACTTGTTTGGAATTGAGATAGATTCAACTCAGTGAGACTATCGTGATATTTTAAAAATATATTATTATTATTGTTATTTTTATCAAAGTAGCGCAATGGAAGCATTTAAAAATATAAAATTCTTTGACAATTGATTATCTGTGCTAGATGTTACTGACCAAAGTGTACCATGTCCATATGTTGTTGGATATAGAGTGGGTCACCGCAGATGTAGAAGTGACGATATATAGTATGGATGTTGACGGTTATGAATTATGGGTGACTTTCGGTTATGGGACCATACATAGAGAATAATTATTCTAAAATCAAGTGTGACTAACATAACCGTGCGGTGCGATTCTGAATTATTATTGTTTAAACGAAATTTCGAGAACAAAATTTATTTAAGGGGGATAAATTGTAATACCCCAAAAATTTATATTTTGAAAATATTATTTTAATATTTTAAAAATTGCTTCGTAAATTTATGATATAAATAATATTTGGTAATTTTTTGGGGTTAAATATTAATTTTAAATTGGCTTTTAAAAGTTTTGAGCCTATTGTGTTATTTAAAATATATTTTTAAGAGTTTTGGAATATAATTAATATTTTCATTATCTTAAAGAGATATTTGTGTAAATAAATAAATTAATTAAAATATATATATATATATATATGGTGGTTGAGAATTATTGTCTTTTTGTGTGTGTATGTGTGTGTACAAGTGTGTAAAAAATGACACGTGCATTGTGCTATACACATTAGGAAATTCTCAATTTTATATATATATATATATATATATATAGAGAGAGAGAGAGAGAGAGAGAGAGAGAGAGATACTAAGGATACAATTAGCATAAACATATATCCATATAAAAAAAATTGCAGGATCTTTAATACTATTTAGTGTGAAAAATCTTTCGATTCGGATTTCGGCTTCGAATTTTAGGTAGAATTTCTAACTCTTTTAATATATGTATTTAATCTCTCCACGTATTGTGTGGTTCATGTTATTAGTGTTATAATTGTTCTTTTGCATGAGATATTATGATCACGTGTTATGTGAAAATTATGTAGGAAACATGCATATATATTTATTTGTTGTATTAATTAGATACGCGTATTAGATGGGTGAAATTCTATTGAGCGTTAGCGGACAACCCTACACTTTTATTGTAAGGTCGGTGAGAATGAAACTGCAACAATAATCATATTCGAATTTCTATTTAATTTGTAATAATTGTATTTATTATTTATCGTTGTAAAATTGACCCGATAATTCGATAATTATAACTATCGTCGTAGTTTATAAAATCTATTAAATTTTATAAAATGAAATATTGGTCGTTCGATTCTAGTATTAATTCTCCTTAAGGAAAATCGCGTGGCGGCTTTAAAAAATCGGGTCGCTACACTTAGCTTTCTCAATTAACGTCACCTTTGGCCCCCAAATTTTAGTCAACAACCTTAGAATCTTTCGTACTTTGTCCTCCATGGAATAAGGCTTTCTAAGTTGACTAAGACTATTGTAAATATTATTGAATCTCATGTACATTTCAGGAATTGTTTCTGCGTCGTCCATTCTGAATAGCTCGAATTAACGAATCAAGACATTGATTTTTGAATTGTTTCACCTGATTTGTTCCCTCATCTGTGATTTGCAATGTATCCCACATCTTATCGTCGATCCACAACCTAAAACCTTGCTATACTTATTTGCATTTAAAGAACAAAACAGAATGATAATGGTCAGCCACACATTATAGTTAGTAGCTTGAAGAAAGACGATCATTCAGTTCTTTCGGAATGAAAAGTTATCACCTGCGAACAAAAAGGGACGATGCATAGATTGTCCCTCACCTAGACTAGAGTATTTATGTGATGCGCTATGTGACCTTTTCAGCCAAGATGTTAAGCCAAATAAGTTAAACCTACCAATTGGTTGCCCAAAGAACAACTCAAGAGAAAGAGAGTGAATTGGGTAGTTACAACAATTTAAACAATTAAAAATTCAAACACAAAATCTCAATTTCTCTAAATTGATTATTATCTTGATTAGCGATGAAAATGTGTTTAATTTAAATGCACACCTAAATAATCAGAAAAGAATAAACAATGCAGTACACAATGATTTATCCTGATTCGACAAGCTAGTCTTACCTACATCTAATCCCCTGAGCTCCATGGAGATTCGCAATTCACTAAACCCCTGATTCCTTTCACAGATAGGAACCAAACACTTACAATCTTGATTCTTTTCACAAGCTCAGAATCAACATTTACGAACTTGATTCTTTACAGGTTAAGAATCAACCTACCATTTCATTTTTGCAAGCTTAAGAAGAACCTTTACATTCCCACTTAATTCTATTATAAGAATAATTAAAACCTAATCTTTTCAAGGGAAAAACTAACCTAGATTTTTGTAGGGAAAAGATCAAACCCTAAGTTTTTCCTCACGTAATAGATCGAAACCTAACTACCCTGATTAGACACTGACCAAAACGTGTCTAATCCACTCAAACTCGCAAATACAAAAAATAGCAAGTTTGTTCACATAAGAAGCTTCTATCTCCATAATACAGATATACCCAAATAATGTCCCGAATATAACTATATGATAGATACAATGTGTAGTAAACAAATCTGATTTAAAACAGTTAACACACAAGTAGCACATAATCATATTTCTCAATTAAAAATCTTTTAAAAGATTTTTAAGAATTAAATTCAAAAATAATTTTTGTAAGACACCTTAACCAAGTAATAAATCAATAGTAAACTAAGAAATCAATAAAGAAAGCTTGAAAGGATCTCACCGGATTTACCGAAAGCAATAACGATTTTGCAATAAATAACACAAACCGGTGACACAAATAATGAGCGCTTTAGATCAAGAACTTCGAATATAATATCACTTATAAATCTCAGCAATAAAATCTCTCTCAGAATGATAAAAGTCTAATGTTCTTGATGTGTCAATTCTAATCTCGCAGGTCTCTATTAATAAACCTAAAATTAGGCCTCCAACAACCAATTTTCAAATGTCATGACTTCAAATGACATCTCAAGACCCCATATATTATATATATTCAATATAGATTTTTTTTCATTTAAAAAATATTCTTAGAAAATCGAAATCCATAGAAATAGAAATATTTAATCACTTTAATTAAAAGAATATTTAATTAAATGAACCAATTAAATGAGAATCTCATATTTCATGATATATAATGAAAATATTTCAAATTCCCTTAAACACCTCCCTTGGAATCATCAAAATTGAATTGGATTAACTAGAAACAAATAAGTCAAATTTTTGACCGACCATGTCAGTCGACCGGCTCCGTGTCGTCGGTTGACTGACCTCTCACAATGGTCACTAAATTGACCATTGTGCTGGTCCGGTTGGTTAACCGATTGGACTAGAAGGTCCCCACTTTTTCCAATGTCGGCTACTATTCTCGTCAGTCGACCGACCCATCTTGTCAGTTGACCGAATAGACCAGTAAGTCATCCATTCCACTTCCAAAAGACACTGTTTTGGTTAGTTGATCGACCCACTTTTCCTTTGGTTAGTTGACCGACCTCTTTCTCCAGTTAACCGAATTGACCCTAAAAATCATCATTTTAATCATTAAAATCAATTTTTCAATTAGGTCCTTACCCAAAACCATTTCACATAATTAGCACGTTATAAAACATACTTTAGACCCCTAAAATAACCACAACACACATAAGATTAATTCATTTTAAAGTGTCGTGCGTGATCCTAATTCGGGTTACACTAAGAGTATATAAGTAAATAGTTATTTTTACCTAGTTGTCTTTAATATCTTCAATATTCTTCACATCTTGATCATTTCCTTCACTCGTTACATATTCTTTGACGATTCCTCTTCTTCATTAAATTACATGGAACTATAAATCTGAAATCACTTAGTAAAAACATTAGTCCCATAAAAATATCAACACTTAATTGTTCATCAAAACATTGGATTCAACATGCGTGGATTTCACTAATCTCAATAAGGCCTACTCCAAAGATGACTTCTCTTTCCTTAAGTTCGATGTAATTATGGATGCTACAGCAAACTACGAGCCGCTTAGCTTTCTCGACACCTTCTCAGGGTACAATAAGATAAACATGTACCCCTCCCCCCCCCCCCCCTCCCTCGACAAAGGATAAATGGCGTTCATCACCAACAAAGGCCTCTACTGTTATAAGGCCATGTCATTCGGCCTTAAGAATACTGGAGCCACTTACCAAAGGCTGGTAAATAGGATTCTTGCCGACTTGCTTAGAAGGACCATTGAAATCTACATTGACAACATTCTCATCAAAAGAAAAGAGGCAAAAGACCACCTAGCTGACCTATAGGAGTGCTTCGACATACTCAAAAAGCACCAGATGAAATTAAACCCAAGAAAGTACGTATTTGGGTTTAGCGCAGGCAAGTTCCTCGATTACCTAGTGACCCAAAAAGGAATTAAAGCCAGCCTGGATTAGGTCAAAGCAATTTTGAACATGAACTCGCCAATGAAAATCACAAAAGTGCAGAGCCTGACCGGGCGAGTAGCGGTCCTAAAGCGATTTAATTTTCGAGCATCTGACAGCCCTTCTTCAAAACCATGTGTGGTAACAAAAGTTTGGACTGGACAGACGAATACGAATAAGCCTTTTAGGTGCTCAAGAAGTACATCTTGGAACCACCAATACTCACCACCCCGAAGCTAGGATAGAAAATGTTCAGCACTTGTGATTGAAGAACACAGAGCACAAATTCCTATGTATTACGTTATCCATACACTAAGTGGGGTAGACTCTTGCTACCCACAACTGGAGTTGATCGCCCAATGGCGGTGCTCACCAACCACCTCCTAAGGGTTATACTACATCGACCAGAGACCTCCGGGAAACTACTGAATTGTTCGATCAAGTTGGGAGAATTCCACATCGAGTACCATTCGCAAACAACCATCAAAGGCCAAGTGCTAGCAGATTTCATCTCAAAATTCATGTTCCCGGAGCAGCAAGCATCAAGGAGCGAGAGTAAAGCCTACGCCGCAGACCAACGTTCAATCAAATATTAGACGGAGCACATGGATAGGTCATCTAATCACAGCGGCTAAGATGCCCGAGTAGTAATCCGCACCCCCAAGGGTGACATTCTGAAGTACACCTTGAGACTTGATTTCAAAACAATAAACAACAAGGCCGAGTATGAAGCACGGGTTTCGTCTCGAAAAATCTCAAAAGAACTTGGCGCCACCAAAGCAGAGGTTTACTGCGACTCCCTACTGATAGCATACCAGATCAACGGGGAGTACGCAGCCAAAGAAGTTAAGATGATGGCATACCTAAGCAGATCCACGCTCTTTAATGAGAGGCTTCTCGAAGGTCACCGTCAAACAGATTCTAAGTGAAGAAAATATCACAGGATTTGTCCTTAAGGAAGGTAAAGTTCATTTTTGCCTCAGGAAGCTCCGCCAAGAAAGCCACGGAAGTCGCCTTTGCGGCGCTAACCTGTGAATGAGAAAGAAACACTGCGAGATCAAGAAAGAAAATAGATAAGATGGAGCAACCAACCATACAGAGAAATATAGGCAACAAACTTATCAGGCACCGACCAGTGCCTTGGGATAGGGTAGGGCCCTACCTCTCTAACTGGCTACTCTCAAGGCCCTTGTACTAAGACCCACCTGTTCTTTACTACGGATTATTCTATGGGATCCCTACTATAAGCCTTCCACTTCGAGAGTGGAATTGAAACAAACTATCAAATGGTTTCGCATTCCTCGTAACCTGGTAAAAATGGAAGAACAAATGAGGCGTGGGAGGCATATTGTTCCTCACACAGAGAATGATGAGCCCGATCATCAGCCTCCATGTATTAGGAGCCAACAGGATAAGCGCCAAGTTGACACATTGAAGAATTTCACAAAAGAGATGATGAAGTGGAAAGCGCACCCCACCAATAAAAGCATTGGTATAAAAGGCGATACACCCATGTAGGCAACGAAGCACACGCCACGATGGCTCAGGATTGATAAAAAATACTCCAGGAGAAATGGAGTAGTTCCTGTATATTTCGTGGACCTAGTCTGTTGAGAGACTTTCCGTAAATACAACCTCCTCCAACTCGGGCACATAGGCCATTGCCGAAGCAACAGTCGCGACAGGGACAAGTAGGCATAGTTCTCTAGCCGGATTAATCTCCTATCCACGGTTGCACATGAACGTGGCTGCATCATCGCTGCCAACAACAAGGGTCCTAGCCTGGGAACCCTACGGCAAAGATCTGAGAGTAGTGCCACAGGGGGCCCTTGGATGACAGCTTAACTTCACAGTTGTCATTGTTGCGGAACTACGCTTTGAAATCTCTCGATGTTGCAGATACATGAACAGGGCGTAACAAAAAAGTTCACCAAAGAAAGAAAAAAAAAACTACTATCAAGAAAAGAACAATGGGATGCGAGCATAAATCCCCTTCAACTGTCGTTAGGGAAACTGAATCCACCAACCGTTTAATCAATCATGAGACATTTAATGTCCGACACTCCCAAAAGACAAGGTCGAAGCATTTGGCCAAATCCAATGCACCGATTGGGCGCAAGCCACGAAAAAAATGATAAAGAACGAATCTCAGTGGGAACGTCCCAGTAATCCCAGGATGTGAATTATTACGCACCTGAGAATAAGGGCATCTGAAGTGGAAAATTCAATTGGACCTGAAATGCCTCCACGTGTCACAAACATGCAACTGGCATGGGGACTCCAAACCAACTAGCTCGACCAAGTCTCTTCTCCATACCCAACCAAGGTCATGCCACCCCGGACGCGAGCGCCACGATGCTCCTACTCAAAAACAGTCTGAATCATCTTTGTCTAGTAAGAAATGTACCATTACTCTCTCTAGGTAACGGCTCCATGATCTTAACATGTAATCATCGCCATGTCTGCGGTAACTGGACCAAGATTAGCGTAATCACCATAATGGTGCACCGAGAATCAGGGAACGTTTGCCAAACAAGTCCCTTCCCACCTATAAATATCAAAACAAAGGGCGAATAAGATACGCATTGACACGCCTATAATATGAACACTGCTAATTTCTTGTTCGGAACTCTCGACCGATTCTCGCACCGTAGGTGCAATGCCGGCAAACTCACCCGTTGTGCATTATTTTGTAAGAACTATAGCTGAGGCAAAGTGAGCAAACCCAGAAGACATCCAGTTCCCCCCGGACCTCAGAAGTGACGTGTCTGGTGATCTATTTTTTTGCATCATCAATAATTAATATTTAATTTTTAAGCTTATAAATTAATGTCCCTCAACATTTAACCTTAATACTTTGGGTTCATAATTATCTCCCCTACATTTCTGGGTCCTTAATTAACTAACCAATTATAAAAATAAGCACCCACAAAAAGAAAAAATATATATTTTTTTGTAAACATTCACAATAGATTAAACTCATGAAAATTATCACTTTAATTACATTTTATCCTCTTCATTTTTTATATTCGTATTGATCATTTTTTAGTTAAAAAAAATACTTAGGTTGTGTTTGGGTGAGGGATTTTGGAGAGGGATTTTATTTGGATAAGGGATTTTAAAATCTTTTTATAACAAATATCTTGTTTGGGTATTGAGTAGCGCGAATTTGTAAAATCCTTCAAGTGTCAAATTTGGGTAAAATGGTAGATTTAGAAAAACTTTTGAAATAGGTGGAATTTCACAAATCTACCCATGAGAGGATTTTACAAATCTAAGAACAAGAGCATCGATCTTCTTCACACTTGTCTTCGTGATCGCGTCTTCAGTTCACTCCTAAGGCCCGATCTTCTTCGCCGCCATCTTCAATTTGCGTCGTTGTCTTTGGACTTCCTTGTCGTCGTCGTCGTCCATCGTCTTCTCCTTCTTCGTCGTCCATCAAAATCAAATTTGTCATTGTCGTCCATCATTCCGATTGAGGGTTTTTTTATTGCAGAAATCGAAATCATTTAGGGTTCGTCGCAATTGTTGGCTTTTGTTCTTCAAATTCGCAATTTCATTGGCTTTTCTTCATCGCAATTTTTTCGTCGCAATCGAATCTTCTTCTTTGGCTTTTGTTCTTCGTTAGGTGGCTTTTATTCTTCAGATTTATTGTTCTTTTCATTTTGTTCTTTTGAGAATTGTTCAGTTTGAGAATTGTTCCATGATTTCGATGTATTTTACAAATTGTGTTAATTTATCTAAATAAGGAAATTATAAAATTATATAATCAAATTCTTCGATTAAAATAGTTATCCAAATAAGGGATTTGGTAAATGATGGAATTTCGAAATCTCATCATTTATCAAATCTCTTGAATTTATCAAATCCTTTACCCAAACACAACCTTAGTGAATTTTCACTTTGACAATTTCTTTAGTAAGTATTTCATCTTTTTAGTGAATATCCACTAAAACAATTAAACCAAAATATTTATTAATTAGTTATTAAGGAAATAATTATTATTTTTAGTCAATGATCGCTTTTGATTTTTTAAACTGAAAAATAATCAAATATGGATATTAAAATGGAGAGATGATATTTAAATTAAAATTATACAATTTACAGGAATTTAATCCATTATTAACATTCATAAAATAGATATTTTTGTTGCCCTTTATTTTTTGTGGATCATTAGTGATATTTGAGTGACATTTGACAAAAAAAATTAATAGATTGTGACATCCATTGCAATAGTTTAAGAAAAAGTGATGACTATTTATTAAATGTTCTTTGCGGACTATAAAGTTATATCGAACCATTGATTTTTTCTGTAAAATTTACTATCTTTTAGGTAATAATAATAAAAATCCAAAAAAAAATAAAAAAAGGAAAATTCTAAATCATCCCTCCTAAACTCCTCATCCCTATCCCTCCCTGTCCTCTTTCTCTCGATCCAAACAAGTTTAAAAGTAGTTAAATAGAGTCAAAACATAGAGAGAAAAATCAAATTTCATAACCACATTTGATAACCACTTAATTTTTAAGTGCAAAAATTTTAATTGTTAAATTTTAATTACTAAAATTATAATTTTAATTGTTGAAAGTATAACTACTGAATTTATTACGTATTGAATAGATTAAGTATTCAACTTTTTAATACTTTTAACTTTAAAAAATATATTGTACAAATTTTTATTTCTAAAATAATTCACAATTTTATTTTTTTTAAATATTTTTTCTACAACTTTTTTTCTATTTTTTTTCAATTTAATATTTTCTCCATCTATAATTTTTTGTATATAATTTTTTTATGAAATTTTACAATATTAGTATAAAATATTGATTGTGATAATTTAATATTATATGTAATAAACAATAAATGCTAAAAAAAAAAATAAGTGAATCACATATCATTAAAAATTTTAAATAATTTTTGAAGTGGTATTTATTTTTTAAATAATTATTTAATTTTATTATCAAATGTATTTAATTTGATAAATACTTAATTTTGATCGTTGCTAACGGAGGCCCAAGTCTGTCAAAAGCCGCCCATGGCTGCTTCGTGTAGAAAAGTGATTGCGAACGTTTCGGAATCGAAACACAACTTGTTTGGGCAAGATGGCCTAAAAAAGCGGAACTACGACTTTTTTCCGCCACTATCAAGTGTTTGGCCAACATGTTGATCCATTTGGACCGCACACACCTCTGTTCACAAATAAGAAAATGAAAAGAATGCAGCATCCAGATACATTCCAACAATGTAAATGGAAAGATATCTAAGCAAGATCACAAGATGCAATAACCCATCAATAGCAGTTGTTCATTTCCACCCCAAACTGGGAAGATTACAGCATATACGTATAGGAAGAGGTTAACTACAATTTCATATTAGACACTAGAGCCAAAGTATTTGGCTCTAATGTTTTGAAAGATGATCTTCCTCGTAACCCATAACAATATCACACCTTCATACTACACGGAAGATAAACTTTTACATATCATCTCGCCAAATGCTTCAGGTGTTGAAATATCCGCTGTTTAATCCACTGGCGATCATATGGCAGGTAAGCCTGGAGCGAGTGATCGTGGCTGCATATCAAAACCAATCAAATGCATTAGTAATATAACCATTTCTCTCTTGTACGTATGCCGGTTCTTCATTCTTTTTTCCATTTTTAAAAGATCCAATTGGATGTATTAACTAAAGTTCAAGGGGCTTCAGTCCCATAACTAGTCATTTCATGTATGTACATAGAATTGTCTCAATCAAAACAGATTTCCGATATGGGTTCAGTGAAATAAGCTCATAACTTAAAAAGTTAATGTAATTGCAGGTCTCACCAGTTATGATCCAATCCTAATTATATATTTTCGTATGTTAGCATCTTGTGCCCGTCAACTAGTGCCCATGCATGAGTGTGCCTCTGTTTGTCCGTGTGTGTGTGTGTGTGTGTGTGAGAGAGAGAGAGAGAGGGAGAGAGAGACACTAATGCACTCATGTCTGCAAGGCCATCAATGAAATTGTAGAGATCTGCAACATCATAAGTTATGTTTCGGATAGCTGGATTCAGCTCCTTCAGTTTCCTTTCATATAGCGCACAAACACCTGTAAAGAAATCAGCAAGTCACAAAATATGGTCAGGAACATTCCTCTTTGTTCTTAAAGTACACAGACCCCAAAAGAATAAATGAAGATAACATATCTTCCTTGGCAAAGTGACAAAGTTTGAAGAGTCGTTCAACATGCTATTGTTATCGAATAACTGAAGCATGGATACAAATAGGGGCAGCAATCGAGTCACTTCCTGCAGGTTGTGTTATTTCAGGTTTCCCGTTGTGAACAAATCAAAAACGAGCTTTTCGGGTTCAACACATACACAACTAATATTTTTCCATGTCATTCTCATATTGTGCACCGAAACCGCGTAACCTGCTAATTATATGTTGATTTTATGTGAAATTTCACTCAAGGTTAATTGGTTGATTATCATCTCCACACCCATCATTGATGAATAAGACAGTTAGCTTTCTATCTTTTCTCATTTCTCTTATTGTTAAAAACCCATTTAATAGGGTTATAATATCGAAATACAAGATACACGTATACTCCTTAAATAATAAAGTAATTACAGTGAGTTAATAAAATAAAAAAAATTATAAAACTGACCCCCAAAAAAATCACGACATGGGCTTCCGAAGTGTCCGACACGTTCATTTCGCATGTCTATTCAGTGCTGAAATGTAATATGAAAAATAAAAAATTGGACATGCCCCAACACGTGTCGGCCACGTGTTGGTGTCCGACACTTAGCCTCTGGCGGAGTATCGGTGCTTCCTAGACAACACACCATGATAGAGATATAGACAAATAACATTTTCCGAAAACAGATAGGATGTGAGCTTATTGAATAGTTTATTGTGCCACAACCAAGCAAAGAAGATAATATAATATTCGCATTAACTTACTGTTTCTTATAGCTTCACAGTACAGAGACAATAAAACAAGAGAAAGAAGGGCATATTTCACTTAAACCCCTCCCATATAAGAGAGAGTGGCAACTAACACCATTTTTTTAGGGAAAACTCTCCAAAAGTCCCAAGAATAGAAATCACCACTCTGTAGAGTCCTATCTTCCTTCACAGAAAAATGACTCTACAAAGTGGTGATTTGTACTCTTGGGACTTCTCAAAAAGATTCCCTTTATTTTAATAGTATCAGTCAGACATACCACCCGTCATTTGCAGGAACTGACATCTTTATCAGTGCAATTCTGATAAAAATCATTTTTTGTCTGGAAATATAGAAATGAAATATATGGCATCACCTAGTAGTTTTGTTAGTTTTGTCTACTAAGGGATGGGATAGATTGGAAACAGAAACCTTTAACATTACTGCAAAAAGTTGTTGCTCTCAAGGTTGGAACCCACAACCTAAAGATTATTGGTTGAAGTTTTTTTCACAAATACGGAAATAAAAGAATAATCAAGTTTGATGTTTAAATTAAATATAAAAACAAATTGCAAATCTTGTGCGATTGAAATTCTTTAAAAGTTGAGACAAATTTCAGTTGTGTCCCCTGATGTTTTTCTATTAACATTTTGAACCATTTTTTACTTTTTCAAAAATCAAATTTAAGGGTAGATATGGAATTCATAGATATTAAATTGCATACACAAGCAAATATTTTAGACATCCGTTTGTAGGGGGATAAACTTCTTACTAATGTACAAACCAAAAGGGAAGAAAGGAGGATTAATTGGGGAGGCAAATGAAATTTGCCCAAAGTTTTAATATCATGCAACCCACATGTAACGCCCTAAGCAGCCCACTGCCCCAACACCTTTTGGACCGAGTCCACATGGCCCAAAATGCTTAAACCAATGTACTAATAGTAGCTCACGTGGTACTTTATATAGCAAACCATCTTTTCTAATACTTTCAATGTGGGATGTCACAATATCCCCCGCCAAAAAACGCAACGTCCTCATCATATTGGCCCAATTCATCCCCTTGGTTGGTGGTGTATATAGCAACCCATAAACAGACCCAAAGCAGCTCATAAACGGACACAAGATACATATCCCAGGGGCCTCATCCCCTCTCTGGAGACTCCTCAATCAACACCACCACAGTGCCATTTCTAGACTAGGGTTGGCTCTTATACCATTTGTAACGCTCCATGCGGCCCAATACCTTTAACACAGAGTCCACGTGACCCAAAATGCTTAAGCCAAGATACTAGTAATGGCCCACATGAAACTTTATATATTAGACAATCTTTTTTAAGACTTCCAAAGTGGGATCTCACAATATTTGCAATACCCCATGCAGCCACTGGCCTAGCACCTCTTGGACCGAGTCCACGTAGTCCAAAATGCTTAACCCAATGTATCATTAGTAGCCCACATGGTACAATCTATATCATACACTTTTTTATAATACTTCCGATAGGAGATCTCACAATATTCCCCACTAAAAGATGTGATGTCTTCGTTGTGTTAACCCAGTTCGTCCCCTTGGTTCGCAGTGTAGATAGCAGCTCAAAAGCGGACACAAAGTAACCCTAAACGGACACAGGGTACCTATTCCGGAGCTCTAACCCTTTCCGGAACCTCTACTTTAATCCTCTATCAACACCGATGCCATTTTCAAACCAGGGTTGGCTCTAATACCATTTGTAACGCCTCATGCGGCACAGTAGATCATGAAAAGTAACTCCCAAGGAAGAGAAAAGGGAAAAACATAGAAAAGCACCAAGGCAATACATGAACGGATACAAACAAAAATCGACTTGTAGCAGAATTTATACATGTTGGAATTTACTACCATTTCTTATTATATATCCCTTACGTCTTTTGGCTTCTATATAGAAGTTACACTTTTTTAAAATTAACGAAACTTGAGCATTTTACTTCACATTTTTCAACTTCGTGGTTTTCTTTTTAGCAAATGTAATAAATCCTAGCGTCATTTGGATTTCATAAGTTACACTTTCCAACAATTAATAAAAACCAAAGCTGATTGCTTTTAAATTTTAATTGCTTGAGATTTATGCCACATCTCACCCAAAGAGAAATAGCACTTGGTGAATATAGAGCTCAAGAGATCGAGGCATACGATTTAATGTACTTATAATATGATGCGTCATTAATTTGATAATAGGGGTTGTCGTGTTACATTTCAACTGAAAGAGGGTTACATTTAAAGCACGTGAAGATCAACAAATCAAGGCAGAGTGATTATATCCTCTGAAATTAGGTCGAAATCAAGTTAAGCCAACATTCATTGAACCAATTTAATGACCAGCACGTGAAGATGAAGAATGCATCAAGTATAAATTCTTGGAAAACATTTATAAGCGCTTAGGATCATTTGTGAAGTAATCAATCTTATTTAATTACATCTGGCAAAAGAATTATGATCTTTTTGTCTAAGGAAGGAAAGATTTTAAAAAGGACACGAGGGGCGTCATCTGTGTACAACTATGAAGTCTTTAGATCTAGAAAGTGGAGCATTTCAGAATCCCTGAAGGGTAGAAAGGCCCTTCCACCAAAAACATAATCTATGCATGAAGGATTTGTTTGAAATAAGATAAAGACAAAGGGACACCATCAAAAATACGTGAATTCCACTCCCTCCAAAAAACACCAAAAAGAGAGCCAGCGGACTCAAGGCCCAAATATCACTAGGAACACACCATTGAGTCTACCTCCCTGTCAACACATGAGCAGCTCTAAACAAGAGTGAGGCATACACCAATCGAACCTGGAGAAAAAAATCATATTCCAGAAATTACACGGACAAAACATCAAGGGGTGACTGACAGACTCTGCTGCCAAACACACATGAAACCTATTTCGAAGTTAAAACTCGCATCTTCAAATTGTCCACATCGTGAGAATGGCATTCAAGGCTTCCTAGTAGGAAAAAAATCACTTTTACCGGAGATTCGACCTCCAAATATCCCTACATAAAAAAGAGCCCGCCCCTCCCCTCCCCCCTCCACCCCAAAAAAAAAATCATAAGATTTGACCAAGAAAGGCCCATTTGAATCCCCAACCAACTTCAGCCTATCTTCCTCCTCCGCGTTAATAATCATTGTTTGGATGAGAGAGAAATTCTTCCAATTCAGGCAATTACTAGTCGACCATATCCCTCCTATTGTTGGTGTCCATGACAACACGTCCACTGAAACTATGTCATCCTCGTGCACTAAAACTCGGCTCAAACCATCGCAAAAAGGGAAGAAACTAATGTAGAGCCATGGCTCCCTGAGTCCCTGGGCCACCAATCCTCCCATAGTCGCACTCTCCGACCATTACAAACAAGGAACCCTAACATGAAGCCAAACAACATTTACAAGAATCACAACTGCCTTCCAGACACCCCTGTAGATCACCGTCATCTACCAACATTAAACCTCGCAACCACTATCCGGCTTCATAATCTTTCGAACCAAGAACCATAACCACTTGCCCAAAATAGCCTGATTAACACTTCTTAACCTGCAAACACCAAGACTGCCCTCTTGCAAAGGCCGACAAATATTCTCCCACCCAATTAAGTTGATCTTTCTTTCCTCCTCCTAGTCAACGCAAATAAAGTCCCTCTAAATCTTCCGGGAATATAAGGAAGGACATAAAATAGGTTAGCAGATTAACCAGTGTACTCTTGACTAGAACGAGTCTATCCCCTCCCCTCTAAACAAATACTTTGATTTCCACCTGGCCACACACTTCTCAAACCTCTCAGTCAGCGTCTCCCAAATAACACTAGACTTGAAATTAGCCTTATCAGAAGTCCAAGACATTTATAAGGGAAGGACCCCACACCACACCCCAGGGCCAAAGCTAAAGCATTCACACCACCTAACCAACAGATGAAATATCAGATTCACCAAGGTTGCCTGCAAGCAAGAAACTATTTTAACCCACAACAGCGTGCACCTCAAGAAAAGCATATGGAGGGCTCTCAGAAGACAAAAAATCAGTGTATCATCGACAAACAACATATGAGAAACTTAAATGAAGGAGCCCAGATGGTTACCAACAAAGAAGCCATCTAACATCCCTAGTTCCAATGCTCTAGCAAGAAACACACTCAAGCCTTCTATAATACTCAAGCTTTCCATGACAATGAGAAACAAGCAGGGGGATAATGAATCCTCTTGCCTTCACCCCAAGAACAAGAGAAGACCCCTTACCAGGGAACTGTTCACCAGAATTGAAAACTGAGTTGTGGAATATATAGATCCAACTAATCCAGCTCTCCCAAAATCCATATTAAATAGCAAAAAAATCAAGAACCCCCCCTATTGGCGTGGTCACAAGCTTTCTTTATATCGAGCTTTACAAAGAATTTCAGGTTTGTGTAGCTTGATTCTAGAGGCAATTAAAAGAACCCCTAAATCCCTCTCAGGCACCTAAGAATTTGAAACTTAGTTTGTCAGCCTAGTGTTAAACGTCTGCTAGGCACCTAATCTTTCATAAAAGAACCCGATACGCACCTATGCTTATGTGATAGATTCCTATGACCGGTCAAAATGCTGTCTCAGCTATATTCTACTTTCCGGACACTATTTTACACTGAACAGTTCCACACCGCGACAATATGCATCAAATTCATTAGATACTTTGAGAAAATGATTTTGCAATTAAAATCTTGTTTAGAACTTGATGAGGGAAAATTCGGTTAGACTTAAAAGGGCGCCACATGTCTCAAACAAGCGACTGGCACGGAGATTCCAAACCGGTCAGTTCGACCAAGCCCCGTCTCCACACCCGGCCAAGTTCATGCCTCCCCGGGCACGAGAGCCACGATGCTCCTGCTCTCAAGCAGTTCAAGCCGCCTCTGCCAAATAAGGAAGGTACCCTCTAGATATCAGCTCCACGATGTCCTCCCGCAATCCTTGCCATCTTTATTGTAGCGGGACCGAAATCAATGCGATCACCATAATGGTGCACGGAGGATCAGGGAGGACTTGCCAGACGAGTCTCCTCCCCCTCCTATAAATATCAAAACACAAGATGTCCAAGGCATGCTTTGATATGCTCTCCAATACACAGAAAATATACGCTCTGAAACACATTCGTTTGGCACTCAAGCGCGCTCTTTCTCCAAGCTACCACTCTTCTAAATTCATGTTCGGAACTCTTAACTGATTCTCACACCGGAGGTACAACGCCGACAGGCCCACCCACAGTGGATTGTTTTGCAGGATCCTTAGTCGAGAGAAAACAAGAAAGCCTAGAAGACACTCCGGACCTCAAAAGTGACGTGTCCGCTGATCCATTTTCAGGCCCCATCAGAACTCATTTAAAGATAACATCTACAAGAATCAATGGTTGAACTTTCGCTTGAAAATCCAAATCTCCCCTATGAACTGATAAAATAACATTTCTATTAGAAGTGTGTCTCAACCATCTTGATCAGATATTTTGAGTACCATAGAAGTTTCAATTGTAACATCTTCTCAGTGAGTGATGTTGTCTTGTATTGATCTCAAATCTGAAAATTCATACTTAAAGAAGACAGGTGTTTTCTCTTGAATATTGTAAAGTTTGAATCACTACCCGCAATGAGATTATGGAAATCCAAGAGGCGTGTTCTTACTGTTATAATCAATTTGATCTTCGCCTATAAGAAGATTCGAGTTAAGAGAGAATCCTCAGAAGGAGCTCTAAGATGTGGAGTAGGCAAGGGTTTTGTAGCTCTTTTTATGTTTACGGTTTACCAATGATTGTCTGCACGGTGCTTTAAAACTACGGCTAAGGACTTTAAGGTTTGCCATTCTTCCATTTTGGGATTGAGCACACATAAGATTTGTTTCAGAGTTAATATATAAAGATGATGTTAAAGAGAGAAAAGAATGAGAAGGCTTAACAACTGTGTTAACCTCTCCCTCTATTTATAATATAAATTAGCAAACCATACAGCAAATCATAAACCATACAGGAAATCCGAAGTAATACAGGAAAGACAAATACCTTTTAATACTCTCCCTCAAACTGGAGCATATATATTGTATGCTCCTAACTTGTTATAAGTGTACTTTATCCTTAAACCCTCTAACGGTTTAATAAATATATCATCGAACTGATCAATTGAATTTACATGTTTAGTCTCAATCTGCTTTTGCAATAATTTTTCTCGAACAAAGTGACACTGTGACGGTCAACTTCAATGTATTTTGTTCTCTCGTGAAATACTGAGTTGAATGCAATGTGAAATACCGCTTGATTATCATATACCAGGTTCATTGGTGAAGAGTGTTCAAATCCAGATTCTTCCAACAAATATTTCAACCAAGTTAACTCACAAGTGGTATAGACCATTGCCCTGTATTCCGATTCTGCATTTGACCGCACCACTACTATTTGCTTTTTACTCTTCCAAGAGAAAAGGTTACCACCAACAAACACACATTACCCAGTAGTAGACTTCCTACTCAAGGGTGATCCGGTCTAATCTGCATCTGTGTAACTCTTTATTTGAGTATGACCGAAATTTTGATATAGCAAACCGCAACCATAAGCACCTTTCAAATATCATAGAATACGGATCACCGCATCCCGGTGACAAGTCATTGGACGATCCAAAAACTGACTAATAACACCAACAGCAAAGGAGATATCTGACCTGGTAACTGTCAGGTGGTTCAACTTCCCAACTAACCGTCTATATTGCGCTAAATTTGTCAGTAGTACACCCTGATCTAGAAATAATTTAGTGTTTAGATCGATAGGCGAGTCAAGGATGCGGGTTCCAATGCATCCTTGGTGACTATGAGACATTTTCTTTCGTTGCCAAGTTCGCTTTTGTTCGCTTGTTTATCTCTTTGGGAACTACAACGATGAAATACTTTGTGATGTTGTTTCAATGCATGCGGGTCACATATTGTTGGGCAAGCCGTGGCAATTTGACAGGAAGGTCACTCATGACGAGTTCAAGAATATGCACTCATTTGTCAAAGACAATAAAATTAAAACAATTACTTTTGTGTCGTTGACTCCAACACAAGTGTATGAGGATTAAATGAAATTGAAAAAAGAAAATGAGTTGAAAAAAAACTGGTGAGACCGAGAGTTCAAAAAAAGATAAGAAAAAAAAGAGTGAAAAGAGAAAAAAGAATGAGAAGGAAAAAGAGATTGAAAAAAATGAGAGAAAAACAGATAAACAAGTGAGCTTTTATGTTAAGGTGAGTGATATCAAGAGTGTTTTTTATGCAAACCAACCTTTATTTGTACTGCTGTACAAAGAGACGTGTTTTAGTAATAATGAACTTGACCAAATCTTTGTCTAGTATTGTTGTTTCTTTGTTGCAGGAGTTTGAGGACGTGTTCCCTAACGAGGTGCCTAATGGATTGCCACCTATTCGAGACATAGAACATCAAATTGACTTTGTGTCGGGTGTAACAATTCATAACCGACCAGCCTATAGGAGTAATCTAGATGAGATAAATGAATTTCAAAGGCAAGTGGAGGAGTTGCTAGCCAAAGGACACGTAAGAGAGAGCACGAGTCCGTGCACGATACCGGTACTACTTGTGCCTAAGAAGGATGGAACTTGGCGTTCGTGTGTTGATTGCCGAGCTATTAACAACATTACGGTAAAGTATCGACATCTCATTCCTAGGCTAGATGACATGTTAGATGAGTTGCATGGGTCATGTATTTTCACAAAAATTGATTTGAAAAGTGGGTATCATCAAATTAGAATAAAAGAGGGTAATGAATGAAAAACTGCCTTTAAAACTAAACATAGATTGTATGAGTGATTGGTTATGCCTTTTGGTCTAACTAATGCACCAAGTACGTTCATAAGGTTAATGAATCATGCATTGCATGCGTTTATAGGCAAATTTGTTGTGGTATATTTTGATGATATTTTGGTGTATAGCAAGAGCCTAGATGAGCATATTGATCGCTTGTATTGTGTGTTTGATGTTTTATGGAAAGAAAAACTATATGCCAATGTAAAGAAATATTCCTTTTGCTTGGACAAAGTTGTGTTTCTTAGCAATGTTGTTAGTGTGAATGGGAATGCGGTGGATGAGGGAAAGGTGAAGGCTACCAAAGAATGGCTCACACCTAAGTCAATCACGGAGGTAAGTAGTTTTCATGGTTTGACTAGTTTTTATCGGCAATTTGTTACAGATTTCAGTACACTAGCCGCACTACTCACTGAAATTGTCAAAAAATCCGTGGGTTTTAAATGGGGGTAATGAGCAAGATCGTACATTTAATGAGATTAAAGAAAGGTTATATGGTTATTCTTTATTAGCATTACCTGATTTTTCTAAAACTTTTGAGATTAAGTGTGATGCCTTAGGAATAGGTATTGGAGCTGTTTTAATGCAGGAGAAGCAATCAATAGCATACTTTAGTGAAAAGCTAAATAGAGCAACCTTGAACTACCTGACATATGACAAGGAGTTTTATGCATTGGTGAGAGCATTGGAGACTTAGCAACATTTCCTGTGACCAAGAAAGTTTGTCATACACACTGACCATAAGTCCTTGAAGCACTTGAAAGGACAAGGTAAGTTGAATAGAAGACATACCAAATGGATGAAATTCATTGAAATCTTCCTTTATGTAATCAAATACAAAGGCAAAATATTGTAGCTGATGCACTATCCAAAAGGTACGCCCTTGTCTCTACTTTAAATGCGAAGTTATTAGGATTTGAATATGTTAAGGAATTGTATGCTAATGATGATGACTTTGCTAGTGTGTATGGAGCGTGTGAGAAGACAGCATTTGGTAAGTTCTATAGAATGGATGGGTACTTGTTTAGAGATAATAGACTTTGTGTGCCTAATAATTCTATGCATAAGTTGCTTGTGCGTGAAGCACATGGAGGTGGTTTAATGGGTCATTTTGGTGTAAGGAAGACTTTAGACGTGCTACATAAACACTTCTTTTGGCCAAAAATGAAATATGATGTGGAGAGAGTTGTGCTTGATGTGTTACATGTAGGCAAGCTAAATCTAGAGTCTTACCACACGGATTATACACTCTTTTGCCCATACCTAGTGCGCCTTGGGTAGATATTTTTATGGATTTTGTTTTAAGCCTGCCTAGATCAAGGAAAGGTAGGGATTCGATTTTTGTTATTGTTGTTAGATTGTCTAAGATAGCACATTTCATATCATGTAATAAAACCGATGATGCAACCCACGTTGATGATTTGTTCTTTAGAGAGAGAGTACGGCGCCATGGCATTCCAAGGAGTATCGTATCTGATCGTGATGTTAAGTTCCTTAGCTATTTTTTAAAAGTCTTGTAGGGAAAGCTGGGAACTAAATTATTGTTTTCAACTACATGTCACCCCTAAACGGATAGACAAACCAAGATAATAAATCGAACTTTATCTACTTTGTTACATACATACTATAGTTCAAAAGAATTTGAAAAATTGGGAGGATTGTTTGCCTTTCATTGCATTTGCTTATAATCGGAGTGTTCATTCTACTATTGATTTTTCACCGTTTGAGATTGTTTATGATTTTTAATCCACTAACTCTTTTGGATTTGCTGCCTTTGCCAGTTAATGAGAGGGCTGATTTGGATGGTCAAAAGAAGGTTGAGATGGTGAAGAAACTCCATGAAAGTGTGCGACAACACAGAGAGAAGAAAAATGAGCAATATGCCATCAAAGCCAACAAAAGCCGTAGACGAGTTATCTTTGAATCGGGTGATTGGATTTGGGCGCATATGAGGAAAAAACGATTTCCAGCCCGTAGGCGGTCCAAACTACATCCTAGAGGGGATGGCCCACATTTCAAGTCCTTGAGAGGATCAATGATAATGAGCATAAGTTGGATCTTCCAGATGAGTATAACGTTAGTGCTACATTTAATGTTTTGATGTAGGTGAAGATTCGAGGTCGAATCCTTTTGAAGAGAAAGGAGATGATAAGAATCAACAAGCACCATCAAAGGATCCGCAACATGTTCCAGTTGGACCTATTACTAGGGCAAGATCCAAGAAGATCAAAGAAGCACTCAATAGGCTAATTCAAAAAATTTAGGCCAAGTCTAAAACGGTGAAACCCAAATTAGACCTAAATGACAATCAAGGCCTAGTCCATCTCATTAAGGCAAGTGAATGGGCTTAGGCTTTAACTTGAAATGGGCCTAAGCATAAAAGCCACAAAATTTTCAACGTATTTATTTTATTTATTAGTCTTTTAATTTTAATTTAGATTATTTATTTGATAATTTGTAAGGCCTGATTGCCAATTTTTCTTTTCCATTTTAGACTAGGAGTATAAGGTAAGATAAGAAAACTTCCTTATTCTTTCTTTTTGTCTTGTAGTGTGAGATACTAGGGTTTTATTGTATTTTTTTATTTTGGCCGCCACTATTCACGAGGGTACTGTTCATGACTACTGTTCATGCGCACTATTCCTGGTTAGGGTTTTCTTGTATTCCTTGGCCGCCTATTTAAAGAAGAATGTAAAGAAGAGACATTACTTTTTTATTAATACAATTGTGAAAGTTTTCTCTTAAGTTTTTCAACGAACTTTTCCTAAACTTATCAAGAATTTCGTGTGGCGTTCAAACTCTATATCTTCGGTTCATGATTCACTTATAATCATTGGGTTGAAGTTTGTTCTCTTTATACCTTCAGTTAGCATTTCGTTCATAAACGTTGGGTCAAGGTAATCTATTTTTCAATTCCAGTATTTTTAGTTCGTTATAAATCTAAATTTAGTTCGATCCTTCGCGAAGAAACCCTAAGTTGGATTCGAGTCTCACTAATCCTTGATGAGGTTTGCATCACTTTGGCCACTAAGCGAGCCTAAAGTCGATCAATGATGTCATTTTGATGAACTTTGACAGTGTACACCCATTTATATCTAACTATTGTTTTGTCAGACGAAAGCGAGACGAGATCCCAAGTGTCATTCTGATGTAAGGCAAGCATTTCTTCGTTTATTGCTTTTGCCCCACCAAGGTGAATGAGAGCTTCTAAAACAGGTTTAGAAATAGAAACAGAGGACAGAGAAGCAACAAAAGAAGAATATGAAGGAGATAGGTGTACATGCGAGACAAAGTTAAAAATAAGATAATTAGTACAGGTGCGCTTACCCTTCCAGATGGCAATGGGCATGTCTACGTCAGACAATGATGGGTCAGCTGGAGAAGAATCTGAGGACACAAAGTCTATGGGCGCGACAGTGGAGACTACCTTCTGGCGACAAGCGTATACCTGCAAAGAAGCTGAAAAACGACTAGGCGGGATAGGATCTAGAGTAGAGGAAGATAGTGTAGCGTTTGGTACACTTGGCAAAGGAAGTGTAAGTTCCAGATCATCTCAAGAAGATAGGGAAGAAAAGTAAAAGGTAGACCTAAAAGAATGTAACATCTACACACACAAATGAGCGATGTAATGATGGACTATAACAACGACAACCCTTTTGCGTGCGAAAATAGCCAAGGAAAACACATTTTAAAGCATGGGGATTTTAACTTGTCCCTGCCGGGAGTCAAATGATGAACAAAACAAACACGCCCAAATATTCGAGGTAAACTAAACAAGGGAGAACAAGGAAAAAGAATGAAATGGGGAACCTTGCCATTTAGGGTAGAGGATGGCATCCTGTTAATTAAAAAGCAAGTTGTAAGAACCACATCGCCCCAGAAGTGTTTGGAAACGTTCATCCTAGAAAGAAGAGTATGGGCTACTTCTAGGAGATGTCAATTCTTACACTCAGCAACTTCATTTTGTTGCGGTGTGTGAGGACAAGAAGACTAATGCAAGATACCAGAGTGTGACATAAAGGAAGTAAATGGCTGAGAAAAGTATTCTCGAGCATTATCGCTTCGAAGAATACGTACTGGTACATTAAATTGAGTTTTAATTTCAACACAAAAATGCACGAAAAATAGAGAATAATTCTGAACAATCTTTCATTAAATAAAGCCAAGTAACTCTGGAAAAATCATCCACAAATGCCACAAAAATAATGAATACCTAATATAAAAGTAACACAAGAAGGACCCCAATAATTCTGAACAATCTTTCATTAAATAAAGTCAAGTAACTCTGAAAAAATCATCCATAAATGTCACAAAATAATGAATACCTAATGTAGAAGTAACACGAGAAGGACGCCAAACATCTGAATGAACTAAACTAAAAGGACTCGATGCTCGAATATGAGCTGGGAAACAAATGAAATACGATGATGTTTACCAATTGACAAGACTCACACTCTAACGAAGACAAATGACTTAAATAAGGAACTAGTAACTTGAGGTTGCCAAGGTAGAGATGACCGAGGCGACAATGGATCTAGTGAGCTGATGCAACAGTAGGGTAGGCAATAGGTGGGATAGGAGGACTCTTGTCATGATCATCAAAGTAATAAATATCATTTTCCTCACGCCTTGTGCCAATAGTCTTCCGCATCCTCAAATCCTGGAGAATGACAGAATCAGAAAAAAATGATGCAGAACAATTAAGATGTTTAGTAAGCTCACTGACTCACATCAAATTAAAAGAAAACGAAAAAATATACAAGACAAGAGGATAGAGACAAGGAGGGTAAGGGTTTCACTATGTCAATGCCACGGGTAGGGACAGTAGAACCATCAACAACTGTAACAAGAGATAGCGAAAAAAAATGATTGAGTATGTGTAAATAGGAAAGAGGTACCTGACATGTAATCAATGGTAGCAGAATCCATGACCCAAGGTGTGGAAAGGGCGAATTGAAAGACAAACAGTAGAAGTACCTCGTTGAGCTAAAGAAACAATAGAAAGAGATGTCTATTGAGATGCCTTATACTAGACGAATTGAGCATATTCCGCATCAAAGATGTCCTCGGCCGCCTGAGATTCTGGAATAGTAGGGTTATTTGGATCATATGTCACTGTATTGGCAAATTTGGGTGGACAACCAACCAAATCCCAACATGTTTCTCTAGTATGATTCTCGTTTCCACAAAAGGAGCACTGACGATGTGAGCCACGACCACTACATCCACCCCGAGGACCACCACCACAGCCAACACGAGAGGAACTACCACTCAGTTGATCACCACGATTCCGTGTAGGAATCTGAGTAACAAATACCGAATGCTCAGATGGCGCAGACGAACTTAAGCCAGAAACATTGTCCTTGGTACTGCTACGCGAGACACAAGAATACATTTCAATAATAGTAGGGAGAGTAGACTGGAAAGGATCAGAGATCGGACCGGTTCAAATTCTGGGCGTAATCCAACTAAGAACTTCATGACAACCTTCTGCTCACAGTGCTTTTGCATTTCTTTCAGATCAATAGTCATCGATAGAATAGTATTTAACTCCTCATAAAGGCTATTGAATGTGGCAAAATAATCTGTAACGGATTGCGTGTCTTGCTGAAGTTGAAAGTACTCAACCGATAAATCATACATCCTGGTGAGATTATTGGAATATAACACACGAAGATATTCCCATATGGCTTTACACGTATCACTTGAGGCTCCATTGAATTCCACAACAACACTACAATCTACGCATCAACTTGAATCTATTCCTCATACTTTTTATCATCTTCTGTCGGGACGGATTCCGTGAAATGACGGTGTTTCCCTTGTCCGGTAAGGGCTATTTTCACAGCCTTAGACATTGTTAATGGTTGAGGTGTAGCTATTGACATTAGTACCCGCCAATATAACAACTAACAAACAACTTACATAAGGGAAACAAACTGACAACACAAACAACTGCAGGGCTTAAATGAAGAACATTATAAGCAGAACAATACTCATGAACATCTAGGACATTAGGTCTGGTCCAAAATACTTTCTCGAATCTGGACAATCGAATGAATAGTTTCTCACGAACAATAACTCTTGTGTTACCATCGGATCTTCGACAAAGGCAGCAGCAGCGAAAGCCGTGAGTCTCAAGTCTAGGCAATCGGCGACCGGTAAGGCGCCGATGATGGTCGGCAAAGGTCGGCAAACCTTGGCGAAGCGCCAGTAACGGTCAGCGAGGTTGGACAGTGGTTGCGGCGAAGGTTTGATTGGCGATCGAAAGCCCTTGAGCCCTTGCCTAGGATTCCTCCTAACTCTAGATACAAAGCTAGTAGGAATTCCAGCACCACTTGTTTAGACAGCACATCCTTACCAATGTGAAAGCCGGATCCTCGACCCCCGAGATTGACTTAGCAGCTTCAACTGCTGATCCAATAAGCACATAGAGATTTCAAATTGAAGTTTTTGGGCTAAAAGGGAATTTCTCATCCTTACCTTAACATTGACTAAGGAAGAATGATTCTCCCTTGATCTCCGCTAGCAACAAAGGGGATTGTCCCTTGAATGAAATTGAAAGAGATCGTCTCTTGTTCTAGCCAAAAGATTCATTGATAGAGGGAAGAGCCTTGACTTTAGGTTAGGCCGGTCTCATCATTCCATTCACGCAATTCCCCCGTCCATCGATTGATCACACGAGTATGCATCCATCCAATCAGCGCATAGCGAATGAAAAAAGCACTCACAAGCAAGTAGACAGGCAAGTGCTTGCTTTGTAGAAGGAAGTCAAAGGCCAACCCGCGGCTGGCTAAATTCACCTCCCTTTTCCTTGCTCGTAAAGCTTCGCATTAGGGGTAGGCTTTTCACGTGAGCCATGAGCGAATGGGCAGACTATTCAAATACGCAAACCTTTGAATCAACCTCGAGTGTACGAAAAGAACTCAGTCCAGTGAAACATTCTTTTACACGAGAAAAAAAGGGAATGAAGACTAGAATATGAAATTCTGTATCTCTTGCCTCTTAGAGCAAATTCTGCCACCAAGGGTTGATCTCAATCAACCTCCACACAAATTCTTGCAAATCGCTATACCACTCTCGCATGAAGATAGGCAGTGGCATGGATTGATCAGTGATTACATATTTGTGAGAGAGAGGGGGGCGAAGAGGGACTGTGGCGTGGATTGATCAGTGATTACATATTTGTGAGAGAGAGGGGGGCGAAGAGGGACTGACCTAGAGAGGACAGTGTCGTGGCCGGCAGCAATGGAGTCTAGACGGCGGCGATGGAGTTGTGTTGGAGAATGAACATCAGACAAGTTCAGAAACCAGATGGAGTTGAGTGCAGCTAGGGTTTAATTGAACTACTTCAATTATAAAGTCGACGATATTTCATCTTTGACCCTTCATTTTATTTACACATCTTACCGATTATATTTTTAAAATACAAAATTTAACCTTGTTGTATCCGCAAAATGTGTCCAGACGTATCCGTGGCGTGTCTCCACCATATCCGATCTGAAAATTGAATGTTGACTTGGTAAAGGCACGGGGACATGTATCCCCCCGTATTCCCCATGTATTCGTGTCTGATATGTGTCCAACACACCAACAATGACCCTCCAACAAGTATCCATGCTTCCTAGTTCCCAACCCATCACTCCAGTAGCCAAACGAAAAACAAATCAATCCCACCCATTCGGCGAAGTCCAAACTAACCCAAGTCCAAACACAAATCCCATAAACCCACAATAAATCTTCTTGGTAATTATGAATCAATCCTTATTTTTCTGATCATACCTTTTTTACCTAAAAAGCCTCCCCAAACATATTTAGCTCCTTTTGTCAATAGGAAATGAAGAAATTCGATGACGCTCAAATGACAAAAATTGATTCAGCAGGGGATAACCTTATGCATACCCAATGTACAGTACAGAAACTGTTGGCCCTTTCTTTGATCAGGCATTTAATTAATGGTGTTAGGATGGATGCTCCTAAAATATGGAATATGAAGATGTTCAAATGCTTTCAAATGACTATTCAAACATTTCCGATAAATATAAATGTATTTAATTGGTCATAGATAATTGGTATTGATAGTAGCTTCTATTTTTAAAAATGTTATGTCATATTTCCATCACTAAACTATTCCCTGAATAAAAATTAAAAAAATAAAAGAGATGCACAGTGCCCACACCACTAAAAGGGACAATAGAACCATCAACGGCAACAATAACAAGATTTAACGAGGGACAAGATTGAATGTTTGTAAACAGAGAACAAATACCTGATATGTAGTCAATGGCAACAAGACCTATAACTCATGGAGTGGGAGGAGAGGGCGAATAGAAAGACATATGATAGAATTACCTCACTCGGATAAAGAAGCAGTAGGGAGAGAGGCTTGTTGGGCTGAAGGAACTGGGTATGCTCCTCATCAGAGATGTCCTTAGCCGCTTGAGACTTAAAAACTGGAGCAGGATCAATAAGATCATGTCACTGCATAAGCGAACTTAGGTGGGTGGCCAACTAAGTTTCAATAGGTTTCTCTGATATGATTCTCCTTACTACAGAATGAGCATTGACAATGTTGTCCTCGCGCATAACCAGCATGCCCACTGAGGGCAACCACGAAAGGGACCACCCCAACCACAACTAGGCTAATATGTGTAATCTTGCGAAGGAATCTGTACGACAAAGGTTGAATGCTCTGACGATACACAAGACATGTGAATAGGTTTCAACAATATAGAGACGAGTAGCATCACCAAGAATCTAAGATAAGAGTGGCTCAAATTCAAGGCGTGGTACTGCTAAAAAATCCATAACCGTCATTTGCTAGCGTTGCGTTTGTATTTCTTTCGCATCAGTAGTCATTGGAAGAACATTTAACACCACAAGAAGCCCCTTGATCGTAACAAAATAATCAGTAGCAGATTACATAGCTTGATTGAGTTGGAAAAACTCAATCGACCAATTATACATCCAAGTGAGATTACTGAAACATAAGAGAGGAAGATATTCTCAAATCTCTTCACATTTATCGAGATGAGTACACGTATTAATAATTTGAATCTCCATGGAGTTCCACAACAAAGATACAATTTGAGCATCAGCTTCAATCCACTTCTTGAACTTCTTATTATCTTATACCAGGCCAGATCCAGTGAGACGACAGTGTTTCCCTTGTCCAATAAGAGAAACTTTTACAACTTTGAACCATTGTAAGTAATTGATTCCATTCAACTTTCGCATTGTTCAGTGTTGAGGTGACACAGTCGCTATGAGTGCCCTACGAAGCGAACTATACGTTACAAAATGGATTGGGGGACTCCACACCAATATGGCAACGAACTATAACTTTAAGAAAAACAAGTATAAACAAGGGAAACAAACAAAAATAAATGAATAATATAACTTCAATGGGATGCATTAGCCTTTTGTCTGTGTTTTTGTTTCTGTTTGTGTTTTTGTTTTTTTTTTGGGGGGGGAGGGGGGGTCTTTAACTAAAGATCAAAACGAACCTTATGATTGCATAGGAGAGCAACCAAAACGATCGGAAGTGTAGTAGCGGTGGTCAGTGGCGGAAAATGGGAATGTTAGTGAACTGCAGGCAACGGTCAACAAAGCTCCAATCACAGTGGGTGAGACTCAGTGAAGGCAAGGAAGCCGTGATGACGCACAATATGGACTGTGGCGAGCAACGGCAAGGCAAGATCCAATCAGAACTTAGGCAAGGATGCAGCCTGAGGGTGGTGGGTAGGGTTTGATGCGATGGCAAGGGCAATTGAGGATAGCGACTACGGGTTAGAGGCTAAGGCGGGAAAATTGTAAACAAAAGTGAAGAACTATGGAATTAATTTTCAATTTGTACAATGTTCTTGATACCATGTTAAAGTAAAACGAGAGTAGGTAAAGCATGAAACAGTTTGACTCCTATACCAGTCTCTTCTTTTATTTATAATAAAATAAAGTACTGAAACACTAAATATATGAGTGACATAAACTCCCCCTTAACAATTTCCTAATCACCTATTTTAATAGGATTCATAAACAAAAGTTTCACTGTCAGCACAAGCAAAGTGAGCGCCAATGTTCATTCATTAATATACATACATGTTAATTCCCATGATATATTGCAACATGTAAAACACAATCCTTGAACAATATGTAATCACCCCATCATATAAAATGTCCCGGGACATACATACACTAGTATGTAAACATGGATACTATGCACTTAAAATACTAATTGACTAAGAGTGTACCGTCCATTGCTTGACTAACTGAATCATAATCCATGAAGGTACGAGTTGCTCTGTTTTGAGATGTTTGCATTAGAATAATGGTATGCCGATTAGCCTGCATGCAGGGTACAGAGAGACAGTCAGCACAACATTGTCAAGAACAAGCACAAGCAAACTAAGACACAAGGCGGCAAATTTTTACATTATAAGTGTATCACAATCCAATCAGCATTAGAAGGAGAAAGAATGAGCATCGAAAGAAAGGTGTCATATCATAGCAAACGAGAAGACTTTGAAACAAAATGTCATCGAGGGCAGCTATGATATACTAATACACAGATCTTCTGGATAATGCTTAGCTGTATACCATTGGATAATATCTAACGGTATACCATATGGGAAAGTTTAGAGTTAAAGATATTGAAAATGAAAAGAACAGAAGCATCTTTCCGCTTTTTTATGCACATCTTACTTAGCAGAAAAATGATAACATTCACACATGTCTAACTCATTTATGTCATCTAGAGTTTATACAATAGTAATTTCTTCATCATTTTGTTGTCATGAGATCTGACACAGGTATTCATCAATAAGGCACTCCAAATTAAAAACCCAATATAGACAACTTACAGCTGCACAATTCTTTAGACACAGAAAAAGGTGAAAAAACTTTTCTGCAGGACTCCCCGCACTCGGCAGTAAAATATGCATCTATAGATTGCCATCGCTTCAAAAAAATTGCTCCATGGTCGGTGGTTCCAAGATCTAATCTAAGTATAGAGTTGCCAGAGAGAGAGAGAGGTCATTCCCACTCATGAAATGGGTAAATATGAGGGAGAGAAAAAAAGGTAAGACTGATAACCACCTCAATGGAAAGGAACCTCCTGAACTAGGTTCTCTTCTTCTAGTATAAAGGGGACCAAATTTCACACTAAAATAGGATGGATCACGAGCTTTGGACTCTTGATTTTTTGGGGGGAACTGTTCCTCCAAAATAAATTAGAAAAATGTTCTTTTAAATTCTAATTCCATTGTTTTAGTTGTGGTACATCACGCAAGTACTACATTAGTCGAAAGCTGATTTGGATGGCCAAAGAACGCACTAAAACAAGTTTTCTCTTGGATGATGGCTCATAAAAAGAACAATACCAATCAATTGACACAGAGATGTAAACCCAAATGGATTAACTATTTTCTTAGCATGAAAAGTCACCAAACCATCCGCTTTTTCATTACTCAACAGTTGAAATTTTTTGGCACAAGTGATTTCTGTTGAATTTGTGTTATGGAGACTCCTTAGGTTACTCCCTGTCATTGCATTCTCTTTGAAATTCCCTTTTTCCAGAACATAAGGCATCAGTAGGGTTATGTTTTATTAGAATTGTGTTATTGGCTATTTATTGGAACTCTTTTAACCCCGCTCCCACACACACTCCAAACTAAAGTGCAAAGCTAAGGGAAAAAAAGGAAAAAAGACAATCAACTTTTCAGTATCAAAATTATCTGACAAGGGATAAATCCAGTCCGACTGTGTATCGCATGGACGAGGTGCCACATCACCTTCTTGGATAAACCAACCGAATACCAAACTCCCCAAAACTCAAGCCAACCCGGCGTTAGACTATCAGGGCTGCTGCCTCATCTCTCTCAAGGTGTTAATTTGAGGCCCACACCAAACAGTCGCCATTTTTAGTATCTCAACTTCACGAGGCAAAGCCCTTGATTCTGGGGTTACATACCGGTGTTGTACCTCACCTCGCCAGTCTACGGTTCCGGGCAGGCCTTCCAAAGTTCCTGGGCCATTAGGGAGGCCCATCCATATGACCATGTTGTTTCCACCTGATCGGTCCACATGCTTAATTAGGGAATTGACACTAGATTTGTGATAATTTCCCTCCACTCTAATCAAGTGATCCCCTTATAAAGAGTCCCATTATGTACCTTCCAGGTGCAGAATTCTTGAATTCACATTACTATTAATCTGCCAAAATCATTCCAGATACTTACTCTCACGCCAAAAGGGCTTTATAGAGGAATATCAACCTCGGTTTCTGGCCTTTGTGCCGATCACTAGTGCGGATTCCCGAAATACAAGCTCATATCTCAAGTACTCCACACCAGCATTCCACGTCATAACCACATCTCATCAGTTGCTATCCAGCTTTAGTAATCAACAGATTGGCATCGTCTGTCAGAACCAACAAAAGTCTTCCTTCCTGCTTTCATATTTCTGACTTGTTGAGCCCAGGAAAACACCTTTTGATCTACCACCTCTAGCCAAGGCGAGGACAAGGAGAAACTATTGAAAATGGCTCTAGCTCAGGCTATGCCAGCATCTGGAACCTTCCCTAGGCACTTGTCCCGTGAAGATGGCGTTGCTTGTATTGATGGCTTGGAGAAGTCCCTTGTCGAGATGCATACAAGCATAAGGCAGCTCATGGCCCTCGTCGCCACTGCCCAAGTTCCTGGGGGGCTTGTTGACCACCACAAGGAGGAGGTCCAAAGTAGTCTGCCTAGTCTTGAACCATCAATGCCCATAGCGGTGGTCCCCAAGACACAATGTGCCCCTCAAGTCTAACTGCCACAAAAGGGACATCTCTCCTATGAATGAAGATTTCCCACCTCCAATGCCTAGGAGGTAGGTCTGAAGGAGGTCCCCGTCACAAAAGGGTGCCACCCACATGCGTTTTGGAGAACGAGAAACCCATCCCTTAATGGATATCACTCAGTATGGTGCACTAGGCACGAGAGCATCGCACACCTCTGCCATACAACAACACTGACCCGGATTGGTCGATCTGGAAGCCGATCTTCACCCTATCCAAGGTCAGTTCCCATGCATCAAGGATCCCTCGCACGATCCGATTCCGCGGCGGGTTGTCTACCCTCAAATGACTGCCTACAGAAGGCCCTCGGATCCAATTGACCACATTTCCACCTTCCAAACTCTAATGGACATCCAAGCCACACCTCGAATGCCATGAGTTGCATGTCCTTCCCACTTATGCATACAGACTAGCAGAGGTGTGGTCCCAGAGTTGCAGCCAGCTGAGAGTTGGAGAACTCCATCCTTACCCATTTTAACGAATCTCGCCTCCGACCTAAGTCAGTCACCCACATCTTCTCCGTTGCAAGCAGAGTCAAAATCGCTTTAACAATAAGACAATCGTTTGCAACCACCTGCCATATAGAGTGGCACTCCTTGCTTTCGTGGACAACCACAGTCACAATCGCCTCTACTATGGCCTCTCCACCAACCACTTTGGACCAGGCCTTAAAGCAAGGGGACGGTTTTACTTGGCCAATTAGCGCATAGCAGCCCAGGAGCAGAAAGGTGGAGGTAAGAACTGCACAGCTAATGGATAAGGCGGCTTCAACCAGGCCAATGGCTCCAAGCAGCTACAGGCCAAGGGGCGCCTGGGATCTCTACCTAGCAATCAACGGCGACTCAATTGATGGGCAACCAAAAACAAGTTTTCTTGCCCCTGATAGCTCTCGTCTCGATGATCCGCGGCAAGAACAAGATCAAAACTATATCAATCGACCGCTACCCTTCAAAAGCAAGCCTAGAAGAACAAAGATAAATACTGTGACTTCGACCACGACCTTGGCCACTCCACATTCAATTGTTTCTAGTTGAAGGAAGAAATTGAGGTCGATCAAGAGGGGTTACCTATGGAGGTATAGGTATCACAATGTGCATAGGGAGAAAAGGGATAGAGGCTCCCCACGATTTGAAGATGATGATGAGTTTGGGTATAACCATCATAGGGTGGATGGCGTCATCTTCCTGACCTCCTCCATTAGACGGACTGTAGGCAAGCCCCTTTCTCTACAGCAATGATTCTTACACTACCACTGGGAGATGACACCTCTGGAACTAATGACCCAAGTACAAACTCCTCGTCCTTGGATTGTCTGTGGTCCCAAGAATGTGGCTGTGAACATCCTTCAAACGAGGTGTTGTCCACATTGCTACTAAAATTAAGGGACGAAGGCATATCGCTAGAGAGACTTACTTTGGAAGTGTTGGAGAAGGGTCAAATAGAAAAAAAAAACCTAGAAAGAGGTGTTGCTGAAAGGGGTGGACAATCGTAAAGCTTTAAAGAGAAAAAAATGAACCCATCCCAACCTTCGCATCTATAGACTCCACCATGGCTGGGACAAAAAGTCAACATACGGTCAAAATTGTCCCGAGCTATGTCTCTTTAAAGCTTTAAAGAGAAAAAAATGAACCCATCCCAACCTTCACATCTATAGACTCCACCATGGCTGGGACAAAAAGTCAACATACGGTCCAAATTGTCCCGAGCTATGTGCTCAAGCAAGGTGGGACATGTGTTGCTACTTGGGTGGAATGACTGACACCCGCTGCCACCTCGAAAGATGAAAAGTCACCTCCAAAGGCGAAATATCACATGTTCCAAATTCCCGCATGTTTTCTTCTCCTTAAACTCCCGCCAGGCTTGCTCCCAAATAGGACCCGTTGTGCAGAGCCGCACTGCACTCCGAACTCCTCAATGTGGCCGTTGAGCTAGCCCGAAACATCCTTTGGAGGAAATCCTTGGCCGATCTAGTGAGGGTTCACCCCCCCAGCTCGCCACCAAGGGCACAACTCAGCAAAGCTATTAATCTACTTGAAACTCAGATAAAATATATCCCTTAGGTTGGATCTCTCATCGATTGAATCCCCATCAGGCTATCATGCCTCTTTATGCGGTCTGGTCATAGTACACTAAGCTCGCATCCCCACTTCTTCCTTCTTCAAAGCTAGGGAGTGGCACGCAACTGATAAAGGATAAATTTGGTTTGACCACGTGTCGCCCAAATGTGGTGCTACGTCAACTTATTGTTAACCCCATCAAATACTAAACTCCATAACTCCAACCGACCTGACATCAGACGATCCCACAGTGCTAATTCTTGGCCCATACCGAAAAGTTTCCATTTTTAGTACCTCGGCCTCACCAGACAAAGCCCTTGATTCCAACTCCCCTTACCGTACCTCCCCTTGTCCATCTATGGTTCTAGGTAGGCCTTCCAAGGCCCCTAGGCCCTTGGGGAGGCCCATTCGTATGACGTTATGACCCTGTTGTTTCCAACCGATTGGTTCACGTGCTTGGTTAGGGGAGTTGATATGGGATTAATGATAATCAACCCCACCCCACCCCCAAAATCAGTTTAACCTTTATAAATAGTCTCCCATTATATACCTTCCAGGTATGAGATTCTTGAGTTTACATTACTGTTTACCAAAATCACTTCAGGTACTTACTCAAATGAATGTTGGAGAGGGTGAGTAACACAATTTCTAGCTTTTGTGGAGATCACCCGGGCAAATTCCCAGAACACCAGCTTGGATCTCAAGCCGGCAGTCCACATCATCACCTCATCTCATCAGTTGGTGTCCAGTTTATGCATTAACAATATGCATGATCCCTTAAAACTCAGTCAATAATATTAGCAAACACAAACTTAAATGTACCAAAAAATACACGTACTACCCAGCTAGGTCAAATAACTTAATTTATACTCAAAAAATTAGAGAAAATTACTATAACTAACTCAAATTCAACTGCCCACGTGTTCTAAATTTACGAGAGTACAAGTGGAAACCTAGAACATAACTGTGGTTTCCGGACCCTCAATCTACTTTGAGGTAAGATGAAATTTGCAACCATGTGGAGGCAAGCGAGATAGGGATATCGCAACATGCATCAACCATAACCTGCTTTAGTGGAAGTATAATAATAACGCGAAAGAGATGTCCTTCCTACCATATATCGAATATTTTAGAGTAGTGACGTTCGGATAAATATCCCCAAAAAAGGGTTCGGATATAGCCGAAATCAGAAATTTCCAAATCGCACGAGAGAGAGAGAGAGAGAGAGAGAGAGATTACCATGTTGCGAGGACGAAGCAATGGAACATCAGAGTGAGAAGCGACTGCGATGTTGCCGAGTAGCGACGCAGGATTAGCAGAGACGTGAGACTGTAATGGGTCAGCATGTGCTAAAAACAAATAAATTTGGGGGATAACTATAGTACAACCTACCGCCCCCATATAGTCGGCAAAATTACAAGATTAACCGAAGAAAATTACAAATTTTTTAAAAAAGTTACAAGTTTTAAGTTACAAGTTCTTCTAAAAATTTATAATTTTTTTAGACCAACCTTCTAAGTTTGATGAGTTGTATAGAACTGTAGCTGTATTGTAGTTTTTCCCATCAATTTGTGTCCACAAAAGTAACATTTTGCTCAAATAACATAGAGTTTATGTCGTTTAGCTCTTCTTATTGTAGACTAACCTATTACCATATAACCTGTGTCCAAAATCAAGAACGAAAAAAATAAATTCAATATACAACAACAATAATAATAACAACAATTAAGTCTTTGTCCCACTTATATAGAGTTGGCTACATGAATTCATTTAAGCCATAGAGATCGATCAAGGGTCATCTCCTCTGTTAAGTTTAATGTCACCAAATCATTTCTAATAGTCTCGTCCAAGTCTTCTTAAATCTACCTCTTCCTCTAGTAGTCTCCTAAACTTGAACTAAATCACATTTTCTCACTGTGCTTCTATGGGTCTTCTATGGACATGCTCAAACCATCGTAAATAATTTTCTCTAATTTTATCTTCGATGGATGTTATTCTTAAATTTTCTCTAATAGTTTCATTCTTAATTTTATCTATTCTCGTCTTCCTACTCATCCACCGTAGCATCCTCATCTCTATCACCTCAATTTTCTGGACATAATTCGTTTTTACCGCCCAACATTCTAAACCATAAAGAAGTATTAGTCTTATAACAGTTTTGTTCCTTTAAGTTTCAACGGAATTCGACGATCACAAATTACCCCAACTGTATTTTTCCACTTTAACCAACTTGTCTTGATTCTATGCGTAATATACTCCTCGATTTTACCATTAATATAAATCATTGAACCTAAATATCTAAAACGGTCAATTTTCGGCACCTCCTCGTCTCTAATTTTAATCGCACCACCGTTTCTCTAGGTATTGCTAAAATTACAATACATGTATTCCGTCTTACTTCTGCTAACCTTCAAACCTTTAGACTTTAATGTTTTTCTATATCTTTCTAACTTAGTATTAAAACTTATTTTACTTTCGTCCACTAATACGATATCATTCGCAAATAACATACTCTAAGGTACTCCATCTTGAATATGTTTTGTGAGCTCATCCATTACTAGAACGAAGAGGTAAAGATTTAAAGATGATTCTTGATATAAGCCTATATTAATAGGAAATACACAAGTATCGTCTCCTCATATTCGAACATTAGTGACTATTCCTTCATACATATCCTTAATTACCTCGATATACACATTGGATACATATTTCTTGTCTATCACCCACCACAAAACTTTTCTGGGTAACCTATCATAAACCTTTTTCAGGTCCACAAATACCATATGTAAATCTCTCTTATTTTCTCTATAATTTTCATTAATCTCCTGAGTAAATAGACAGCTTTAGTGGTTGATTGGTTGGGCATAAATCCAAATTGGTTCTCTTCTATACTCATTTCATGTCTTATTCTATATTTTATCACTCTCGCAAAGTTTCATAGTATGACTCATAAGTTTTATGTCCCGATAATTCGTGCAATTTTGAACATCCCATTTATTTTTATAGATGAGCACTAAGATACTCCTTCTGCAGTCGTTAGGCATTCTCTTAGTCCTCAAAATGTTATTGAAAAGTCTAGTCAACCACTCTATCCTAATATCTCCCAAACTTTTCCACACCTCTATAGGGATTTCATCTAGCCCTACTGTTTTTCCAATTCGCATATTCCTTAGTGTAATTTTAACTTCTGAAACCCTAATTCTTCTATGCAACCTATAAATCTTATCTAAATATAAATTAGGCAACTCTAATCTGGATTCCCCGACGTCATTCTCATTAAATGAATTATAAAAATAACTTCTCTATCGTTCCATAATCTCTTTACCTTTTACCAGTACCTTTTCATCAGTGTCTTTGATGCATCTGACACTTTCAATATCTCACGTTGTCTAGCAAGTTTAAATATATCCCCCTCTCCCTCTTTTGTATCTAAATTTTGATATAAATTATCATACGCCCTAAAATTTGATTCCTTAATTACTTTTCTCGCCTCTCTTTTTGCATGTTTATACTTCTTCAAACTCTCATGACTTTGATATTTTTTCCATTTTTTATAAACTATTTTCTTGTCCCGAACGGTTTTTTGGACCTCCTCATTCCACTACCAACTTTTTTTATATCGTGGTCCTCCTCATTTACAAACTCTTAAAACTTCTCCTCCTATCTCTCTAATACGACTCGCCATATCAATCCACATTTTGTTCACATCCTCATGTCTCTTCCATAACTTATCATTGCTAATTTTATCCTTAAACAACTCCATCTTTTCACCTCTTAGATTTTTTCAACGTATCCTTGCATGCCTACTTATCTTAGACTCTCGTTTCCACCCCTTTAACTTGAGATCAATTACCATTAGTCTATGTTGGGGAGGAATACTCTCTCCGGATATGACTTTACAGTCCTTACATATTAAACGATCACTCACCCTAGTAAGGACAAAATCTATCTGACTATTCCTCTGACCACTCTTAAATATAATAAGGTGTTCATCCTTTTTCTTGAAGCATGTATTTAGAAGAACTAAATCATACACCATAGCAAAATCTAAAATCATCTAACCCATTGCATTCATCTCCCTGAATCCATAACCACCACGTACTTTCTCGAAAGTCCCCATTTTCTTCCCGACATGTCCATTCAAGTCTCCCCCAATAAATATTTTTTCTTGGTTAGGTATACTTTAAACGACTTCATCATCCTTCTCCAAAAATTATCGTCTAAGATTTTCTTTTAATCCAACTTGGAGAGTGTACACACTAATAAAGTTAATCACCACCCCTCCAATCATCAACTTCATAACCATCATCCTATCGCCAATTTTCTTAATGTCAACAACGTTATCCTTTAAATCCCTATCTACCATGATACTCACCTCATTCCTATGTTTGTCATTTCCCGTATACCATAATGTATATCCCGTAGTCTCAATTTCTCTCGACTCTCTCCAACCCACTTAGTTTTCTGCAAGTATAGAATATTAATCTTCCTCCTACACATCACATTTTCCAATTTTCGAGTCTTACCTGTCAACGTTCTTATATTCCAAGTTATCAACCTAAGCCTATTCTCATAGACTAACTTCAATACCAAAAATATCATTTAAAAATAATATATTATTTTTTAATATATAACAATGCTTCATGTATTTTATTTCTTATACATAAATATCAAGGATAAAATTTTAAAATAAAAATTTAAAAGGATAGTCTCGGACACTTCAGGACACATCGTGAACACGTTTTAGGACATAACGAGATATTATTTGTTATTTCAAAAATATATAAGATGGTAAATATAAATAACTTAATTGATTAAAAGTGTAAATACCTAAAAATCTAAACAATTTCATCTATTTCAAAAATACATAAAATAGTAAATGTAAATAATTTAAAGGATTAAAAGTGTAAAATACCTAAAAATCAAAACAATCTCATTCGTATAATAACTATTTCAAATACACACACGCACGCACACACACACACATACACACATCTATATGTAAGATGATATATGTAAAAAACTTAAAGGGTTAAATCTATAAATACCTAAAAGTCTAAAAAAATATCATTTGTATAATAGATATTTCAAAAATACATACAATAGTAAATGTAAATAAGTTAAATGGTTAAAAGTGTAAATGCCTAAAAAAAATCAAAATTTATTTTCAGAACAATCTCATCAGAGTCCTAACCCTCTATCTTTTCCACGGAACCAGGCAACGATTTGAGTCATATTCCAGTGTATTCTCCACCAAACTAGTCAACCCTAACCATGTAGAATCTTGGTCATTAGATTTGTGAGCAACTAGGATCATCGCGCCATTAGATCTACAAGCAAAACAACCAAAACCGTCACGGTGTTAGATATATCAATAGAGAAAGGGACTTATATGCGAACCCTTGATATTAGAGATGGCGAAAAAATTCGAACCGAAGGGTAACCAAGAAAAATTGAATAGAATGGTATGGTTTTGAAACCGATTGTAAACATAACATTTTGACCGTCCTGCAAATTTTTTTATTTTATTTTATTTTTTGAAATTTTTTAAAAATAGAAATAAAAAGAAATAAAAATGGAAAATAAAAAAAATAAAGAAAGAGGAGAAAAAGAGAGAAGAGAAAAATGAAATAGAGAGAGAGAGAAAGAAAAAAGTGAGGTGGGCCCGCGTTGGTCAGCCCAACATAAAAAAAGAGAGAGAATAGTGAATTGTGGGGGGCCCATTGCCGATTAGCACCAATAGAGAGAGAGAAGTAAAGGAGATGAGCCACCATTGTCAGTCAACAAGTCAAAAGGAAAAGGTGTGTACACGTGGTAGCTTCTCATATTGCCACGTGTCCGATTTCAGCCCAGGCTTTCTAGAAGCCTCTACTATGAATTTTTCCTCTTCCTAGTTAAATTGGGGTTAGAATTTGACGGTTAAGGATATGTTTTCAAGATTTTTTTATTCTCCATTTTTCCTTGTAAATAGGACCCATCTCCTCACAATTTAAGCACTACAAAATTCAATGAAAAACCCTCCTAAAGAAAACCTCAACGAAAACCCATTCAAGAGAAAAAAAACCGTACAACAGGAATCTTTGTTAGGGTAGGTATGATTCTTTTCCCTTAATTCTTTTTATTATCTCAATTTAAATTCCTACAACTTTAGTTTTGTTAGAATTATCCGATGACTTTATGAAAATGCTGGGACAAGATTTTTCGTTCTCAAGCCTAACCTCTGAGCGTTAGACGAAGATATTTATTTATTTATTTTATTTTTTTAATTATTATTATATTTTATTAATTTGTTGTTATTTATAAAAGAAAATCTAAAAAAAAATAAAAATCATCCGGGGATGATGTAAATCTCATCAAGAATTAGTAAGACTCGAAACCAACTTAGAGTTTATTTACTAAGGATCGAACTAACTTCAGATTTTATAATGAAAAACAAAAGATAGAAGTTTGGATAGATTACCTTAACCCAACATTTATGAACGAAACGCAAACCAAATGTATAAGTAGTGATCTTGACCCAATGATTATAAAGAATCACGAACCAAAGATATAAAGATTAAACGCCATAAAAAATCTTGATAATTTAAAAAAAAAAAATCTCTAAAGAACTTAAGAAAAAAAACAGTTTGTCATATATCTAGGAGAATCCCTAACAATGTGAAGGACAAAGTCAAAGAAATAAAGAAGTTTCCTAACTACTCCTAGTTTAAAAAGGAAAATATTACTTAGCATTTATGTCTTCAAATCAGCCAATAAATGATCTAAAATAAAATTAAAAGACTAATTAATAAAATAAATGAGCCCAAATTCGTGGGTCTCATCCTAGGCCCATTCAGATTCACATTTTAAGCCTATTCGCTTGTTGTAATGAGGTGGACTAGGCCCTGATAATCATTTGGGTCTAATTTAGGCTTCACAATTTTAGTCTCAGCCCAAATATCTTAAATTAATCCATTAAGTGTTTCTTTAAATCTTTTGGATCTTGCCCTAATGATAGGCTAAGCTGGCACATGTAGTGGATCTCTTGGTATAGCTGATATATTTTCATAATTCCCTTCATCTTGAAAAGGATTTGTCCTCAAATCTACACCTATACCAAATGGTGATTAGTCAATCATATTAAAATTAGCACTTACATTAAACTCATTTGGAAGGTCCAACTTGTAGGCGTTGTCATTGATTCGTTCTATCACTTGAAAATGACCATCTCCCCTTGGAAGTAGCTTAGAATATCTTTGTTGGGGAAATCGTTCCTTCATTGTATGCAACCAAATCCATTCACCAGGTTTAAATACAACCTTCTTGCGCCCCTTATTAGTTTGGTTGGCATATTGCTCTATTCTTCTCCCAATGTTTTGTCGAGCCTTTTCATAGATCTGCTTAACAAAATCAACCTTCTTCTTCCCATCTAAATTTACATGCTCATGCATAGGTAAAGGAATTAAATCCAAAGGAGTCGATGGATTAAAACCATACACAATTACAAACGGTAAAAACTTAGTTGCCAAATGCACACTCCTATTATATGCAAACTCTACATGTGGCAAACAGTTTTTTCATGTTTTCGAATTCTTTTATATTATAGCACGCAATAAAGTTGATAAATTCCTATTAATTACTTTGGTTTGACCATCAGTTTATGGGTGACAAGTAATAGAAAATAAAAGTTTAGTTCTGAGCTTACCCCATAAAGTCTTCCAAAAATAGCTTAAGAACTTAGCATCTCTATCCAAAAACAATAGTCTTAGGTATTTCCATGTAACCTAACCATTTCCTTGAAGAACAAATCAACAATATGTGATGCATCATCGGTTTTATGACATGGAATAAAATGAGCCATCTTAGAAAATCTATCTACAACCACATATATAGAATCTCGACTTCTTTTTTACTGTGGAAAACCTAACACAAAATCTATAGAAATATCAATCTAAGGTTTACTAGGTATAGGCAAAGGAGTATACAAACCATGAGGCTTCACCTTAGACTTAGCTTGCTTACAAACAATACACTTTTCACAAATTCTCTCCACTTCACGTTTTATATGAGGCCAAAAGAAAGTGTTTATGCAAAACATCTAAAGTCTTAGCTATGCCAAAATACCCCCATTAAACCACCCCATGAGCTTCTCTAACAAGCAAATCACCCAATGAACATTTAGGCACACACAATTTATTTTCTTTAAACAAAAACTCATTATGCCTAAAAAACTTGCCAAACGCTACTTTTTCACAAGCATCAAATACATTACCAAAATTAGAATCATCAACATATAAATCCTTAATGTATTCAAAACTAAGCAATTTTGCATGCAAGATAGAAAGTAAGGCGTACCTTCGAGATAATGCATCTGCCACAACTTTTTTCTTACCTTGCTTGTACTTGATCACATAAGGAAACGTTTTGATAAACTCCATCTACTTGGTATGTCGTTTGTTCAGCTTCTGTTGACCCATCAATGTTTCAGAGATTCATAATCCATGTGAATTACAAATTTTTTTGGCCAAAGATAGTATTGCCAAGTCTCCAACGCCCTAATAAATGCATACATTCTTTTTAGTATATAGGGTCATTCAAGGTTGCCCTACTTAATTTTTCACTAAAATAAGTAATAGGACGTACTTCCTGCATTAGAACAGCTCCAATACCTATTCTTGAATCATCACATTCAATCTCAAAACTTTTTGTGAAGTTAGTTAAAGCAAGTAAAGGTACATTAGTTAATCTTTCCTTAATCAAATTAAATATATTTTCTTACTCATTACCCCATTTAAAACCCACATTGTGTTTTATAATTTCAGTTAAAGGTACGGTTAAGTTACTAAAATCTTTCACAAACCTTCTATAAAAGTTAGCCAACCCATGGAAACTTCTCACTTGTCCCACACTTGTAGGTTTCGGCCACTCCTTGATTGCCTTAACATTTTCTTCATCTACCTCAATTCCCTTAGCACTAACAACAAAATCAAGAAATACAAGTTTATCCGTGCAAAAGATACACTTTTTATGGTTAGCGAACAACTTTTTTTTTTTTCCTCAAAACATCTAAAACAAGTTTTAAATGTTCAACATGCTCATCTAAGTTTTTGCTATAAATTAGAATATTAACAAAGTATACAACCACAAATTCCTAATAAAAATACACAAAACATGGTTCATAAATCTCATGAACGTACTAAGTGCATTAGTTAACCCAAAAGGTATAACCAACCACTCACATAAACCATATTTTATTTTGAATGCGATTTTCCACTAATCCCTTTCCCTCATCTTAATATGATGATAATCACTTTTAAGAACAATTTTAGTAAACACATAAGAGCTATGCAATTTATCAAGCATATCTTATAATTTAAGAATGGGATGTTGAAACTTTACCGTGATATTGTTGATGGCACAACAATCCATACCATTCTCCAGGTACCGTCTTTCTTAGGTACAAGCGATACGGGAACATCACAAGGATTCATGATTTCACGTACATACCCCTTCTCTAAAAGGTCACTAACCTACATTTGAAGCTTCTTTGTTTTCTTAGGATTGCTCCTATATGCGGGTCTATTTGGAATAGATGTTTCGGGTATGAAATCAATTTAATGCCCAATTCCCCTTATTGGTGGCAAACCATTAGACATTTCTTTAGGAAACAAATCATCAAATTTCATCAAATTCTTATAAAAGAGAAACAACAACACTTGGCAAAAGGGGTTAAGATCGTTAGTGGTAAAACAAACCTATTTGTACATAAGTACAATCATAAGTTGGTTTGAAAACAATACTTTTTTAATCTCTCTCTCTCGCATAAAAGTTTATTTGTTTCCTCTCTTCTTTTCCCTCACTTTCTGACATTTTTTCTCTCTCACTCTTTTTTTTTCTCTCTCTCTCTCTCATTTTCTTGTCACTATCTCTTTTCGACATCACCTGATTATCATACACTTGCCTTAGTGTTAATGGTACAAGAGTAATTAGTTTTTTATTAAGTACAAATGAGTGTCTGTTGGCCCAGTGAGCTACCCAAGAAGGGGGTAAATTATGTAGTTATAAAAATTGAAATAATTAAATCTTTCAATACTTAAATTATCAAATAATCAATGTATCCTAAATCAATTATTATATTCGTTATGCAGCGGATAAGTGTTTATATTATAAGTGCATACCCAAATAGAATATGATAAAAATAATAACAAAGTAACACACCAAGATATATCCTGGTTCAGCAAGTTAGCCTTACCTAATCCAGTCCCCCGAGCTCCACAGAGATTCACAACCACTAAACCTTTGATCCCTTTACCGGGTAAGAACCAAATCCTTACAATTTCTTTTTTCACAGGTTAAGAAAAAACTTTATTTTTTTATCAGACTAAAGACTAACCTAATTCTATTACAGGAAGAATCACCACCTAATCCTTTTACAAGCTAAACATGAAACTTAATCCTTTTACAGGCTAAAGATCAAACCTCACAACTTTCATAAGTATCATTTTCATAGGTAAGGATGAAACTTTCATGTTGGCCTAGTAAACTACCTAAGAGGGGGGTAAAATGGGTAATTCTAAAAATTTTAAATAAATTTCTTATCTTTCAACACTGATTAAATCAAATAAACAATTTATTTTAAATCAATTATTTATCTTTATAACACAGTGAATAAGTGTATTTAATCTTAATGCACACCCAAATAACAAAAATATAAATAATGTAAATCAATGTAGTACACAAGGATATATCTTGATTTACCAAGTTACTCTTAGTTAATCCAGTCCTCTGAGCCTCATGGAGAGTCACACCCACCAAACCACTAAGATTCCTTTAAACAAGTAAGAATCAAACCTTTATACAATGATTCTTTTCACAGGCTCAAAATCAACCTTTATAATTTTTTTTTTCACAGGCTAAAGAAGAACCTCTATCCTTTTAACAAGTTAAAGATTAACCTAATTATTTTATACTTAGACTAAGAATCAAACCTTACCAAAATCACTCCAAGTATCTTTTTTACCGGTAAGGATGTAACCGTTATAAAATCACACAAATTAATTCTATCTAGGAAGAATTAACACCTATCTCTTTTCACGAAAAAAGAGTAACCTAACCTATTTATGCCTTAGGTAAATATCAAACCTCAATTTCTTTACCGGAAGAGATTAAAACCCAACTACCCCTGATTAGATATTCCCAACAATATCTAATCCGCACATAACTCACCAATTACAATAAATTGATAAGTTTCTTCCCACTCGGAGCTTCTACCACCTCAAGTATATTTAAACTCAATTAATGTCCTGATAAATACTAGTGATAGAATTAAGTGAAAAATTTTAAATCTAATTATAAAATAAGTGGGTAGCACACAATTGAGCACGTAATCAGATTATCACCAAAATCGTTTTTTAAAATAATTTTTATACAATTTAAAGTTCAAAAACAATTTTACAATGATCTAGAATCCAAACAAGTAATAATAATATCAAATAACAATTAAGAACAAAATCTTGGAACGATTTCACCATAATACTACAAAAGAATGAAAACTGAATTGCAGTAAAACTTAGATTGGTGACAACAAAATTCTTAGCACTTATTCTCAAGAACATTTCTCAAGAATGATCTCACAATAAACTCTCAATATAATATCAAAATAATGACTTTCAGAAAGTTCAGGAACTAATTTGTTCTTGATAGAATAATGTATCTCATAAGTGAAAAACGCAGGTCTATATATATTGGTTTTAAACAAACCCTCTAACGGCTAATTCTCACAAGATATGACATTTAAATGCTCATATAGACCCCATATATTAATATTACTCAATCCTGATTAAATTCACTTAATTATAACTTTTAAATCTTTGAATTTAGTCTCCCAAATATTTCTCAAGCTTAAATAAAACTAGATAGGAAGTATTGCATGTACCAATTTTAGAAACAATTAAAATATTTGTACCGTATCTATAGAGATATATTAGTATAAATGATATATCTATAATATGTTCAAGTCCCCAGAATATCTCCAAGATATTAACCAAAAAAAGGCTAGTAACGGCTATTTTTAGATAAAATCCATGAAATCCTCAAATCCTAAAACTATATAGTCGGTTGACTGACTAAATCACCATCAGTCGACCAATCGTTTCAGGTTGTAGCTCAAGCCATTTTCATACGCTAGTCGGTCGACCAATTCTCCATGGGTCGATTGACCGATCGATTTAGGATGCTCCCCAAGCCATTTTTTTTACCCTAGTCGGTTGACCGAACGGTTTAGAGAGTTCACTTCTCATCCATTGATTGACTGATCTCTCTTGGTCAGTTGACCGATTGATTCAGAGACTTCTCCAATTTCTAGCCACTTCTTGTCGGTTGACCGATCTCCTTGCCATCAGTTGACCGATCAGTACTGGATCTCCTTTCCTTCATTCATTTCAATTTCAATCTTCGACGTTTTCGACCCTTTAACCGATTTCTTTTCTTGGTTAACTTAATTAACACTATTACTTAATTTTAAATACAAATATTTCTTAGGTCAATTTTTCTTTTTCAATTTCACATTGGAGCAAATATGTGAACTAATTAGAATCCTAAAAAAAAAACACATAAATATAAATTCATTTTGTGTCATGTGTGATCCTAATCGGGATACATTAAGAGTAAAAATTAACTTGAGTTGTTTTCACCTAGATTCTTTAGAATCTTCAATCTCTTAATATCCGTCTCTTTGTCTGTCTCTTAGCATCCTTAGCAATTTCTTCATGATAAAATTAATAATAGAACTTTTACACTGAAATAATCAATAAACTCATTAGTTCCACAAAAAATATCAACACTTAATTGTCTATCAAAATCTTAGGATCAATATTTCACAATTCACTCAATTTAATTTAGGAAGAATTAAAACCTAGTTCTTTTCCAGGGAAAATAATAACCTAACTTTATACTTTAAGAAAAGATTGAAATGTAGCTACCCTGACTAAACACCAGCTCAATCGTGTCTAATCCACTCAAACACACAAATACAAAAAATTATAAGTTTCTTCCCACCAAAAGCTTCTACCACCTTAAAACAGTTATAATCGATTAATGTCTTGAAATTTACTACATGATAGAATTAAAGTGATATAAATTAATATCTAATTAATAACAAGTGTGGGTAACACAAAATATAGCACGTAATCAAATAATATCACAAAATTGTTTTAAAAAGATTTTTATGCTCTTAAAATTTGAAAACGATTTTTTCAACGATCTTAAATTCAAGCAATCAACAATAATTTAAAATCTAAATTAAGAACAATAACTTGAAAATATCTCACAAAGAAAACACCAAAGAATGAAAATAAGATCTCAAGATAGCACATATCGGTGACGCCAATTCAACAACGCTTTAGCTCAAGAATTTTAATCACAAAATCTTTCTCGAATAGTCTTAGCAAAATGATAACTCTTAAAAATTTTTAGAAACTGATAGTTCTTGATTGTTTTTATCCAATTTTCGCAATATATATATATAAAATAAGATCAAGTCTTTCAACGGCTAGTTTTCAAAAAATATGCCTATAAAAGGCACCTATAGACCCCACATAACATATTCATTAAATTTTGGTGTATTTCAATTAAAAACAACATTTGAAACTCTCAATTAAGTCCATAAAATATTTCTTAAACATCAATCACAAAGATAAGAAGTATTTAGCTGCTAAAATTGAGAGAAACTTTAATTATACAAATTAAATCAATAGGCATATCAAAATAATGTACCATATCTTTAGTAGGTTCAAATCTCCCCAAATACTCCATTGGAATCATAAAAAACAGTTAGTTTTTGACCGAAATCCCAAATTCCTCGAAATCTCAACTAAAACAGTCGATTGACCGAACCTTGCCTTATCAGTTGATCAATAGATTCAGCGTGCAAACCAGGCCAAAACCAAATAGGAAGTTGGTTGACCAATTGATTCAGGTAGTTTTCCTAGCCAAAACACACCACAGTCGGATGACCGATTGATGCAAAATCTTCACATTTTGCTCCGAAACCTCATTGTTTCAATCAGTTGACCAATTCTTTTAGGATCAGTTGATCGATTGATGCTGGTTGGTTAATTTCTTCACCAATTTCTACTCCAAAACTCATCATTTAATTCAATTAACCAATTCTCGGGTAACTAAATTTACCATAAATTTTAACTTTAAATATGATTTACACTTAGGTCAATTTTTATTTTTCAATTTCACATAGGAGCACGTATTTAAACACTAATTTGGATGCTAAAATTCATCAAATTAAACGCATAAAAATATAACTCATTTAATAGTGTCGTGTGTGATCCAAATTCGGATTGCATTAAAAGTATAAGAGTATTGAGTTGTTTTCACATAATTTCTTTAAGATCTTAAAAACTCTTCATTTCTTCATTGTTAGTGGCCACAATTTAAGTACTGTCACTTTCACCGCAAGCGTACGGATCAAGTTTTAATATAATGGACTTTTCGATCGGGTATCGTATCCACAGGGATTGATTGAGATTACTATCGAGTACTGCGATTATCATAACCCGACTTTATCTAGGTGACAAAAATGGTATTTATAATTTAATATTAATACTAAAATACTAATTTAACTATACTAATTACTAATACGAGATAGTTATGGGATGTATTATCTAGGGCTTAACTTTATTTACTTAAACGCGTTTGATTTCATTTAGTTTACAATAATGGTGTTCGACCTATTCGACAATATCGGTATCTAAAACTCCTCCACCACCTCTCTTGAGTGTAAGATGGGGGAATACGCAACTTCGTGTCAATGAAGAAGTCTCCATCAACGTCTTAACAACCCTAGGTTGCGTGAGTCTTACCCCAACGTCATTGATTGCACACAAAATATCAGTTCGTAAACTCCTCCATTACTTCTCCCGAGCGTAAGACGAGGGATATAACGTGAATTCGTGTCAACGAAGAGTCCCCCTCAACATCTTAACAACCCTAGGTCACATGAGTCTCGCCCCAACGTCATTGATTTCATGCGTTGTGTTTACCCTATCGATAATCTCAGTCCTAAAACTCCTCCGCCACCTCTTCCGAGTGTAAGACGGGGGAATATGTGACTCTGTGTCAATGAAGAAGTCCCCCTCAATATCTTAACGACCCTAGGTCATGTGAGTCTTTCTTTAACGTCATAGATTGTCCACAATCCTAACCCCGACCAAGTTATTGGATCGTGGCGTTTGTTTATTCTAATCCGAATCCGGGATTTGTTAAACCCCATATTCTTGATATATCTATATAAGTATGATAAATAAACAATACGACATACACAATCAAATTACGAAGAACAATCATTAAAGAAACACAACTCAACCAAAACTTCGTTTTTTATAAACGATATTAATCCCAAACATAATCCACATTTAGCCTATGGCCATAGTCGTTTATATAATTGAAACTAATCTAAACATGCTCAAACATATATCGAAGATAAGAAATAAAAGGAAAAATAGATGAACTTAGCCGATATCTGAAGATTAGCCGCTAAAACCGTCCACCGATCGATTCTCCTTCTCCGCGTGGAAATCTTTTTCTTTGGATTTGTTTGAGTACTCCCCATACTCTCTCTATATTCTATACGCCCTAAGGGCGGTAATAGCCGGAGAGAGATCAAGGAGATGGGAGGAGAGGGGTTTAAATAGGCAAAATATCTAAAACTGTGTAGAGGCCACCGCCTAGGCGGTGGGTATGTCGGTTTAAGGTTCACTATGGCGGTGGAGAAGGCGGTGAAATGGAAAAACATTCTGCAGTTTCCCCACCTAGGCGATGAGTTTATAGTATCAATAGTCTTTCTTTGCATTTTCACCACCTAGGCGGTGGTTTGGACGCCTAGGCGGTAGGCTTCTTTCAGAATATTGTCTCCATACTTGTTTTTCTACCGTTCTCCGACTGTTTTTGGTCCGAATTGATCATTTGCGCTTCGATTTCATACATTGTCACCCGTACACCTATTTTAATACAAAAAGAATAAAAACATATTAAAACTTAACAAAAACGTATTAAATGTACTCGGAAACTAACAATTTCGGTTTAGAAATATATAGGTAATTTACACCTATCAAATACCCCCAAACTCAGAATTTTGCTAGTTCTCGAGCAAAACACCCACACAATATGAGAATATATAAAAACTAATTACGAAATTGAAAACTAAAAACGAAAAACACTAAAAACAAAAATGTGTAAGTTTTGATTATCATCTACCAACCGAAAGATTTTTCCCTCATCGGCCTCCAATCCTATCAAGTTTAAGTATAAATCACACCATGTGGTGTTCTAGAATTTCAACATTCAAAAATAGTAAGCGCCATTCTAGATCATGTTTAAGTGTGTGTGATTAAACTCAAATATACAACTATCCATTGATTAGATGAGATTATCCCTCAATATAGTTCATGACTAAAACCTTTATGGTATAGGGAATCCATACGCCTGACCCGGGATCTATTCTCCACTAATGTAGGCTCGGAGGTTCAAAAAGATCAATAGGGCTCGGATCGGTTTTGGAATAATGGCCAAGGGTAAATTTAAATAGAAAATAGGTTAACGTCGTTAACTTAACGATACCCGATACATATGCTTGACACTCTCACACTCGAAACCCCATAGTTTAATTAGAAACAACCTTGAACATAGGTTTAAGAACGGCGTACTCACTTGTCATGTAAAAAAGAAACATAAATATTTTTTTTTTCACATAACACACCCCTAAACTCGTTCGAATATTTAAATTTTAGGAGTGTGCAAAAAGGATTAAGGAACACCCCCCCAAACTCATTCGAATTTCTACAATTTTAGGAGTGTGCAAAAATATGAATGACATACGACAAGCGAGTACTTGAATACCGAACCAATTTAGAAGTTCGCCCTAAACCCAACTGCTCACATCAAGTAGCAAAATGCTAACTTGATTCACTCACGTTGTGCCTTCGTTTTAGCGATATAGGTTTGGAAAAAGTTCCATCGGTTAGGGTATTTGATAAATGTTCAGAAATTGAATTAGCATTTAGGCTTCGACAGGGTAACAAGGGATAATGATATTACATGGTAGGCTTCAAAAGGCTTAAGCGATCAAATGAATGCCTAAATCATATCTCCTAAACCACACCGCCTAGGATTTCGCCTCGAATTTCCCCAAATCAAGTTCTAGAATCCCTATTGTCATGAAATTAATTGACAAATAATCAGTTTCAAGTTAATTAGATAGTGCTATATTGAGTTTACGTGCTCGTGCATTTAGGATCTACAATAACTTTTACTAAGACGATACGTTAAGTACACGGAACACACATGAATGAGCTTTACGCTCGACCTCAATAAACAATTAGAGGATAGACTCATCATCAGGTAACGGCCCAGATGACATCAAAACTCAACACAAAACAACAACTAAACTAAACAACTAATCCTAAACAAGCATGCATACGATAAAAACGGTAAAACTTAACTAATAACATAAACACATACTAAAACATACTACATATCACCACCAACTTAATACAGGCATTTCCCAAAATGACCCGTCAGTGATCCCAATGACAGAATATAGCATGATATTGAAGACAGGGATTTAGAACACGTACTTGGGAGGCGAGAGGATCTCGCCTCTGTTTCAAATCGATGGAGATGGATTTAACTTATTTTAGGACTTGGGTTGCCTTCCAAGAAGCACTTGGTTTCATGTATTCGACCTGACACATGCCCTCAAGACTGGCGAGATGTTGCAATGGAAAGAACGCAAGAGTACCTATAGATCTAACATCTTCAAGCACCCTACAGGAAAACAAAAACAAAACTACAAAGAAAAATTATAAACACTAAAAAATGCCTAAATTAAAATCAAGTTACTTACTCACAATATCAACGGTAACTCAATTTAATCCCTAGTAACGGTGCCAAAAACTTGGTTGACGTTGCCAAAAACTGAATATGACAACAACTAATCCTCGGCAACGGTGCCAAAAACTTGGTGGCCGCAATTTAAGCGTCGTCATTTTCATCGCAAGGGTACGAATCAAATTGTAGTATAATGGACCTTTCAGTCGGGTATCGTATCCACAGGGATTGGTTGAGATTACTATCGAGTACCGCGATTGTCATAACCCGACTTTATCTAGGTGACAAAAATAGTATTTATAATTTAATACTAATACTGAAATACTAATTTAACTATGCTAATTACTAATACAAGATAGTTATGGGATGTATTATCTAGGGATTAACTTTATTTACTTAAACGCGTTTGATTTCATTTAGTCTACAATAATTACGTTCGACCTATTCGATAATTTCGGTATCTAAAACTCCTCCGCCATCTCTCCCGAGTGTAAGATGGGGAAATACGCAATTTCATGTTAACGAATAAGTCCTCCTCAACGTCTTCACGACCCTAGGTTGCGTGAGTCTTGCACCAACGTCATTGATTGCACACAAAATCTCAGTTCGTAAACTCTCCCATCATCTCTCCTGAGTGTAAGACGAGGGATATAACGCGACTTCGTGTCAATGAAGAAGTCCCTCTCAACGTCTTAACGACCCTAGGTCACGTGAGTGTCGCCCCAACGTCATTGATTTCATGCGTTATGTTTACCCTATCGACAATCTCAGTTTTAAAACTCCTCCGCCACTTCTCCCGAGTGTAAGACGAGGGAATACGCGACTTCGTGTCAATGAAGAAGTCCCTCTCAACGTCTTAACGACCCTAGGTCACGTGAGTCTTGCCCCAACGTTATAGATTGTCCACAATCCTAACCCTGACCGGGTTATTTGATCGTGGTGTTTATTTATTCTAATCCGAATCCTTGATTTGTCAAACCCCGTATTCTTGATATATCTATCTAAGCATGATAAACAAACAATACGGTATACACAATCAAACTATGAAGAACAATCATTAAAGAAACACAACTCAACCAAAACTATGTTTTTTATAAACGATATTTATCCCATACATAATCCACATTTAGCCTATGGCCATAGCCATTTATACAATTGAAATTAAGCTAAACATTCTCAAACATATATCAAAGATAAGAAATAAAATAAAAACGGATGAACTTAGCCGATATCCGAAGATTGACCGCTAAAACCGTCCACCGATCGATTCTCCTTCTCCGTGTGGTAATCTTCTTCTTTGGATTTGTTTGAGCACTCCTCATACTCTCGCTATATTCTATACTAAGCCCTAAGGGTTGTAATAGCCGGAGAGAGATCAAGGAGAAGGGAAGAAAGGAGTTTAAATAGGCAAAATATCTAAAATAAATATCTAAAATTATGCAGAGGCCATCGCCTAGACTGTAGGTATGTCGGTTTAAGGTTCACCGCAGCGGTGGAGAAAGCGGTAGAATGGGAAAACATTATGCAGTTTCACCGCCTAGGTAGTGAGTTTATAGCATCAATTGTTCTTCTCTGTATTTTCACCGCCTAGGCAGTGGTCTAAATGTCTAGGCGGTGGGCTTCTTTCAGAATATTGTCTCTTTACTTGTTTTTCCACTGTTCTCCCAGCGTTTTTGGTCCGAATTGATCGTTTGCGCTCCGATTTTATATCTTTTCACCCCTATAACTATTTTAATACAAAAAGAATAAAAACATATTAAAACTTAACAAAAACGTATTAAACGTACTCGGAAACTAACAATTTTGGTTTGAAAATATATAGGTAATTTACACCTATCAATTATCCATCTTTGTACCCTTGATATTTTTTTCATGATACACTCTTTAAATGAAACTCTTTTTCTGAAACACTCAACAAACTCATTAGTTCCACAAAAAACATCAACCTTTAATTGTCCATCAAAACCTCGGGAGCAACAATATCTATTGGTATAACCATTATGAGTTACTTACCGATCAAATTGCCATTGTCTTCCCAAAAGAATATATCCCACATGCATTAGCACCACATCACACAAGACCTCGTCGTTATACCTTCCAATTGAGAATGATACAAGCACCTACTTATTCACTTTAATTTCTCCGCAATCTTTCAACCATTGTAACTTATATGGCCTAGGATGTTTTAAAGTTAACAAAGTCAACTTCACTACCAAGCTAGTGCTACTCACATTTGTACAAACCCATCAATAATCATACTACGTACCTTATCATTGACATGGCATCTAGTATGAAATATGTTCGCTCGTTGTATCATCTCATCTTCTTTGACTTGTGCACTAAGAGCTCTTCTTGCAACCAGAAGCTCTCCATCAACTAGGTTTTCAACATCACGTGTATCATTCAAAGGTGACATCGAATCATCATCCGTCTCATTTTTGGTTTCAATACCTCCATCACCCCTCATAACCATCACTTTCTTGTTTGGACATTGGGATACAATATGACTAGGGCTGGCAAAACAGGTAACAGGTCGTGTAACAGGTCATTACACGATAACACGAAACACGATAAGATCCAAATACGAACACGATACGATAAGCATATCGTGTCAGACTACCCAAACATGAACACGACACGAAAATTATCGTGTCAACACGACACGACACGATAATTTTTCGGGTCACACGATGACACGAAACCTATCAAGTAAACACGACACGATAAGACTTGATAGGTTTCCATTACACATTAATCTACCCATTACACGTTAACCCATTACACGCTAATGACCTGTTAACCTGTTAAGTTGACTAAATGAGTAGGATTAGGAAAATATGAATATATATATATATATATATATATATATATATATATATATATATATATTAGGTACTAAATTATAATATTTGATAATTTGGGGGTGTAAAAATAATTTATTAAATTAACGGATAACCTATTAGATCTCAGGTTTTTGTGTAACCTGAATACACGAAATTCTTATCGTGTCTTATCGTGTAACCTATTGGGTTATCAGGTCAACCTGATAACCTGCACTATTTTTTATCAGGTTATCGGGTCTGACACGATAACGACCTGATACCTGATAAGCAAAACCTAGACCTGATAATTTCGTGTCGGTATCATGTCGTGTTATCGTGTAAATACCTATTTTGCCAGCCCTAAATATGACATGTTCCCACACACTTAAAGTATTTACTTTCTCTATTTCTAAAAGGTTGGGAATCGATCTTACCTTGGTTTGGTGTACCTCTATCTTTGTGAATTTTGGAAGGTTCAGCCTTGGGCTGAAAATTAGGCTTCTCATCCCTCTTTCTCCAATTTGGTTTCCAAGAAGATGAATAACCCGATTGTTTCCCAATTCATGTGGAACCCTTACACTTCAATTGTTGCTCCACTTTAATGGTCATGTGCACCATGTCATTCAACTCAATATAATGCTGCAACTCCACCACATTTGTAATATCACAATTTAGCCCGATTAGAAACTTAACTATTGTTGTTTCTCGGTCCTCTTCCATATTGTATCGAATCATGGATATCTCCATCTCTTTGTTGTAATATTCCACACTCTTATAACCTTGTGTAAGACTTTGTAATTTCTGAACCAAGTCTCTATAGTAGTTGTTGGCCTAGTGAGCTACCCAAGAGGGGGAGTGAATTGGGTAGTTATAAAAATTTAAACAAATAAATCTTTCAACACTTAATTATCAAATAATCAATTTTTTATAAATCAATTATTATCTTCGTTACGCAGTAGATAAGTGTTTAATTCTAGGTGCATACCCAAACATAATATAATAAAAATAAAGAATGCAGCACACCAAGATATTTCCTGATTCAACAAGTTAGCCTTGCCTAATCCAATCTCCCGAGCTCTACAGAGATTCATAACCTCTAAACATCTGATTCCTTTACCAGGTAGAAATCAAACCCTTACAACGATTCTTTTACCAGGTTTAGAATCAACCTTTACAATTTCTCTTTTTTCAGTCTGAGGAAGAACCTTATCTTTTTACCAGACTAAAGACTAACCTAATTCTATTACAGGAAGAATTATAATTGTTGATCCCAAGATTTTGATGGACAATTAAGTATTGATGTTTTTGGTGGAACTAACAAATTTATTGAGTGTTTCAGTATAAAAGTTCTATTGTTGATATTATCATGAAGTAATTGCTAAGGATACTAAGGATGCAAAGAGACAAACAAACAGATGAACATTAAGAGATTGAAAATTCTGAAGAATCTAGGTGAAAAAAACTCAAGTCATTTTTTACTTTTAATGTATCTTGATTAGGATTACACACGACACAAAAATGATTTATATTTATGTGTGTTTTTATTAGGGTATTAATTAGTTTACATATTTACTCCAATGTGAAATTGAAAAAGAAAAATTGACCTAAGAAAGATTAGTATTTAAAATTGATTATTAGTGTCAATTATGTTAACCGAGAAAAAAAAATCAGTTAAAGGGTCGAAAACGTTGAAGATTGGAGTTGAAATATAATTAAGAAGGAGTGATCCAGCACTGATCGATCAACCAATCACAAGAGAATCAGTCAAGTGACGGACAATGGTTAGGAATTGGAGAAATCTCTAAATTTATTGGTCAACCGACCAAGAGAGATCGGTTAACCGATGGTTGAGAAGTGAACGTTCTGAATCGATCGGTCAACTGACCGTCGATGATCGACCAACCAACCAGAACCGAAAAATGGCTTAAGGAGCATCTTGAATCGATCGATCAATCGACCCATGGGGGATCAGTCAACCGACCAACGTATGAAAATGGCTTGGGTTACAACCTGAAATGATTGGTTGACCGATGGTTCATTGGTCGGTCAATTGACTGGGCAGTTTAAGTGTTTGAGAGTTTTCGGGATCTAATCCAAAACTAGCCGTTATTAGCCATTTTTTGGATGATATCTTGGAAATATTATGGGGATTTGAACAAATTATAGATATATCATTCATATTTACATATCCTTATAGATATGGTACACTTATTTTAAGTGTTTTTCAATTTAGTCTATTTAATACTTCATATCCTTTTGATTTGAGAATATGAAATAATTTGAGGACTAAATTGAATGATTTAAAAGTTATATATAATTGAATTGAATCAGGATTGAGTAATATTGATATATGGGGGTCTATATGAGCATTTAATTGTCATATTTTGTGGGAACTAACCGTTAGAGGGCATTTTTCAAATCTGTTTAAATAGACTTGCATTTTTCACATCAATACATCATTCTATCAAGAACTTTCAGTTCATGTGCTTTCTAAGAGTTGTTATTTTGAGATTATATCGAGAGATTATTGTGAGATCATTCTTGAGAAAAGTTCTTGAGAATAAGTGCTGATTACTTTAGTGTCATCGATATAATATTTGTTGTGATTCAATTTTCATTCTTTCGATGATATCTTGATGAGATTGTTCCAAGATTTTGTTTTTTTATTATAATTATATATTATTCTGCTTGCTTGGATTTTAGATCTTGTGAAATCGTTTTTAAACTTAAAAGTGCTTAAAAATTATTTTAAAACGATTTTTTTGTGGTAATTTGATTACTTACTTGATTCTGTGCTACCCATTTATTTTATAATCAAATTTTAATTTCCTCACTTAATTCTATCATTAGTACTTATCGGGACATTAATTGAGTTTAAATTGATTTGAGGTGGTAGAAGTTCTGAGTGGGAAGAAACTTATTGATTTTTGTAATTAGTGAGTTTTGTGCGGATTAGATACTGTTGGGAGTATATAGTCAGGGGTAGTTGGGTTTCAATCTCTTTCTGTAAAGAGATTGAGGTTTAATCTTTACCTAGAATATAAAAAGCTTAGGTTACTATTTTTTGTGAAAAGAGATAGGCGTGATTCTTCTTGATTAGAATTAATTGAGTGTAATTTGTAACGGTTCCATCCTTACCAGTGAAAATGATACTTGGAGGTTTGATTCTTAGCAAAAGTATAAAAGAATAAGGTTAATTTTTACTCTGTTAAAAATATAGTTGTTATTCTTTAGCCTGTGAAAAGGGTAAAGGGTGATTCTAAGCCTGTAAAAGAATTATTGTGTAAATGTTTGGCTCTAACCTGTTTAAAGGAATCTTAGTGGTTTAATGAGTGCGAATCTCCATGGGGCTCGAAAGACTGGATTAGGCAAGAGTAGTTTGGTGAACCAGGATATACCAAGATGTTCTACATTGTTATTTTATTTATTTATTATTGTTTGGGTGTGTACTTAGAGCTAATTACACTTATCTACTGCTATATAAAGATAATAATTAATTTAAGATTACATTAATTATTTGAAAAATTAAGTGTTGAAAGATAATTATTTGCTTTAATTTTTATAATTACCCAATTCACTCCCCTTCTTGGGTAGATCACTAGGCCAATAATAACCTAATCCTTTTACAGGCTAAAGATCAAACCACATAACTCTCACAAGTATTATTTTCTTAGGTAAGGATGAAATATTTACAAAGCACTCAAATTAATTCAATTTCAGGGAGAATCAAAATCTAGTTCTTTTCAAGGAAAATAATAATCTAACATTTTTATACTTAGGACAAAGATTAAACATCAATCTTTTTCACTAGAAAAGATTGAAACCAAACTACTCTCACTAGACACCGACCCAATCATGTCTAATCCACTCAAACTCACAAATACAAAAAATAATGAGTTTTTTTCCCACAAGGAGTTTCTACCACCTCAATATAGTTATAGTTGATTAATGTCCCGAAATTTACTATGTGATAGATATAACATGAGGCAAATTAATATCTGATTAATAACAAGTGTGGGCAGCACAAATTAAAGCACGTAATCAGATAATCACATAAAATCATTTAAATTTTTTTTCAGGCTTTTAGATTTGAAAACGATTTTCCAACAATTTTAACAACCAAGAAAATATAATAATATGAAATCACAATTAAGAATAATAGCTTGGAAAGATCTCACCAGGATAATACCGAAAATTGAAGACAAAATTGCAAGATAGCACAAGTCGGCGACGCCAAATCAATCAGCGCTTTAGATCAAGAACTTAACACAATATCTCTCTCAAAAAATCTCAGCAGAATAATATCTCTTAGAAAAGTATAGGAACTGATGTTCTTGATGTATTTAATCAAAATTTCACAGGTCTATACATATAGACTTATATCAAGCCCTCCAACGACTACTTTTAAAAAGATATCTCTAAAAGGCACTCTTAGATCCTATATAACATAATCATTCAATTTTGGTGTAATTCACTTAAAAATATATTTTAAAACTCTCAAATAAGTCCATAAAATATTTCTCAATTATCAATCATAAAGATAAAAAGTATTTTAACTATTTAAATTGAGAGAATTTTGAATTATTTGGACTAAATCAATAGGGATATAAAAATACATGTACCATATTTTCAATAGGTTCAAATCCTCCAAAATTCTCCCTTGTAATCATAAAAAATGCTAGTTTTTTACCAGAAGACCAAGATCCTCGAAATCTCAACCGAAACAGTTAGTTGACCAAACCCTGACTTGTCAATTGACCGATTAATACAACGTGCAAACCAGGCTAATCAAAACAACCAGTTGGTTGATTGATCCCTCTTCAATCAGTTGACCGATTGTGCTGGAATTTGGTAGGAAAACTCTAGCACAGTTGGTTGACCGATTGCCTCCCTCTACAATGCCTCTTAAATAGGCAGCGAAGAGAACCCTAGATAACTCTATCAAAATAGGCAGCTGCATATCTAGAAGAATCCCTATCAATGTGGAGGACAAAGTCAAAAAAATAAATATGCCTCCTAACTACTCCTAGTTTAAAAAAGAAAAGACTACTTAGCATTAATGCCTTACAAATCAACCAATAAATGACCTAAAAAAAGACTAATTAATAAAATAAATAAGCCCAAATTCGTGGGGTCTCATCTTAGGCCCATTCAGGTTCCCATTTTAAGACCATTCGCTTGCATGGATGAAGTGGACTAGGCCCTGATTATCATTTGGGCCTAATTTAGGTTTCACCATTTTAGACTCAGCTTGAATACCTTGAATTAATCCATTTAGTGCTTCTTTAAATCTTTTGCATCTTACCCTAGTGATGGGCCCAACTGACACATGTAATGAATCTCTTGGTGCAGCTGATATATTCTCATCAGGGGATTCGATGAAGATTTCCAGGACGAGACTTTCCTTTTGGGCTTAGCATTTGAGCATGAGATTTACCTAAATTCATAAAAATAAAAATAAAAATTATAAAAAATAAAAAAACCAAAATAATAATAAGTTGTTTTGTAAGAATTGATTCTTACAAGCCTTAGGGTGAATTCAATGATTCAATATATTTTTAAAAAAAATTCTATACCGATGATTTGATTTCACAAATAAAATAGAATTTAGAAAAAGTCGGTTTAGTAAATCATTTTCCTCGGTTCGTCATTTTGTTGGATCCTACTTAAGTATTGTAGGAATTAATTTCAACCAAACTTGTTACTGTAATATTTCCTTGATTATCATTTTCATAGAATTTAAGGGGATATCAAATCGGAACTTCTTTAAATTAATTGAGAAAATTAGAAAAATAAGCATTTTGTGACGTCGCTATTATATAGAAAATAATGTAATATTTCACATCATTTTGTATGTTGACTTTTGCATCACTTAGAAAACATTTAGATTTATTTTTCTACTTAAATTAAAGAAGTTCATCGAAAACATACATAAAACTATTCCCTGGGGACCATCCTTGTTAAATCTCATAATATTTGATAAAAGGTCATACCGAGGGAACATTCCAAAAAATACTAAAAAAATTACCTCATTCTAATTTGAAAAATAACAAAAATATTTCATAAGAAGGAATTTTTTTTAACATAAAATAAAACATTAGGACTTAAATTAATTGGACTTAATTGGATATAAGATACTATTTTGGGACGGGCATCTTAGGGTTTCTAACACATTCCTCGAGCGTAACAGACTCCTAAATTTTTTAAAAGAATCTTTGGTTTGACCATGTTTTGGAGTAAATTTTACTTAGGAATTTTAAATTATTTTTCTAAAAATTCAGTGACCTAACACAACATTTAAATCCAATGATAGGTGACGACTCTTTGTTAAAATAACATAAGTATTTTTTTTAAGAAAACTGACATTTTAAAAAACCCTTCTTTTTACGCTTTATTATTTCATATTCTTTACCCTTCGAAAAATCGGGATGCATCACCGAATAATGATTTGGTTGCGGTTATGGTTTTGAAATTAAAAACCAATGCGATTTTGGTTTTGATTTTGGGATAGTAATCGCGAAATTGGACCCTGAAACATAACCTCGAAACTGAGATTTCAGATATTTTTTATGACATATATACCCAAACTTTATTTTTTTATATATATTTACAGTGTAACCCCTAATATATATATATGTGTGTGTGTGTGTCTTTTAATTATTTATACTTTAATCCTTCCTATATATATATATTTATTTACACTTTGATTTGTATTACTGTGTCAACTATTTATCGTTGTATTTTAATTATGGTTAGAAACATTTATTATAACAATTAATAGTTTTTTGTCTTGATTTTGTTTTTTGGAATTTGCGTTTTATATTTTAATTATATTTTTTGTTGGCCCAAAGATCTACCCAATAGGGGGTAAATTGGGTAGTTATAAAATTTTAAGTAATGAATTCAAACACAAATAACTAATTTTCCTAAATCGATTATTATCTTTGTACACAGCGTAAATGTGTTTTTATCTAGATGGACACCTAAACAATTCAAAAAATAACAAAGCAATACACGAGAATTTATCCTAGTTCGACAAGATAATCTTACATACGTCCAATCCTTTGAGCTCCACGGAGATTCGCAATCCACTAAATCCTGGTTCATTTCTCAGGTAGGAACCAAACCCTTACTATCTTGATTCTTTTCAAAGGCTCAGAATCAACCTTTACAATCCTGATTCTTTTCTCAGGCTAAGAATCGACATATTACTCTTTCACTATTGCACTTATCCTTTTCATAGGCTTAAGAAAAACTTTTACATAATTGAAATTCAATTACAGGAAGAATTTAAAACCTAATCGTTTTGTAGGCTAAAGATCAAACTCTAATCCTTTTTTATGCTAAAGATTAAAACCCAATCTTTTTTTTAGGCTATAGATTAAAGCCTACTTACCCTGATTAAACACCAAACCAAATCTTCAAATCTTCATTGTTTTCATTTTGCACCCTTTATAGATTCTTCGATGATTTTCCTTCTCAATCAAATTTATCAAACTTAAATTTAAAATCACTCAATAAAATATTAGTTTCATAAAATATCAACATTTAATTGTTCATCAAAACATTGGGTTCAACAATCTCCCTCTTTTGATGATGACAATTAACTTTGATATTTTCAAAAAAAACATAATGTAACCATGCTCTCCCTAAATCTAAGGGTGGTTTTTTTAAACTCATTTAAACATCATTAATAAAAAAAAAATATAATCATAAAAATATTTTTCTCCTCCAATATAATTTGCAAGAAATATTTTCCCCTTTGTAATTGCAATGCTTAGGCGAACACATTTCCTAAACATCAACTTCTCTACCTTTGTCATCTCAAAAAGTAGAGATGGAGGGTCAAAACATTACTCTAAGCACACATCGCTATGCCTAGCTATACTTAAGCCTCGAATAATTTTGACAAATTGATCTTTAGATAGAGGTTTAGTAAAAATATCAGTAAGATGATCGAAGGTATCAATATATTTAATAGATATATCCCATTTCTGAATATGATCATAAATAAAATGATGTTGAATCTCTCTGTGTTTAGTTCATGAGTGTGGTGTTGGATTCTTTCTTAAGCAAATAACATTTTTATTATCACAGTAGATAGGAACTTTCTCCATACATATCCCAAAATCATATAATTGTTATTTAATATATAGAATTTAAGCACAACAATTACCAACTACCAAATATTATGCATCAGTTGTAGATAAGGTAACTAAATTCAGTTTCTTGTTAGACCAAGAAACTAAGGCATGTCCCAAAAAATAAAATGAACTGCTTGTGCTTTTACGCTCAATTTTACATCCAACAAAATTGGCGTTGGAGTAACTAATCAGTTTAAAGTCACTCCCCTAGGATACTATATTTTATATTACTTGTTCCCTTTAAATATTGAAAAATTCGCTTAACAACTATTAGACAAGATTCTTTGGGACAAGATGGAAATCTTGCTCACAAATATACACTAAACATGATGTCCAGTCTACTAGCAGTAAGATGCATCAAGCAACCAATCATACCTTGATATATTTTTTCATTGACGTTTTTGCCTGTATTGTCCTTTTTTATTTTTGTAGTTGTTGCTTTGTGAGTTTTGTATTCTTTAGCACCATCCAAGCTATATTTTTTTAATAACTCATTAGTGTACTTGGCTTGATTGATAAAATTTCCTCCTTTAGTTTTTTTAATTTGTAACCCAAGAAAGAAGATTAATTCTCCCATAATGCTCATTTCAAACTCGACCTGCATAATCTTGGAAAACTCTTAGCAAAAATCCTTATTAGTAGAACCGAAAATAATATCATCCACATATATTTATACTAATAGGATATCAGATTCATTTTGCTTTATAAACAATATTATATCACTTAGACATCATAAAAAACCATTCTCAATTAGGTGTCGGCTAAGTCTCTCATACCAAGCTCAGGGAGCTTGTTTGAGTCCATACAATTCCTTCCGAAGTTTAAAAATATTTTTGGGTAATTTATCATTTTTAAAACCCGGTGATTGTTCAACATAAACTTCCTCAGTTAGAAAGCCATTCAAGAATGCACTTTTGACATATATTTGGAATAATTTAAAATTACATGAACAAGTAAATGCCAACATCATTCTAATCTAGCCACATATGCATATGTCTCGTCACAATCAATTTATTCTTCTTAATTATAACCATGTGTTACTAATCTTGTTTTATTTCTAATTACCATTCTTGTTTCATCATTTTTATTATGATAAACCCATTTAGTACCAATAACAGGTTAAAAGTTAGTTTTAATAACTAGAGACCAAATTTTATTTCTCTCAAATTGAATTAATTCCTCTTGAATCGCAGGGATCCAAGACTCATAAGTTAAAGTCTCATTTACATTCTCAGGTTCAATTTGTTATATAAATGCAAGATTAATTATATTTCTAAGGGAAGATCTTGTACTTACACATTTTTCAATATTACTAATAATTTCTTTTACCATGTGTCCGGGAATTGTTTTTATAGCTCGTGATAAAGTCGACTCTTCATTTTGTGGCTCCTTATTCTTCGGATTTCATGACTCTTTTTCTGTCTCAACTCCTTGATTGTTTTGCTTAGTCGTTATACATGTATTATCATCATCCAAATCCTTTTTCGACACAAGTGGATCAGATTCCTAAAATACAACATGCATAGATTCTTCCACCAATAAAGTATGTTTATTATAGATTTTATATGCTTTACTATCTGAACCATACCCAAGGATGATACTAAAATCAGATTTGGCATCCAACTTACCCAAATTATCTTTACCATTTAAAATAAAATATTCACACCAAAAAACTTTAAAATAAGATATATTTGAAGTTTTGTCATTCCAAATCTCATAAGGGGTTTTATTAAAACCTTTTCGAATAAAAACTCTAATAATAACATGTTATGCAATACTTATCGCTTCACCCCAAAAATATTTAGGAAGATTATTTTCATTCAGCATAATCCTGACCATTTTCTGAAGCGTCATGTTATTTCTTTCCATAACACTATTTTGTTGTGGTGTTCTCGGTTGAAAAAAATTGTGTGCATACCTATGTTTATCACAATAATTGATAATCTCAACATTTTAAAATTCTCTTATATTACTACAAATGTTAATTATGCATGATTGTTTCTCATTTTGCACACGTTTATAAAATTTAAAGAAAATAGATGCCACCTTGTTTTTTCTTAGATAAAAGAAACACCCATGTTAGTCTAGAGTATTTGTAAACAATAATGAATGCATAAAATTTCCTTCCTAAACTAGCAATGACATTTGGACCAAATAAGTCGAGATGCAACAATTCAATACACTTTGATGTAGATGTATGCAATTGTTTCTTAAAAGATGACCTACATTACTTACCTAATTGACATGTATCACATACTTTATCTTTAACATATTTTAATGCAGCCAATCATTGTACTAGACTCTTCTTAGACAAAGTAGATATTAACTCCATATTAGCAATGCCCAAGACGTCTATGCCATAGCTAGCTGTTTTCAGATAAAACATTTAAACATGATAACTTTTGTGCTGAAAAATATTCAAATGAACATGTATAAACATTTTCAACGCATGATGCAACCAGTAATATGCTACTATCATGCCCATTTTTAATAATGCATTTATTATTATCAAATATAACATTGTATCCCTTATCATATAATTGAGTTATACTAAGTAAATTATTTTTAAGACCGTCTATTAATAACATCTTCTATAGTAGTAGACCCATTACCGATATTACCTATACGGATAATCTTACCCATTGTGTTGTCTTTAAAAGTCACATAACATCCGTCTTTAGGTGTTAAAGATGTAAATTTAGATTTATCACCTATCATGTACTGAAAACAATCGTTATCCGGAAACCATTTTTTTTTACCTATTGAAGCTTTCAGAATAACTTGCAAGAAACACCTCAAATAGTTCTTAATTGGTACTCAATCTAGGTGGATCCGATCTTGTTAGTCGAGACATTTTTTGTTCCTTTAGAAACCCAAATTTGTTTATATTTAGATAATCTTTGAAAACACCTTTTTACTGTATGCCCCACAACATTACATCTAAAACATCTAACATGACTTTTAGTTTTGGAAACGAAGTTGGGAAGTCACTTTTGTTTAAGATTTTTCTAAAAACCAATTCCAGATTTATCAAAAAATCCTCTTGAACTTCCTAAAAGTATTTTCAAATTATTTTCACCGCCTGTGAATTTGAGAACAATAGAATGAAAATTTGAAAGGTTGGATTTCAATTCATTGTTTTTAGATTTGAATTTAGTCACTTGCCTGTTGAATGTGTTAATTGTACTTTATAGGGCATCTATTTGTGAACACTGTTTTTTTTTTAAATCATGTGTTAGTTCTTGGTACATATCAAATAGTTCATCAAAATTTAAATGACAAAAACTAAAATATTGTGTTACCTCATCTTCAGTGGCCATTAGAACAAGCATGGATGAATTGTCACTGCTTGATTTTTTTGAGTTACTTGACTCCGAGTCATTCTAGGCTATTTCATGAATTTTTTCTTACTTTTCTTTAGCCTTTTCTTTTCCTTTCTTTTTTCTTCTGTTGGCCTAAAGAGTTACCCAAGAGGAGGGTGAATTGGATAGTTACAAAATTTAAACAAATAATTCTTAAAATACTTAATAACAAATAATCAATTTTTGTAAATTAATTATTATCTTAGTTACGCAGCGGATAAGTATTTAATACTAAGTGCACATCTAAACACAATATAAATAATATAAACAATATATCACACGAAGATATATACCGGTTCAGCAAGCAAGTCATGCTTAATCCAATCCCCCAAGCTCCACGGAAATTTGCAACTACGAAACCCCTGATTCCTTTACTGGTAGAAATCAAACCTTTACAATGATTATTTTATAGGCAAAAAATCAACCTTTATAAATTTACCCTTTTTCAGGCCAAGGATGAACCATATCTTTTTACCAGGCTAAAGATTAACCTAATCACTCTCTCACGTATCATTTTCACAAGTAAGAATGAACATTTACAATTCAATGAAAAATAACAATTCAATTGTAGGGAGAATCAAAACCTAATGTTTTTCAAGGGAAAAGAATAACCTAACCTTTTTATAAGACAAAGATCAAACCCTAATATTTTTCATAGGAAAAAAGATAAAAACCTAGCTTCCCTGACTAGACACTGTCTCAAACGTGTCTAATCTGCTCAAAGTCACAAATACAAAAAATGTGAGTTTCTTCTCACAAGGAGCTTTTACTACCTCAATACAGATATATGTAATTAATGTCCTGAAAATTATTACATGATAGATACAATATGATGCAAATAAAATCTTATTAATAAACAAGTGGGTAGTATAATTTAGAGCACGCAATCAGATAATCAAATAAAATCGTTTTAAAAGATTTTTAAGCTTTTAAATTTGAAAACGATTTTCTAATAATCTTATAACCAAGCAATCAATAAATATATGAATTCAAAATAAAGAGCCAAAGTTTGGAAAGATCTCACCAGGAAACACTGAAAATAATAACAGAATTATAATAGAGCACAAATCGGTGATGTGAAATCAACAACGCTTAAGATTAAGAACGTAGACAAATCTCTCATAGAAATCTCAGCGTAAATATCACTCTTGTAAAAGCTCAAAACTGATATTCTTGATGTTATTTAACTGATTCTCGCAAGTCTGTTTTTATAGACAGATATCAAGCCCTTCAATGACTACTTTTCAAAAGATATACCTCTAAATGACACTCTTAGACTCTATATAACAATATCTTCAATTTTAGGTGTATTCCACTTTAAAATATCTTTTAAATCTCTCAAATAAGTTCATAAAATAATTCTTAATTTAAAACTATAGGAAGTATTAATTTACTTAAATTAAGATAATCACAAATTATGTAGACCAAATCAATAGGGATATTAGAATAAGTATATCATATCTCAATTAAGTTCAAATCCCCCAAATCTCTCCTTTGGAATCTTAAAAAAAAAATAGTTTTTTACCAAGTGACCAAGTTCCCCGAAATCTCAACCGACACTATTGGTTGACCGATCCCCATGATTCGGTAGATTGATCGATACAGAGTTGAAACACAGCCTAAACCTTTAGGCCAATCGGTTGATTAATTCCACCAATTGGTTGACCAATTCATACAGGATAATCCAATTCTACCTAAAAAACACACTGACTCTAACGGTTGACCGATTTTTTTCAATCGGTTGACCGATTGCTTCAGGTTACCACTTCCTTCACCAATTCAGCCACTGTTTCAAATGGTTAACCGACCTGTTTAATTCAGTTGACCGATTAGATCAGTAGCAACTCATTTTTTCTCAAAAACTCACTGTTTAATTCAGTTAACCGATTACTTTTCTTGGTTGACCGAATTTACCCGAAAATACAACTTTTTATACTTTAAACCATGTTTTTCTATTAGGTCAATTATTAAATTGATTTCACATAAGGAGCACATACAAAATATTTAATTAGGATCTTAAACTCTATTAATTCATATCAAGACACAAATAAAAATAACTCATTTAAAGTATCGTGTGTGATCTTGATTCAGATTGCATTAAAAGTATATGAGTAGAGAGTTATTTTCACCTAATTTTTTTAAGATCTTCAACACTCTTCATTTCTTCATGGCGTCTTTCTTTACACCCTTTATGTTTTCTTCATGAGGTCTTCTTCTTAAACAACTATATGGAAGTCTTTTCTGAAATACTCAACAAATATATTAGTTCCACAAAAAAATATCAATATTTAATTGTCCATCGAAACCTAGGGTCCAACATCTTTTTCGGCTCGGGACAATCAAATTGAAAGTGACCAATTTTGTGATAGTTGTAGCATTGAACGTTATTTATGTTGAAATTTTTTCTTCCACAAAATGTTTATCTGGTCATCTTTTGGAAATTCTTGGTGAGAAGTGTTACATTATTTTCCTGTTCACTGTCCAAACTTATGTCATCACTGTCATTATTTTCCTCTTTCTTTTGAGCTTTTGGTGCTAGGGATTTCTTTTTGCTGCTTACTGGTCCATCCTCATATCTACGAATAGCTATCTCATTGGTCATTAGGTTACCAATAAGTTGATCGATAGTGTATATGGTAAGACCCTTGGCTTCCCTGATTTCAGTAACTTTTGGTTCCCAGATTTTGGTCAATAATCTCAAAATATTTCATACTTTATCCTCCTTGGAATACGACTTTCCAAGTTGACCGAGATTGTTATAGATATTATTGAATGTCATGTACATTTTCAGAATTATTTCTGCATCACCCATTTTGAACAGCTCGAATTGGCGAATTAAGGCATTGATTTTGGATTGTTTCACTTGATTAGTTCTTTTATGTGTGATGTGCAATGTATCCTATATTTCTTTTGCCGATCAACGACCTAAAACCCTGCGATACTCATTTGCATCTAAAGAACAAAACATAATATATATACATATATATATATATATATATATATAGCTTGAGAATTAACAGATAACTTTTGTTTATCGGACGAACTCAACTGTTCATTCTTTTTAACAACCCCATTTTCTTAGGAATAAATAGGTCGTCTTCAATTACTAACCACACATCATCGTCAGTGACTTGTAGAAAGACAATCATTTTGTCTTTCCAGAATGAATAGTTATCACCTGCGAATAAAGGACGACGATGCATAGATTGTCCTTCACTTAGAGTGTTTACCTGGTATGTCATGTGATCTTTTTAGCTAGAATGTTAAGCCTAATGAGTTAAACCAACTCTACTACCAATTGTTGGCCCAAATATTTACCTAGGGAGGTGAATTGGGTAGTTATAAAAATTTAAACATAAATAACAATTTTTCCTACATCAATTATTATCTTTTTACACAACAGAAATGTGTTTATCTAGATGCAAACTCAAATAATCAGAAAAATAACAAAACAGCACACAAGAATTTATCCTGATCAACAAGTTAATTTTACCTAGGTCCGGTCTTTCGAGCTCCTTCTTTCCCAAGTAGGAACTAAACCCTTACAATCTCAATTCTTTTCACAGGCTCAAAATCAACCTTTACAGTCCTGATTCTTTTCACAGGCTAAGAATCAACGTATTACTCTCTCTATTACAGTTATTATTTTCACAGGTTTAAGAATAACCTTTATAACACTCAAATTAAATTACAGGAAGAATTTAAAACCAAATCGTTTTGCAAGCTAAAGATCAAACCCTAATCCTTATTTCAGGCTAAAGATTAAATCCCAATCTTTTTCTTAGGCTATAGATTAAAACCTAGCTACCCTAATTCGACACTAGCCCAAACGTGTCTAATTCACTCAAACTCACAAATACAAAAAATTTATTAGTTTCTTGTCACAAGAAGCTTCTACCACCTCAAAACAGTTATACTCAATTAATGTCCCAAAATTACAAGGATAGATTTAATATGAGGTACAAATCTGATTTGAATAATTTAATATCCAAGAAATTTATCAAAATAATATAAAAAAGTAAAACCAATAGCTTGGAAACATCTCACCGAGATTCATTGAAAACGATTATGATAACTCGATAACAAAGCACAAACCGGTGACAAGAACGTTGAGCTCCTTGGATCAAGAACTTTATAAATAATTTCACTTATAAATTTCAGCGACAAAATCTCTCTTAGAAAGAAAAAATCTGAATGTTGTTGAATGAATTTTTCTTAATTCCGTAGGTCTATATTTATAGACCTAGAAATAGGCCTCTAACGGTTAGTTTTCAAATGTCATAACTCTAAATGGCATCTGAAGACCCCATATGACATATATATTCAAAGTAGGTATGTTTTATTAAAAAATACTCTTAGAAAAGATCAATTTGGTACTTAAAATTCAAATCTGAATCCATAAACATTATTTTTTATCAATTAAATTAGGAGAATAAATAAATATATGTACCAATTAAATAAGAATCATTTAATATATGTTATATTTCGAAAATGCACTTAATTCCCTTTAAACACTCCCTTGAAATCATCAAAATCGAGTTATATTGACCAAAAAACGAATCGGACAAAGAATTGAATGTAGTCGTCGGTTGACCGACCCCTTACAATGATCACAATTTTGATCACAATTTTGATCATTGTGCTGGTCTGGTCAGTTGACCGATCAGACCAGTAGGTCCTTCTCCTTTTCTAATTTTGGCTACTAGATTCGTTAGTCGACCGACCCAACTTGTTAGTAAACCGAATTTACCAGTAGGTCACCTATTCCATTTCCGAAACACATTTTTTTAGTTAATGAACCGAATCCTTTTGCTGGTAGATCGAATTGACCCGAATATTTTAACCAAAAATATTTTAATGACTTGACATATTATAAAAAAATATTTAAAATCTTAAATTTATCGCTTCTGACCCTGGAACACATAAAATTTATTCATTTTAAATTGTGGTGCATGATCCTAATTCGGGTTTCATTAAGAGTATAAGAGTAAATAGTTGTTTTCACCTAATTGTCTTCAATACTCTTGAAATCTTCATTGCCTTCATTTTGCACTTGGGCAATCAAAATAGCTACATAGGAATTACACCCTTAGCTCGACGAAAACATTGAACCCGCCACAAGGCTTTACGAGCGAATCTTACCGAAAACGTGTTTTATTGATTTTTTATTTTATTTTTGAAGCCAAAATGACGACGACTTATTGTTTTATGATTTTTTTTAATTTTAAAATGGAAAAAATGAAAACTTATTTTTATGATTTTTTGTTTTTAAATGAAGTAAAATTAAAGAGAAAAAGTGAATAACGGGGAATAAAATACATAAATAAAAAGAATTCCTCCACTAGCACACAAAGGGTAAACCCGAAAAAGCATCCTCGTCACAACGTTTTCATCGATTCTTTGGATATTGTACAATATTTAAATGATAGAAATTTAAATACGATGAAAGTAATGACTAAAAGTAAATAATTAAAAATAAAAGTGCGCAAACATTAAGAAATCTACATCTAACGCATAGAGGCTAAGACTAATAAGGCATCCGCATCACATTATTTTTATTGATTCATTGGATATTGTATAATATCCAGTAACCAAAATTTAAATGCGATGAAAGTAAATGGCAATATTTAAAGACAATATGTAAAGAAAAAAAACTAAAAAGATAGATCCTGAAACTAGAACTTTCCAACACTCTAGTTGTTGCAATTACTAGATGGGATCTAGAGGCAAGAACACAAATCCCAATATAGTATCACCATGTCGTAAATCTGTATAAACTAAAACAGAACAAGGCCAAAGAAAGGACTAAAGAGATGAAGAGGTGAACTGAAATCTTAAATAAAAATCGTAAATCCGCGTACTTGGCTTAAGGATTAGCTAGTTTTCTTCCAAGTAAATGGATTTAGCATTGATCAAAAATGTGTTTTGGTAAAATAGGAAAAAAGGGAGCAAAAACGATTGTACGACGCCTCTAGTAGGGATTTCTTACTCGTACCCAAGACTAGAGGCTGAGGGGCTATTTATATCCCCCTAAACCCTAAGTATGCATCATTATATATGTCCCTAAGGCATGTATGCACCTACAAGTGTGGCCCGCTAAGGAAAAGTGTCACCTCAAGGTTGGTTGGATCAATGGTGTACGCGGATTGATGACATGCCAATTGTTGAGGTGGATTATGGGAAGGGTTCTAGATCCTTCATATTAAATTCATTAAAATGCCTTAAAAGGTATTAAAAAATAATTTTATTGGAATAAATATAATTTAGTGGAGAGAAACACGTGTCATGACGTCATTGGAAGGGGTTATGCATAATGATATAGAAAAAATGGGTCATTTCAGATGATGCGATTGAATTCAATTCAAACAAACCTGGTTCTCATTTAATTAATATTTTGAAGGAACTATTACATCTTTAATTGAAGTATATTCAAATTTTAAATGCAAAAATTTTACCCGGGAAGAACTAGTCCAAATCCGAGAATTGGGCTAGTTTTGTGTCGGGAAAGAATTAGGGGTGTGCAATGATTTGAACAACCCGACCCAACCAAAATTACTGATCCACTGGCACTTGAAAGTACTGGGTTTGCTGTGTCTTGATGGTTAGATCAAGTGAAACCCACAAATTTTATTAACTTTCTGATCGAATAACGGGTATCCATCCCTACCCACTTGATACAACCGACCCAATCGTCACCCCCTAATAAATACATTTTGTGGTTTGTAATTTTTATTCCTTTATCATTTATCACCGTTTACTGTCTGAGCTGCCTAATTCGACCCTTCATTTTGCAACTCGACACCTCTGAAACCAGAGCCGAGCCTTCAATTCTCCAATTCCATTCGTTGATTTCGTTCATCATTGCTTCGATTTATTGATTTTCTATCATGTAACTCTTATGTCCATTATATTTTTAGACCAAGGCTCTTCGTCGTCTTCAATTCTCCTTCTACATTTACTCTCTTTCTCCTATTCGAAATGGCTATAAAACGTAATTCTTAATTCCACATTCATTTAGTAGCCTTCGTGTTTGATTCAAACTCAAATTCTAAAACAAAATACTTTTTTTTTTGTGTGACGGTGAGAGACAAAATCGGCTGTTGGAATCAGTAATCAAATGGTATGTTATTTTATTTGTTCTTTGAATTTGATGTTTTGTTTTTTTATCTTCAATTTTGTTTTCTGTATGGATTAAGATTTTTGAATTTTGTTTCGATTATGATTTTTAATTTATGTTTCAATTAGGGTTTTGTTTATTAGATAAATTTATAGATTTGAATGGTTTGCTGACACTTGACATGAGAATAATTCAAATCTGGAATTTCCATTTCAATTATAGATTTGAAGGGTTTCTATTTCGATTAGGATTTCATTATTCCGTGTAATGGTAAACTGATTTAAACAACTAATATAATCTTATATAAGTTTGATCGTGTTGTTATTGTTGTTAAAAGGGAAAAAAAACCTAGTTAAACCAATGGATTGATTCCATAAATGATCTCTGATGTGATTTGTGACATAAACTTTATCATTTTGCAGATTTGCTAGCTATCATATTTGATTTTGATAATTTTTATTTGATTTTTTATGTTGGCACAATGAGCTACACAAGAGGGGGGTGAATTGGATAGTTATAAAAAATTTAAACAATTTAAATCTTTCAACACTTAATTAATCAAATAATTAATTTATGCTAAATAAATTATTATCGCAGTGGATAACTGTTAAATTCTATGTGCACACCCAAACAAAATATAAACAAGATAGATAATGCAACACACCAAGATAACCTTTCCTAATCTAGTCCCCCGAGCTCCATGGAGATTCACAACCTCTAAACCCCTGACTCCTTTAAAGGTAGGAATCAAACTCTTACAATGATTCTTTTCCCAGGCTTAGAATCAATTTTTACAATTTTTCTTTTTCCTAGGATAAGGATGACCCTTATCTTTTTCTAGGCTAAAGATTAACTTAATTCTATTACAGAAAGAATCACAACCTAATCTTTTTAACGGGCTAAAGATTAAACCTTACCACACTCACAAGCTTCCTTTTTCCCATTTGAGGATTGAACCGTTACAATTCACTCAAAATTAATTCAATTCAGGAGGAATTAAAACCTAACTCTTTTTAAGGGAAAATAATAACCTAATATTTTTATACCTTAGGTAAATATCAAACCTCAACCTTTTTCCCATAACAGATTGAAACCCTAACTACCCTAACTAGATACCGACCCAATCGTGTCTAATCTGCTCAAACTCATAAATATAAAAAAATTATGAGTTTCTTCCCACTCAGAACTTCTACCACCTTAAAACATTTGTACTCAATTAACGTCCTGAAATTTACTAAGTGATAGAATTAAAGTGAGACAAATTAATATCTGATTAATAACAAGTGTGGATAGCACAAAAGTAAGCACTTAATCAGATAATATCATAAAATCATTTTAAAAAGAATTTTTAGGCTCTTAAGTTTAAAAAATGATTTTTCAATGATCTTAAATCCATGTAATCAACAATAATAAGAAATCAAATTTAAGAACAACAACTTGGAGAGATCTTACTAAGAAAACACCGAAGTATGAAAACAGGATTGCAAAGTAGCACAGATCGGTGATGCCAATTCAACAGCGCTTTAACTCAAGAACTTTTCACACAAATAATCTTTCGAAATAATCTTTGTAGAATGATAACTCTTAGAAAGTTTAGGAACTTGATAGTTCTTGATATAATGAGTTCTAAATTTGTAGGTCTATTTAAACATATATGGAATAAGCCCTCCATGACTTGTTTTCAAATGATAGCTCTTTAAAAGGGACCTGTAGACCCCATATATCATATCCATTTCAATCCTGGTATATTTCACTTAAAAATATCTTTTAAAATTTTCAATTAAGTCCACAAATTATTTCTCAATTACTAATCACATAGATAGGAAGTATTTAATAAATCGAATTGAGAAAATCATTTAATATATGAACCAAATCAGTAACAATTCAAAACATATGGACCATATCTTCCACAATATCAGATCCTCCGAATCTCTCCATTGGAACTATAAAAAACATCTAGTTTTTTACCAAAAGTCTAAGTTCCTCGAGATCTCAACCAAAATAGTCAGTTGACTGAAACCCTGCTAGTCGGTTAACTGAATGATTCAGTATTTAACCCAGGCCAAAACCAAAAGGCAGTTGGTCGACCGAACCTCCCACGATCGGTTGAACGATTGATTTAAGATATTTTCCAAGTCAAACCAGAACATAATCAGTTGACCGATTGACCCAGAATCGGTTGACAGATTGTTTTAGAAAGTTTCTACTTTCGAACTGTAAACCAGTGGGTTGACCGATCCCCTCATGGTCAGTTGATCGATCGATGCAGGATCTCTCCAATTTTCTTCAAAACCTCATTATTTCAATCAGTTGACCCATCCTCCTCGAATCAATTGACCGATTGATGCTGGTTGGTTACTTTCTCACTTATTTCATCTTCAAAATTCATCGTTTAATCTTGTTAACCGATTACTTTTCTCGGTTAACTCAATTGACTCTAAAATTTAATTTTAAACATTATTCTCACTTAGGTCAATTTTTATTCTTCAATTTCACATAGGAGCATATATTTTAACACTAATTAGGACCCTAAATTTCATCAAATTAAACACACAAAAAAATAATTCATTTAATAGTGTCGTGTATGATCCTAATTCGAGTTACATTAAGAGTATAAAGGTTATTGAGTTGTTTTTACCTAATTTCTTTAGGATCTTCAATACTCTTCATTTCTTCAATATCCATCTTTGCACCCTTGATAATTTCTTCATGATTCAATTAATAATTAGAATTTTTTTACTGAAACACTCAACAAACACATTAGTTCCACAAAAAATATCAACCTTTAATTGTCCATCAAAACTTCAGGATCAACAATCTTCCATTTTTTATGATAACAATTAATTTTGATGTTTTCTTCAAAAAGAAAATGTAACCATGCTCCCCCTATATCCGAGGATAGGTATTTAACTCAATTAATCATAATCATGAAGATAATTCAAATAATTCAATAGATACTCAATATAAGCCCAAAAATTAACATAACATAAATCTATCTTTAATCAGTTCAATACTTAGGCGAACAAATTCCTAAACATCAACTAACTCGTTTAAAGCATTCAATTATAATTTCTCCCTTTGTCAAAACAAATATATCACTTAAACATCAAACACATTCTCCCCATTTATCATCTCAAAAAGTGAGGGTAGAGAACAAAACTTTTTAACCCCAATTAAATATATTGACAAAATAAATTTTCTTTAAAAATCTTATCAACCTTTTTCAATAATTTTTCAATAAAGAGGATAAAAATCAATTTTCAAGCATAAAAAACCATTTTCAATTTTTCAAAATATATGTGGATCATCATAGAGAATAAATATTAAGCATAACTAATCATGTCTAGACAAACTACATACTACTTAGTCAAGTACCATAACTCCTAGATTAAGCTATTACAGACCAAAATACTAGGAAGAGACAAGTTCAAATTAGAAAAATACTATGAGAATGATAAATCGTAAAAACTAGTGAGGACCCTGTCTCATGAAAGGATAATACAGTCCCAACGGACTAGTCGCCGATTGCTGTGGATATTGACCAACAGGCTGAATGCTCGAACTCGAGGGCATCTGTTGATAATATGGTATCGATGGTCTTGCCTTGGATGACCTTGCTGCAGAAGATCCTCCGAATGATTGTTGTGCTCCAAATGTAGTATGCCCGCTATAGTGCTATTGGGCGGCAAATTGTGAGCTCTGCATGAATTGGAACATTTGTTCCATATTGCTTGTGATTCTGCCGAATCCAACCTCCATAGTATCTGTGATCCTCCGGTATCCGTTGTCCATGTTTACTCTCATCTCAGTGATGCCACTTTCAATCCTGGATATTTGGTAATCTATTATCTCAGTGTGTTCTCGGAGATAATCAACTTGATCTCGAAGCATGTCCATTTTTTTTATTTAAGCTCAACTCTTCCTCATCATCATCTTCTTCTTCTTCAACCACCATTCTCAGTCTCTCTTGACCCTTTTTTTTTTACCCATCTATTCCTCTCTAATTCGTACCCCCATTAGAATGCAACTACTCACATTTATCCATGCCAGGGTAACCATGAAGAATTTCATTTCTTCAGGATCAGTTTCCACTCCGAAGTGGCTAAATACTCTTTGAAGTGCATAGACATAAGGTAGCACTCTAGAGGGTTTCTTTAGATGATATCTCATGTGATCTATCATGATATGGGCTAAATCAAGTTTTCTCCCCTTAACAATCTCATTCAACAAATATAAATCAAACTCATTTACATTCGCATGACTTCTTCCTTTAGGCACAATCGTATATGTAATCATCGAATAAATGAGGCGGTGCTCAAGCAATAGCGATCCCGCTCTATCTCTATCTAACCCAAACTTATTGGCGATCTCACTTTTATTAAAATTTGTCGCAAGCTAATGATTAGAATTGTAGGGAAACACATTTCCTTTATCTAAATTCAAAGTATCCCTAAGATGTGTTGTATTAAATCTAATTTCCTTCCCTTTAACAAACGACGTCATTTGATCATCCCTAAGTGTAATATTGCTATAGAACATTCTCACCCAACTAGGCATCCACCCATTACTTTGGGAGACAAAATCGGTCCACCCCAAAACACTAACATTTTTTCAATATCGAGGTTTTTCCTCTTTAAACCATCAAAATCTATGGGTTTACAACACACAACTTTTCGGTTAGCAAATTCCTCTTTGAATCTTATTTCTTTCTCCTTTCTCTCAAAGTGGGTAGTGTTTGGGCAAGGTCACTTGATTCTAGGCATTTTCTCACAATTTTAGGTTCAAACAAACAATTAAACATAAGAGATCTAACTTAGATGAAGTGTATAAACCGAAACCCTAAAAGCGATAGAAGAACCAACCTTATATCGAGGCTTTAGGTTTCCAACGAAAGATCCGAGCCCTAGATCTTCAAATCTAAGCTGAACCGTGATGATTTCTTGAAGATTTTGGATGGAAGTGCTTGGGAGAGGAAAGGTTTTTGGGAAAATGAGAGTTTAAAAGTGAAATGGGGTGAAATGAAGGGCTTGGGACTTTAAATCCCGTAACAGTCAGTTGACTGACTGTTACTTGGTCAGTTTATCGACTATTGCAGAGTCTACGTAGTACAGGCTCTCCTGTTGTCGGTTGACCGACAGATTTCTATTAGTACTTTCCATCGACTTGCTCGACTACTTTTTTGGTTATGGAACATGTAGGGATCTTTTACTCCTCTCGAAGAATTTAATGTAGCTTTGAATCAAGGTAACCCTCCAACTCTTGCTCTTGTTAGCCTACTACGGATAAACCACCCTTACTTAGAAATGTGAAAAAAACACGGTAGCGGTAGAAAGTTTATGACGTTTGGGATCATTTTCATAAAGTAATTGAGGATGGAAATCAAATAGTGATTTATAAGTATTGCGAAAAATAATATCGAACAGATCCTAAAATTCATGGGACAAGTAATTTGAAAGCTCAAATTGTAAATTATCCGTATAGAAAGTTGCCTAAGGGACAAACCCAATTAATTACCAAACTAAAAAATGATGGACAAGATGGAGTTAGTCTTGTAGTAACTAGTTTTTCTGTGGATAAAGTTAGAAGAGCTCTTACAGAAATGGTTATTTTAGATGAATTGCCATTTAGATTTGTTGAGAATTATGGGTTCAAAATATTTTATAACCTAAATTTTGAAATATTCCATGTCGTACACTAACACTTGAAATTCTATACAAAATTTTAATTACATGTGTCTTACTAGTCATTTTATTGATGATGATTAGGTTTTGCAGAAAAGAATATTGAGTTTTTGTCTTGTTGAAGACCATAAGAGGGAAACTATTTGGAAAAAAATTTCAATCTTGTTTGCGTGAGTGGAATATTTATATTTATTTTACCTTAACGGTTGATAATGCTAGTTCTAATAGCACAACTATTAGATTCTTGTCAATAGTAATTAAAGATTGGAAGGGTACTATGTTGGGGCATGAATTCTTACATATATGTTCTTGTGCTCTTGAATTTGATTATATGTAATGGGTTGAAAGGACTTCATGAATCAATAGTTAAGGTTCAAGAAGCCATTAGATATGTGAAGTGATCTCCAAATAGATTTCAGGCTTTTAAGAAGTGTGTGGAACTATTTAAAATTGAATATAAGAGTTTCGTGTGTCTTGATGTTCCAACTTGTTGTAATTCCACATATATGATGCTAGAAAGTGCTGAGAAATTTGAAAAAACTTTTGTTAGATTGGAGAATGAAGATGGAAAATATCGTGATCATTTTTAGGATAAAGATATTGGCAAGAGTGATGGAAGCTCTCCAAATAGTCTAAACTAGAAATATTGTCATTGTTTTGTGAAGTTTTTGAGGATATTTTATTTGGCTTTAAATCAATTTTCAGGTACTTGTATGTTACTTCAAATATGTTATTTGATGAAATAGTTATTATTTATGGAAAAACAAATGAGTTAATTTAAAGTGAATATATTATGCTATCAAAAATGGCATCTAGTATGAAAGTAAAATTTGACAAATATTGGGGGAGTGGAGATAAGATAAATCTTTTTTTATATGTTGATGTAGTTATGGATCCGAGAAAAAAAAAATCGTATCTTTAGTTTTGTTTCTCTGATATATATAATGAAGTGTATGCAAATGCGTTGATTAACAAAGTAAAAGATATTTTGAATTGTTTTTATGGTTGTTATGCTTTGAGTGAATCGCCAAATGTTCAGAATATTTCCAGTGGTAGTACTAGTGGCCTTAGTACAATTTCAGAGAAGTCGATTAATATCGATGTGTATGATCCCCATAAATTAATTGCTTCTTGATTTCAATTTTTTTTTTAGAGGGGAGACAATCATTGGGAGTAAATATGATCTAGAGAAATACCTGGTCGAAAATCTCGAAGGTGTAAGTGATGAGAAATTTGACATTTTAAGCTAGTGGAAGAGTAGCAGTGTAGGTTACGAGTGTTATCTCAATTAGCTAGAGATGTGTTGGCCATATTGGTTTCTACAATTGCTTCCGAATCGGCATTTAGTACTACGGGACGTGTGCTTGACCTTTTTCATAGATAGTTCTTTATCAATAATAGTAGAAGCCCTTATTGGTTCTCAAAATTGACATCAAGCATCAGTGTTGATTTCACTTCGAAAGGTGATAGATGATGTTGAGGAGATGCAGGAAGATTTAGGTAATTTAAATTATATTACTTTTTATTAGATATTTCATAACAGTAATATTATATTGATTTGTTCTTTAATTTTTGTAGAACATTTGGATTTGGATTTAGGGTCAAGTCTTTCCTGAGGCTCAACTTCAACTCTGATTATTTATTTAATTAGTTATTTTGATTGTTTTCTCTTATTTTTATTTTATTTTAATTCTAATTTTTTTTGATAATTTCTTGAAGTTCTATCTACAATTTGAATGCGGGAAAATTGAAAGACAAATGGGAAAAAATTGGAAGACCCATTGTTTTTGTTTGTGTTGAACACTTGAACTTTTTTTTTTTTTTTTATTTTACAGACATTTATTATTTTTAATTGGGTTGTATTGGTAATTTGGTATTTTTGGATTTTTTTTTTAAGATGTTTTTTTAAATGTTTTGTTGGAATGAGTTATTGATGACTTGTGCTGGAATTAAATGGTTGTTGCTATGATTAGTCCATAATTTGAAAGGCCACCTAAACATTAATCGAAATACTCGACTACCCGAAAAACCACCCGAACATTAATCGAACTGACCAGATCCAACTGTAATCTGACATACCTACATATAACCGGTTTGAATCCCAAACTCGGTCAAAATCAGGCCCAAGCTTCTTCACTTAAACAGTATCGGGTCGATAGATTAATTAACAGAATGAGAGGACAATTAAAAGACCATTCCCAAGATTAATTAATAGAATGAGAGGACAAAATAATATTTTTTTTTAATTCTTAATCATTTTTTTTCTTCCTCCTATCACAAACCTTTCTCTCTCCCTCTCTTCACCAAACCCTTCTTTCTCAACACCTTCTTTTGCCGCTGCCACCGCCGTCGTCGCCACCAATGCCGCCGACAAAGTGAACCACCTCTATTAAGGGGTGAATCACCCCCGGTAACAGGAAGTGGTTCACCCCTTGCAACGGGAGAACCACCCCCCATGGCATAGGGTGTTCTCATAGAAAAGACGAATAATAGCGAGCTCATCTAATTGTAATTTCCTTGGTGGAGTAACTACGAACACCGAAGCTCGATCAACATCGGTGACAAATAGAGAGAAAGATAAGGTGACCGAGGTACATAGCACGAAGAAAGAATCAAAAAGCTTGCGGAAACTCGAGCAGACATCGGAATCAGACGGGAGCGGATTAATACTAGACTTGTTCTCAACAAGCAATGGTTCAAGCAACAACAGCAAAGGAGGAAGAAAAATCAACACTAGAAATGTAAATTTAACCAGATATTACAAACACTTCAAAATCCAAAATCTAATGCTTATTCTCTTTCTGTATTATTATTCATCAACCAAAATAGGGGTTAAGAGGACAAGAGATGTACAAACAATTGCTTATGTTTCGAAAATGATCCATTTCTCTAAAGTATCTGAAAACACGGTAATCCCTTTTTACAGTGATCAATCTACAAATAGAACACTATTGACAGTATAAGAATCATTGCAATTAAACTAATTGAATATATAGTAACAATAACAAGAATTGATTTATAGAAAACCCAAGTTGTACAAATTGAGTAACCCTAATCAAAAGATAGTGGTGTGGCGGCTGTTCGGTGGCCGTAAGGTGTTATCGTGTCTGCGACGTGGTGCTGTGGCAATTCGGCGGCGGCGGCGGCGGCGGCGACTACCTTGTGTTTAAGAAGAAAAGAAAGAGAGAGAGATATATAGAGAGTATCACTGATAGACGCTAAGATAGCTTTGCTCCAGTGAATTAATGGGTTGAGAAATGACAGGATGTCGGATACGATCGTCGTTGAGTCATCGTTTCTGCCGCCCACCTGATGTAAACGTCGATCGGAGGGCGAATTTTTCCTCTAAGCCTCATATTGAAAAATCAGAAGAAAAATCAACATTTGAAGTATTTGTAATATCGGAACTACCTTAGGAATAGATTTTGAAGTGTTTGTAATAAGCATTAGAAAGGTACGTGACGTGAAGGAGAAGGAAGAAAAAATAAAAAGAAAACGAAAAAAGAAAAATAAAAATAAAAAATTAAATAAAAATTAAAAAAAAAATAGAAAATTACTATTTTTCCTTTTCCTTCTATTAATTTGGATGAAATTTCTAATAGAATGGTCTTTTAAAACTGTATTCATATGTAGAGAGTTTGAAATGAAACGTATAAATTTCAGAGAACTACTTAGAAATGTGTCAATAATTAGTGGATTTAAAATGTATTTTGCTCTTAAACAAATATGCCTTGATTTATGAGCTCTACCTAACCTTTAGATCCTCCCAACTTAAAGTTTAAAATATTATAAAATTACGCTTTAGGACCAAAACTTTCAAAATTTGTTCGAAAAACATGATGTTCAACAGAGACCATTTCTCCACAATTTTCATGTAAAATCTTTCCCTTTCATTGTTTTTTTTTAAACTTTTTTTTTTTTTTGGGAAAACGTTTTTTTTTGTGATTTTTATATATTTTTATGGATTTTTATAGGAATGCCGAAACTACATATTAAGAGCGGGGCCAAGTGGCGGGACAAAATACGTTGTTAACAACATATTTGTTGCGTAAGAGTAAATATAATTTCATGGGATTTGATATTTTTAACCTCTAAAGTTTGACCATTATTTTACTTTGGTACCTATAGTTTCAATTTGAAGACATGAAACCCTGAAGTTTTGTAACTATTCCTAGTTCAGTCCAAATTAATAGCTCTATTATAATTTTTCATGACCAATTGTCACCTGTCATGTACTCAATTATGTTTAAGAGGACCTCAAGGGAATTTTCATCCTCTACCTTTATCCTTTACAAAATTTTAATATATATATTGTTGAGATACTAGGTTTTGATGATATCATACTACGGTCGTTGTAATGGATTGTGTAGTAAATTGATCTCATCACACAAATTATGTGTTATACATCATGCTCATGTGATTAGTATGCTTATGTGAAATGTGATTAGATTATATGCTCATAATATATGCCTATGTGATAACTATACATGTGACAGTTGTGTGTGACAATATTATACATGTGACTATGTCGATATGTACATGACACATGCGATACTCTTATGCGACATTTGTGATACATAAGGACATTCAATCTTACCAGATATACGTGCTATATGCATATGTGATTACATTCGTGCTTATATTTAGGATATTGTGTTTCATGCATATATATGTGAATCATATGAAAATATGTTTGGTTGGTTATCCTATAGCACTAACCTTAACAAGGTTCTTGAGTGAATTGTCCTTGTAGGAGATCCAAAATATAAAAGAAACTCAATCTGGACAAGGATGAAGGAAAGTGAAAAGAAAGAAAACCAAACAAGGATGAAATGAACAAGTAGACTCAGTGCTAGAAGAGAAAAGTGTCAACAAGACAAAGATCAAGTCTCAAAGGGTAATAAGGTAATAATACTTTCGATCTTGAAACGTATGCATAATTAAGCCTCTAGAAAATATACATATATTTTCAGAATTTTATGTGGCACTTATATTACGATATCTATGTGTGTTTGATATGTTAAACTTGGTTAAAATAAGCCTAAGGTGTGTAAGATAAGAATGGATTAGAGTTGAACGAAAAAATAGACTTAAAAATAGAAAAATACGTAGTCTAATTGTCGACCGAACCCATATTTTGATCAATCTATCTAGATAGAAAGTCTATTGTAACATAACTCAAGACGATCTGTTAAATTAATTCCTATATCCATTCAATCGATTGCTTTAGAAAACAAAATAAATAAAACTAAGAATTAGTCAACCGATTGAACCAACCATTAGGGGGGTCATGGGCCGGGCCAGGCTTAGACTAGGGTATTACATAAAATTGCTAGGCTCGAGCCCGGCCCGGCCCTATAATAGGGCCTTAATTCTATGCCCAAGCTCGGCCCTATAAAAAAAACCTAAACCCAAAGCCCTGCCTTAGGGCATCTGGCCCTATACAAAAAATCTAAGCCCTAGAAAAATAGGCCCTAAAAATAAGCTCTAGAAAAATAAGCCCAAAGCTCTGAAAAACCCTAAGCCCAAAGCCCTAAAAAAAGAATCTAAGCCTAAAGCCTTATGGTTGAATGTGTGTGTGTAATGTGTAAGTGTGTGTGTGTGTATATATAATTTTTTTTTAATTATTCTTCAGGCCGGGCCAGGCCAACCCTAAAATATTTTGGCCTTGCCCAAGCCCGACCCTAACACCTAGGCCCAAGCCCTGCCCATGGGCTCAAAGTTAAAGCCCAAGCCCTAAAAAATAGGGTCGGGCCGTTCGGGCTGGGCGGGCCCCTGGGCCCATGACCACCCTTACCAACCATTCAATCAATTAGACCAGGACTTGACTCCTTTCTTTCGGTCAATCGATCAGTCTATTGATTGGGGTAGAATCCCATTGGCTTTATCCTTGTATGAATATCGGTTAACCAATAAAGAGTTCGGTCAACCGATAGATGTTGATGTATTTTAGAAATCAAGCCAAAATTCAAATTGGATGACGAATTGAATTACTAATTGATGTAAACTTGTTTTAAATATTTTGGAACAAAATTAAAGGGTCAACCAACTAGTTGCATGAATTAGACAAGATTAAGGGTCTGAGCTCAAGTGATAGGCGTAATCCCATCTTAGCAATGAGAATTTGTAAATTCAATAGATGGACTCTTTGTAAAATTGTGAAGGTTTAGTCTTCACTTGTGAAGATGATTAAAATGATTAGAGGATTAGAACTTTTTGAAAGTGCTCGGAGGAGTAGACGTAGGCAAATGAATATTTGTCAAACTACTATAAAACTCATGGCACTGTGTGGGGTTTTACTCTATATCTATATATTAGACACCCCATTTTAACCCGCCTATTCAAGTTGGCAAAAGTATCAAGTCTAAAGTGCAAATTCAGATAAACTTTAAATTGATGTTTATAGGGAACAAATTTTCGCCTTAGATTACATTAAATACTACAAAAATCCAAAAAAATATAAAATTGTCAATTTGACTGAATTCGGTATCAGTAAAAGTTTTGAGTCAACCTCGAAAGTTTCTAAAGTTAAAGAAAGGTTAAAATGACATTATTAAATGTTAATTTTTCATAAAATCACTTTTAATATGAATGAAATTAGTTACCACACTTTAGCTTAAGGAAATTTCATCAATTACCTTTGCTACCCATTTTGACCCTTAAAACGATTACTACCATTGGTTTCATCTTCTTGACACCAAAATACATCTATAATTTTTCAATTAATTTATCAAATCCTCCAAAAAAATCAAGCCAAAAGCCTTGATAAAAGCATGGAAATGTCATGACAAATCCAAAATTACCAAAGTAGTTAAGGATTTGGACTTGGTTTGAAATCAACCAAACTGAAGTCATCTTGACAAACCATCAAATCCCAACCAAGCACAATGTATCATCAAAATGAGTATTAAAATACCAAAGGAATCTACCTAGAAGTTGCCTGCAAAATATCTAAGAAATGAACCAAGTCACTTAGGAAGTAACCAACTGTTATCGAAACTAAACTGATTCGGTTCGCCATCTAAGTAAGGCATTTAATGATCATTAAATGCCTATCCCATCAAGAATTAAATTTTTGGGATGACATGTGAAGACTAGGTTCAAGGCTTGTAGATATTTTGAGCAAAATATCTCAAAATAACTAAAGCACCTGAAATATAACTACCCATTACATGGCAAACTGGATCGATTTAATCCAAATTAAACCAATTCCAAGCCCATAAAATCAAGTGTCCTTGTCATGCATTAAATTCCAAATGACACATCAAGAATAGATCCATTGAACCTCTAAAGCATTTATGGCAACCAAACCGAAATAGTGAAAGTAATCAGTGTTTAGCCCCTAAACCAAACCGGATATGTCACTTCAAGCCATAAATGCTCCCATGTGCAACCAATCATGTGCAAATTGTGTAATGATGACTAATGATTGCAAAAGATTTGCAATCATTGTCAATCATTGAACCTACTCATGAAATCATTACAAAATCTTTTAAAGATCTTAGAGAATCTAACCAAATCTTCAAGATTCGTTCTAAACCATTCAAGATCAAGATAAGAAGGGGTCACCACTAGGGCAAACACTGCCTAAGGACCAGGCTAGATATGATTGAGCATTGGTGAATACGCAAGCATCCTGGGCCTATTTTCATTTGGAAGGGGTCTGGGATCAACATCTTCTCTTTCTAGGTTCGAATAACACTCTCAGATATTCTAGGGTTTCCAAGATTTATCTTCAATAACACCTCAAAATTCTGCTGAAATTCTACCCCAGAGGAAGTTCTTGAGGTTCTTGGAGAAAGAACTTGAGGATCTGACGGCAATAGATCAAGGACAACCAAAGAAGATCAAGGAAAGTAATCACTTAGGGAAGACTACTTGCCCTAAGTAGGTATGTTTTCTTGAAATACCCTTTGATCTTAGCTTAAATATGCATATTATGTTTGTACATAGCATGATCATGTAGTATTTATACTTAAATTATATGAACATAGCATGTGTAACAAGTAATCAAGACAAAAACATTAAAAACATGTCATAATCATCAAGCTACGTCATAAATATTCAAGAACATCAAGAACACATCAATAACACGAAGAAATCATGAAAGTATCTAAACAAACTACGTGAGATGCGTAGGCAACCCATGTACGGATTTGGTCACATATCTAAATAATTTAGTTTGGTTTGTATGTTGGAACTACATGTCAACCTGATTCCCCATGTTTATCGGGATATGTAGGCAACTTTTATAAGGTTCAGTTGTTAAAAAATACAGAAATATATTTCATTTCATATAGTTTCCATATTTGGAACTACATGTCGACCTGATTCCTTGTGAATATAGGGATATGTAGGAAGCCTTTTTGTAAGGTTTGGTCATTTATATTTATGTCTATTATATATTGTTATTAGGTTGTCACTAACTAGTTCGTATAGTATTTACTTTCTTTCTGTCATATCATGTCAAAAATACATAAAAAAAAGATTTAAAGGGGGAATTATTTTGTTAAAGCAAATCAAAGAAAACTTCTTGGATTATGTTTAGAGGTGAATATTCATTTAGATTGAGGTACTGTCTTTGGACGGGTGTCTTGAGGTGCCTAACACCTTCCTCGAGCATAACCTACGCCCGAACTTTAAAGAAATCTCTAGTACAAGACTAAACGTTTTATGAGTCAAAACTTGGGTTATTTTCAAAGTAAAAATGAATTTCTGAAATCCCAGTGACCCAGCACACCACTTGACCCTATGCTAAGTAGCGACTCCGTTTTCAACACAAATCCCGACCCAAACAATGTTTTTCAAAACTGACACCTAAAGAAGCCCCTGAAATTGTATTTTCAAAAATGAACAGAATTTTGAGAAATTCAAGAGGAGGGAATGGAAACTTTGGTTTCCACTTCTTCCTGATCTCAATTTTCTCTCTACTTTCGAGGAAAATCTAGGGTGTGTCATATATCTTTGTGATTGTGTTTACATGTACATTATGATTAATGATTACCTTACCACGCTTGCTTTACGTATATTGATGAGTAGGTTACTCTCACTTAAATGGTTAAATAATCTCTTACATGGAAATCATTCAAACCATCATGATATTCAATGTCTATTAAAGATATTGGTGAGTATTGTAAGATTGCAAACTTTAAGAAAGGTGACAAAAATTATAGACCTAATTCACCCCCCCTCTTGGGTCAAATTTGAGCTAACAATTGGTATCAGAGCTCGGTCTACGTGATCAAGCTTAACAACTTTGTAGAAAAGATTGGTGAAACTTTTCTTTCCCCAAGCACGAAAATACAAAAGATGGCAAGGTACAATGGATCTCGAGCTAAAAAAGATACATCGTCAACAAAGATCTTAAATGACAACATTAAACAAGGAAATGAGATTAGCATCCTAGCCTATGATGTAAAACTTTTATATTTCTTTACTAGAATAAATATTTCCAATTATGATAAGTCGTTAGTGGATAAATCAAGCGTGTTGTTGTCCTAAAATTGTTAGCTTAAACAACAAGTTAAATGATTCATTTTTCGATCTATGTGATATTGAGTGTCTCCAACTGTTTTTTGAAAACGATAATGTCATCTACTTGCAGTACAAAATGATGCCATGCACATGTGTTTTTGAGGAATCTTAACTCGTTATAAAACTGTTGAAACCAAAAGATTTGGATTATAAAAAAAAACAACGATTACTTGGTTTTGAGAAAATAAAGCTTTTAAAAAAGAAATAAATCGATGTGAAACTCTTAAGTGTGCTTAAAAATGTTTGTATTTGAAAAATATGTCTTGAGAACAAGTTGTGAATTTTGGAAAAATTTGACCCATACCATTTTGCTTGTTCTCTCAACTAAAGTCTCGCGTGATATTTAAGATAAGTCAGATTGTGCCTTATAGTTTAAATACTCTAATACTAATTGTCCTCTCAAAAAATTTCAAATGATCATCTAATAAATTAAATGTCATATCACAACAGAAATTATCATTACAGAATAATGTTCCCTTATCAAAACCATGCAAATTAATGCTAACAAATGAGAGCCCAAATAAAATGGATACCTAATCGAAAATGTTGTGCTATAGGTAATTCCGCAAAGGACTCTCATTTTATGAAATTCGAAAAAAGAAAGCTCCATGAACAACTTTCAAAATCGTGAAATAAAATAGGAAGAGTAAAGAAACAAAAGACAATTTACTTCCACACGGGTTAAATGGTACATATACTGGCAAAGTTTGAAGGTATTTCTAACCTTAACTCTCTCAAACTCTACACAAATAAAAAAAATGGATGGTCATCATACGAGCCAGGAAAGTTAACTAGTGATTCTTAGGTAACAGCATCACATTGTTCAAGACCTTGTCTTCTAAAAATTATAGTTTTTGCACAAACTAGATTAATCCAATGCATGTTTCATCTTATGTGCCTACATAAAAATTTATTAAACTTGCTTAGTATGACTTTCTTTAGAACCTGAAATGATATGTGTCACATCTAGTCATATGTTGTAATTAAGTAGTCACCTTAGGTTTATTCATTCAAGTGTGATTGTGATATGCATGCACTTCCATATGCTTACACGCTCATGAAATATGTGGATCAATTGGTCATGTGTTGATCGTGGGCCTTATTAGAAAATAATACGATTATGTTAGAGTCTTAAAGTTTTGAATTCATTATACCTTAAATATAGTAAGCTCCATAAAAGAAGTTTATAGGATCCCTAGAGACTCATAAGTTAGATTATTTACCTAAGATAATAAGAAAACAGTTGGAAACTAAACTAGGAAGAATTTGGTTGGCCAAAATTTTACACAATCGAACGATATGAACATAATCCAAATTCATGTGTCTATTATCTCAATGTGCTCATTAAGCCCAATATGCTTAGCTATGATACACAATCTATATAATATGAAGTTATTGGTCGAAAATATGTCTATACATGTCTAGAAATCTATCTAAAGATAGTTTGTGAGAATCAAACTTATGTGATCGTTCTCGCGCTTACATGTTAAGGGACAAACTCATGGGTTTATAATTGAAAATCATGACAATAATAAACTTTATTTAAATGACCATTGAAAATTCTACTTAAAATTCCCATCAAAAGTGTATCATGTGAATTTCTGGTCATGTAGACAAGAGGTTTCACCAAATTTCTAAATAAAAAATACGAAGATTCAAGGGAATATCTAGATACGAGTTGCATGGTTATTCAACTTAGTAGTAGTTCAATGTTTATCCCTTCTTGAATACTTATCTTTTTTATTTTCTGAATGTTTGCCTTGATGCCTTAAAGATGAATTACTCATGCATTATAACTATTGGTATCATTTATCCCAACACATGATCCAGAAATTGTCTTAAATAATCATCATATAAAGTGTGATACAAATACATGCATGTGATATCCTGTTGTAATTCTCGTTTGCATGTTTGCAAACAGATGTGGGCTACTAAATGAGCTTGGAAGATATTTGTAAAAAATTTTAATATATATGTAGACATCGCATTTTGTCCCGCCTAGTCAGTATCTAATCGAGAGTACAAGTTCAGATAAACTTTAAATTTAGGTTTAAAGATAACGAATTTATAATTTAACATCACAATTGATACTACGAAAAAAAAACCCCATAAAACTGTTGAATTTGACTAAATTCGGTAAAGTAAAAGTTTTGGGTCAACCTCGAAATTCCTAAAGTTAGAGGGGGACTAAGATGACATTATTAAGGGTTTATTTTCGTCAAATCACCTTTAATATGAATAAAAATTTAGCTACTACCCTTTAATTATAGAACATTTCACCAAATTACCTTTGTTACCTACTTTGACCCCCTAAAACATTTATTATTACCGATTTTGTCTATTCCACACCAAAAATACTTCTTTAAATACTTGTTTAAAGTTATAATATTCATAAATCAAATCCAAAAGACCTAAATCAAGTCATATAAATGTCATGACAAGTCCAAGTTACCCAAAGTAACTAAAGACTGCGACTCGGTTCAAAATCAACCAACTCGAAGTCATCTTGATTAGCCATCAAAGCCCATCAAATCAAAGGCCCTACCAATCATTTAATGAATCATTAATGAGCATTAAACTCCCAAGATATTCCTAAGATATTCTCTACCAAAATATCTAAGGAATGAACTAAGTTACTTGAGAGGTAACTAAAAGTTATCAAACTAACCAATCCGGTTCGCCACCTAGCATATATTTAATGTAGACATTAAATGTCCATCCCATAAAGCATTAAATTCTTGGTATGACATGGATAGACGACATTCAAGGTATTAAGATATTTTGATCAAAATATCTTAGGGATAACCGAAATAATTGAAAAGTGACTACCTTTACAAGGCAAATCGAACTGATTCAATCCAAATTGAATCAATTCAATGTCTATCACATCAAGTTCCCTATCAAGCATTAAATGTCAAATGACACTTCAAGACTAAATTCATTGAACCTCCAAAGCATTAATGGCAACAAAATTGAAATAGTGAAAGTAACCGGTACTTAGCCTCTTAACCAAACCAAAAATGTCATATCAAGTCATAAATGATCCCATGTTTAACCAATCATATCCAAGATTGGGTAATGATGACTAATGATTGCTCATGATTTGCAACGATTGTCAATCATTACACCTAGACATTTAATGATTTGGTAATCATTACCAAATCTTTAAAAGATCTTACAGAATCTTTGAAATTCGTCCAAAACCATTAATCACCAAGACAAGACCCTAAGCCAAACAGAACCTAAGGAACGGGCAGGGATGGCCTACGTATTAGCCAATGTGTAGACCCCCTAGCCTATAAATACAGGGGCCAATTTTCAGAAATCAAAGAGCTTGAACCCATAATTTCTCTCTCTAAGCTCGAATTCTACTCTCGGGTCTCTAGGGTTTTCAAGATTTCTCTTGAATAAAAACCTTGAAATTCTGCTAAAATAGAATCCCTAAGGAATTCTTGAGGATCTTGGAGGAAGATCTCAAGAGTTTGACGACAAATGATGGAGAACAACCGAGAAGATCACAAGAAGGAGAATAGGGTAATAGTTTAGGAAAATACCACTCCCCTAAACTAGGTATATTCCTATAGTTTATATGCTTATATTTCACATACATATCATATAAAACCTATAATCAAGCAAAAAATATCAAAATCATTTCAAAATCATCAAACCATGTCAAAAATGGTTCAAAAACATCAAGAACGTCCAGAAACATGTTAAGAACATGTGAGGACCAAAACTATCTGAGAACATGTTAAGAACGTGTAAGGATTCTGACAAAACATCTATCATACCATGAGTTGTGCATAGTCTCATGATTCTCTTATGAACATATCAAATCAAACTCTATTAACATATAATATAACCATATATTGTTAATAATTGAATTTACTTTACTACTAAACGTCCAGATCACAGCCTGACACTAAGTCTTCAGGCTTGTGGACTGACACCTTATATACACATACACAAACACACACATACTACACTATCGAGACCCTTATGGCTAAAAATTCGGGATAAATGGAGGATTTCTATTCCTTCGGGAATATGTGTGCACATTTTTTAGAAATGTTCTTGTATTTTTTAGTTATAAGTTGGATTGGTATATAGACTATGTACTTTCTTTCCTTTTTTTAGCCAACAACCCAAACATATACACTAATCTTACTTAAACAAAATGAGTTCGGTTGTGGTGTTTTTGACAAAATCAAAGAGATTATTCACATATCATGATATGATTTATGTCTTGTCCAATAACTAAAATCAAATAAAATCAATTATTTTACGTAAACGAACTACGTGATTACCTGATCCTTGGCTATTCACCAAGGTGCGTAGGCAACCCACATACGAGTTCGGTTACCTATAAATAAAAATCATATCATTTTAACTAAATGAACTACTTGTTAACCTGATTCTCATTCAACAGAGATACGTAGGCAACCCACGTATAGGTTTAGTCACCTATCTAAATAAAAATTTGTCCATCTCGAACAGATGAATTACGTTTTAACCTGATTCTTAGTGTCAACTGTGATACGTAGGCAACCTTTATAAGGTTCAATTGTAAAAAAAAAAAAAAAAAAAAAATAAAAAAAAAAAAAAAAAAAAAAAAATCATTTTCAATTTGTTTTATCTATTGTTGCTTATAGATAGTTTAGTTTACCTGCTTTCCATACATAAAAACGCATAAAAAAAAAAAAAAAAAAAGACAAAAATATCATACAATAGGAATTATTTTGTTAACCAAAACCAAAGACTTGGATTTTGTTTGAAAATGACCATCTATTTAGACTGAGGTATCGTCTTCGGATTAGTGTCTTGGGGTGCTTAAAACCTTCCCCGAGCATAACCGATGCACGAATTTAAAAGAAATATCTGGTACAAGATCTTTACGAGTCAAAACGTGAGTTATTTCAAAACAAAAAATGAATTTCTGAAATCCCAGTAACCTATCACACCATTTAACCCATATTAGGTGACGACTTCGTTTCAAAACAAATCCTAACCCAAACAACGTTTTCAAAATCGGCGCTTAGAAAATCCCTCGAAAACCATTTTAAAAAAATGAACGAATTTTAAGGATTTTGAGAAGGAAGAATGAAGACTTATTTTCCTCTTATTCTTAATCTCTACTTCCTCTCCTTTCAAAAAAATATGGGGTGCATCAGCTGGCGACTCTACTGGGGACTTTTGAGGGTCAAGCCAAGTTGGAGTCTAAATTTATTTTCATAGTTAAATGAAATCCAGGAAATGTCTTTAATTTTAAACATAAATTATTCCCTTTCAAATAATAATAATAATAATGATAATAAATAAATAAATATTAATAAAAAAAATTAATTAATTTTACATACTTTGTTTATACTAGCATGCATTTATTTACAGTCATTTACATTACTGTCTTTTAATATTGCATTTAAATTACTATCTTTAAGTTTTTGCATTTACTTTCTGTATACTCTCTCCAATGCACGAGCACCACTTTTGCATTGCATATAATGATGAAAAACCTAAGTCATAACCCTTTTAGGGAAAGTGAGGCCGACAGTAGGGGCTGAAGTCATCTGATTTGATCACGCCGACCTAAGCTCTGAAACCCTCAGGGTAAAAAGAGAAGTTAGTAAAAGCAAGGCCGAAAGGGTTTATCCTTTGGATCCAGCTACGAAACTCACCTCGCTCGGATCACTAATCAAAGATGGATGTTCTCTCGGGGAGGACGCCAAAGGTTTGAAGATCTGGGAACCGAAGCTTTCTAGGATGCGTTAAAAGAAAAACAATGGACCACATATAATGAGCATAGAATAGAGGATATCCAAAACCGTGCTTTACTTAAGACACTATCTTGGGGATAGGTTTTATATTTTTCGTCTTGTGTACTATTATCTATGCAATTGTTATATTAGGTAGGTAGAATAAAATTTCTAAGATAAATTAGGGCATAATAAACGATGTAAGAATTCTTGTTCTATCCCATGCATTGCTAACTTGTTCAACGTCAAAAAAACGTTTTCAAAAATCGGAATACGGAGCAAGCTGCAAGAAAAGAACAAGAATCCTTACTTTACTTAATACGATAAACCCTCAAATTTAAACATTGAATCATGAATGCCCATTTCATCCATGATAATGTACTTAAAACTTGCTCTAATAAAATCATAAATACATTCGCCTTTGCTAAATAAAGTTGTCTAAGGTCCATCCACTAAAAACATGAAAGAATCTACTTCGACCGTACAAAATCATGTCAAGCTTACCAAGACATAATAAAGCATCATCACACATAGAATTAAAACTGTGTGATCCAATAGTAAACATACCATGGGTCACATTTCCCAAGGAGATACATATCATGTTCTAATCATAGTATCATTTCTTGTAAAGATTATACAATAGGAAATACACACCATTAGGAAGATATTTTAAGCAGGTCAAAACCTATCCTTATAAGAAGCCACCTAAGGTTTACCAGTCAGATTGTTAAAATAAACTCATCCTCAGAAAGACATCATGAGTTTAAAAGTATTTTAGACCTTTCATCAAAGTCCTAGGAATGATGATCCATCTTTTGAGGAAGAAAAAATAGAGAGACAATCCTTTTATTAGGGCCTAGGAGCAATGATCCTTTGGTTAAGGAAGGAAAAATAAACAAATCCTGTCAATAAATCCTAGGGGAAATGATCTATGTTTTAAGGGAAAAAAAGTACAATTCTGTCATTAGGTTCTAAGAACAATAATCCATGTCTTGAGGAAGAAAATGACGATTTTGCCTTAGAGTCATAGGAAGAATGATCCATTTCTTGAGGATAAAAGGTCAATCATGCTATTGTCCTAAGACGACTATAACCTCTAAATTTAAGGATAAGACAAAAATTGCAAGTTACCATGGTACTACGAAGCCAAGTCCTGGCCGAGGTTTGCCTAAAACATATCTGAGAGTTGCCTACTAGAGCTACATCTTGCTAGGATCGCATTACATAAAGCACGAACATAATCATCCATTTGTATACACATATTCATACATAGACAAAAAATACAATCATGGATAAAAATAGAATAATCTGCATCCTTAAAAGTTCATTAGTCAAGGTCTAGGTTTTTAATCACTTAATAAATCTATAAAATATACTTTAGGTGACTTTTGCTAAAAGCCATTCGAGAGCCACTAGCAAAATCATAAAATGGACCCAATCCCTCCCTCTATTGGATGTACTCAGAACGATTCTAAGATTTAAATGATGCAAGAAAATGTTACCTCTCTAAAACAAATATTGAGCCAGATGAACCAAGCCTCACCACTCCAAGAAAAGAGAAAAAAAGACCATATTTATCTCTATTTTTCCCTTAACTTCTTAAGTCCCTTATAATGAATTAGGTATTATTTGATACGCTTATATACTAGATATACATATCACTAAATGCAGGTTTATTTTATCTAAGGAAGACTCAGGTCTTTATACTCCAACTTTCATAAATTAATTTGTTTTGTCATAATTGACACATCGCGAATAATCAAAATTTATGAAAGTATAATTTCAATACCATCATCCAAAGAAAAATCCTTTTTCAACCAAACAATAGTGAGATATTGACAAAAAATATGAGAAAGTTCAAAAGAAAACCTAAGAGCCCTAATGTGGAATCAATACATATGTTCTAGCTCGGGAGTTGTGAAGAAAATCAAGGAGAATTATAGTCAACATAACTATCAATATCCAAGGTTGTGCTCCTAGAAAATTTGAATATTTGATCGAAGAATGTCCTTAGAAATTTGCGAGACCTAGCTTTACCCTAAGTTCTCAAAAGGAGTAAGGTAGGTAACTAGAAGAATATTTTTCGTCCAAAGAAGAAAAGGATCAATGAGAAGAAAACAATTAGACTTTACTAGATAAGAGTTGATAAATGAAAAGTATCCGGAATGGGGGCAAAATCAATAAAGAACTTGAGATTGACTCAAACTACCTTAATTCTCCAAAATATAAAAATCCTGAAAGTGCGTGTTAAGAGAAAATAAAAAATAAAATAAAGACTAGTATCAAAAAGTTTTTAAACACTGAGTGGTCACGCGAAGGCAGTCAAGTGAATCACACTGTCTATATAATCCGAGTATTAAGTCGCAGAGGTGTTTCAACACCTAGTGACTTGGGCCAACTGGAATGGGATTACTACACAAAGCTTGCTACATGGATTATATAGGAAGTATGAGTCTCTAGTTTCCAGAGTGAAAGAAAAAGAAGGAGGAAAAAGAAACAGGATAAAAATGATTCTCTCAACACTATCAGGATAAAACAACATTTCTTAGGCGTCATTAACTAACACTTGTTTCTCTATCACTTATCTTCTCCATCATTTGAGTCATCTCGGGAAGGCCCATTCTACTTACTTTCAATTCAAGATAGGAGAAATGAATCAGAGCCGTCGAAGAAATCTCGGGTAACATACAGGGCCTAGGTAATCTCGATAACAATCTCAGAAAAAATCAATAATCATAACTTGATAGAATTGAACTAGACAAACTCTTCAAACTAATGACTACGAATATTTGGTCTAAATGACTATTGAACTTATATTTATCATAATTTAGATTAATCCGATGCAAAAATCGCGACAATCACTGAAATGATTCAATGTTCGAATATGATTACCTAAGTTATACTCTTGTCAAAATAATATTGCACAAATGGGAAAAAAGAAATATTCATGGTGCGTATATGTTAATACCTAAACATTATAAATGAACTTGGGAAAGTACAGAAAAGAAAGAGAAGAAGCCTTGCTAATAAGCCATTCATTTGAACTCTCTCTCGAAAATCATTCAAAAGTCATTCAAAGCTAGCCAGATTAACAATGATCTCAATTTTGAGCTAGATGTTCCCATTCTGGAAAATCCTGGTCTCACCCAAGCAAGACATGAAATAACCCTCTACTATTCATGTCCAAACCTTTCCATCTTGCAACCAAAACCCATAGATTGTTCAAAGAAGAAATCCTAATTAGAATTCTAATTGCAACGCATACAGGAGCAAAGGAGCATGAAGTCACTCAGAAGTACTAGTCAGCTTTTCGTATAAAAAACGATATAGAAATAACTAGGGAAGATGACTAATAGCAAAAGGTACCTAGTGCAAACATTCTAGGAAATATTTTAGGAAACAACTGACATCTCTAGATAGACAATGCATTACCTAGGAAAACATTCTAGGTAAAAGATTTGGGCTTCATAAAATCTTACAATACATATGTCAATATCAAAATACTGTACAAGCACTATGCATCGTGTTTCACTTAGGCATGCATAACTTCATACACAAAAGAAAATTAGGCATCATACTTCACAAAAACCTGTGGAGCCTTACATATCATTTTGCATCGATAGGCCATCATCGACATAACACTTGCACCCATACACTCCATTTTGAAGCTCTAGTAGGCTAGCAGGTAATCCTCAAACATGTAATCTGGTCAAGCTACCTCACTAGTCATCGTATTGTTAGCCATCTCTGATAGTGGTTCCAACTAAATCATAAGTTAAATAAGGAGTCGACCTCATAAAAATTGTGTCTTGATAATAGACCTTACTCACTCCTGAAAAGCGTCGGTGTGCAGTAGAGTATCATTAGAAAGTCGGCGTCACCAAGATATAACGCGATCTTCCTAGAATTGAGCAAGTCCTAGAGTCGTTCAAAGTATTCTAAGTACCAAGCCTCCAGTAGACCAAAATGGAACAACGTTATTCAAAATGCTTAAAGAAACTACCAATAAAGACAACGATCGATTTTACCTAGCTAAGGCTTAGACAAAAAACTCTAGCGAGACGAATTGACTTAGTTACTCGATCCAGTAGCTAATCAGTCTCATCTCCAGCCTACAGGCTAAGGCATATTTTACACTGTTAATGATCACAAATCACACAATAGGAAGTGTCGAATTAGGTTCCCCAATGGAACTTATCCAATCATTGCCCCAGTCAAAGACTGGGGAAGATTTAATCCTATTTAGGATTTTCCGATGGAAACAGGGTTCATTTCCGTCTCGCGACTTAAAATAAAATTTCCAAATCATAAGAAGATCAATCAAATCCTTCATCAACAATGAACTACGTGCCAACTTGATTATCAGTTATCTGAGATATGTAGGTAACCCATATACAGGTTAGATCACCACTTTCAATAAAAAAAACCTCAATCAATTTCAGAACTATGTTATGGCCTGATCTTTGGTAACTCACCAAGGTACTTATGATAGCGATTTTATTTGTCGCTACAATTCCACAAATGTACGGGTCAAGTTTTAGTAGTGTAGTGGTGAGTAGGGTTGTCGTTTCCCTAGGGATTGGTTTAGATCGTTGCTAAGTACTACGATTATCATAACCTAACTTTATTTAGGCGTCCAATTTTTAGGTTTTTAAACTAAAATAACTAAAGCAAATATAAATACAAAAAAAATAAAAATATGAATTTTTCTATGCACAAATGTTTTAGGGGGGTTGACATCACTTTGGTAAACTATGTTTTTCTTCTAGCTTGTTAATTGAATACATGTTCAATCATTAACCGTGGGTGTCTAAATTAACCTCACTTCCACCTCTCGAATGCCAAGTGAGATAATTTGTATAATTAATCAAATTAATATCTCTATTCAACTCAACTAATTATTCAATCTTTAAGCCTCACCCATCAATTGGCTACCCAAATTATAATAGCCTATCGCACTCAATATCATAGGTGTTGTATTTCTCTGGTCTGAATATGCAAGATTATCATATCTCGAATGCCTAATCTTACACATCTATGATATCTAATTTACCTCTCGCACAAATTAGCGATAATGCACAAAGAAATACAAATGATTAAAACATGAAATTCAATTAACAATAACTTAAAATCTCAACGCGTAATTCATAGAAAGTTATTCAAAATCCCCTAGATAAAAATGATTTAGCACAACATAGCGGAATCCATAGCTAATATTATCAAGACTTTCATAAATGTAAACATGTGTTCAATACACTATCCCAATTGCAAAATTTAAACAATAGTGGGGAGAAAAAAGAGATTCAAATCTGATTTTGTGGAGAAGTTCGCTCCAAATCTTCAATTTCGTGCCTTCTCTGTGTTCCCGTCTTTGCTCTCCTCCGAACTCTCCTCTTTGTCCCTTTCAAAATGAGCCAAAATAACTCATTTGAGGTCTCAGATCCGTAGGTTGGCGTTGTAGCCTGAGTATAATGGCGCTGCAGCGCTGTTTCTTTAGGGTTTTCTCAAAAAATAGGCAAAACGCCCACATTGTAGCGCTACTTTCTTTGGTGCTGACTTGCGCTGCAGCGCGCGTCTTTCCCGCTACAACATAAGGCCTCTAAAAACTGACCATAACGTTTTCGTTCAAACTCCGATTTAGGTGATTCAAAAGGTTATGGAAAGATAAGACATAGATATATAACTTCCATGTTTTGAGGTTATCCAAAATAGAATTTAATCATGGTCAAAGTCAGCCTTGAAGTTACAGTACCTGCAAAGATTTTTCACATTTTCTCCCATTTATTTGTAAACCTACCAAACAACACAAAAACATATTAAACTAACAAAAATACTTGAAAACATACAATTATTTGAATCTAAAAGTATTTGATTTATGGGTAAATAAATCACTCATCAACATAGAAAACCCAAATAGGTCTGGTCGAAATTAGAGATGTGTCAACCTTACGACATTCTCTCAACCCTGTGTCAGGGCGCATATCTAGAGAAGTCCCTTGACTTCTCTGAGAAGCTAATTTCTATTATTTCATTAGGAAAATGACAAAGGATACTTATGCGCGAACTACACTTCAACCTAATACTTGGTAGATTACCAAGGTACGTAGGAAATCCTGGTGGGTATGGTCGACAATCTAAAAATCAGCATAATGAGAGTCAAACTGCATTTTGACTTGATTCTTAACCTAGGAAAATCGCGTATGCGGATAACCCATGTGGGTTTCAGTCATCGGACGATAATTGTCTGAAATAACGATTTGACATAATCTCTAAATCAAAACAACCCAATGTGGTCTCAAGTCTCAATCAAACACTAAAAATCACATGCTCAGTTCATGATATGTGGGCAACCGATATAGGTTCTGTCGCATTTTCCTAAACACCTATGACGTGATCCAACGCCCCAGCTACAACTGAGGCACATTATATCCGGTCTCTCTGTTTAAATTCTGTGATAAGATTTGCCTTAGCTAAAGCTGGGGCACATTATATCAAATTTCTCTGTTGAGATTTCTTGATAAGATTTACACCAACTATCTAAAGGCGAAAATTCTAAAAATAAGAGTGAAAAAATTCAACTAGTAGTTCAGAATATATCAAAAATGAAGGTAAAAAATTGCTAAAAAATTAGCAAACCTGTACAACGAACTATAACTTCCATGACTAACATCTCAGGATCGATAGTAAAAAAACAGATGGCATAAGAAAAATAGAAGAGACAAGAAACATATTGTCTAACCTTAAGTGGTTGGAGAATCTACCTACTGTCCAACCTTTAGTGGTTGGAGAATTCACATCTTATCCAACCTTAGTTGGTCGGAGAATTTGACAATCCATACTTACCTCACACGGGTTGACGAAGTACATCCCATTCTACCTTAGTTGGTCAGAGAATTAGACATTCCATACCTACCTCACACGGGTTAGTGAAGTATATCCTCCTACCTTAGTTGGTCAGAGAATTAGACAATCCATAGCTACCTTACATGGGTCGGTGAAGTACATCATGTCCTACCTTAGTTGGTTAGAGAATTAGACAATTCATACCTACCTCACACGGGTCAGTGAAGTACATCATGTCCTACCTTAGTTGGTTGGAGAATTAGACAGTTCATACCTACCTCACACAGGTTGGTGAAGTACATCATGTCCTACCTTAGTTGGTCGAAGAATTAGACAGTTTATACCTACATCACACGGGTCGGTGAAGTACATTCTATCCTACCTTAATTGGTTGGAGAATTAGACAATCTATTTCTACCTCATAGGGATCGGTGAAATACATACCATCCAAGTCAAAGAAAACCTATTGTCCTACCTCAAGTGGTCGGAGAATACCTATTGTCGTACTTTAAGTGGTCGAAGAATCTACATACCATCCTAGTCAAAGAAAACATATTGTCCTAACTCAAGTGGTCAGAGAATACCTACTGTCCTACTTTAAGTGGTCGAAGAATCTACATACCATCCTAGTCAAAGAATACCTTGAGATTCTATGATAAGACTCGCCCCAGCTAGAACTAGGGCAAAATTCGAAAAAAAAATCTAAGAAAATCTAAAATCTGGCATCACCAAGCCCCAGTCTACGTCCACGACTCGGGCACTTTTTATCCAAGGTAAAATTTATCACTATACAAGGCTTTATACAGTCACCTTGGAGAAAATAAACTCGTCGAACAAGGCTCTCGACAGTCACCTTCGAGAGCAATTCTTGTAGGACAAGGCTTTATTAGTCACCTTTAAGGAAAATCCTCTAGGATCAGGTATGTTGCCGTCCTTTAGGAAATTCTTTACCACTTTCATAGGGTGGATGCAACAATGTCAAATGCTCATGACTTTGCTCAGTTAAATCTAAATTCCTGTCTTTAGTTTTCATGTCCCGCGGAACAAAATATCTGTGTCTCCTTCTTTGTCATTTCTGGAATCAATTCTGCTTTACCTATTCTAAATAGCTTGAATTGATGAATTAAGGCATTAGTCTTGGACTGTTTCACTTAATTTGTTCATTCGTGTGTGATTTGCAAAGTGTCCCATATTTCTTTTGCCGATCCACAACTTGAAACCCTAGTATATTCATTTTCATCTAAAGAGCAAAACAGAATGTTAATAGCTTGAGAATTAATAGATAATTTTTGTTTATTCGAGGGAGTCAGTTGTTCCTTCTTCTTGATCACTCTATTCTCTTTAAGAATGAATGAACCATCCTCAATAGCCAGGCATACATCATAATTAGTGGCTTGAAGAAAAGCGATCATCCTATCCTTTCAGAATAAACAGTTATCACCTGTAAACAAAGGTGGACGGTGCATAGATTGCCCCTCAATATTTAATTGTTCATCGAAACCTTAGGCTCAACACATAGTGTCACGGGCTGAGCCTTTTGGGGCTAGAAAGTGGACCGTGCTGCATTAACTAGGGGATCGCCTAATAGCAAGCCTGAAGATCAGAGGATCTTGAATAGTGGAAGTGGTTTCAATAGCAACGAGTTTCCCTATAATAACACATGCCAGAAATGTATAGAAGAATACAATTACAATAACAACAACAATTGTATTAATATTAAAGGTTACAAGGTGTGAAAGACTTGAATGACTTCAAGAGTATGTCCTACCACATAATACTTTAAGCAAAAAAATACAAATGACCACAATAGACATCATTATGCTCGAGGAGTCATAATGGTGTCTTTCTACAAGAAATAAAAGAAATAAACTAACCTACGTTAATCTAAGCTAAACAAGTTTAGAAAACAAATTAAAAGGGTCATGGACAAGCAGCCATGTGCGAGAACAAGCACTAGATAAGCTAAGACCGTGACATATAGCATGTTCCTATAGTTTATACGCTTATATTTCCTATATATAACATATACAACCTATAATCAAGCAAAAAACATCAAAATCATGTCAAAATCATCAAACCATTTCAAAAATGATTCAAAAACATCAAGAACATCAAGAATGTCCGAGAAAATGTTAAGAACGTGTGAGGACCAAAAATATCCAAGAACACGTTAAGAACAAGTGAGGATTCTGACAAAACATCTATCACACCATGAGTTTTGCATTGTCTCTGTGATTCTCTCATAAACATATCAAATCGAACTCTATTAACTGTTAATTTAACCATATATTGTTAATAATTGACTATACTTTACTGCTAAACATCAAGATCATAGCCTAGCACCAAGTCTTCAGGCTCTTGGACTGACACCTTATATATGTGTCTATATATATATACGCCTATATACTACATCATTGAGGCCCTTGTGGCTAAAAATTAGGGATAAAAATAGGACCTCTTCCTTCTGGGATATGTGTGCACCTTCTTCAGAAACGTTCCTGTCTTTCTTAGTTACGAGTAGGACTGACATATATATTGGGTACTTTTCTTTTTTAAATAACAACCCAAACATATACATTAATCTTACTTAAACAAAATGATTTCAGTTGTGGTGTTCTTGACAAAATCAAAGAGATTATTCACATATCATAGTATGATTTATGTCTTGTCTAATAACTAAAGTCAAATAAAATTAATCATTTTCCATAAATGAACTACGTGATGACCTGATCCTTGGTTATTCGCCAATGTATAGAGGTAACCCATATACGGGTTCGGTCACCTATAAATAAAAATCATATTATTTTCACTAAATAAACTATTTGCTAACCTAATTCTCATTGATCTGAGATACGTAGGCAACCCACATACGATTTCAGTCACCTATCTAAATAAAAATGAATTCATCTTGAATTGATGAACTACGTTTCAACCTGATTTCCCGTGTTAATCGGGATACGTAGACAACCTTTATAAGGCTCGGTCGTCAAAAAATACAAAAAATATCTTCATTTTTAATTTGTTTTATCTGTTGTTGTTGATAAATAGTTTAGTTCACCTTTTTTCCATACATAAAAAAAACATAAAAAAAAAAAAAAAAAAAAAACATAAATTTCATAAAATGGGAATTATTTTGTTAACCAAAACCAAACAAAATTACTTAGATTTTGTCTAAAAGTGAACATCTATTTAGACTAAGATACCATCTTCGGACGGGTGTCTTGGGGTGCTTAAAGCTTTTCTCGAGTATAACCGACTCCCGAACTTAAAAGAAATCTCTGGTACAAGACTTTTACGAGTCAAAACACGGGCCATTTCAAAAAAAAATAAAAAAATGAACTTCTAAAATCCCGGTGACCTAGCACACCATTTAACCCATGCTAGGTGGCGACTTAGTTTTCAACACAAATCCCGACCCAAACAATGTTTTCAAAACCGACACTTAGAAAAGCCCTTGAAAACCATTTTTTAAAAATGAACAGATTTTGAGGATTTTGAGAGGGAGGAATGAAACTTTTTTTTCTCTTCTTCCTGATCTCTACTTCTTCTGCTTTAAAAAAAATTTGGGGTGTGTTAGTATAAATTATCTTTAATAGCCTAACAATCAACCTAAATAACTCCCAAAGTAGTCATTAACAAATTAGGCACTCATTCTAAATATAGTTGCCTCATAAATGTAAACTTGTGCCTTAGAAATATTAACATAACCTAAATTATGTACTTGCATGTGGACCTCACATACTATTTAATAGGCATACATTCCTTGATTTGATTCAATTCCAAAATTGCCTTAAGTGACATATCGTGATTATAAAAATTGATGTTACATTTCTCATACCCTCAATTATAATTTTTTATGATGTTAAAGGGGAATAAAAATATGGATTGATAGACTACTTGATTAAATGCACAATATTAATACCAATAGGATCAAAGAATTTGTGGATTCTATGTGAAAATGGTGAGAGATTCAATTATGAGATTGTCGACCTGAAGGCAATGAATTTTTATTTGTCCAAGACCAAACCAAAACAAACGATCCCATGAGGGTAAACTAACTCCAAAAACTTGTCCTCAATTTGGATTGCAGACTGCAACTCGTCTGCATGAAGCCGAAATCGATAGTAATTGATGGTTATCCTTGCGGCGATAAATTCGTTCCTAGACCTTGTATTGACCGCCCGTCATACTACGGGAGCAAACTCTACCCAAGTCTATTTTTTCTCTATCTTTTATTATGATAATTCTTCTATATTCATGTTGTGTCAATTCATATCATGTGATTTCATATTCTGTGATTTGAGCCATCCATAAATCTATTTTTTTCCTTATGAGTTCTAGTCTCAATAAGAATGCTAGTTCTTATTAGAGTAGATTGGTGTGTTCCAAAAATCTACGAAACCAGATTTACAAGCATATTACAATACTTGTATTATTTTTGTCAAAATCTTATTAAAAATGGGAGCGTATGGATTGGTTCGGATCAACATAGAATTATTACCTCATTCTCATTTTGTATTTTCTCCTCGGTTGATAGTACTAGGCACAATGCAAACAATTTAAAGGTAATTTTTTTAGGCCTCAAAATCCTACTACTTGTGAAGTTTATATATACCCCACCCTTCTTTTATTTCAAGAAAACTCCAATTTTAAAAATATATTATTTTACTAACAAAAATAACCTTCAATTAATTTTTTTAATAACAAATATTAATCACTGCCAAAAATATTCAATATTTTGTCACAACCACAGTAAATATTCCTATTACTGTCACCACCACAATAAGTATTTGATATTACCCTTGCCACCACTATAATAAATATTTGTTAAGCACTGCAACCACTACAATGAACATTTACTATCATCGCCGCAACCACCACAACAAACATTAAATTACTTCCACCGCCACCACTACAACAAATATTCATTGTCACCACCCCCAAAGTCAACATTTATGATCACTACCGTCACAATCACAACAAACATTTCTATCACCAGTACCATATCAACAAATATTAACTATCATCACAATAAATATTAACTATCATCACCACTACCACAAAAACAATCATTATCACCACCGCAACCACCACAGCATTTAATCAATAGTTTATATCAAAATTATACAATTAAAAATAAAATAAAAATTAATTTATTTTAACATATTTTTGTTTTGCAAATTAATAAAAAAATAAAATTTCACTTCAACATATACAAAAAAAAATCTTGAAATTTACATAGCGAAGAAAAGGGAAATAGTAAAAAAATTGCGGTTAGATTTGAAACATTTTAAAAAAAACTACATTTAGAAAATCCTTAGATTTCGCTAATGACAACCAAAACTAGGCGGAGACAGCCCATAACTGGTTGTTACTGACAAGATGACCACCATATTTGGTCGTGACTGCAAGATCTGTTCAAGCTGCAACCTAAATATGGATGCGATGACCAGATTTGGGTTGCCACTGCCCAGACTTGTTCAAGATCTGGCCGGGTGGCAATATGAAGAGAGAGAGAAAGAGAAATCCGTTGGTGATGTCACTGAGAGGGGATGGCGGTGTTGTTGGTGGACGCGATCGTGGGACAAGCTGTTAGTGGAAGCGATGATGTTCTCTTTATTGCTCTAAAGAGAAAGAGAGTGTAAGTGGAGAAAGAGAGTATACACGTTCAAGGATTTGGTAGTGTTAATCATTTTTTTTATATATTTTTTTGTTTTTGTTTCTTTAAGGGTCATTTTAGTGGTTTATTTTTAGTTTATGGATTTTTAAATTTTTTTATGAGTAGATAGCGTGTTTGTAAAAACAAATGTCAATAAAAAAAATAAAAAAATTGGGCCTATAGCCTATTTTAATTTAATTCTTAAAATTGAGGTCAATTTCAATTATTCCATAATTTAAATTAATAGGCTTTTGGGCCCCACTAAAAATTACCCAATGTTTAAAAGCTCGATTACCTTTCAAAAATGGGATAATTAGACAATAGTTCTAATTGGACAGTCTAATTAATTATTTATCCGATTTTAATTATAAGTTGAGTATAAATCCCTTAATTATGTTTTGCATTGTGTTTTAGACCTATGATCAATGCTGTAATACCCCGAAAATTTAAATCATTGAAAATATTATTTTATATAAAAGTTTAATATTTTTGGGAAGCGTGGTGGGTTTGGGTTATAGTACCCATTACTCATAATAAATGAAAGACTTTAAACTTATTAGCAAGACTCAAAAATAAAAGGGAAAAATATTAGGTTGAGAAATTACAAATGCTCTCTTATGTCTCCAATCAAATTCTTTTAATTAAGGTTAGCATCATCAGTCGCCATAACCACCCTCCATCTTCACCCAGCATCGCCCACCCGTCAGATCTCAAGCCTCTGGTCACCTAAGTCCAGCTGTCGGGTTTTTTTAGTTTCAAGTAATATGTAATTATTTTTAATGTATTTTTCAGTTACATGGTTTAAGTTTATTTTTAGTTATATTTTAGTATATCTTTTTTAGTTACAATTCTAGTGTATTTTTAAGTTACTTTCTAATTTTTTGGAGACTAACAATCGAAATTAGTTGAATGTAACTAAAAATATAATTAAAAAGTATATTAAAAAGATTTTACTAAAAATTAGTTGAATATAACTAAAAACAAATTCCAACGACCAGTGACTAGGGTGAAAGAAATACCCGCTGATCCGCCCCGCCCTGCCTCGATCCATTCGGATTTGGTCGAAATCTTCATGTATTTTTCTCACCAGACCCGAACCTGGCCGCTTGCGCAACTTTTGGATATTATCTCAGGTACCCATCGCCTAAACCCAAATTACCCCTACCCAACCGAAGAAACACTAGCGCTTCTAATTACAGATACCCCCTGCTATATATACAAAACCATTTACTCTCTCATCCTCTCACCCTAATTTCGCCGCCTTACTCAAGTATGGAAAATCCTCTCGTTCTCTCTCTGACTCTCTCTCTCTCTTTTACTTTCGTTGTCCTTAACTTTTATCTATGTACTCAACAGATTTTGAACATCGTCGTTCTTCTTTGAATCGCCATAGTCCTTCGTCGAATCGTCATCGTTTTTCGCCGAATCGTCATCGTCCTTTGCCGAATCGCTCTCTACTTGTCTCTTTCTGCTTCGCCATTGTCGCCACTAAGGTTAGAATTGTTTGGTATGCATTTTTTCATTGTTTCAAATATTTATCTGTATTTGTATTATTTAATTGTTAAGATTTGTTCTCTCTCTCTGCTTCTCGTTCTGAGATTCTGACCTGAAGGGGTGTAAATTGTTTGTTTTGCACCCTGTTTTTGTTGTTTTTCTCTCACCCGAGTACCGCCTGAAACTGCCCTCACTCGAAGCACCAAAACCCGCTCGGATGTTTTGGCTTGGGGTCGGTTGGATTTCAACCCCTCAAAAACCTTCGGGTCAGCCCCCAAAACCCCTCCATCCCCAACCGATTCGATCTATTTTCTCCCCTACTAGTGACCGAAGCACCGGTAACTAAAGACTGGCAGTGGTCGAAATCTGACAAGCAGAGTCAGGTGCCTAGCGACAGTGGGGTGGCGGTTGGCGATGCAACACTAATTAGAACATTAGTGTCTTCATCAACTCTAATAGAGAAGATTAAAACAAAAGTGGTTGAGAGTTTTTGTTAATTTGATGTCATTGTTAGAACCTTTGACCAACTCTCTCACTCTCTGTCTCAAAAAATTTGATATTAATACTTAAAAATAGAAGAAGAGAGAATACTTTAATAAGGTTATAGAATGACTATTTCAAGAATTTTGGTGAGTTTTTTTTTTATATATATATATATATATATATATATATATATTTTTTTTTTTTAATTTTTTGTTTTTTTTATATATCAAATAATGAGTGTCCTACTCAATTTCTTCCTCTTTTTTAAGTTATATTTAATTTTTTTATTAATTAATGTACAAATATATGATTAATTTCCCTGGTGTACATTTTAAATTACTGAAAAATTAATTATGATTGAAAAAATATTTCCAACAAAAAATAAATTAAATACGATATAAATTAATTAGGTTAAATAATTCATCTTTCAAGCATTTTGATGAGTTATATTTTTTTTTGTTTTTTTTATATATCAAATAACGAGTGTCCTACTCTATTTTTTCATATCTCTTTTTATTTTCTTTTAGTTATATTTTTTTTTCTAATTAATGTGCAAATATATGATTAATTTTCCTGGTGCATATTTTAAATTACTAAAAAATAATTGTGATTGAAAAAATATTTCCAACCAAAAAGAAATTGAATATGATATAAAAGAAATTAGATACGAAATTAGATACTAATATTTAAAAGTTGAAGGAGAGAGACGGTTTTAATGAAACTGGAGAATAACTATTTCAAGTATTTTGGTGAATTTTTATATATTTTTATATATTAAATAATAAGTATCCTACTTAAAAAATAATTACGATTGAAAAATTTTCAACCAAAAATAATTAAAATACGATGCAAATTAATTAGTTTGGAGAATACCTCTTTCAAGCATTTTGATTTGTTCTTATATTTCCAACGAAAAAGAAATTAGATACTACATAAACTAATTAAATTAGAATTTATTAGACTTGCAAAAATTGATAAAATTAATCATAATTTATGATTTTTTTTTGTTATTTTATATTATATTAGTAAAAATTAATTTATAAAAATATTATTTATGATTATTTTTTTAATTTTTAATAATATATTTATTTTCGGGATTTGTAAAGCGTTATTACTCGTTAAAATTGATGTATTCAATATCATAAAATTTGGATAGATCTAGTAATTGCATTTTAATATTTGGAAGCTGTTTTTTTATGTGACTATCGTTTCCGTTGTAAATCCACCATATACTTGTGATACATCTCACCCTGCTTGCATGGCCTCACCCCTTTCTCTCCCGGCTTCCTTCTTCAGTCTTCACACTTACGAGTTTATTCGAGTCTAGGGTTTGAAATTTTGTGTGACAGGCGCAATTATGGAACTGAAATGCACCGATCAGTTATCCAGGTGCACGTTATCCAGTCTATTTCCTCTCCGTTCATGTACAAGTTATAATTTCCCCAAAAGGCAGGTGTTAAAAGCTCCAAAGGGATCGCAAACGTCAAATTTTGCGGCATCCATCAATAACAAGTCATATGGCGGCAGTGCACAGAGAACTAAAAGCGAAACGTTGCAATTGTCAAAGCCTGGCACAAATAGCGCTCTTGAGCAACTAGATATCGAGCGCGGCGTTTGTGTTCCATTTCGCAAGTATACTCCTGAAGCAGTATGATTTTATTTCCTTTTGTTGACATTTCATTATTATATTGTTACTGTATTAGTGATTTTGGTCCAATTTGATGTTCAACACTTTGTTTAAACATTTTATCTATCTATGCTATATATTTAGTGAGAGCACGGGAAGATAGTTTTTTTGGTCCAATTTGATGTTCAACAGTTCGTTTCTTTAGAAATTTATCTATGCTATATATAAAGTGAGAGCATTTATCTATGCTATATATAAAGTGAGAGCACGGGACAGATAATTTTTTTTGGTGCTATTAGAGAAAATTTAGGAATAACATCCATCGAAGAGAAAATTAGAGAAAATCGTTTATAATGGTTTGAGCATGTGCATAAAAGACTCATAGAAGCACCAATGAGAAAATGTGATTTAGTTCAAGTTCAGGGACTACCAGAGGGCAAGGTAGACATAAGAAGATGTTAGACGAGGCTATTAAAAATGATTTGGCGACATTAAATCTGACGGAAGGGAGACCCTTGATCGATCTCTATAGCGTAAATAGATTCATGTAGCCGACCCTATATAAGTGGGACAAAAGTTTAGTTGTTGTTGTTTAATTTATTTTTCTATTTATAAAAATTGCACATGCATATGTGCCTAAGTTGCTAGTTTTATTATTTAATAGTAATCTTATAATTTAATAGGGAGGAGTGGAGTATTAGGATCTAGATGCCATTTCCGCACTATATTGTTTTTTATCAATTACATTCAATATGCATTTAAGTGGTTTTCCCCCTAAAAAATTTGTCTGTGTTTTTCTTTTTATAAGGTGAGGAATAAGGTTTTGGAATCCCGAGGGGCGATATTGTCGCTTATTGGGCGTGGCATTGAGATAGTATGGAGTTTGGGGTTCTATTGGTCTACATTGATGTATGATTTCTTGGTGGGAAGAGATGAAGAAGTTGTTCCATTTCGTGCGCGACAACTCAGGAATCTTTTATGTGATTTGGGGCCTTCTTTTATCAAAGCTGGACAGGTTTTGCCACTTTCCTCTTCAAATGAAATTCTTGTGAGGAAAATTGATACTTATGTGTGTGTGTGTGTTTAACTGATAGATCTGTAAGTGCCTTATTTTTCAAGTAATAAAATCTAAAGGGGAGACACTTCAAACCCTTTGGGTTTTTACTATTTGGTCCAACTTTTAACTAATAATATATAATTTCAAGCTATCTGTCCAAATTGAATATTAGGATAGACATACTTTTTTCATTTACTCTTTATAAGGCTTGTCCAAATGCATTTTAGGATTTTTAACATGTCTTCAGTTGTGTGGTAATAATATTAACTTTAAGCTGTCTGTCCAAATTGAATATTAGTTTAGATGGAATTTGTCATTTACTTTCCATGTGGTTTGTTGTGGCATGGTTAATTTTTCAACTACGAATTTTTAACCTTGTGATGACTTGATCGTGGCCACAACCAGTCAGCTATGTTCTTGCAACGCAACACAAAACCCCAAAATAGACAACCCAAAACGCACCCACACATAGACACACAACAATTACAGGCAAAACCCAACCTTATATTTAAACTCAGGAAACAAACAACCAACAATGTCTTACAAGTTCGGTTTGGTTAGCAGGAACACAATGTCTGAACCAAACATACAAATGAAGTATTTATAGGGAACAATGACAATTGATAGCCTCAACATTGTCCTGACACTTGTCCAGTCCACAACACAACAATTGTTCGGCCCTATCTGCCAACGAGTGCCCAACACATACTTTACACATGCACCATAACTTGTAGTACACTCAGTCCTTCACGAGCTGGTCCTCTAACACTGGGTTCTAGTTGCTTGACATTGTGCCAACACGCTGCCCGGTACAATCGTCTTGTTCCCTTGGTCATGTCGACGCTTGTCGACACCTCACCATGTCGGCCTCATGACCAAAACATATCTTGCGCCCACGTTTTGCCTTGTTAGCTTGACCTTGTGATCAAGCTTTTGCCTTCATGTTGCGCCCATGAATGTTGATCCTAGTATTTCGCCTAGGATCACTATGTCTTGTTTTATTGATGCCCGATGTTCACCAACATCGTCCAACAATGCCCATGTGTGACCACTCATGCCAACGCATGCCGATGCTCATGGATGTTGATCCTAGCCACATGCCTATGATCACTTTGTGTATTGCCTCAACATCACCCAATGCCTGCTAGCATTAACTCGTGATGCCCTATTTCGTCACCGCTCGCCGTGTCCTGTTTTTCACCTGTGTTGAGATTCTTGGGTGAGCATTACCCACAACTTCCCATTATGCCTTAGTCCTTGGATACACCTTGCCTTGCCGTGCCAACGCCCCTTAGCATACCTAGGGTCCAGCCTTGCTGAGAGTTTGGAGGGAGGGGTACCCCCATAGTTGTTAAAGGCTCTAGGCGCACCGAGGCGCACAAGGTGTCCCGGAGCCTAGGCGCTAGGCGCTAGGCGAGGCGCTAGCCTGAGCGATACCAGGCGCACGACATTTAAATAAATAAATAAATTAATATATAGTACTTTTATATTGCAAATCTAAAATCAAGAAGTAAAACTCCTAACAAACAATAAAACGAACAAATAATAACAAAAATAAACTAAATAAATAATTAAGCAATTATTTTATAAACAATTAACATAAACATAGATCATCAAAAATCAGAAACAGAAAATTAGAATAAATTTTACAGATAAAACATAAAACAAACAGACAAATAATAAATAAAATAACTAATTCAGTAATTATATAAATAAAATAAATAATTAATTAATTAAGTAAATAAATAAATAAACATTACCTTTACTCGTTGACTGACCTGGACGACGAACAACGAAGGAGCAGCAGTAGCCGGAGGAGAAATCGACGTCGGAGCAGCAATCGGAGCAGCAGCATTCGAAGGAGAGCAAACGATGAGCAGCGAAGGAGAAATCGACGAGCAAACGACGAGCAGCAACAGTCGAAGGAGCAACAGCAACAATGAGCGACGATATCGAAGGAGAAATCGAAGGAAATAAAAGGAAATCGAAGTGCGATTCTGTTCTAGAAATCGATGCGATTCTGTTCGTGTCTCAATCAAGGCCGATTGTGCTCAGGTAAGAGATCTGGGTAGTTATTGGGGACTTGGGCTAGGGCCGCTAGGGCTAATTCGAGAGTCGATCAAGGCCACGATGGAAAAAACACGCCTTGTCCACCATAGGCGCGCCTCCGGCGACCCAGACGACTCTCGCTCAGGCGGTAAAAGCGATCGCTTCCTGTACCTTCATCGCCTAGACCTGAGCGAAGCGCAGTACCTGCGACTTGAGGAGCCTTGCGCCTAGGCGAGCGCCTGGGCGCGACTTTGACAACTATGGGTACCCCCCTTATAATACTTTAAGAAAAAAATTGAGGTGATAACAATGGACATCAAAATGTTTGAGGAGGCATATGGAGTCAGACCCAGCCCATGGTTGACTCTTTTGGTGTAGTTCGTTGCTAATTTCGGGTGATGGTATATCACAAGGCATCGAACATGGCACCGTGTACTCATTTAGCCAAAGTTAACTGAGCCCGGCTAACATGGCAAAGACGTTGACTTGGATTTGAGGGGTGTTTTAGGAAAATTTTAACCCGTCTTCAATTTTGTGTTGACACACACACACACACACACACAGGCTCTAGCGTCAAACTTGTGCCCAGTCATATACAGTCGTCTAGAACCTCTACTTCACCTCTGACGACTCCCGCACCTGTCACATACAGCTGTCCAGAACCTCTTTTTGAGGTATACTCACGTCGCTAGAAGATTGCTTCCACCGTTATGCCCATCGTCCTTGCTTCCTCAAATCCTTCTCCAGTTCATCCATCTTCTTCTGATCTGGACATGCCCATTGTCATCTGAAAGCGTAAGCGCTTGTTTACTGATCATCCTATTTCTAATTTTTCTCATATGCACACCTATCTCCATCGTACGATTCCTTTGTTGCTTTGTTGTCCTCGGATTCTATTCCTAAATTTGTTTCAAAGTCGCTCTTTCACCTTGGTTGGACGATCGCCACAGAGGAAATGCATGCTTTACAATCTACATCAAAACAATACTTGGGACCTTGTCTTGCTTCCGCATGGAAAAATGGGTAGTTGGATGCAAATGGTATACACAATCAAAGTTCTTCCAAATAGAACCATTGATTGACTCAAGGCTCGCTTAGTTGTTAAAGGTTATACTCAGATATATATGGTCTTGATTACTCTGAGACGTTTTCTCTCATTGCCAAGCTTGCCTCTATTCGGTTGTTCATCTCTCTTGCTGCCATTTTTTGTTGGCCGTTACATCAATTGAATGCATTCTCGAATGATGATCTCATTGAGGAAGTTTACATGGAGCAACCTCTTGGGTTGTTGCTCAGGGAGAGTCTGGTTTGGTTTGTTGCTTAAAGAAATCCATTTGCAGTCTAAAACAGTCTTCTTGAGCGTGGTTTGGGAGATTCAGTGACGTGATTACTGAGTTTGGTTTATTAAGCTGTGGGGTCGATCATCCAGTGTTTTATAGGCATGGTGCAAATGAGAAAATATTACTGATTGTGTATGTGGATGACATAGTGATTACCGGATATGACCACAGTTGCATTCAAGAGCTCACATAGTTTTTGCATAATAATTTTCAAACCAAAGATTTAGGTCAGTTAAAGTATTTCTTGGGTATAGAGGTAGATCGATTGAGTCAAGGTATTTTCGTTACTCAGAGAAAACTATGTCCCTGATCTATTGAGTGAAATAGGCATGCTAGGTGTTAACCGATTGTTTCACCTATGGATCCAAACACAAAACTGTTGGCAGATCAGGGATAGATCAAACGCAATATAGACAATTAGTTGGGAAGTTGAACTACATGACAATTACAAGACCAAATGTCTCATTTGCTGTTAGTGTTGTCATCTAGTCCATGAATCATCCCACTACTTGTCACTGGGATGCAGTGATTTGTATTCTACGATATCTGAATGGTGCACCTAGTTTTGGTTTGTTATATCAAAATTTCGGTTACACTCAAATTAAGGGATATACAGTTGAAGAGTTGGCCGGATCTCCTTCAGATAGGAAGTCTACTACAGGGTATTGTGTGTTTGTCAGAGGCAATCTTGTCTTTTGGAAGAATTAAAAAGACAATTGTGGCCCGGTCAAGTGCTAATCGAAATATAGGGCGATGACCCACACCACTTGTGACTATTGGAAGTTGGATTTGAACACTCTTCACCAATGGACTTTGTTTGTGATAATCAAGCGCCTCTAAACATTGCATCTAATCCAGTTTTCCACGAGATAACGAAACACATAGAAGCCGACTGTCACTTCATATGGGAACAACTGTTGCAGAAGCTAATTGAGATTAGACATGTGAATTCAGTGGATCAGTAAGCTGATTTATTTACTAGACCATTAGGGGCTTAAGGATAAAATACATTTGCAACAAGTTAGAAGCATACAATATATATGCTTCAACTTGAGGGGGGAGCATAGTTGTCAAAGTCGCGCCTGGGCGCACGCCCAGGCGCAAGGCGCCTCAAGTCGCAGGACCTACGCTTCGCTCAGGTCTAGGAGAAGCAGGTACAAGAAGTGCTCGCTTTTACCGCCTGGGCGAGAGTCACGACCGTCGCCGGAGGTGCGCCTGTGGTGGACAAGTCGTTGTTTTCCATCGTGGCCTTGATTGACTCTCGAATTAGTCCTAGCGGCCCTAGCCAAAGTCCCCAATAAATAACCAAATCCCTTACCTGAGCACAATCGACCTTGATTGACTCTCGAACACAATCGAATTAGCCCTAGAATCGCACTTCGCCTTCGAATCTTATTCGAATTTCCTTCAATTTCATCTCCTCAGTTCGTACGTTCATTGCTGCTGCTGATCCGATTGCTGCTGCTTCGATTTCCTTCGCTGTTCGTCGTTGGCTCTGCTTAGGTAATCGTTTATTTATTTATTTACTTAATTAATTATTTATTTAATTATTTATGTTTTATTTATTTTATTTATATAATTGCTTAATTAGTTATTTTATTTATTTTTATTATTATTTGTCTGTTTGTTTCATCTGTAAAGTTTGTTCTAAATTTTTTGTTTCTGATTTTTGATGAGCTATATTTATGTTTATATTAATTGTTTATAAAATAGTTGTTTAATTATTAATTTAGTTTATTTTTGCTATTATTTGTTCGTTTAATTGTTTGTTAGGAGTTAGGACAAATTAAATGGCTAGTGAAGGATCAAGGGACCCCGCTTGGAGCCATGCGTATTTGGCGAATCCACAAGACAAAAATTCGGTCACATGCAATTTTTGTGAAAAAGTGACGAAAGGAGGTATATATCGGGCTAAACAACACATTGTTGGTGGATATGGAAATGTCACCGCTTGCAAAAAATGTCCATCTCACGTAAGAGATGAAATCCGAGACTAAATGTCCAAGAAGAAAAAGGAAAAAGATCAAGTTAATTTGCTTCCGGATTTTGATGACTACGAGGCCGGAAGTGAGGATGAGGATGATGCTCGAGATGTGACATCCCTAAAAAGACAAACACTTTCAAGCAGAAATTCAAATACATTTGTTCCAAAAAGGCCAAAGCAAAGAGGACCTTTGGATTTGTATTACACTCTTGATCCAGAAACGGTTGTGAAAAACCGAAAGGGGAAAGGGAAGCAAACTAAGTTGGATGATAATGATCCTGCGAAGAAAGAGTTAAGGTTCAGAGTATGTACACTCATTGTGAGATGGATGTACGATGCGGAAATTTCATTTAATGCAGTCAAATATGATAGTTTTCAAGCGATGATTGAGGGTGTCGGACAATATGGTCCTGGTATGAAAGCTCCATCATTCCATGAGGTTAGAGTTCCTCTATTAAAGAAGGAGGTGCAGAAGACAAATAAAATGCTTGAAAAGCACACAAAGGAACGTGAAACTAATGGATGCTCGATTATGGCAGATGGTTGGAAAGACAAGCGAGAGAGGACTTTCATTAATTTCTTGGTTAATGGTCCTTGAGGAAGTGTTTTTATTGAATTCGTTGATGCTTCCGCTTATGCGAAGACAGGAGAGAAGATGTTTGAGTTACTTAGTAGTTTTGTGGATAAGATTGGAGAATCTAATGTGGTGCAAGTGGTTACGGATAGTGTCTCTTCTAATGTTATGGCCGGTAAGTTTAAATATTAATTTCTCATAATTATATTTTAATTAGAATATACATTTTTCGAATTTATTAGTAATTAAGTATTATTTTTTATTCTTCATAGGAGGTTGTTGGAGGTGAAACACCAACGTTTATATTGGACACCATGTGCTGCCTACTGTTTGGATTTGATGTTAGAAGACATCTTCAAGTTGCCAAACATGAATTGAACCTTTGTGAAAGCGGTATTTCTAAATGGTTACATTTATAACCGCCCCGGTGTAGTTAACATGAAGAGAAAATTCACTCATCAAAAGGAATTGCTAAGGCCGGCTAAAACTCGATTTGTTTCCGCCTTTATCACGTTGCCTAGACTTCATCAACAAAGAAATAACTTGAGGAAGATGTTCATTTCGGATGAATGGACTACTAGCAAATGAGCGAAGGAGCAACAAGGTAAAAAGGCAAAAGACATTATACGAATGACGACCTTTTGGCATAATGTCGTTTTTGGTCTTAAGGTACCAAGCCCTCTTGTTCGAGTGCTTCATTTGGCTGATGGAGAGAGAAAACCTCCAATGGGATATATTTATGAGGCTATGGATAGAGCAAAGCCATTGCTAAAGCATTCAAGGAGGACGAGGAGAAGTATAGTGAAATTTTTGAAATTATCGATTGTCGATGGAATATCCAACTTCATCGTCTTTTGCATGCAGTTGGTCATTTTCTGAATCCGGAATACTTTCATGGAAACAGAAACATTTATCAAGACGAGAAAGTTATAAAAGGCTTCTATGATTGTCTTATGAGGTTGGTTCCAACTGTTGCTGCACAAGATTAAATTCCGATGGAATTGAACAAGTACAAGAAATCCAAAGGCCTCTTTGGGATGCCTATGGCCGTTAGACATAGGAGCACAAAGGCAGCTGGTAAATTTTTTGTTCTAATTTTTGTTGTCTTATTGCTTTAATTTAATGATTCTAAATTAGTAATTATGTTTTACAGTCGACTGGTGGACCTCATACGGTGGTTCGACACCTAACTTGCAAGCGTTTGTAGTAAAAATCCTTAGTCTTACATGTAGTGCATCCGGCTGCGAAAGGAATTGGAGTGTTTTTGAACATGTAAGTTTGTTTTTTTTTTTTTTTTTTTTTTTTTTTTATATATATATTTAATTTGAGTTTATTTAAAAGTTATCAAATATAATCCACTTAAATAATGATCTTTTGATCTATTGCACATAAATTATTGCAGATTCACAGCAAGAAGAGAAATAGGTTAGCGCAAATGCGATTAAATGATTTGGTGTTTGTGAAATATAATAGAGCATTGATTCGTCGATATTAAGCACGCGACGTCATTGATCCTATCTTGTTGACTGATATTGATGATAGCAATGAGTGGTTAATTGGTCGAGTTGATGGAGTTTCTGATAGGGAGCTCGATGATGAGTATGTGCATGGCGAAAAATATGGATTGACATGGACAAATGTAGCTACTGCTGCTGGAGTAGAAGAGAGTCGATATAATTCTAGATCGAAATCGATTCCAAGGGTGAATGCTAGAAATAAGCAAGTAGCAAGTTCTTCTACTCCAACAATCCATTTAGATGAAGAAGAAACAAATTCAGAAGAGACTGAAGAAGAAGAGTGTGATTGGGAGGATCACGGGTCCAATGGTGAAGATGTAGACGACTTTGCTTTGGTGGATGATGACGATGATATTTGATTATTTAGATTTTGATTGATTGTATTTTTGTGTGCTCTTTGTTTGTGTATCTTTAAAAACTTCCATTTGGAGTTTCGGGTTACTTGCGAGTGTATTTTATATTTTATAATTAGAATTTAGTTATAGTTTTACTTCTTGATTTTAGATTTGCAATATATTAGTACTATATATTATTTTTTTTTTTTTTTAAATGTCGTGCGCCTAGTGTTGCTCAGGCTAGCGCCTCGCCTAGTGCCTAGGTTCCGGGACACTTTGTGCGCCTAGAGCCTTTAACAACTATGAGGGGGAGTATTAAAAAGTATTTATGTAATTCCTATATTATTTAGGGTTTACATATTTTTTTCTTTCTAATTTCTATCATAAATAGAGGGAGAGGCTAACACAATTGTTAAACCTTCTCATTCTTCTCTGTTCTCTTGTTACTTTTAAGTTTTAACAATATACTGTTGTATCCTAATTGTATCCGTATCTTGATTTTTGAAATTTGCGGTATCCCCGTGTCGTACCCATATTGGACACTACATTCGTGTTCGTTCTCGTGTCCGTGCTTCTTAGCTGAATATCGCACAACCAGATTTCCAGTAATCAAAACCCCATTAACCGCCAAAGTGCATGTTGTAGTCACCAATTTCCACATGAAACCCACCACTTTATCTATGTCCATACTATATATAATGGGAGAGCATGGAGTGGTGGTTACTTTTGGTTGTATCAAATAACTACCTTTTCAAGTTTGAACACTCTTTTTTTCTCTCATTTGGAGTACTATTGAAAATACTCACAAATAATTCTATTGTGATAAAAAAATCAATGATGGGCACACATTAATTTTTTACTTATAAATCCTTACGCCTAAAGGTTAGAGCAATGAATTTTTATTTTTATTTTTTACTTAATATTACCGTTTTCAATTTTCTTAACTGTTTTTTTCCTTAGTTTCCTTTTATTATTTCTATCAGGTTCTTGCAAATAGACCGGATATAATTAGAGAAGATTATATGAATGAGCTTTGTATTCTTCAAGATGATGTTCCTCCTTTTCCCAATCAGGTAAGATGATGGTCTGTGGGATGAGGCATTTTATTTGATCATGTTGGAATATAGTTCGTTTTCTTTATAAACAAAGTAGTTAACAACTTGTCCAGGTTGCCTTCAACATTATTGAAGAGGAGTTGGGCCAGCCTCTTGAAGCTGTTTTCAGTAAAATTTCATCCTCTACAATTGCAGCTGCAAGCTTGGGTCAAGTTTACCGTGCTACTTTACGTATCTCGGGGGAAGATGTTGCTATCAAGGTTGTATGATATACTTATTTGGTAGTCTTTTTTCTTGTGCTTTATAATTTGATTTTTATTGCCTCACAAGTTGATTATTTTTTGGGTTGGAATGTTGATATGCATTGGTGAAATGTTGATTTGATATTTTCCTCATTGGATTTGTATAAAAAATTGTGTTCTAGCCTTCTAGGAAGTTGATGACATAAGAGCAGCAAAAGATTATGTTAGTCATAGTATTGAGGAGAGTGATTCCAGAAAATTTTCCTGGAGAGAGCCATTTCCGGAAAGAGTAATGACAGTTTTGTGCCTTTCAAAGATATGCTTACTCCTAAACTAAAAGTTTCTTACTTATTGACTCTAAAGCATGGTTGCGGGTGCAGGGTGAGTGATTCATGGATGCAGATTTTACTATTCAGCAATTTCTGAAATTAGAGTGCGATGGCAATGGGAATATATATATGTATTTACATACATAGTGATATATACACACATATATAAAAAATCTAACAAGAAAAGTGTAAACATATAAATACAATAACCTATATCACTGTTTCATGGGCTTTTTGGGGTGCGCCCTTGGGCGAGGCGAAGCTTTTTCTCCCTGAGGGGCAGTGACGATGAATATTTATCGTTGGGTGCCTCATATAGATGTGTGGGTGTACGCCTCACACGTCTGGGTGTTCGTGTTTTTGCTTCTGGTATATGTGGTACGCCCAACAATCGGACCCAGTTTTTCAGCTTCTTTAGCTGCAAAGAGAGCGAATGCTGCAAGAATTGAATAATTTCACAACTGTTCACGATCGATTGAAGATTTCGATCGTGTTTTTTTTCCTCACTAAAAGCGCACATGTTTTTATAAGTTTTTGAAGTATTATTCAACCTTTAAGTTGTTTCAGAAATCAATCTCTGTTCCTAGGAAATCCTGCAGAATCTTATCTTCTCTCACGAGTTGATTTTTTTCTTTTTTTGGTTGGAATGTTGATATTCATTGGTGAAATTTTGATTTGATTTGCATTAGTCATGGTATTGAGGAGAGTGATTCCAGAAAACTTTCCTGGAGAGAGCCATTTCCGGAAAGAGTAATGACAGTTTTGTGCCTTTCAAAGATATGCTTACTCCAAACTAAAAGTTTTGTACTTACTGATTCTGAAGCATTGTTGCGGGTGCTGGGTGAGCGATTCATGGATGCAGATTTTACAATTCAGCAATTTCTTAAACTAGAGTGCGATTGCAATGGGGATATATATGTATTTACATACACAGTGATACACACACACACATATAATCAATCTAAAAAGAAAAGTGTAAACGAATAAATACAATAATCTATCACTGTTTCATGGGCGTTTTGGGGTCCGGCCTTGGGCGAGGCGGCGGTTTTTCTCTCTGATGGGCATGTTCGGGTGTACGCCTCACTCGTCTGGGGGTTTGTGTTTTTGCTTTTGGTATACGTGGTATGCCCAACAAACGGACCCAATTTTTTAACTTCTTTGCTTCGAAGAGAACAAATGCTGCAAAAATTGAATAATTTCACAACTGTTCACGATCGATTGAAGATTGCGATCGTGTTTTTTTTCCCTCGTTGAAAGTGCACATGTTTTGTAAGTTTTTGAAGTATTATTCAACCTTCAGGTTGTTTCAGAAATCAATCTCTGTTCGTAGGAAATCCTGCAGAAGAGTTAAATTAACCTCTGTTTTGCATCTTCTTATCCTCTCACAAGTTGATTTTTTTCTTATTTTGGTGGGAATGTTGATATGCATTGGTTAAATGTTGATTTGATAAATTCCTCATTGGATTTGTGTAAAAAATTGTGTTCTAGCTTTCTAGGAAGTTAATGATATAAAAGCAGCAAAAAGATTATGTTAATGATGGTATTGAGGATAGTGATTCCAGAAAACTTTCCTGGAGAGAGTCATTTCCGGAAAGAGTAATGACAGTTTTGTGCCTTTCAAAGATATGCTTACTCCTAAACTAAGAGTGTCTTACTTATTGACTCTGAAGCATGGTTGCGGGTGCAGGGTGAGTGATTCGCGAATGCAGATTTTATGATTCGGCAATTTCTGAAATTAGAGTGCGATTGCATATATTTATTTACATGCATAGTGATACACACACACACACATATAATCAATCTAACAAGAAAAGTGTAAGAGCATAAATACAATAATCTATATCACTGTTTCATTGGCGTTTTGGGGTGCGCCCTTGGGCAAGGCAAAGCTTTTTCTCCCTGAGGGGCAGTGATGGAGAATATTTATCACTGGGTGCCTCACATGTCTGGGTGTATGCCTCACATGTTTGGGTGTTGCGTTTTGCTTTTGGCTTTTGACGTTTTGCTTTTGACTTTTTGCTGCGAATAGAACAAATGCTGCAAAAATTGTATTATATCACAAGTGTGCATGATCGATTGAAGATTTTGATCATGTTCTTTTTTCCTCACTGAAAGCGTACATGTTTTGTAGGTTTTTGAAGTATAACCTTTAGGTTGTTTCATGAATCAATCTCTGTTCATAGGAAATCCTGCAGAAGAGTGAAAGTATCATTTTTTAATAATTAATGACACCATTTAATTTTCCTATACTTCCATTACTAATTTCAGATTTTGTAACTATTTTCAGCATATAATTATGTATATTTTGTTTATAAATATAAAATTTAAACTCGTGGGGCTTACGCCCGACGCCTTGGGGCTTACGGGCGGCTCGGCATAGACCAAAACAACCTGCCTTGCGCCTTAGCCCATGAATACACTGATCTATATAATAAAACACAACTGGTTTTGTGTGCAAATACATTTTAATAATTAAGATCGAGTTTAGAAAAATAAAGAGATCAAAAGTTGAACTTTAGGGTTCCCACTCATTCTTACCACCCGTCACATTTTCTCCTCTCTTTGCAGTTCAGTCCTTCATGCCTCTTTTCTCTCCCCCTGCGCCCCCCTGTCTCTCTTTATTACTCAGTCATCTTTCTCTTTCTATCTCCCCTAAGGTATCGATGTCTATTTACACCCATAAACTCGCAACCCACCACCTTGTCCGCCGGCGACGACCCATTCTTCCGTGCTACTCATTAGATCTACCAGGCACCAGTGCCCTGATTGGCCCATTGTCACCCGCTTATCATGGCACAATGGAATCTCTCTCTCTCTCTCTCTCCCCCCCCCCCCCCCCCCCAATGCTTGCAATCACCAGATCGCTATTTGCCACCTACAACTGGATCTGCCTGATGCTACCAACCACCAGATTTGTGACCCCCACGTTGTCTCGATCCACCACAATAAACTTCATTGCCTCCTATCCCCTCCCTTCATCAGATTTGCTCATTCCAGTCCTCTCTCATCCCATTGGAGCCACTGTTGTATCCGAATTCATCTTGCCCCCACCCCTCTATCTCCAAATTATGTTTGTATTGTGTTTTAGTTTATAAAAAATAACTTTTGTTTCTTACTTTATTTTATAATTGTACGATTAGACTACATTGGAGATACTAAAATTTAATTTAGTTTTAGGACTAATCTATCAAAAGTATAGGTAAGTGGATTAATTTTTTGAAATTGAGATTAATTAAAAAAATTATTGAGAATTAACGAGGATATGACGAGATTAATTAGTTTTTACTCTTTTAAGTTGCAACTGCATGCATCATCATTTTCTTTGATAATTAAGTATAAAGTAATAAATTCAATTGTAATCCATGTCTTTAGACACAGGACATATGATGAGAATATATCAGCTGCAACAAGAGATCCGTTGCATGTTCCGGTTGGCCTAATAACAAGGGAAAGGGCAAGGGTAAAAAGATTCAAAGAAGCACTTAATAGGTTTATTTGAGAGATTGGGGCCGAAACTATGTGAAGCCTAAATTAGGCCCATTGGATAATCAAAGCCTAGTCCACCTCATCAAGTCAAACGAATGGGCTTAAAGTGTGATCTTGAACGGGCCAAGAATGAGACCCACGAATTTTATTTTATTGTTTTAAGTCTTCTAATTATTGTTTAGACTGATTTGTAAGGCTTGATTGCCAAGTAAATATTTTCCTTTTCCAACTAGGAATGTAAAGTAAATTAAGAAGCTTCCTTATTCTTATTTAGCAATTAGATTTTAGGGTTTCCTCCATGTAGACCCACGAATTTCCAAGTGTATTAGGGTTTCTTTCTTATTCTCTTGGCCGCCTATTTAAGGAGCTTTGTAGACCTACGAATTTCACACTTTTGATATTGATTAATATATTTTGGGAGGGTTTTCTCTTAAGTTTTTCAAAGAACTTTTTTTGAACTTATGAAGTTTTCTTGTGGCGTTTAACCTCTTTGGTTTGTGATTCTCTTGTAATCATTGGGTTAATGATTTTCTTATACCTTTTGTTCGCGTTTCATTCATAAACGCCGGGTCAAGGTAATCTATCAATTTTCTGTATTTTCTTGTGTTTTTTGTTTTCAAATCTAAATTTAGATTCGATCCTTTGCGAAGAAACCCTAAATTGGTTTCGGATCTCACTAATCCTTGGTGAGTTTTGCATCAACATAGATGAGTAATAATATAAATAATGGACCACATAAGAAGTTATTTAAAATTCATATTCTTATGTTGTAGTTGTCAACAAAATATTCAACTTCAAGAAGAAGTTAAGCTAAAGTTATCAACTTCCCTTCATGTCAACAAATAAAATGTTACAAAAAGAATTATATTAGAAAATGAATGCATAACAGGTTTTGTATACCTGAAAGCAATTATTACCTTGAATGAATGAACTCAATCTAATTGAGTCCTAAGGACTCTGGAATATTCCACGCTTCTGAAAGAATCCCCCAAAATGTATCCCAGATTTACTTTAATTTGAAGATTTTTTGATGAGTCAGGCTTGCACCCTGGAGAATTCCCAAAGCACCCTCATCGGGTTCGTGTTCGACACTGGTGATTCTATGTTACAGATGTGGACATGTGCTTCAATTTGAGTGATGCTCCAATTGTAGGTAGGGCCTGGAAGAAGTAGAATAAAGTGCCTAGCCACTGGAAATATTTGCACAAAGTTGCGGGATATGTTGTGAGGAGGCATATATCCTTTTTTGACAGGTTTGATACACTAGCGTGTACTATGATATTTGCTTTTAGTAGAATAGAAAAATGGATGGGCAAATTACTTTGGCTGAATTATACTTTGTACCCCCTGATGTTTTAGTGCAATCTCAACATGCCCTTGATGTTTTGATTTTCGCGATGTACCCTTGAAGTTTGGTTTTTGCCTCTAATTGGTACAATCGACACGTTTCGGCCGTCTTAATTGTTAGAGCAATAACACGTTCATCATAATTGAGGGAAAATTTAGGGGGAAAAAAGCAACATGTGTGATGCATGTGTTGCTGCCCTAACAATTAAGATGGTCGAAACAAGTTGATTTGACCACTTAGAGTTAAAATTTAAAATTCAGGGGGGACATGACAAAAATTGAAATATCAAGGCATTCATTGAGATTGCACTCAAACTTCAAGGGTGCAAAGTCTGATTTAGCCAATTACTTTTAAGGAGTGGGCAGCTGATACAATATATATATAATGATTAAAACTTTAAATAAGTAAATGAGATTGCAAGATCAATGCAGTATCAATATCCAATGGTTATTTAATATTATTTGGCTACTAGATTATCTAAAAGGGATAGAGAACGTTCATTATTCTCAAATTGCAAAAACTAAAGCTGATACTCAGGGTTGAGGATCTTCTAGTTAGCTGTTAAATGTTTTACTTAGTTGTGATTCTTGTTGGGGAGGATCTATTGCTGGAAGTCTATTTGCTATTCCTTTGAGCCAATGGTACTCGCTGATGAAGTATCTTCCGGGTTAGAACCAAACTTTACATCCACCAAGGGTACCTCACTTGGAATTTCCTTAATTTCTCGTAAATAGAGATTAAATCCTTGCTAGGGAGTGTCGAGATTCACTCTCTCTAAATTTCCAAAATCGAGCGAAGTCCTCTCCTTTCAATTTTCTCGACTCAAGCATACAATCCTTGCTTGATTACAGTCAAATCAAAAACTTCTTATAGTTAGATTGAACACGAAATCAATGGAACTTCTATAACAGGCTTTAAGATGAAAACCAATTGACTCACTATTGTTATAGAAGGGTAGAATTAGTCACTCCTGTATATGATGAACAATATAGGAATTTAAAGTTATTTCACAAGTAGAAGAGAATAGTAGAAGAATAGATATATAAAAGTATAATAACTCTCTTGAATAGATGAAGAACTATTGCATGTAAGGTGGATTTTGAAGACTGTTTCTTCTACGTATAATCGTATATATTATTTTGTAAAACCCTTTAGGAATCATATCTATATATAGTGGGAAATAAGTAGTAGCCGTTTAGCCTCATATGGTGGGAAACTAGCTGTTGAAAACCATTTTTGGAAGTTTTACCCATAACCTGTCCAACAAAATTTGGCGCCTAAAGCTAGGAAATTGGTTGCCTTCAGTTTGTCTGACACAGAACCCTAACTAATCCGGCAAGTTGAGGGTCCTAAAAAGACAATTTTTGTTGCCCAAAGTTGTTTGTTCCCAGAACTCACATTCTGCATAAGTTAGGCTCCTGAAAGGGCAATGACGGAAGCCTACTTTTGCTGAATTGGGGTTTTTACTTGTTTTTGGAAATCCATCTATTCCAATATAGTTCGTCAAAACATGTTTGAGATCATTTTTAAGCGCAAATATGATCTAGAATATTTTTCATATATTTTTGTAACTCATTTTTTTATGAAAAGACCAAAATACCCTTAAGAGGTTTAAAAACGTTTTAAGAATGAATGAGGGTTATTTGACTTTAATTACACTTGATGCTTGTTGTTTAGGCAATTTTAAATGTTAGTTATTTTTCATTCCCTGTTAGTTTCATTTCTTATTTGGCTCATTCCTTTATTCATCAAGCCTTCCTCTTCCATTTGTTTTCCCTAGCATTCAGGCTTGAACCCTGAATAGTTTCTCCTTTTCTGAATATTAATAACACCTCCCTCGCTCCGTCAAGGTTTCCTTCAAAAAAAAAAAAAAGATTTCTAGCGCACTGGTTGTGAATAATCATTCACTAAATGTTAAGAAGCATGGACACAGACATACGGTGACACCACAATTTCTCAAAAATCCCGACAAGGACATGGCGGGGACATGTTAATAAATAAATATATATTTTTATATATGTGAGCGTAATTAACGAAAGACATGTGTCATTAAGCAAATTCATTCAACAAAAACCATTAAGCTAATAATCATAAATCTTCAAGGTTCCAACCAACATTCACATTTAAAAAATTCCTATAAACAAAAGCAAGAAAGACCAAAAAATTCACTCAAGGTCAATTGGTTGATTTTCATCTTCACACCCTTCATAGGTGAATAAGACGGTTGGCTTTCTGCATTTCTCATTTTTCGTTTTTCCAATTGTCAAAGACCCATTTAATAGGGGTGTCTAACATTAAATTACAAGATACACCCCTTAAATAATAATATAATTATAGTAAATTAATGAAAAAATTACAACACTGGCACCCCCAAAAAAATTCATGACATGGGCGTCTGAAGTGTTCAACACGTTAATTTCACGTGTCAGTGCCGTGTCGAAATCTGAAATAAAAAATTAAAAAATTGGACACGTCCCGACACGTGTCGGAGGCGTGTGGGCTGCGTGTCAATGTCCGACATGTGTCGGTGCTGCCTAAACTAATTGTGTGTTTTCAAACGTATATAATATTGGCATTAGATGAGTTTTTTGGCATTGAAGTGGTTAGAAGGATTAGAGCAGCCATGTGGATATGATTTGAATACAGATCCCTTGGGAGTTGGTCCACGGAGCTAAAAAGAATAAGGAAAAAGTATCAAAAGTTCCTCCATAGAAGATTTACTTACCAGCCTTTTGCCCAACAGGGTTGAAGCGCTTTCTGCAATTTTGGTTTCTTGAATCGTGTGTTAGCTTTATCATTGTTGGGGTCTGAAATTTATTTGGGATTATACATTTTTTTGAGTTTTGGGTAAATGAATAACTAGAATAGCACAAGAGTAAATTATGTGTTAAATATTGTGTAAACTTGTAGTTGTCTTTTAGATTATATGCACTTGTCAAATGGCCTGGGAAGAATTCAGCTTGAGATATATTAGTCTTTCATCTGGGTGGTAAAATGAAAATCATATCTTTGAGTTGATTTATCATTCTTGCTATCTGGTGCACAGGCTGGCATCATAACCAAATACTTCTTCTTATGATGGAGGCCAGTTGAGGTCTGCCATTTTATGTGGTGTATGTTTGAGCATGGAATGGGTGTTTAATATATTTACTGGAAACAGCTCTAGGAGATTGATGATGTCTTAATTCGCATACTGTGCCATTCTCTCTGGGTACATGAGATCGGGCAAAGAAATTGTAATTTTCCGTGCGTTGGAACTGTGAACATATTTCTTTTGTTTGACTTTATTGTAAAAGCCAATATACTGCTTGTATATGTATGTTTTTGGTGACTCCTTCAAGGAGTCTAGAGCTTATCAATTTTCTAGAAGAGTTTAAGGCTTCATATTGTGTACACCGTTAATTGCCCTCGCCCTCATTTCTTTGTTTATATTATTCCTTGCTTATGTAGCTGAAACAAAATTGTTTGTATTTCTTTTTATATTGCTTTTTATGCTTTTGCTAGCATGAGAAATGCATTTATTTTTTATGACATGCATTTATTTATTTTTTCTATTGGAAGTCTACTATTGTGTGTGCACGATATAAATACCTGCTTCCACAATGAATGCTTCAATCAAATCAATTCTGTAAGTGACGCACATCTTGCTTTACTTTCAGGTGCAGAGGCCAGAAATAGAGCCTATTATATATAAAGATCTTTTCCTTTTTCGAACTCTCGCATCGTTCTTAAACGGTATAAGTCTAAAGAAACTGGGGTGCAATGCAGAGCTTATTGTAGATGAATTTGGTGAGAAGCTTTTGGAGGAGCTTGATTATACCTTGGTATCATTGCAAAACTATCCTCAGTTAATAAATAAACATTTCACAGTTGTAGTTAAACTATAAAATTACATTGTTTGGGAGGTTAGGGTTTTACAGTTCATGATTCTTCCTTCCTTGGCCATCAAATTACTGAAGTTCTAGATGTAGCGGAGTTTTTTACTTGTGATTCACACAACATTACTTTCTTTAATGCTCATATCCTCTTTTAGGAAGCTCGTAATATTGAAGATTTTCTGGAGAACTTTAAAGATGATCATACGGTTAAAATTCCTAGGGTTTATAAGAAGCTCTCGGGTTCACGTGTTTTGGTAATGGAATGGATTGATGGAATACGCTGCACCAACCCACAGGTTTGACTGTTATTACTTTATATAAACTTTGAAATGCTAATTGTGTGATATATGTTTTTGCTTATGTATTATGTTTTTTGTAAATTAGGCTATTAAGGAAGCAGGAATTGATGTAAATGGATTTCTAACTGTTGGAGTAAGTGCTGCTTTGCGACAGCTGCTGGAGTTCGGGTTATTCCATGGAGATCCACACCCTGGAAATATCTTTGCTATGCGTGATGGACGTATTGCATATGTGGACTTTGGGAATGTTGCTGTTTTAAGTCAGGTAATATATGCAATCTGTTAGATACAGGAGGCTTGTATCATTCTTATTTTTAACATTTGCAATTGTATCCAAGATAAGAAGTCCAAGATGAGGATGACTATGTCAATACCTATCACTTGTAGAACCTGTAAAGTCTAAATAGAGTTGAAATCATTGAAAATATAATTTCTCACCCTTTACGTGGGCCTTTATAGCCAAGCCACGTAAAATTGTGTCGACATTCTTATATTTATTAATTCTGTATAATTCTACGAAATTCACTTTATCAATAAATTTTAATGCTCAAATTATATGGTGGCTTATTCTTGAAACATTTCGCTTATTCTTGAAACATTTCTTTGTATGAAGAAACTATTCCCTATACTTGATCGCGTCTTTATTCCAGTTACTTGAGTAATATTTACCAATTCCCTCTGCTTTTCCATTTTTTTTCTTTTTTTTTTGGAAAATTCTGTCACTTCCAGCAAAACAAACAGATTTTAATCGATGCTGTTGTCCATGCTGTAAATGAGGACTATGCTGAGATGGCAAATGATTTTACCAGACTTGGTTTCCTTGCTAGTGGAACTGATGTCTCGCCCATCGTTCCTGCTTTGGAAGCCATTTGGCAGAATTCTGCTGGGAAAGGACTATCTGACTTTAATTTCAGAAGTGTTACAGGTAAAAGCTATCTAATTGGTTGGTGGAATTCATCTAATATTGGAGTAAGCAAATCATGAGATTAGATTTAGGAATATTGATTACTTTTTGTAATTTTTTTTTGGGGATATTATTGTTTCACATAAGTTTCTAATTTTTTGTTGCCCTCCCAAACAATTGATGATTCCACGTTAGGTTACTCATTGTTTTAATATTAAGATCAGCTCCTTAAAAAACTTGGAAATCAGGGGAAATCCCTTGCAACCATAAGAAAAGTTCCTCATTTTTCATATAAACCAAAGGGTGCAAGGTATAAAATTCCAAATCTAATCCATGGATTTCTATGGCAACGTCCTTTCCAACTTTCTAACAAGCTGCTCAGCGTACACACTTCACTTCGCTAAAGAGAGAATCCAGAACATGTCATGATCGTCCTCACTATGGCTTCCATGGCTGTTCACTTCGCTAAAGAGAGAATCCAGAACATATCACGATCGTCCTCGCTATGGCTTCCACGGCCGACCGAGGAAAGAAGAGGTCTTGGTCGTAGCGCCGTTGCATTCCTGAGCAGTGGTGATGATCGAATTCTGGGTCACGAAACCGGTGGTGACGCATTCTGTTTGCCGGCCTGGATCTATGCTCTAGTGCACAATTCTGGCGCCGATCTGTGTGCCAAAGCACAAATTGGAGAGATAGAGAGAGAAGAAAGAAGATCACCGGTGGGGGTGGGGGTGGGGGTGGGGGTGGTGGATGGGGTGGGGTTAAATGTAATTGTTCAACAAATTAGGAGTAAAAATTATAATTTAAAAATGGGGGCGTTTGTGATTTTTTTTAAAAGAATAAAAAAACATATTTTTAAGGGCATTTATGTCTTTTTACAAGAAAAAATTGGTCAAAGGGGCTGACAGGTATTTTTCAAAAGAAAGGGGAGGTTTGTAGTTTTGGGTAAAATGATAGGGGAGATAAGTGGTATAAACCATTTGAGAATATATTTTTTTTTCCACCACTTTATTTTTAATAATTGTTTGTTTTTTTTAAAAAGCCCTCCTCTCCCCCACCCCAACCTTGCTGGAACAATCCCCACCCCCACATTGCCCAAAAAACCCGCCCCCGGCTCTCTAGAAAATCTCATGTTCTTCCATTTTCCTCTTTCTTCGTCTCCTTTTTCTTCTTTCTTCTTCTTCTTCTTCTTCTTCTTCTTCCTTTTCCTCGGGATGTGTGTGTGTGCATATCCGCATGGATCTTTGCTCATGACCACAGAGCCGTCACTAGTATTGATGAGAACGTTCTTATCAGGTATGCTCTCGCTGGCGTAGATCCATCACCATGCTTGATCTAGAGAGAGAGAGAGAGAGTAGAAGAAGAAAAAAGAGGAAGATGGAAGAAGATGAGTTTTTCCGGCGAGCAGTGGGGGTTTTTGTTCCGGAGAGTTGGGGGTGGAGGAGGGTTCATTTTTTTTTTTTTTTAATTTGTTAAAAATAAAGAGGTGAAAAAAATAGGAGTAAAAAAAATATATATATTTTTTGAAAATAGGGGTGTTAGTGATTTTTAAAAAAAATAAAAGAATAAATATATATATATATATTTTTTTTTTATAAAAGAGAAGGGTATTTATGTCTTTTTGCAAAAAAAATGGTCAAAGGGGAAGATCGATATTGTCGAAATTACTAGGAAAGTTTGTGGCTTTTGGCAAAATGACAAGAGAGGTAAGTTGTAAATACCCTATTTTTATTTTGAAAATTTTGTCCAAAATATTTTTATTTTTATGAAGAGGCTCCCTACATATTTTTATCTTTTTGAAGAGATTTTGTACTTAACAAAACAAGAGTCTAAACCAAGGAAGTTAATTGTTGAGGGGCTTGTCATGAAGATTATTTTATGCCTCTAGAAGATTATATTGAACCGATTATTTGAAAGCAAACAAGTTTGATGATGTTGTGTCAAGAAGGTTGAAGATCCACGACAAGAAATTAATGGAGATGCCCAATCAATAGCACGTAATGAGGTAAGAGTTTTGGAATAAATTTTGTTGCATCATAATGATCCCCGTAAAGATAGACGAAATTGGAAAATGGCCATGTGATTATATTAATCTTCCTTGTAAAACGGATGGCTTTGTTGTTCAAGTTGATGCTTAAGGAGACTCACAAGAAGGGGAAAAAGAGAGGAATTTCAAAATCATGGAGCTTAATCATTCAGAAGGCTTCATTGACACGTTAAAATCATCAATTGACAAATATGTAAATATCGAGAAAGAAAAATTTGTGATCTAGTTAACCAGGAAGGGGTCTTTTATATTGATTTTATTGGGGTACTGATTACTTAATAAGATCAAGGTGGTGGATATCACAAAGGCTAATGTTCGAGCAAGGATTGTTCAGATTGCAATTTTCGGAAAATAATGGATTGAAAATTCCAAAATTTTCAAAATAGTTGCTTTGTTTGAATGAGAAACTTTAATATCTAAAGTAAAAGTCGAGGAAGAGTTTTTTTTGAAGTGGAGGAGAATCATCGTATACAACAGGAGTTTGTTTCATACACAATCAGGCCTTGAAGTACAGTCAAAAGAATTTCAATAAGATGCATGGTAGGTGGGTTGACTATCTACAATGGTTTACTTTCATGCTGAACTCAAGTCTAAATAACAGAATACAATGACATAAGCAGTAAGTAGAAGAGTTGTCTTTTGATCTTGAAGATGGAAATTGTAGGATTTGGTTGCTTAGAGTTGTATGCCTCGAGGATAAAATTGGAAACAATGTCTTTTGAAACAACTAGCTGGAGGGACGCACGTCCAACATGACTTTCTTCGTTTATGTAGCTAATTTGAAGGTTCTTAGTTTTTTTTTTTTCTGAAATAAATGGAATTTTATAAAACTAGAATCAACAGGAGGGATGTGAAATCAGACCATGACAAATACAAAGAATAAAGAATGAAACAATCATTTGTTGACATGCTTCACTTCCTAAAATTGGGGAAGCGGAGTCTGTCCAATCTAATGCAAGCTGTAACAAGAGCTGAACAAAGAAATTTGTCTGTGGTCACATAGTTATGTCCCAAGCTCCCGAGTTTAGCTAAGTCATCAGCCACTCAATATGCCTCTCTAAAGCAACGAGTAAGAGGGCCCTTAATCTGTAACAACTTGCTTCGAATCTGGGAAATATCAGTAGTCAACCTCCAAGGGATTTGCACATTGTTATTGACCATTTGAATCAACAAAACATTATCTGTTTCCAACCAAACTTGATACACTTGTCCAAAGCCTCCGAAAGGGCCCGAGTTTCAGCTTGAAGGCTTACCAAAACAAAGGAACTTGCTGAAATCCAAGATGACCTCGCCAACACTACCTGCACACTTCTCTATCTGGCCAGGATTGCCTCTAGCACTACCATCAATATTGAATTTGAGTTACAGCCCATGAAGAATTCGCCATTTGACCAACAAGACAGCTGTTCTCTTGAGAGTAGTAGCTTTAGTTGGCTTGGTCACCTGAAGCAAGTAGCGGAACTGATGAATAACGTGTAACAGACCTCAGACAAACTTCCATTTTGATTTTATTCCTCATCTTCCAGATCTCCCAGCAAATAAAGCATGGCAACACTTGCTTGTCAGAATCAAATTAGGCTACTAGAGAAATATTGTTCCACCAATATACCAACCGGCCATGAAGATCACCATCCAATCTAGGAGCCTCAAAGGCTGCCCACACCTCTTTGGCCAATCCACCTTGGGAAAGAAGGTGATCTAGAGTCTCCACCTTTGGATGCTCACACAATTGCATTTAGAACACAACTGGATGTCCCTAGCCTTAACTACATCATCCACGACCACAATCTTATGAATCATATTCTTCATAAAGAGGGAAATCTTTAAAGGGCTTAGGTAGTAAAGAGGAGTCTCATTTCCAAACCTTGCCAAGACAGAGAGGGGTTCGTGAAAATCCTTAGTCCGTCAGAGTCTAGTCCTATTTGCATGTTGCGCATGATTCTTTCTTTCTCCATTAGATCATTCTCCACACTGATTCTAGGAGGTGTTTCTTATCCTCTTTGTGCCGCCTCGTTGCTGAGAGGATTTTCCTTGGATGTCCCTCATGAAGGATTTTTGATTGCTACTTCGTATTGGGAATAGGTCTGAAAAAGTATCTAAAAATATCAAACTTAGATATTTATACCCTATCGAAATAAGGAACCATAGCATATATGTTTGGAATAAATTCCATTTGGAGAGAGTTGAAAAAGCACCGGCACAATTCTTTCTATTTCTATGCTGGCATTGGAGTTGTCTCCCTTCCTCTTTCAGTAGACACACTCAACTTGTTAACTCTCTTGATCAATTAGTAGATTTATTTATTAAACTGCTTGAGGGTTCTCGGATAATATACATTTGTAACAAGTTGGGAATATATATGCCACCAACTTAAGGGTGTGGTTTAGATGGTACTTTAGTTTTTATCTTTTTATTAGTGCTTCCATTTACGGCCCATATTTTATTATAAATAGAGGAGGCAGGGTCAAGCCGTCACATTATTTTCTACTTTAACAATAATATTTGTTTTACAATTAAAGAATCGAAGACATACAAATATTAAATTTAGGGGCCCCATCTATAAATGAGGCCTTAGGCATAGGCGTAAATAGCCTTAAACTAAGAGCCCGCCATGCTTCCAAGCCTCCTATCCTCAATTGAGTCACTACTATCTTGCAAATCTTGACCCATTTCACAAAATAAACATTCCTTGCTTCTGTTGAGTTGCCTCACAAGAAATTCCTTTGATTTTTTTCCAATTTCCTTCTACTTTGACAAGGTACTTGAAGAGACACCTGAAATTTGTGGGCCAATTAAGCAAAACAATCTTCAAAAAGTGTGAGCCTACCCGTTGATGGTGAAGCTTCATTTTCCACTTCGCCTATTGACATTGGAACACAAATGATTGGTTCCAACACAACCTTTGACCTCAACATCACGCTCGGAGGAAGTCCTTTCTATCAACTGAGGAAATTTCCCCCAATTGATGACCCAGGATTGCTGATAGCTCCCGAGTCCCATTCATCTCTTCTACTGAAATGATCTCTAATTTGGAAAGATTGACACTCAATTTGGATACAACGTCAAAACCACCAAGATGCACCATATGAACCTCAATAGATTTTGCTTCTGATCCCTAACTATAATCATATCAAAATGCAAGTGTTGGATCCTAGCCTGCACTCCCAAGGGAGAATTCTCTTGGCATCCCATGGTCAACGATGTTGTAAATTGTCTAGCTAACCAGCGGATCCTCTTGCTGCAAGGACCTCGAATTCGGGAAGAATTCAGGTGCTGACATGCTCACCAGAATGGAACAAAGCATTGTGGAGATGCCACACTTGGTCCAACACTTCCATCTGGCACCAAAGCCATTTTGTCAAGCATCGATACAAGGCAACCCCCATGGACATGATTAGAGCCTTTCTTGATATCTGACTAGCAGGAGAGATTTGAGGCCTTCTGTTTAATATCTAGATATTCATTCGCCATGATCAAGAATTTGTCCACTGCATAGAAAAAATATTTTTAGTGTTAAGATACCAAACTGTCTACCACCCACCTTAAAAATACCCACTGTCCTTTGGGATAACAGCCATAAGAATTTTGTTTGTTTTGAACTCAATTCTGGGCAATTTGGTTGGTCATCTGCTGGATCCTGCCAATAGATGTTTTGGTTACTTCCTATACTGCAAGGGCAATATCTGTTACATTTTATACTCTTATCTTGTTTTGCATAGGGGTCTTGTCCATGGGCAGCCACCACCAGTGACAGTGCTACCTCATTGACGACATTCACCTTTGTTGTCCTTTTGTCATTATCCTGGTTGGCAGTGAGAATGAGGCCATCCCCCATTGAATTCCATATGTTTGACTCATCATGGAGAAGTTTCGACCTTCTTATTTTGTTTGTGGGTGTAAAGACTTCCAAATGTCGTTTTGGGCTGGTAGCCCCTTGTCATGCGAAATACGACCACCACCCCACACGGAAAACACAAAGTATGTTGACCTTAATTTCCTAAATTTGTTGTCTTTAAGGTAATTTCATGAGACCCTTGCATGTTTTTTTTTTGTTTTCATCAAATACCTTAGTATATCTCTATCATATTGGCACCTTGATAATATGGGCTATGTTAAAGCAAGGAACAAGACACCATTGGTTTGGAAGAACCTTGATGGGCATAATAGAGGAAAAACCACAACATCTCACTTTAGATTGTGCTCAGATCTCTACCCCTGAAAATGAGGATAGTCTGTGTAACTAATTATATTCCTTTTTACTAAGCTTCATGGGGGTATTTCTAGCTCCTTGTAATTTAATTACCTATGTGAATGCATGTTCTGTATGTTAGGTTGAAGTTGCACGTGCACCTATATGTGACCTTTGTCATGGGGGGCCTTATGAAGGCATCTTTGGAAGTCAACCAAAGGATCGTATACTAGGTTCACCTCCCGAGTGATAGATTAAGGTTAATACTTCATCAAAGTGATTTAATAATTGTTGGAAGGTTGGAACCGTGCACAACTTCGTTTTTTTTGAAGCTGTATTACCTCTATGTATAGTTGCACCTATAATTTTTAGTAGTATATATATATATATATTGATGAAGTTGAAAAGGTGATATGAAAAGAATGAGAAAGTTTAATCCATTGTGGTAGCCTCTCCCTCTATTTATATAGAAAACGAAGAAATAATATAGCAAACCCTAAACCGTACATGAAACCCTAAATAATACAGGAAAGACAAAAATACCCTTTTAACACTCTCCCTCAAGCTAGAGCATATATATTGCATGCTCTTAGCTTGTTACAAATGTACTTTATCCTTGAGCTCTCCAACGGTTTAATGAACAAATCAGCTAACTGATCAACTGAATTTACATGTTTAGTCTCAATCTACTTCTGCAATACTTTTTCTCGAATGAAGTGACAATCAATTTCAATATGTTTTGTCTTCTCATGGAAGACTGGGTTGGATGCAATGTGAAATGCCGCTGGATTATCACATACCAGATCCATCGGTAAAGAGTGTTTGAATCCGAGTTTTTTCAACAAATGCTTCAACCAAGTTAGCTCACAAGTAGTGTGGGCCATCGCCCTATATTTTGATTCTGCACTTGACCGCGTCACAACTGTATACTTTTTACTCTTCCAAGAAACGAGATTTTCTCCAACAAACACACAATACCTAGTAGTGGACTTTCTATCCGAGGGAGATCCGACCCAATCTGCATTGTATATCCCTTAATTTGAGTGTGACCGAAGTTCTGGTAACAAACCACATCCTGGAGAACCTTTCAGATATCGAAGAATACGAATTACTGCATCCCAGTGATACGTCGTGGGACGATCCAAGAATTGACTGATAACACTCACAACAAAGGAAATATCTGGTCTAGTAACTGTCAAGTTGTTTAACTTCCCAACTAACTGTCTGTATTGTGTTGAATCTATTAATGGTACACCTTGATCTGCTAATAGTTTGCTGTTTGGATCCATAGGTGAATCAATCGGTTTAGCTCCTAGCATTCCTGTTTTATTTAACAGATCAAGAACATATTTTCTCTGACACAGGTAAATACCCTGACTTGATCGAGTAACTTTAATCCCCAAGAAATACTTCAATTGACCCAAATCTTTAGTTTGAAACTTGCTATTCAAAAACGTTTTGAGTTTCTGAATATCCTGGTGGTCGTCCCCGGTAATCACGATGTCATCCACATACACATTCAACAATATTCTCTCAACTTTACTGTGCCTGTAAAACACAGAATGATCGACTCCACAACAACGAAGACCAAATTCAGTGACCACTTCACTAAATCTCCCAAATCATGCTTGAGAAGATTGTTTGAGGTCATAAATGGATTTCTTCAAGCGACATACCAAAGCCAGACTCCCCCTGAGCAACAAACCCAGGAGGTTGCTCCGTGAACACTTCCTCAGTCAAATCGCCATTTAAGAATGCATTATTGATATCAAGTTCATGCAACGGCCAATGAAAAGTGGCAGCCAAAGAGATGAACAAGCGAATAGAAGCGAGTTTGACAACGGGAGAAAAGGTCTCAGAATAATTAAGACCATATACCTGAGTGTAACTTTTGGCAACTAAACAAACCTTGAGTCGATCAATGGTGCCATCCGGATGAACTTTGACTATGTACATCCATTTACATCCAACTATTGTTTTGTCAGGTGGAAGCGAGATAAGATCCCAAGTACCATTCTAATGTAAAGCTAACATCTCTTCCATTGCGGTCGTCCAACCAGGGTGGAAGAGCTTTTGTGACAGACTTAGGAATAGAAACAGATGATAGAAAAGCAACAAAAGCGGAATATGAAGGAGATAGATGTGCATACGAGACAAAATTAGAAATAGGATGTTGAGTACATGTGCGTTTACCTTTCCGAACAACAATGGGTATATCCAAGTCAGACACGGATTCATGAACTTGAGAAGAATCTGAAGACACATAGACGATGGGCGCGATGATGGAAGCTGCCTTATGACGATGAGAGTATACCTGCAAAGGTGGTGGAGGACGACTAGGCGGGATAGGTTCGGGAGCGGAAGGAGATGGTGTCGGATTTGGGAGACTTAGGAAAGGAAGGGTGACATCCAGATCATCCCGAGAGGGTAGGGCAGAAAAGTAAGGGGTGGACTCAAAGAAGGTGACATCTGCACAGATGAAAGAGCGACGTAAAGAAGGACTGTAACACCGATAACCCTTTTTTGTGCGAGAATAACCGAGGAAGACATATTTTATGGTACGAGGATCTAACTTATCCATGCCAGGAGTCAATTGGTGGACAAAACAGACACATCCAAAGATGCGGGGAGGTAAAGCAAACCAGAGTGATCGGGGAAAAAGAATAGAATGGGGGACTTGCCATTCAGGGTAGAAGACGACATTCTATTGATTAAGAAGCAAGTTGTAAGAACTGCATCGGCCCAGAAGTGTTTGGGAACATTCATCTCAAACATCAGAGTTCGAGCTACTTCTAGGAGACGTCGATTCTTACTCTCAGTGACGCCATTTTGCTGCGGTGTGTGAGGATAAGAAGACTGATGCAGGATATCAGATTGTGACATGAATGAAGTAAAGGGTTAGGAAAAATATTCTCAAGTATTGTCACTACGAAGTATACGCACAAGCATATTAAATTGAGTTTTAATTTCAGCACAGAAGGCAGGAAAAATGGAGAACAATTCAGAATGATCTTTCATTAAATAGAGCCATGTAACCCGAGAGAAATCATCGACAAACGTGACAAAATAACGAAAGCCAAGTGTAGAGGCAATACGAGAAGGACCCCAAACGTCTGAATGAACTAAACTGAAAGGACTTGATGCGCGAAACTGAGCGGGGGAAGTAAATGAAGTGCGATGATGTTTTCCCAACTGACAAGACTCACAATCTAAGGAGGGAAAATGACGTAAATTAGGAACAAGTACCTTTAGATTGGCAAAACAGGGATGGCCTAGGCGACAATGAATTTGGTGGGCAGATGCAACGGCAGGGCAGGCAGTGGGCAGGATAACAAGTATCTCGGTGTGATTGCGGAAGTAATAAAGGCCATTTTTCTCACGCCCTACGCCAATTGCCTTCTGTGATTTCAAATCCTAGATAATAACAGAATCAGGAAAGAATCAAACAGAACGCTGAAGTTATTGAATAAGCTTACTAACTGATATCAAATTAAAAGTAAATGAGAGAATATACAACATAGATGATAAAGAGAACGATGGTGAAAGTTCCACAGAGCCAATACCACGAACAGGGACAGTGGAACCATCAGCAATAGTAACAAGGGACAATGAGGGAGATGACTGAATATGCGTAAATAGAGAAGATGTACCTGACATGTGATCGGTGGCAATAGAGTCTATGATTTAAGGTATAGAAGTGGAAGGATGAAAAGAAAGACATGCAATAGGGTAACCTCGTTGAGCTAGCAAAGTAATGGGGGTAGATGTCTGCTTGGACGACTTAAATTGGAGGAACTGAACATACTCATCATCAGAAATGGTCTTGGGAGTTGAAGAGTTGGATGCGGAAACGAGAGCAACTTGATTATTAGTTGCCACATGAACATACTTAGGAGAATGACCAATTTTGTACCAACAAATATCTTGGGTATGGTTTTCCTTGCTCCAAAATGAGCACCGACGATGTTGATTACGACAATGGCCACCTCGGCCACCCCGAAATTCATTATTACGACTTCCTCGGTCACCTCGTTTCCCTTGATCGGGAATAACTTGTACAACATTGTAAATGATTGGTCTCATTCAGCTTGCGGGTTGTTAACGATTGGGGGATAGCCATCGCCGTTAGTTCCCGCCAATACAACAACAAATACGAAACAACTTGTCAAGGGAAACAAATCAACAACACAAACAACTGTAGGGCTTAAATGAAAAATATTAGAAGCAAAACAATACTCACGAACATCCAGGACATTAGATTTGGTCCAGAGTACTGTTGCAAAGCTGGAAAAACGAACAATCAGTACTTACAAATATTTCGTGATCAGATCTGGCCAGAATACTCTTAAATCAGGACAAGCTGAGCCATGACTTGCGAATAGGACCCAGAAGACCGGTGGGTGAATAGAACCGAAGGCGAACAGAAGGCCGGTGGGCAAATAGAAGGCCGTGAGGGTTGATTGCGAGCAAATGACGGTCAGCGAAGGTCGGCGACTGTAGAGGAGATGGCGGCAACGTGGACGACGGCGATGGTAGACTGTGAGTGAGATCTGGGTCGCGAGGAAAGTACGGCTTGATTTTGTTTTTGGGGACGACGATTGGCGAAGGTCAGAACGACTTGGACGACGGCGGCGAGTTGCAGTGGTGGATTTGTGGCGGCGGCTGCTGCTAGGGTTTCAGTTTGTTAAGGGATTTTTTTTTTTAGGATGAACAGTAGGCAGGAGAAAGAAAAAGAAAAAAAAAATTTGGTTTGAACATATCTATGGAATTAATCTCTCATAACCTGCTCTGGATATCACGATGAAGTTGAAAATGTGATATGAAATGAATGAGAAGGCTTAATCCATTGTGGTAGTCTTTCCCTCTAACGAAAAAATAATACAGCAAAACTTAAACTGTACACGAAACCCTAAATAATATAGGAAAGACAGAAATACCCTTTTAACATATATATATTACTAAATGCTTGAGGGTGAGCCTCGGGTATAATGGTAAGGTTGCTCCATTGTGACCTGGAGGTCTCGGTTTCAAATCTTTGAAACAACTTCTCTATATGCATGAGTACGGGTGCGTAAATCTGACCCTTTCTGGACCCCGCAATGGGAGGAGTCTTCATGCACTAGGCTGCCCCTATTTTTTTCCTACTAAATGCTTACCCAAGACTATAGTGCTCATAGCGTGACTTGCACTCAACATTATGTATTGGATCATGTTGAGCTTACTTTGAATCAGATGCCTTTGTGTTCTCATTGACTTAATGTCATTCAAATCTTGAAGTAGCTTATTTATGGATTATTATGTGGTTTTCGCCAAATGCTTAATTTTGGCATGTTGGGTATGAGATACAGATACCTAATGCTACCCTCCCATTTAGGCACGTTGCATTTGGCTGTGAAAAGTGATGTGTGTAGGTCATGAGTAAATTAGTTACAATATTCAGAAAGATTTCTTCGGCAGTAGGTTATAACTTGTTTCCCATAATTCTTTTTGGAAACATTAAGAACCTATGCCTTGACTATACAAATGGCTTCCCTCATATTTCCTCTCTAGCTAGGTGGTTGTCTGTTGCCATGTTAAGAAATTTCATTCCTTACTCATATTGATTATGCTGCAGGAAAATTCAATCAACTGGTTTATAACTATCCCATCCGTATCCCGGAGAGGTTTTCACTCGTTATCCGTTCTTTATTGACTCAAGAGGGTATCTGTTTTACATTGGAACCAGATTTCAAATTTCTTGAGGTAATGTTTCTTTTTTATGATCTGCGGTGATGTTTGACGTGAAATTGGTTGCCTTGAATACATTTGTAGCCCCATAGTTGAGTTTAAGAAAAATAATGTCCTTGGTTAATTTCTGAAAAATTGCATAGGACCTGGAGGTAGCATTACCATGTTAATTGTTCAAGTGCCGTACTTGTAATTGGTAACCAATGTTCAGCTTCTGCTATACGAGTTATACACATAAGGGAGACAATACCAAACAACATAATCATGATCTTCTATTTTCACCATATTTACTGAATATCTATGTAGATATGAACTCGACCCAATGCGATATGCTTGTTCAATATATAAACGCTGTCTTCAACTCTCAAATACAAATGTACACACATTTAAGCTCATGGGAAGGCAGTGGCATGTTGCAATCACCTTGGGGCTAGGACGTATTCGGTGTCCAAATAATTGTAGCTCTTGGCCTCCCACCATCTCTTTGGAAGGACTGTTTCCTAATCCAAGTTTAACTGTGGAAGGACAGATATTATACAATCAACAAATATTATGCAATCAGTTAATGAATTATTTATAATTGGATAGTTGACTTTTGTAAATAAGTGGTTCCTATATTATAGGGATTCTAATCCCAGGATTTTATTTCTTTCCTTAGAATCTATTAGATATTTTTGTGCAAATTAGCAAATAGGCTCGTAACCTAATGTATTATACACAACAAATGAGATTATTAGATTTTTTTTCTTCTCTGCTAAGATGATGTCAGAGCTGCCCTCACTAGGACGGTTCTTTTTTCCATTGTCTTATTGATTATTTGATAAAAATCAACAACTGATTATTTCTTATTCTGGTTTTGAATTACAGAAGTCTTTTTTTTCCAGTCTCTCTCTCTCTCTCTCTTTTTTTTAATGGTAGCCTGACTTAAGATGTCGGGAAGTTCTATTAAGGAGTCTTGAAAAAGTTTTCAAATACCCTGAAAACTTAGATCCCTATCCAATATAGCCAATAGTTCAATTCTCGAAATTATAAATCATCGTCTAAATCGACAGAACTATTTACGGTGGTCTGAATCCGTAAAGTTGTTCATCAGATGACAAGGGAAGATTAGTTATTTAACTGTTTCACAGATGGTCGCAAAGGAGAATGATCCACATATGTTGTCTGGGATGCAGAGAATTTCATGATCGTAACTTGACGTGTGAACTCTATGGATGAGGAGATATGTCAGATGTACATGTACCTGTCCACCGCCAAAGAGTTATGGGGTGCAGTTAGTGCTACATACTCAGACTTGGGCAATTCTGCACGAGTCTATGAGATAAAATCAAAGATTCGAGAGACAAAACAAGGAGATGAGACTGTCAAATTGTACTGCTACAGACTACAAGGTTTGTTACAAGAACTCGACCTATTTTATGTTCTTGAATGGATGTCTGCAACTAATAGTACCCGGTTCACGGAAACAATTGAGAAGGATTGAGTTTTTGAATTCCTCGCTAGTCTAAAGGCTGCGTCAGATGATGTAATAGGTATGCTAGGCAAGGAGCCACTGCCATCTACTAGGGAAGTTTTCTCTGAAGTTAGACAAGAAGATGATGGAAAAGAAACTTTCCAACAATTGCACTGAAAACTTGGCCCCCAATATAACTGCTATCAAAGTGGCAGCAACTACTGCAAATCCAGAGGCATTCAATCAGCCACAACTGAAGTTTAAAGAAAACGCCAAGGTATGGTCAAATTTTTGTGACTAACCAAATCACACGTGAGAAACATGCTGTAAAATACATGGAAAACCAGCTAATAGAAATGGATGCAGATCTGGAGACAAAAAATGGGAGTGGAATGCAAGCCACTACTGAATCTGTAGAAATTTTTAATGGGCCTAACTCACTCTCAAAAGATGCCTTGTAAGAGGAGGATTGCCCTTGGCTTTATATATAGCTCAGGATTAGGTTACACAAGCGATGTGGGATTCAACACGCCCCTTCACGCGCAGGGTGGACTTTGACAAACCACTGCGAACGGATATCGGGAGGCCCAACATCAATGTGGGATTCAACACACCCCCTCACGCGCAGGGTGGACTTTGACAAACCACTGCGAACAGATATCGGGAGGCCCGTCATTGATGTGAGATTTAACACGCCCAACATCAGACAAAAGTCTGCCTCTGATATCATGTAGAAATTTTTAATGGGCCTAACTCACTCTCAAAAGACGCCTTGTAAGACGAGGATTGCCCTTGGCTTTATATATAGCTCAGGATCAGGTTACACAAGCGATGTGGGATTCAACAGAATCCGAGGCAGCTTCCTTCAACAAAGAGCAACTTAATCATCTCTTCAAATAACTTAATCAAACTCAGGCTTCAAGTCCTTCCTTCGGTTCACTTGCCCAAAAAAGTAGACCTGTAAGTGCTCTTACTAGTTCTTTAAACTCAGCCTCCTGGATCATCGTTTCTTGTGCATCTGACCATATGACTAGCCTGTCACAGTTAGTCAACACATATCTTCCATGTTTTGGTATATCAAAAATCTGTGTTGCCGATGGTCGGCTGTCCCCTGTTGCAGGAAAAGGCTCTATAGCTGTCTTGGAAAACCTTGTTTTAAAATATGTTCTTGATGTGCCTAATCTCTCGTGCTATCTTTTGTCAATTAGGAAACTCACCAAGGAATCTAACTATGTCGTCAAATTTCTTGATTCTCTCCTTGAATTTCAGGGACCTACATTCCGGGATGATGATTGGCAGCTCTAGGATGGTTGATGGACTCTATTATTTTGAGAATGAAAGCTTCAAGAATAAACAAGATCAAGCAGTGAGAAGTAGTGAGATTTTTGTTTCTGATAAGTCAAATAATGTTATGGCACTATCGTTCAGGCCATCACAATTTCGCTTATTTGGGATGATTGATTATTCCCTTCATTGTTCAAACATTTAAACCCCTTATTATTCCAACGAGTCGTGTCAATTGTCAAAATTTCGTAGTGTGTCTTATCCATCTCATTTATATCAAGCAACCAAACCATTTTATTTGATTCAAAGTGATTTATCACCTTCTTGGGTTTCAAATGTGACTGTTTTGTATCTCTTACGGGGAAAATCAAAGGTTGCTAGAGTGTTTAATGAATTCTATGCTATGGTTGAAAACCGGTTTCAAGCCCACATTCAAATGTTCTTTACCGATAAAGGAAAAGAATTATTCAACTCTATTCTTGGTGTTTTCTAAAAGAAAAGGCATTTTTCATCAGTCCGCTTGTATTGATAGTCCGCAACAAAAACGGGATAGCTGAGAGAAAACACCACCAACCTTCTTGAGTTTGCATGGGCTATCATTTCACAATGGGAATTCCTAAGTACCTATGGGATAAGGCTGTTTTTATTTATTTTTATTTTATTTTTTCATTTTTTTTGAGAACCTTGGCGGAGAAAGGAGAACTTTATTGATAAATGCAAAGCACACAAAATTCAGAGGGAGGCAAGGCTTGACCTCTGAACAAATGAAAAAACAACTTATAATTAATGAAATACAATAAAACAAAGATCAAGAATTAAAACATGATTTAAGAACTTCTCTTGATTCTTTGAATGTTGGGGAAACGAAGCCTATCCAGTCTTAGGTATCCACAAATAGTTGCCGGACATTCTAATTCAGGCCACAAAGTCCGATTGTCTTCACCACTTCCTAGCTTAGCTAACAAGTTGACAATCGTTTTAGCTTCCTTGTCATAGTGCGAAATAGAAGCTTGTACCTGAGAAGCCAGAGCCTTTATATTTTTAATCAGTGATATTAATCTCCATGGCATTGTAGATCTCCCAGCAACCATCTCAACTAGCAGTGCATTGTCGATGAATATATCCACAAAAACCTGTTGAAACTCCCATGGAGTCCAACTTGAAGCTGCAAGCTGCAAGTCCAGAGAAAATGGTAAACCGAGAGCGATTTGAAAGGCTGCTTGGAAGAGTCATTTATCTTTCACATGCTAGGCCAGACATTGCCTTTGCAGAGAGTGTAGTAAGCCAATTTATGCACTCACCAAGTGAAGAACACTTTGAGGCAGTGTACTGTATTCTCACGTATCTAAACGGAACTCCAGTGAGATGTTTGTTGTTTGGAAACCATGGCCACCTAAAAATGGACGCCTATACCTATGCTGGTTGGGCAGGTAGTGTGACGGATAGAAGATCTACAACAGTCTATTGCACTTGTGTTGGTCGTAACTTGGTAATTTGGAGAAGCAAGACGGAAACAGTGGTAGCTAGAAGTAGAGCTGAAGCTGAGTTCAGAGCAGTTGCTCATAAAATCTTTGAACTTCTTTGGCTCACAAGACTACTTCAATACATCAAAATCCTTGGTTCAGTGCCTATGAAACTTTACTGCGAAAATAAAGCTGCGATCAACATATCTAATAATCATGTAGAACATGATAGGACTAAACATGTGGAAATTGATTGACACTTCATTAAGGAAAAATCGGAAGGAGTGTTCTGCATGCCTTATATTCCCACCGAAGACCAAGTGACATACATTTTTACTAAAGGATTAAAGAAACGATAGTTTGACAGTCTTACATGCAAGCTGGGAATGCAAGACTTTTTGAGTTTGGTTGGGTGTTGAAAGGCGCAGATATTATACAATCAACAGATTTTATGCAATCAGTTAGGAATTATCTAGAATTAGATAGTCAACTTTTTCAAAAAAGTAGTACCTACATTATAGGGATTCTGATCCCATATTATGGGGATTTTATTTCCTTCCTTAGATAGAGTCTATTGGATATTGCTTGTGATTCAATGCATTATACACCGTGAATGAGAATATTAGAATTTTCTTCTCTCATCTCTGCTAAGAGTAACTATGTTCTATGTTTTTCCATTTTACGATCTATACTAGGTTGCCTATCCATATGTGGCGAAGCGCCTCCTGACAGATCCTAACCCTGCTCTACGGGAACGCCTCATACAGGTTAGTGATTTACACTTTTTTGTGCCTGCTTTAATTTTTTGCTTTATTTCATTTGTTCCAAACTTTCAATTTTTTTTCCCTCTTTCATGTAAGTTTATTTATAGCAAAACTGACGAGGAATCCAAAACAAAAGAGGTATAACCCCTTCAACACTGAACCAACCAGGAAGCTAATATTAGGACATAAGGAAAAGTGATAAACCCCTCACAACCAACAAAAGCAAGAATACAATTGAAAGAAAGAAAGAATAAAACCCAGCCCCAATCTCTTAATCCAACTCAAAAATTGATATAGAATACCCCTGGTACAGTGGTTAAAGGGCAGCTCCATTAAACTTTAGGTTGTGGCTTCAAACCTTGAGAGCAACCACTTTGTCCAATTTATGTCTAAGGCTAGGTTTGTTACCAATCTATTCCCTTCCTAACCTTATTTAAATGGGGACCATACTGGGTGATGTCTTATCTGTTATACACCAGAGCTGATGGCAGGGAAACAACTAGATGGCATTTACATCGGCCAGAATCGCCAAAAACATTGAGGGAAAAAGTCAGAGGAGAAACCAGCAGGTTTCTGTAGCGCTATCTCAACTTCTCTGGGATGCACAATGTCTTCTATACATTTGAAATTTTAGAGAAGTTTTTGCCTCTTATTGCATTAAAGATTTCTCTGCACGCTGCAGTCATCGCTACGAAATGCTGAAACACCGTCGCATGTCTTTCTTTTCAGGTGTTATATATGTTGTCGATGAAAGGTAAAAATAGTAGATGTGGTGGTTTGTTATTCTATAGTCATGTTTTAAAGAGTTGATGGGGGCGACCCCTGGTGCTGTGCGTACAAGAAAATGCCACTAGGCATTGGTGTGCGCATAGCCTATTGATATAGGCCCTTGAGTTTTTCCCTTGGGATGTGCCTTCAGGGGCGGAGCCAAGGCTCTGCTGAAGTTTTAACTAATTCTATTACTACCTATGTTTCAATAATTTATTTAATAGTGTGCTTTGTATTTTATAATTGCAACTCTCATTATGTATTAAAACTTCAATTTAATCCTAACATAACTTACATTTTTAACCCAATAATTTCTCCATTTTTACATAAAATTACCACAGTATATATGTTAAGTGCCCCTAAATGTACTTTTCTTTTCTATTTTAGTATCGAACCAACATTAACTTTGTTTCTTGATTGTTGATTAATTTTGTGCATATTGCCTTGAATTGGTTTTTGCTTGGTGTATGTTGGCCTAGAATTGTTATTGCTATGGGATTTTTGTGATTTTATTTTATTTTTAAACAAAAGAGTAAGATTAAGTGGTGGTTCTTTGAGAATAAATTGATTACTTTGTAGTATCATTGAATTTTGTCTCTAATGTTCAATATTTAGATAAAAATTATGTCCAACTCTTTTGGAGCTTATAGTCAAACTATGTTTTTGTTAGATGGTATTTTTTTTTTTTTTTTGTACTAAGGCTTCCGTTTACGGCCTTTATTTATTATAAATATATGGAGAGGCTAAATACTAAGGTCAAGCCATCTCGTTCTTTCTTTATTCTTTTCTTACATTAGCTTGGTATCAAGAGTAGGTACGTCGAAAAATAATCTATTGGATGCGTTCTCTGATATTTTATTCCTATATATTTTCTCTCACGTTCAAAAAAATAAAATAAAATAAAAGATAAAATAAAAAGGGGAAGATCTGCACTCGAAACCTTAGTTGTCGCAAGTAAACCTCATATCCAGCCTCGGCCAAGCGAGATCCAACTTGCCGAACCTTTTCCACTGCTTGTTGGCCATTATCGACTAGCGCCAGAGCTTTCCCAACCGATGTATTCTGCTGTCGTTTAGACCCTCTTACACTCACCAACCAGATTGGACCAAGTTCCAGTCATCGCTAGAACTTGTTGGCTCAGATCCGACCATCTCCCACTTCACCGGGCCTTCGCTAAATGTTGCCAGAACCTCGCCGCACCTCGACTCCCTACACCAGACCATGTTTGTCACCAACAACGGCTACTGCTGCGATTGAAGCCATAGCAGCCATTGAAAGTCCTAATAAATAGACATTAACGCAAAAGAAAAAAGAAAAAAAATAGAGAGAAAAAAAAAATAAAAAATGCCTCGTTCTTTGTCTTCAGTTTTTGTTCTCATGTATTGTTTTGTTTGCCTTTTCTAATGGTTTAAGTTAAACTATAGTTGTAATTCTATCTCCCATTACGGTTTCGTTGTTGGTTGATTCCCTTTTCATTCTGTTCCTCGTATTAGAATCCCCGATTCAATGATGTCTTCAGTGATGCCTTCAATATTAATCACTTGTAAGTTGAACTTCAAAGTTATCACTCATAAGTTGAATGATAGGAATTATCTATGATGGTTCAAGGCCATTAGAGTGGCCTTCATTGGGCAAAGGAAGCATTGTTATCTTATTGGCTCTCTTTCAAGAAAGGATGCGAAGAAGATTGACGAGTGGACCTAGTCAGATGCTCATATTTGGTCTCAATTATGGAAGTCTACGGAGTCTCAAGTTTTGGACATGTGTAGCCCATAGACAGCTGTAAAGAACGATGGAGTTTGTGCGACTGTTGTTTGCGAACAATCTTATTCAGATGGATGACTTTTCAGTTGAGTACATTCACTCCCAGCAGGATACAGGTACTGTCTCCGAGTACCCTGCCACAATTAAGAGTCTCCATGAGAAGAATATTGTTCTTCTCCGAGTGTTCTCCAATATCCAGGTTATGCAGGAGCAACGGGAAGAGATGTTGTCCTGAAGATTCTTGCTGATTTTCGCCACGAGTTTGAGCTTGTTAGTTCTCATATTCTTGGGGTTTTTACTCTTCCTTTGTTTTTGGAGACTTACTCTCGAGTTTAGTGTGCCACTACTCCATCCTCCAATCTCCCCATATTGGATTTTCCGACCCCAATTACATAGACTTCACAGGCCGACTGAAGTGATCAGTCTAGTAGTGTCAATCACAGTGGGAACACCCTGGTGGCCGGTGGCTCTCAAGTGGTTGACATGGCCTTAATTGCAGCAAATATCGTGAATGTTCTTTTTTTATGGGTAAGGGGAACCAAACTAGCGATACTTTTTGGGACTTAGTTCCCCATCCTCCTAAGTTTGCTTATGCCGGGATCTTTGATTAGGTCAATTCCGCTCCATCGTCTGAGTCTCTTGCTTCCGAGGAAATTTCTGATGACGAGTAGGATTGGTTTCTTTAGTTTAAGGCTTCTCAACGTTCCTCTCTCCCCATTGCTTTTTTAGCTCAACGAGGTGCTTGTATTTCATGTCTTTTCTTTCATCCTTCTCCCGCCACTCTATGAATTATGAATTCTGTTGCCACAGACCACATGTCAGGTACTTCACTTTTACCACATTCATTCATTTCCCTTGTTGCATCATGTTATTGTTGCCAATGGCTCCGCAGGTCTGAGTAGTGGTGTGGACATTTTGCTGCCCTCCTCCTCTTTATCATTATCATTCGTTCTATATATTCATTCATGTTCATTTAGCTTGACACCAGTGAACTTACTAAACACCTTAACTATTTTTTTTTAAGTCCCTATTCATGATTTGAGAACTCATAAGACGACTTGAATCGGTGTAAGAAAATGGGACTTTACTATTTTAACGATTGAGGAGATATTCTTCCTGCCCTTCCCACTTTCCGTTCAGCCATTTCCTCTTCCCACCAGATTTATTGTTGCCTTGGTTTTTCATCTCCTGTCGATCTCAAGTTATTGGTGTGTTCTCTACTGTTGTCGAAGAATCAAGCTAAAGATTGTCATCTCTGCTGCTGAAGAAGATCTTCAAGCACTCCAACCAATTCTGACGAGGTAAAAGGTTTTGTTGCATACACCTAGCACCACTTGCATGTGAACACGTTTGTCAAAGTTAAAATCAATTTAAAACTTGGTTTTGGAAAGTGGGCGTTATGATAGAGTGTCTAAATGGTTTTCGGGCAGAGGGACTAGTGACCAGACGTTCTGACCAACCATATGGACAGTCTGTCCGCTGCTTGGAGACCATTGGACATTCAGTGTCCGGACAGACTAACATCGCCTTGATGGTTGTACATGATCCTCTCCCTAATTCCGTCATTTTAAGGTTTTTTGTAGCTTTGGAAGTCTAGGATTAGCCTCCCAAGTTCTGTGTGATTTCAGTGTGATTTCAGAGTCTGTTCTTCAAAGATACATCTTCGAAGCTTGAATTGGCGCAACACTCTCACCTTGGTTCATATCTTTATATTGTGCTTAAAAGTATAATTAAATCAAGAGATTTTTGAAATCACCACCACATATCGAAGGTTGCACTTTCTCTTTCTTTAGAAAGTGATCGGAGTCGTGTGGGATCTATGAAACACTACTTGTTGATAAAGTTCCCAATTAAGGAGGTTGAGGGACGTAACCTATGTAACATGGGCGAGTAATTCAGGAAGGTATGAGGAAGTGGACGACTAGCTAGACGAAAGCCGTACATGTAAGTCTCTAAGACGGAGCCAAGTAGCGTAAGTTTAGAAGTCAGTAGTCATTGAAGCTTTCCACATTAAAAAGTCTCGGTGTCACATTTTCCAATTACTTATTTTTTGTGTGAGATCTTATTTTGGATAGTTTAATATTGTAAGTTTCGATAACATCTCCATGTTTCTGACACCAAACCACCCTCATGACTAGGATAGCACATAGCAAACCATTTCTTCCATTGCCTTTTTTTAATGTCAGCCGAAGAACCCCAAAAGAAGTTAGCAAGAATTTGTTCCACTTCCACCTGATGTATAATTTTGAGAGGAGGGTTGAGTGCCATAAACAACTAGAATGTCATGCTTTGCAACACGTCTGATAAGAATAATTGTCCCCTCAAGAAGAGAGAAACTTCCGCTGCCACCCCTCAAGCTTAGTACTCAACTTACACAACAAATCATAAAAAAGGAAACACCTCTTCCTACCCACATACAAAGGGCATCCCAGATATGTAAATGGGAAAGAACCCTTAGAGACACTTGTCTTGTGCAAAATCCAACTGATCTGAGAAGCAACAATGGGAGAGGCTATAAAGACGTGACTTTTGGCAGAATTCACCAATTGCCCTGAAGATAACCCTGTAAGAATATGAATTTGTTAACAGAATTGTGATTACCATTTAAGAACCCCACCACATCATCTGCATAAGCCAAGTACGTAACGAGATGGAGACGCTGAGGTTGAGCATACATTTAAATTTTACCTTCTTCAAGAAGCTGATTTATACCTTGGGAAAATACTTCAACAACAACCATAAATAGGCTAGGGGAAAACAATTGCGAAGTGTTGGTCATATGATCGGTGGCACCTGAATCTAATATCCAGGAGCCATTAGACTTGGTACAAGCGATGGCTGCAGTGAAAGAGTTACCTGATTGTGCTAGAGAATAAGATGGGTTAGAATTTCCTAAGGATTGGGACTGAAACATTTTATATAGGTGCTCTATCTGTTCCTTTGTAAACGGAAGTGACTTTGAGGAAGATTGCTGCCCTGGATCTGTGCTGCTAGCTTGAAATGCGCGGACATCTCCCGCTGACTTGGTGTCACGGCTTGGTTTTTTCTTCCAATTTGCCGGTTTCCTGTGTAGCTTCCAGCAACTTTCCCGAGTATGCCACGACCTTCTACAATGGTCACACCAAGGCCTCTGCTTTCCTCTTCGTCCATCTCCTTCTGAATCTGCACCTCGGGCCACAAGAGCAGATCCCTCACCATCTATTTTTAATTCATCGATGTTTTTCAACATCACTTGCCGTCGTGCTTATTCTCTACACACTTTTGAAAGGACCTCCCTTATCGTCGGCAAAGGTTTCTTCCCTAAAATACGTCCTCGAACCTCATCGAGTTCTTTATTCAATCCAGCCAAGAACACAAATACGTGGTCTCTCTCAATCTTCTTTTTTGTACCGAGCACTATCATTTGGAGTTTCCCATTGTTCATCTTCAAACATATTCAATTCCTGCCAAACCGCCATCATATCATTATAGTAGGCTGTTATCTTACGATTGCCTTGCTGTACATTCGAGTATTTAATTTAAACAATTGTGAATGATTGCCCAAATCTGAATAGGTCTCTTGAATTGCTTCCCAGACATCGTGAGCCGTCGGCAAGAACATGAAGGGCTTTCCAACAATTGGTTCCATGGAATTGATCAGCCAGACAGTCACCATTGAGTTTTCTGAATGCCACTGCCTGTACCTTGGATCTTTGGTGGCTGGCGGTTTCACTTCGCCATTCAAATGCCCGAGTTTCCTTTGTTGTTGATCACCAACCACACGGACTGAGACCGCTCAAGGTAATTTCTTTCCATTCAATTTGTGAATGGTAATTTGAAGAGAATTTTCAGAAAAGGAGACCGCCGAAAGCGGTGGCTGCGAGGAGATAGCCAAAAGCGGCGGCTGCGAGGACATTGCACCGTTGCTGGCATCTGACGAGGTTGAGCCGGAGCCAACCATGGCAGCCTTGAAATTCATGACCGAACCGTAGGGCTCCGATGCCATATAGAAAGAATGGAGGAAATTATTCAATTATTGATTGATTCAATTACAAGGGAGTCATACAACTTTAAATAAGAAAAAGGACACACGGTTGCTAACCCTAGAATCCCACACAATCAATGACTTTCCTAATTTATTCAAATCTCTACTTTCCTGATTTATTCAAATTTCAAACAATCAAATCCTAACCAAATATAATCCTAATTTACTGACACTAATAATAACCCTAATTTGGTCTCTTTTGAGGTCAAATTGTTTGCAAGTTTATTGTCTGGGAGTAAAGTTGCTGATGTTGCAGAACTGAAGCCTTTGGCATCGCATAAGGGAGGGTCGACCATCTTCATGTCCAGTGACAGAGTCAATTTGTTAGCGGCCCTTTTACAACATGCCTTGATCGACAAATTTTTGCATGGTAAACTAGCTTATGATGAACCTAGGAAAGTTTTTCACTCAATTGGATTTAAGGCTGCATTTGAGATTGGATTTCTAGATTCCAAACATCTGCCAATCCAATTATAATCTAACGAATGACTCTAGATTAAGAATCTTGGGTAATAAAGTGATTTTTCAAATGGACTCTAGAATTCCAGGCCAACACAGAATCTTCTTTGGCAACAATGTGGATTGAATTGTAATTTCTTCTGATTTATCGCCATAACAAAGCAATCTATTCTCCATAGGTAAAGCGGTAGGGTCATCCATGAAATTGGATGGTGCAACTACTAGGTTGTCCAAAACTAGCTCTGCCAGAGTCTTTGCAGAAGTAGACCTTCCAAATGAACTCCCCAACAGAATTTGGATAGGACAAGGAACATCAGGCTTTTGGCAACCGATGAAGTATGAAACACTAGCCAAATATTGTTCCCACTATTATAAACAAGGTGACTCAATTCGAGTGTCAACACAAGAATCCGCCTATTAAAATGGTTGTGAAGCCTAAAGACATTAAGAAGACAAAAGAAAATGTTGAAAAGGGAAAGAAAGTGGAGTAGATGTAAAAGATTGCCGCTCTCAGGAAATAAATTCACTTGGTGCAATTGGAAATATATTGAACGAGAAATAAATGGAGCAGATTAGACAGAACTTTGGTGAATAATGGATGGCAACATCTCTTTCAGGCTTTTGCGGTTCGTCACTTAAATAAGTTTGTTTAGATCATGGTCTCCAATTTTAATCGAACGTCATCGAGGTAAAGGGTGTTTTAAATTTCTGAATTTTTGGTGCCAACATCATAATTTTGTTAAGATAGTGATGGAGTCTTGGACTACACCAATCTCGGGGAACTCGTTCCAAAGGTGGCATCAAAAACTGAAAAGGCTTAAGTTGGTGTTACTTGAATGGAGCTTCAAAACTTTTGGAAATATTTTTGACCATGTCAAGATGCTTGAGGAAAAAGTAAATGAACTCGAAATGAAAGATGCAACTATGGTTTTAAATCGTAGTATCGGGTTACGTAACGGTAACGGTCGAGGTGCAACGGTATCGGAAGTAATAACCGATCCATAACAGGAATCGGCTGTAACAGTCGTTAATTTTTTTAAAATCACCAAAAAATCTTCAAAAACTCAATAATTGTAATTGTTTTACTCATTTAACCCTTAATAAACACATTCTAATAGATATGATGATATTTAACTATATAATATATACAACTCATTAACAATATAAAAAAGTTGAAAAATAAAAATTAGGAACTATCGTACTGGACAATCTTAAAAGAATAAGAAGATGCACAACATTTAATGAAAAACATGTTACCCAAACATAATAAATTATAAAAAAGTAAACCAAATGTGGGTAGAAATTGTTTGTAGGGTTGAAATGAAACCAAATATGGCAAAAAATTTAAAATATATTTATATTTTAATCCAAATATGGGCAGAAATTAAGTAAAAAATGGGTAGAAAATTAAAATAAATAAATATATATATATATATATCTTACAAATCTACCCGAGAACAAAGAAATCTTGTTGTATTGATAAGAAAATTACGCTAAAAACGCTTGGATCTGGCGTAAAATAGAGTTAAGGGCTTGGATCTGACAAAAAATGTAGTGAAGGAGGGCTAGATAGCCTAGATTTGGTCGAAACTTGGCTGGCTTGGTTGAAGGAGGGACGGAGAAGGGTTGGGTGTGAGGAGAAAGGTGAGCGAAATGAGCTGTCTGGATAAAGATATGTAGAATCGGTCGTAACGGCCATTACACTATGCGTAACAGTTGTTAGTCTTACGGGCCGTTACGGGTGTGAATCAGTTTGCAACCAATTTGTTGGCCCATAATAGTAACGGAGGGCTGAAAACCCATAACATATCGTTCATTACACTACGTAATGACCGATACTTAAATCCATGGGCTTGCAATTGATCTGAGCATTGTCCTTTGACTACAAGTAGCTGAGGCTCAGCTGAAAAAAGCCTTAAACCAGGAGGAAGTATCTTGGATGCAAAAATCTGGAATCAAGTGGCTGAAAGGAGATAGAATCACAAAATATTTTCATGCTTTCATCAACCAGAAAAGGAAAGAGATGTACATCAAAAAAGCTAAAAAACGATGAGGGAAAGTGGATAGAGGATGATGATGGTATTCAGAATCTTTTGGTTAATCATTTTTAGGATTTCCTTTCTAATCCCTTGGCCATGGAATATAGCGAGATGATTCAGTATATCCCTCAGTTGGTATTTTGAACAAGAGAATCAATATTTGGTGAAACGTCCTGAAATATAAGAGTTGCAACAAGTCATCAATGATATGGATGGAGAAAGTGTCCCAGGCCTAGGTAGATTCACCGGGAGATTTTATGTAAGGTGCTGGGAGATTACTAGGGAGGATTTGCTTAACATGGTGGTAACCAAGATCCTACCAAATAGAATCGCTTCCTTATTGCCTAAGATCATTTCTCCTTAACAAAAGCGCTTTTGTGCAAGGTAGAAATATTTTGGACAACATTCTGTTAGCGCAAGAGATGTTACAAAAATTTAAGTACAAGGTGCATGGGCGAAATGTTATTATAAAACTTGATATGGCTAAGGTGTATGATCGAGTCTTTTGGTGTTTCTTGACTGTTGTGTTAAGGAAATTTGGTTTTTGCAGGGTTGGATCGATATGGTGTATAGGGCGATTTTTAATAGCCATTTCTATGTGCTGGTAAATGGGGGTGCTGGTGGATTTTTTGGATCTCGGTGAGGGTTGAGACGAGATCCATTATCTCCCAACTTATTCATCATTGTTGCCGAAGTTTTCTCAAGGGGGATTAAGAAATTGATTGATACATGAGAGATTCAAATGGATTCGCAGTCGGTAAATGAGCATCTGATTTCACATCTTTCATATGCTGACGACTTGGTGGTGTTCCTTGATGGTAGGTAAAAATTCATCAATAATTTTATGAACTTCTTAAAAGATTTTGAGTCGTGCTGTGGCTAGATGGTGAATTTTACGAAAGCCAAATTTTCTTACCGGATAAGCTAGCTCCTTCTCACTGTCACGGGATAATGAGGCATACTGCATTCAAGCGAGGTGGCTTTCTATTTAGTTATCTGGGTTGTCCAGTATATGAAGAAAGGAAAAAATAATATATTTTTGAAGATTTGGTAAAGAAGATTAGATAGAAGGGCGCTCGATGGCTAGGAAAATTTATTTCTAATGGTGGGCAACTCATTCTTTTGAAACTTGTTTGTTAAAGTATCAATTGGATACGAAAAGAATGTGATGGCTTAACAATTATGTTAGCCTTTCCCTCTATTTATAATAGGAATTAGGAAACCCTAAATACAAGAATGACATAAATACCATTTGACACTCTCTCTCAAACTGGAGCATATATATTGTATGCTCCTAATTTGTTCCAAATGTATTTTATCCTTGAACCCTCTAATGGTTTAGTAAATAAATCAACTAACTGATCCACAAAATTCACATGTCTAGTCTCATTTAGCTTCAGCTTCTTGTATGAAGTGACAATTGACGTCTATGTGTTTCGTACTTTTATGGAAGACTGAATTATATGCAATGTGAAAGGCTGCTTGATTATCACAAACAAGGTCCATCGCTGAAGATTGTTCAAATCCAAGTTTTTCCAACAGATATTTCAACCACGGCAGCTCACAAGTGGTGTGGGCCATCGACCTGTATTCCGATTTTGCACTTGATCGAGCTATAATTGTTTGCTTTTTACTCTTCTAAGAGACAAGATTATCTTCAACAAAGCCACAATACCCTGTGGTGGACTTCCTATCCGAGGGAGATCCAGCCTAGTCTGTATCTATATATCCCTTAATTTGAGTGTGACCGAGGTTCTAATACAACAAACCACAACCAAGAGCACCTTTTAGATATCAGAGAATACGAATCACTGCATCTGAGTGACAAGTCGTGGGATGATTCAAGAAATGGCTGATGACACTAACAACAAATGCAATATCTGGTTTCATAACCGTCAAGTAGTTCAACTTCCCAATTAAATGTCTGTATTGTGCTAAATATATCAGTGGTACTCCCTGATCTTTCAACAATTTTGTGTTTGGATCCATAGGCGAGTCAATCGGTTTAGCTCCTGATATCCTTGTTTCACTTAATAGATCATGTACATATTTCCTCTTAGAGAGGAAAATGCCTTGAATCGATCGAGCCACCTCAATACCTAATAAATACTTCAACTGACCCAAATGTTTGGTTTGAAACTTTCTATGCAAAACCTGTTTGAGTTCTTGAATACCACTATGGTCATCTCGAGTAATCACTATGTCATTCACATATACAATCAAATAATATTCTCTTATTTGTACCATGTCTATAAAACATTGAATGATTGACTCCACAACGTAGTAGACCAAACTAGGTAATTACGTCACTGAATCTCCCAAACCGCGCTCGAGGAGACTTCTTGAGACCGTAAATGGACTTTATCAAGCGACAAACCAAACCAAACTCCCCCTGAGCAACAAACCCAAGAGGTTGCTCAATGTTAAACTTCCTCAGTGAGATTTCCATACAAGAAGGCATTCTTGATGTCAAGCTGATATAATGGTCAACAAAAGGTGGCAACAAGAGAGATGAACAATTGAATAGAGGTAAGCTTGGTAACGGGAGAAAATGTCTCAGAGTAATCAAGACCATATATCTGAGTATAATCTTTGACAACTAAGCGAGCCTTGAGTCGATCAATGGTTCCATCCAGAAGAACTTTGACTATGTATACCTATTTGCATCCAACTATCGTTTTCCTATGTGGAAGCGAGACAATGTCCCAAGTACCATTTTGATGTAAAGCACGCATTTCCTCCTTCATTGTGGACATCCAGCCAGGGTGAGAGAGTGCCTCTGAAACAAATTTAGGAATAGAAACCAAGGACAAAGAAGCAGCAAAAGAATATTATGATAGAGATAAGTGTACATATGAGACGAAATTAGAAATAAGATGATTAGTACATGAATGCTTACCCTTTCGAACGACGATGGGCATGTCCAAATCGGAAGATGATGGATTCATTGGGGAAGGATCTGAGGACGTAGGGACGATGGGCGTAATGGTGAAAGCAATCTTTTGGTGACAACAGTATACCAGTGAAGAAGGTCCTGGATGACTATGTGTGATAGGTGTAGGAGCAGATGGAGATGAATTAGAGGTGAGAAAACTTGGCACAGGAAGTGTAACATTCATGTCATTCTGAGAGTAGGACACAAAAAAATAAGGGATCGACTCAAAGACGGTGACATCTACACAGATGAAGGAGCGACGTAAAGGACTATAACATTGATAACCCTTTTGTATAAGAGAATAACCAAGGAAGACATATTTTATGGCACGAGAATCTACCTTATACTTATTAGAAGTCAACTGATGGACAAAGCAGACACATCCAAAGATACAAGGAGGTAAGGCAAGCCAGGGTGATCGGGGAAAAAGAATAGAATGAGTTACTTTGCCTTTCAGAGTAGAAGATGGCATCCTATTGATAAAAAAACGAGCTGTAAGAATTGTGTCGACCCAAAAATGTTTGGGAACATTCATCTCAAACATCAGAGTTCGAGCCACTGCCCGGAAAAGATTGATGCAGTATACCAGACTGTAATATGAATGGTGTAAAGGTTTGAGAAATATATTCTCGAGTATTATCATTGTGGAGTATATGCACGAGCACATTAAATTGAATTTTAATTTCAGCACAAAAGGCCGAAAAAATGGAGAATTGTTCGGAACGATCTTTCATTAAATAAAGCCATGTCACCTTGGAAAAGTCATCCATAAACTTGAGGCAATAATGAATGCCTAATGTAGAGGCAATACAAGAAGGACCCCAAACGTCTGAATGAATTAAACTAAAAGTACTCGATGCTCGAAACTGAGCCGGAGAAGTAAATGAAGTACGATGATACTTTCTCAACTAACAAGACTCACAATCTAAGGAGGACAAATGACGTAAACTAGGAACCAGTACCTTGAGTTTGGCAAGACAGTGATGACCTAGGCGACAATGAATTTGATGGGCGGATGCAACAACAGGACAGATAGTAGATGGGTTGACAGATGTCTCGTCGGGATTGTCAAAGTAATAAAGGTCATTTTTCTCATGTCCTATGCCAATCATCTTCTGTGTTCTCAAATCCTAGATAATGATGATGATGAAACAAGAGCGAAGTTTCTGTATAAGCATACTTCGGAGAATGACCAACTAGGTACCAACAATGATTTTTCTTGCCACAAAATGTTACCACGATACTGGCCATCTCTGTCACCCCGAAAGCCATTACTACGACTTCCTCGGGCTTTTCCGATGAAGCTTTGGTGGAGGTTTAGAGAGGGGTAATACAACCAAACCAATCCAGCAGCTAAATGCAAATATTTCTTTCACCGAAGCCATGTATGGGGTGCTATATTTGAAGGAATATTTTATACCGTTGAGTCTATTCAATTCCTGATAGGAAGTGGATGTATATCCTTTTGGTGGGACATCTGTTGGCTTATCTCTGTTTTGCTGGGTGCTTGTCTCTGTTTTGCTGGGTGAGGTGGTGGTGGTAGATATACGTTTTACTAATCTATTAGTTAAGGATGTTCGGTTAGCTGGTGGAGAATGGGATATGAAGCTTATTTAGATTCTTATCCCTGCAGATTATGTGAGAGAATTGGGTTGTATTCATGTCATTAATGTGTTTGACCATGAAGTCGTAAGGAAATAGAAGGACGCCATCCTTTCTTTGAAAAGATTTGGCACAAATCCCTTCCCATTAAGATATATATTTTTATGTGGAGATTTTTACACTAAATTGTTTTGGTGGATGAGATGATTTAGCAGAAAGGTGTGAATATCTGCTCTCGATGTTATCACTTTAGGCCTCAGGTGGAGGTTGTTCTCGCAAGGGGTTTTCGCTAAGAGTGTGTGGACTACTTTTGAGATAACTCCTCGGATTGGAGAAGTGTTTGGTAGATTGGTTTGCTGGTGGCAACAACATAGATCTATACTTCTACAACAATATTGTCATACGCTCCTTCCTCCCCCCGTGTTCTAGGGTGAAGATTAATTTGGATGGAAGTTCTGGAGGCTACCCTTGTTATATTGGAGGCGGTGTTACATTGCGGGATGCTAATGGGACATTATTGTTTAGTTTCTCTCAGTTTCTCGGGATTGGTTCTAGTTTGCTTGCAGAGACAAAAATGTTGTGGCTTGTGCTTCAATATTGTGTTGAGTTCGAGTGGATTTCTGTGGATATAGTCACTGAGAATGCCTTGCTGGTCGAGATGGTTGCTGGTACAGTGCCATAGAGATTAATGTCACTGATTATAAATATAAAAGTTTTGGCTTCTCAGATAAATCTCTCTATTTCTCATTGTTACAGGGAAGCAAACCCGGTTGCAGACTTGTTGGCTAAGTTAGGAAGTGCTGGAGAAAATAGGACTTTCTGGTTTGAATCAGAATGTCTGGTAATTGTTTCTGGAAGCCTAAAACTGGATAGGCTTCGTTTTCCTAACATTCAGAAAATCAATGGAAGTTCTTCACTATTTGTTATGTTTTAATTCTTGATTTTTGTTTACTTTGCCATGTGTTTTCATTATTTATAAGTAGTTTGATTTGTTTCATGGGTCAAGCTGCGCCCCAATCTCTAAATTTTGTATTCTTTGCATTAATCGATAAAGTTCTCCTCGCTCCGCCAAGGTTCTAAAAATATGGCTGATACAATTGACGAAGTCTTCAGCAGATCCCTGTTAACATTGCCGTTGCCTTTCCTCTCAACAGCATTGAGGGCAACAGTAACCTGATCATATCCTCCCATTGTTCCTCTCTCACACCTCGCTTTTAAGCATGCTAACAGCTGAATGAAACCCTAACTTGTTCTTAAAGCCATCAATATCAGCAGCATCCAATAATGGTTCCATTAATCCCATAAACCCTATCAGGGAGCTCAATCGTACCCCAAAGGCTGATAAATTGACAAAGTCTACAGCAGATCCCTGGTTAACAGTGCTATAGCCTTTACTCTCAGCAGCATTGAAGGTAACATTTAAAATCACCAGCAATCAACCAAGGGAAGTTATATAAGACTGTGACCTGATCATATCCTCTCAATGTTCCACTTGCTCTCTCTCTCATTTAAGCATAAACCATTCGCACCACGAAAGGCTTAGACATAGCACTTCTCATCTTCAAGACCACCATCTGACTGCTACATTAAATGACCTCTCCTTGAAAAGGCTCTCCACAGGACCCACACCTTGCTTTCAGCATTGCTAACAGCTGAATCAAACCCTAGCTTGTTCTTAAAGCCATCAATATCAACGACATCCGATAATGTTCCATTAATATCCCATAGAAGAAATGGAAAACAACCTTTTCAGGTTCTTAACTCTCCTCACAGTAACAGCATTTGCTGCCCCCTCAAGTTCCAAAATAGGAATTAAGAAATCAAGAAGATGAGGATTTAGTGGCCCACCCTGCACCAGCTGACCTAGTCTTAATTGAAGATACGAATTGCAGTTTTTTCTTCTTATCTTACCTTGCTTTAACCTGTTGGAACCCCTCATCAATCTCCTTTCCATTCTTTTGAATCAACCCAACATCCTAAGTGCTGGGGGGAAGCTCAGGTTTATCAGCCATGGATTCTCTACGATCCTTCTCGACCATCAAGGGGCTTAAAGATTAATTAATTTCTTCGGTGTGAGCCTTCAGCCCACCCTATGCTGATCAATCAGTGCCCAATTTGTGAGTTCAATTACCTTCATCTGTTGAAGAGCTATCCTCCTTTTTCTGGTCACTTTTGGATGTGTTTTCCCCCTTGGTTTATGTTGTAGCCTTACCCTTACGAGAGTAACTTAAAATGTTTACGGGGGTAACCTAATATGTACCATGTTTGGTTTGTGATTGCCTAAATCATGGGATTAGCGAATACCTAGTAATGAGAATGAAAACTTATTCCATGTAAGAAACATGGGAATTAGCCTGAAATATTTCTTACTATAATTATTCCATTCCTTAGTTGAATCCCGCGTATCAAACATGCCATAAGGGATTTAACCTGAAATATTTCTTACTGGGGTAATAATGGTTCTCAAGTACTTTATTATATTCCCAAGGATAGAAGTCTTGTGGCTTGAGCTGATTATCTTTGCCGCCTTTATCTTTATATATCATATTGAGAAGATCCTGTACCAAACTTATTTAGCCTAGCTATTACATGCCAAACTTATTTAACCTGGGCTATTACAACGTTGTCATGAAATTTGACAATAATGTCCAATTACAAAATTTGTGCTTATAATGGCTGTCACTGGGGATGATCTTGACATTTCTGATCTCAAGCAACTTCCTGACTCGGCTTTTGGACATGGACCTTGTTTTGGAACGAACTTGTGTAATAACCATTTGGAACAAACTTGTGTAACCTAGGATTGTACATTTAAAAATCCCTTAGGTAGCATTTGGAAGCACAGAATTGAAGCACATAATTGGAATTAGAAATTATTGCATTCAAAATTTTATAAACATGCATGCTTTAGTTTCTAATTCTACTTCCGAGTCCCGAATTCCATACAATACAACCAAATAATACCGTAGGCTTTAGCTTAGGTAAATGCACATTTTTAAATATCAAATTATCATGAATGCTATTGTTGGAATATTCGATATATTATTATTATTTGTATATAGGGAAAGTCAAATATGTAGATTAGGAAAATTATTATTTGTCATTAGTTAGTTTCCTTATTTTATTCTTAATTTCTCCTATATGTAGTCTCATTTGTACAATTAGAAAAATAATATAATTGATTATTCAATTCAATTTGGCATCAGAGCTAAACTAAACCCTAGCTCCAACCCCCCTCTTTTTCCCTTATTGCCGGAGATTCGTTGTCCCTCCTTTCAACTGATGAACACTCGCCGGCCCTCTACAACCGACGACGAAGCCTCGTTGGTCCTTTACAACCGCCGACAACACTCGCTGGAACCCTTTTAGCCGACGATGACTTTGCCGCGGCCTCCTTACAACTGACGAAGCTTCACCGGCCTCTTATAGTCGACGACGAACGTCGATGGCCTTCTCACAACCGACGAAATCAATCGATCGCAGTTCAGGCCTTCGTCCTGCAAACTTAATTTGTTGAAGGTCAACCCGATGATTCTCAGCCTCTGACAATTTTTTCCCTTGCCTTTACCATGTTCGACGTTACCTCGGAATCCACCCCAAGGTCCAGCCAACTCACCGAACAAAAAAACCTCCCTTCCGAATCTCACTCCATCCAGATCACTTCTATTCGACTGAATGAAACTAATTTCTTGCGTTGGTCTCAATCGGTGTGACTATATATCCATGGAAGAAGACGGATAGAATATCTAACCGGTGATGCAAAGGAGCCCGACATCATAGATCCATTGCATGCAACTGGGATGCTGAAAACTCCATGGTTGTGACATGGCTCGTGAACTCTATGGATGAAGAAATCAGCTTCAACTACATGTGCTACCCTACGGCGAAGGAACTTTGGGACAATGTTAATCAGATGTATTCTGACCTAGGAAACCAATCTCAAAAGTATGTGTTGACTCTAAAACTCTGTGATGTTCGTCAAGGCGAAGACAGTATCACAAAGTATTTCAATTTATTGAAGAGAATATGGAAGGATTAGGATATGTTTAATGCTCATGAATGACATTCGACCGAGGATTATAACTACTATGAGAAGTTGGTGGATGATGATCGTGTTTTTAAGTTTCTTGCAGGACTGAAACCGGAACTTGACGAAGTTAGGGGACGAATCATTGGTCGTCAGCCTTTTCCCTTAATCGGTGAGGTTTTCTCGGAGGTCCGAAGGGATGAGACCCGTCGGAACGTTATGCTCAACAAGCCGTAGATTACTAGTCCTGCAGCTACTCAAATTGACCAGTCTGCTTTGGCCATCGCTGATGCTAACTCCAACAGGTTTCAGTGCCGAGCAGATGAACGCCCTCGTATATGGTGCGATTACTGCAACAAGCCCCGTTATATACGGGAAATATGCTGGAAAATCCATGGGAAACTAGCCAATTTGAACAGTAACAAGTCGGGAGAAAAGTCTAACCGACACTATCCTTCCGCGCATGAAGCTGCGACCACTCCATTTAACAAAGAGCAGATTGATTAACTTTTGAAACTGCTGACTGCCAATCCATCATTCGGTACTTCTAATGCTTCCTTAGCTTAATCAGGTAGCAACTCTACAGTCTTTTCTTGTACTTTAAACTTAGCGCCTTGGATTATCGATTCAGGTGCTTCTGACCACATGACAAGTTTTTATCACCTTTTCAATACCTATTCACCATGTTCTGGTAACGAAAGAATTAGGATTGTAGACGGTAGTTTCTCACCCATTGCAGGAAAATGGAAAATAAAAATCTCAGACAATATTAACCTAAAAACGGTCCTTCACATTTCTAAACTTGTAACCTCTTATTTTTAAGTAAACTATTGCGAAATTCTAATTGTCATGCCATGTTCTCTGAATCTCAATGTTTATTCAGGACTAGAGCTCAGGGAAGACGATTGACAGTGCTAGACTTGTGGATTGCCTTTATTACTTCGATGGTAACTCCTTAAGGAATAAAACAACTCACGACCCCAGTGGTATGAGTTCAACGTCTGTTCGTGATAAAATCATGCTTTGGCACCCTAGACTAGGACATCTAAGTTTTCAATATCTTAAACATTTGTTTCCGACTTTATTTAAGAATGTGGATTGTTCTTTTTTTCATTGTGAAAGTTGTTTGTTTGCAAAAAATCAACGTATTTCTTATATTTCAAAACTATATTGTGCATTAAAACCTTTCTATTTAATTCACAGTGATGTATGGGGTCCCTAAAAAATCACAACACTATCCAGACAAAGATAGTTTGTGACATTTATTGATGATCACGCATATTTATGTTGGACATATTTGATGCATGCAAAATTTGATGTAGAAGTTTTATTTAAAGATTTTTGCATTATATTCGAAAACCAATTTCAAATGAAATCTAGCTTTTTCGCACAGATAATGAAACAAAATATTTCAATGAATGTTTAGGCAGTTTTTTGAAAACAAATGATATTTTACATCAATCCACATGTCGTGACACACCCCAACAAAATGGCATTGCTGAACGAAAAAATAAACACTTCCTCGAAGTCGCACATGCACTCATGTTTTCTATGCATATTCCAAAATACTCGTGGGACGATGCTCTTTTAACAGCTCCATACTTAATCAATTGCATGCTTACACATATTCTAAACTACACCACATCATTAAATAATTTCAAAACACATTTTCCAGCTTCTAGGATATCCGCTGATATGCCTCTTAAAGTATTTGGCTGCACCTCCTATGTTCGTATTCCCAGCCAATTTCGGTCTAAACTTGATCCTAGAGTAGAAAAATGTGTTTTCATAGGTTATGCACCAAATAAAAAAGGATATAAGTGTTATAATCCACAAATAAAAAAAATTCATGTTAGTATGGATGTCACGTTTTTGGAAAATATTTCTTTCTTTGACAAAAATCCCTTTTAGGGGGAGAATCTAATGGAAGGAAATTTTTAGGTCACTAATGATCCTCTCCCTACCACAGTCTTAGAAACTTTTACTCCAAATCAGTTAAAAACAAGTGATGAAAAAATTGAGAAACAAAAAATGATCCCTACTAGTACACTAGTACCAAGCATAATTATCTCACGAACAGATAAAGAAATATCACGATCACGTACTGAGTTGCGGGTTTATACTTGGAGAGGTACAAAGAAGAATACAGATTAGCCTACCGTTCTAGCATAAGGTCAATCCGACTCCCCAAGCAATGATCCAGGTAATCCTATCTCTCACTCTCACCCAGATAATCCTATCTCTTTACCACCGTCTAATGAACCTTCTTATTCCAGTATTCCTTCAGATCTCAATAGTCCTATAGCTATCAGGAAAGGAGTTAGAACCTGCACCAATCACCCCATATCTAGATATGTATCCTTCACAAAACTTTTCAAACCTTATAAAGCCTTTACTTCTAAAGTTACTAATTTGTTTATTCTAAGAAACATTGAGGAAGCACTAGGTGACCCAGATTGGAAGTTAGCAATTTTGAAAGAGATGAATGCTCTTAAAAGGAGTGGTACGTGGGAAATAATTGATTCGCCAAAAGATACAAAAATAATCAGATGCAAGTGGGTATTCACAGTCAATGTAAGGCAGATGGAAGCATAAAACGGTACAAAATAAGGCTCGTGGCTAAAGGATTCACACATACATATGGGATAGACGGCCAAGAAACATTTGCTCCAGTTGCTAAGATAAACTCGATTCGGGTTCTATTGTCCCTAGTAGTGAATTTTGATTGGCCACTACACCAATTAGACGTGAAAAATGCATTTCTAAATAGCGACTTGGAGGAGGAAGTGTTCATGAGTTTACCATCAGGCTTTGAAAAAAAAATATAGGACAAGGAAAGGTGTGCAAGCTAAAGAAGTCACTATACGGCCTAAAACAGTTTCCTAGGGCGTGGTTTGAACGCTTTGGAACCACTGTAAAGGTCATGGTTATCAACAAAGTCAACCAGATCATACTATGTTCTTTAAACACTCAATTGATGGTAAGATTGTCATTTTAATTGTCTATGTAGATGATATTATCTTAACAGGAAGTGATAGTGACGAGTTGGGAAGATTTAAATGAAAACTTGCTGATAATTTTGAAATCAAAGATTTAGGCCGGTTGAAGTATTTTCTTAGAATGGAATTTGCTAGATCAAAGGGAGACATATTTGTGAGTCAAAGAAAGTATGTACTTGACCTACTGAATGAAACAGGACTACTTGGGTGCAAAGCTACAGAAACTCCAAGTGAACCAAATGAGAAGCAACAACCGGCCAAACCTTAAGTAGTGATAAATCGAGAACAATATCAAAGATTAGTGGGACGGTTAATCTACTTATCACATATCCGTCTGGATATAGTTTTTGCCGTAAGTATGGTCAGCCAATTTATGCACTCACTGGGATAAGAACACTTCGAGGCTGCCTAGAGAATCCTATGGTACTTAAAGGGTACACCCGGAAAGGGAATTTTGTATAAGAAACGTGGTCACCAACTGATAGAAGTATATACCGATGCAGACTGAGCTGGGAGCGTCATGAACAAGAGATCAACCTCCGGTTACTGCACCTTTGTTGGTGGGAACCTTGTCACGTGGCGGAGTAAGAAATAAAATGTCATAGTTAGAAGTAGCGCAAAAGTAGAGTACAGATCAGTGACTCACAGCATTTGTGAAGTGTTATGAATTAACAGATTATTAGAAGAGTTGAAGATGTCCAATTCAACACCTATGAAGGTCTAATGTGATAACATATCAGTCATTGCAATTGCTCACAATCCAGTGCAACATGATCAGACAAAACATGTGGAAGTGAACAAATATTTCATCAAGGAAAAGATCGAGAGTGGACAAATATGTATGCCATATATACCGACCGAACAGATCGTAGACATTCTAACAAAAGGATTACCAAAGAAGAGATTTGACTATCTATTATGTAATCTGACAATGGAAGACATCTTCATACCAACTTGAGGCGGGGGGGGGGGGGGGGGGGGGGGGGAGTGTTGGAATATTCGATATATTATTATTATTTGTATATTGGGAAAGTCAAATATGTAGATTAGGAAAGTTATTATTAGTCATTAGTTAGTTTCCTTATTTTATTCTTAATTTCTCTTATATGTAGTCTCATTTGTACAATTAGAAAAATAATACAATTGATTATTCAATTCAATTGCTATTTAAGGTACTTTTCCTGAATGCTATTTTAATATCACATTTCAATTTAAATAGCGCATTATCATGTAATGCCACATGGCTAACTGTACACATTTTTCTTACCGGCAATGATTTCAAGTTTTCACATTTCGTATTTGATTTTTATTGAGGTATGCTACATAGTGGAAGCATGCATGGATGGACCTGATAGACATGTAGGCTGCATGTGAGTTTCATTCGACTAAATAACCTTTTAATTTTTTTATTTATTTTTGCTGGATTCGGTAGGTTTTGTTTAAAGATGGTGTTTTCCAGTGGAAAAGGCTTGAAAATCTAATTGTTCTAGCGAAGGAAAATGTAGAGAAGATGAGCAGGAACCCTGCATTGCAAGGGAAGAGCATGTGGGTACCATTTTATACTGGGCATTATTTATGTTTTTCTAGTCTGAGCAGGAATCAGAGAAAAGCCCTGTCGTATTTACATAGATGATATTGCTTTCCCAGGCGAAGTACGAGAGAGAGGCAGTTTGAGCAGAAGTTGGATCTCACAGACACCATTAAGGATGGAGCTCGGCTTTTCCTAATTGATGGAGGAATTCGTAGGCAGCTTCTTCTTGCTCTGACTGAAGACTCCAAACTTCATATTCAAGAGGTAGGTAAATTCTCTCTATTGTTTTAGTTTTAGAAGAGAAAAAAAAGAGTGTATGACTGGATAGATATGTCTGCAGCTTGCCGACGTGTATACGCTGCTTGAAGGCCAAGTAGATATACCATCAGTAGCTTTGGAGGTTGCACGAGGTAAACATGAGCCCCTCCCTGATTAAGAAGTGGTTTTATTCCCCTCTAGAGCAATGTATGCGTATTTATCTTTATGCTGTGACTTGGCACTTGCAGATCTACCATCTTTTGCTCGAGATATCATGCTTTCGTGGAGTGACTCCATCTTATCAGATAGGTGATTTATACTAGGAAAGCTACCCGCATTGGTATCAAATGTCTCGGATACGATATTCTACAAATACTTTTTGATATGGTACTGGATACATATCTGCAAGCATCCTATATGACTGGAAACATTTAGATGTTTCTTGAAGTGTCGAAGACATATGAAGTGTATGTGAGACAACGTTCATTTTCATATTTTTCAAAGTTAGTTCGGAATTTTATTTTATATAGCACTTGTATATGTCTCATTTTTAGTTGTGTTAATTTTTAGTTTGATGTTTGTGTAAAAATATTATACTTGTAATTTATAGAAGAATACAAAGAAAATAAAATGTATACATTAATAATTTATATTTATACAATAAATTTATCTTCCTATTTTTAATGATTATCGAAAAATTGAAGTGTCATGTGCATCTTCTTACCATATTTTTGTGTTCAACATGATGTGCATATCTTTATTAGAATTAATTTAATCATATTCAAGATTAATGTATTGTTTAAAATTAGTATATTCAATTAAAATTAATGTTGGGGTCGGGTAGTATGCGACCAAAATGTTACAAATAATGAAACGAAACATGTATAAAGGAAAAAGGGTTTGGAATATTTCGGTAGGTCTTGTATGGATCGGAGTACCATGTCAAATGCTCCTTTGTTTGCTTGATCTTTCGCCCTCTATAGAACACATGCCTATGATTGTGATGGCCATAAAGGCTCTGTTCTCCTTGCCATACGTGGCTAAGTTAGGAAAGCCTGTACCACCTTGATGTGGGAAAAATTTCTGTCTATGTTTAGCTTTTAATAGAAGCCAAAGGACTTTGCGGATCGGGTCATGATGTTGAGAACAACCCGAAAGAGATGGCCCAATTATCATCTCGGGCTAGGTACATCAACCCACACTAACTAAGAGCGAGCTCATGAGAGCAGCCCAAAACATGGATAAGGACAGGCCCAGTAAAGCAACCCAATCAAGTATGTTAGCTAATAAAGCCCAAACCAAAGAGTCAGTCCAACCCCACGATCCTATGCAGGAAGGTCACCGCAACAACCTCGCTCCCATGCAACGAGATCTCTGACACTATCACATGATAATAGCAATAGATCGTGGGGAGGCAATTTCACCAATAAACGACATGAACGAGGAGGTTTATAAATAAGAGAATGTATCAACATATTATACACGATTCAAGTATTTGAGCTTTCACCCTAAACAAACTAACTTATTCTCATGTCAGATGTTCTTTGGCCGACACCACATTGGTGTCCCCCTTTGAGCTTATCGGTTTTGCAAGTCTTCAGTTTGTAGGTTGCGGAGATTTTTGGCAACATGTTAGAGATTTTTGGCAACATCATTTGATGTCGTTTGTGGGAAATCGATCAAAAAGCTTGTCATTATCGAGATGAGGCATTTACGAGTGAGAGAAGTCGAACAGGATCAAAGCAACGAAGCTCTGCCACCGAAGGACATCGAAACTCCGTTGGAAGGGTTCTAGCTGACCCTCCACCAGAGGTCCAAACTATCGATTCCAGAATCAATGCTTTGACGGAAAAGATGTTGGCAATGGAGGGCGTGATAATGTCGATGGCACAACAGATTGCCAAGACTGCCCAACAACCTCCACCCGTTGATGATAGTTTTGGAGAAGAAAAAGGGTCCCCAGAAGCTCCAGAGCTACCATCACAAGAGGAAAGAGCTGTCCAAGCAGACATCAGAGCTCGCCTAGTAGAAGTAAAAAAAGTGTTCAACCGAACTGAGACCATGGTCTGTCTCCAGCAGGCCAGAATTCCAAAAGGAAAAGACTTGCCATTAGACGAGCTAGAGGTGCTACTAAAGGGAATTGAGTTTCCGTTCACCTCTGCATCTTTGAGGTGCCACTCTTAGATAAGTTTGACCCAATGAATTTCGAGAAATATGACGGGAAGACGAGCCCAGTTGACCATATACGCCAATTCAGGCATGTCATGGCGCTTTATAGAGAAGGTAACTCTGCGTTATGCAGGGCATTTGCTACTACCTTGAAAGGATTCACCTTGGAATGGTTACATAACCTACCACCTAATTCTATCTCGTCATTCACCGAGTTCGGGAAACAATTCAATAGCCGCTTCATAACCTACTAAAGGTTAATGAAAGGAGTTGATTACCTACTAGCTTTATGGTAGGAAAATGGGGTCGTTCTCAATACATGAATCGTTTCAACGAAAACTAATGTGTATTGAGGGATGCGACACAAATCTAATCATAAATGCGTTTATTTCGGGACTATGCCATGGATGATACCAAGACTCCCTCACGAAACATAATCCAAGGAACATGGCCAAGCTGATGGAAATGGTGAAGCCCTACATTAAGTTGAAAGATGTTAGATACGCAAGAGAAAGAAGGGTATCATTGAAAGATGGCCCTAGGCAAAGCGAGAAAGACAACAATGGAGCCAAGGGTACTAGCTCAGACCGACAAAAAAATCGTTTAAGATGCTCAGGATCAAGATTAGAGGCCTAACCTCCCAGGACCACAGATGCCGATCTCGAGAATTCTGCATGAGATTCGGTCGTTTGAGGTGGTTCAGTGGCTTCCCAAGATCCACTCAAAGTCCAACAAGAATAACAAAGCAAAGTACTATGAATTCCACAAAGATCACGACCATGACACGGTTGACTGTCGGGATCCCAAAAGAGAGATTAAAAGACTAATTAACATGGGCTAGCTATGTGGCTATTTGCAGGAGTTGTTAAGGGAATGAAAAAGGTTTAGGTTTGAGAGCCGAGGTGAAAACTGAGCAGAAAGACAAAAGCCCTAACAACACTCAGGAGGTTATCTACATGATAAACATTGTTGAGCTAGTTTGGGGAGAATCCAATCGTGAAAGGAATAGAAAAATTCGCGAAGCAGCATTGGAACGAAGCTACAAAGAAATAATGTCAATAGTTGTGAAACCATGCCCAATTATCACATTTAATGACAAGGTTTGCAAAGGAATTGTGCACCCGCACGAAGACGCCCTGATCATAACGCTTTGGATCTCCAGCTTTGAAGTAAGGAGAATTTTAATTGATACAGACACTTCTGCCAATATTATCTTCGTAAACACGTTGAAGCGTATGGGAGTGCCCAGTTCAGACATTGGATCAACCTAGACTGTTGTGGTAGGGTTCAATGGTGACCTCAACTCTCCTAAGGGAAAGATCACCTTATCGATTACAACGAATAAGGAGGAGAATGGATTCACCAAAGCCACAGAGTTCATCGTCATGAACTCCTCATCCTCGTACAATGCGATCTTAGGAGGACCATAGCTTCATGCAATGAGAGTTGTGGCATCCACGTTCCACCAATCCATTAAGTACGTGAATGATGGAGCAATGGCAGTTATCCAATGAGATCAGGTTGCATCCAAACAATGCTTTACGATACCTATGAAGAGGAAGAAGAAGACCTAATAACAATTAAGGTCGGGGCAGAAAGAAACTCTACCTAACACTTCAACTCAGGAGATAAATGATTTCAGGGAGTACCCCAGTGTTCTCCAACCAACTGAGTAAGTGCAAGAGGTAACATTCGAGAAAAAAAGGAAGGAGTTAATGATAGGTACATCTCTAAGCCAAGCGGAGGAGGAGAGAGTCAAGAGGTTGTTGGAAAGAAGCCTAAACGTGTTTGCCTGAGCTTCAGAAGATATGAAAGAGATCAATCCCAAAGTAGTGGTCCATCGACTTGACATCTCAAGATCTTACCTTCTAGTTAGGCAGAAGAAATAGACGTTTAGTCTAGAAAAGAAAGAGGTGATTGAGTCATAAGTGAAGAGATTGCTCGAAATAGGGTACATAAGGGAGGTGATATATCCAAAATGGTTGGCTAACTCTGTGCTTGTTAAAAAGAAGAATGGGAAATAGAGAATGTGCATGGACTTTACTGACCTCAACCAAGTGTTCCCTAAGGATTGCTATCTAATGCCAATGATAGATTAAATGGTGGACGCAACGGTGGTACACGAGTTACTAAGCATGATGGATGCCTATTCGGGTTATAATCAGATCCGGATGGAGCAGTAAGATGAATAAGGAACAACGTTCATCACACCAAGAGGTACGTACTGTTATACAGTGATGCTCTTTGGTTTGATAAATGCAAGGGCGATCTACCAACGACTGGTGAACCATATGTTTCAAGAAAAAATTGGGGTGACAATGGAAGTCTACATTGACGACATGCTAGTCAAAAGCAGCAAGAGGAAAGACCACTAAATCCATCTAGAAGAAGCCTTCGCCATACTTCGAAAGTTCAATATGAAATTGAATCTAAAAAAATGTGCTTTTGGAGAAACATCAGGGCAGTTCTTGGGTTTCGTGGTGAACCAAGCAGGAATAATGATGGATTCTGGGCAAATAGAGGTTGTTCGGAATACAAAGTCTCCTACAACAATAAGAGAAGTTCAGGTGCTAATTAGAAGGTTGGCGGTGTTGAACAGGTTCATTTCCAAGTTCAGTGATAGATTTGCTCCCTTCTTCAAGATCTTGAGAAGGGCTAAGAACTTTTAGTGGGATGAGGATTGCAAACGTGTATTGTAATACATTAAAAATCGACCTTGGTTCAGTTGAGACACTGGCCAAGGTATTTCTAGGAGACGAACTCTACTTGTCTTTGGCGGTGATTACAGTTGTCGTCAGTGCTGCACTAGTGAAGAAAGATCCAGGAGGGCAAAGGCCGGTGTTTTACGTAAGTAAACCATTGGTTCCAGCTGAGACATGTTACACTGAGCTAGAAAAGCTCGCCTGGACTTTGGTAACATCAGCTCGAACTTTGACGTCCACTACTGCCAATGAGCGTCAAACTACTAGATATGGGCCTAATAACTCTAAGAAGATAAGTAACTCTTACTACTTACTTTAGATAAGGTCCAATTTTTATTTGGTATTTGGATTTCATGAACCTTACACTTCTAGATATTACCCCACCTCCCTAGTTAAGTTAAACCCACCCGGTATGGTCCAAGCTGGTCCTAATGAGCTCCATTATACTACTAGACACTAGTTTACTCTTTAAATGAAATAAAAATAAAAATAAATAAATCGAGAGTCGTATTACCCATGCAAAGCCTAACACTACTAGTTACTAGTCATCGTTGTGCTTATAAAACTCTATTCCAAACTTATTCCTTGTAGAAGACCACGATGACACACGTCGTCCACTTCCCCAACATTTTTTAGCTTAATATTCAATTTGAGGGATTTAGTTTTAGATATCATCTTTTAATTATTTAGTTTGTTTCGATGTGAATTTCACATATATATATAAGAAAGTAAAAACTACAAGGAATGATTATGGATTTTAATTCAATTTAAATCAAGCCATCGAGTTGAATATGGGACTAATTTGGAAACATGTAATTAAATTAAAAGAAAATGATTCATCTCATGGATCTTCTTCTCCTCAGTGCCTTGTCAATCCCTGACCTCCATTGCTTCATGCTCCTTTGGTTTATTTCGTCCTGTTTGGTCTCCTATTCATCTTCTTTAAATAGATCTTAAAGGTGTAAAGGATATTGAAAGGGGCAAATCATATGAGAGAGATGAAGTAGAGCATGAAAGCCCTCGAAAAAGTCCTCAAACTAAATACAATTTCTTTGAATACACCATCTAACCTTACAACAATAACAACTAAACATTTGTCTTAGTTATGTAAGATTGGTTACATGAATCCATTTACGCCATAGTGATCGAGAATGCATCATCTAACCTTTCAAAAATAAAAATAAGACTTAGAAAAAACAAATCACATAACTAAAACTGTCTAAGTCCATAATAATCCTTTATTTCACATGCATAAATACCTCATGCATAAATATGTAAAATAAAAAATTTGAATTTCTTTCCTTATATATCAACACCTTCCAATCCAATTGTGAAACTAATAATTTTAATAAGAAGTAGTAGTTTTTATTTCTAATCACATTAGAAATTTAATTCAAGATTAATTAAATTCTATGTTTATTCAAAATTATCTCACAATAATTAAAATCGAAACTAATTCAAAATTTCAATTATACTAATCCACATCAACTAAAATTGTCTCATGTATCAAAAATAGAATTATCCAAAAAGATAATATTTTAAAAAATTAGTCTAAATTAGAAAATAAAATGCATGTCTATTAATTGTTTAAATTGTAATAGATTTTAAATTTGAAAAACATTAAAATCTTACTTGACGATTTAAAAGGCCTCTCATCTATAAATTATTATCTAATAACAATTAAATAGTATTTTAAATATTAGATTTGAAGTCTTCGGAAAGGGTGAAGAAAATAAATTTAAAGTTTGTTTTCAAATTAAAATTTGGAAAAAGCCAAGAATTTTAACAAACTTTTTAAAAATATGAAAAACTAGAAAAACAAGATACGACGACAGCCGTGAAGCATCTCGACCATTGAAGTGGCTGATTATACCATCTCCACTGCCAGACCACTGAAAGCCACAACCACGTTGGCATAAATTGCATGGGTTGTGCACTCGTTGCAGTTGTAATGACCCGTTATTTGCCGCAGTTTCATTGCCAACATGCATCGGGCCTCCTCCACCAATGTCATTGACAATTCTGCAACATCATTCTTGTTTTTTCCAACCTTTATTTTAAAAATCAATTTAAATTTTTAAATATTTTTCTAATTTTTGGTGTTCTTCGTATTCTAAACAAGAATCACAACCTAATCGATTCATAAATTTTGAAACCCCTGCTATGATTAATAACTCAAAGAATAACTATGTATATCTAAATAATAATTTTATTATGTTTTATTTCAAATTCAAAATGATTCTATTTCTTGTTAGAATTATATTTTTTTTTGATCCTACAGTTTGTGAAAATTCCAAGAATACAATATTTTCATAAAACAAAGGAGTTTTCTTCTACAAGTCTTATTTTAAAACCAAACAACTTTTTATGATCCACTCAAACAAAACATTGTTCACAAGTCTTATTTAAAAAAAAAAAAAGAAATTGTGCACCAACTCCTACTAATATTTTTTTAATGACAAAAATTTACGTGAAAATTATTTTTGTACATATATAAAGAAGAGGTAATTTTTTAAATGAAATTGTTTATGTACTTTTGGTATGAAATTATTTTGACTAGTTCTTAGAAAGTTGTTTTTTAAAATTTGGGAGCTCTCAACAAATTTCCCAAAAATAAATTCGCGAATTCCTTTTTTTTCCCAATATTCCAATGATCCAATATTACACATTTATAATAATTTTTTCATGTTATAACATAAATATGGTTGTGAAAAGCCAAAATAATTCACAAATTTTATGGGACAATTATTTACTTTGCCTCAGCAGGAGAACGAGCACCTACTCTTTGCTTTTGACTTTTCCACCTACGTGAAAGAAATAAAAATAAAATTTTGGTTGGTGCAATGGATGACAAAAATTTTAATCATCTCATATCAAATAACCCAACATTACCCATATCAATCGCATTTTTCACTTTTTAAGATGACAAAGGAAAAGAGATATGTAATTTAATGATTTAGATTCGTGACATAATTGTTCCATACATTAGTATTAATTACTGATTTATTATATTATAATAATTATCTGGTTATATTTATATTGCTATACAGTAAAATTTCCCATTTTAAGTTAAATTGTCAAAAACCATTATTCCCATAGTACGGGGGACTGTTATGTTTGTAATTATTGGGAAAACTAATCAAATAGTTTGTCATCATGGAAAAGGAAGATTGGTAATGTTAAGGGTTCAAATCCCTAAGAATGATATTTTGATGATAATAAACTATTTTAGTTTTTCTGTATTTGACTTGGGTATTAAGTGTAAGAACATGTTAAGCCTAAAAGGAAAGAACTGAAATGAAAGTCCACAACACTATAAAGAAGATCAAGATGGAAGAAATGAGCCCAAGTATCATGGTGATGAAGATACAAGGCAAAAAACGAATAATGAATAATGATCAAGTGACTTGGAGATTAATGAACCATCATGTATATTGGAAGTAAAATAAATTTCATCCCTATACTCAACACACAATTGGCTAAACTAGGAAAGTACACAAAGACAAACATGTTTATGTGGCATTAAATTATGTTTACTATGGGTTTTCATCTAGTTAAATATGTTCGAAACAATTGTATAAATATTAGGAGTAGATTTGGTCTAGAGTTGATGCAAGAAAATGATTAAAAATAAAGAGTTGTAGAGTTTAGTCGACTGATCTTTTGTATCTAGTCAACCGAACTAGGCTGTAGGTTAATATTATTTAACTTAGGACAATCTGATCGACTGAATCCTTAATCTAGTCAACCAGTTGGTCGAAAAAGATAAGAAAATAAGACAAATAAGAAATTGGTCAACTGAATTAAGCAACAGGTCAATTGACCAAACCGGTGACTTGGATTCCCTTGGTGGTAAACTGGGCAGTCGAATGATTAGCGCATAAACATATTGTTTTAGTACATTATGATTATTGATTGTCTCAATTACTGAGTTCTAATGTTTCAATTTGAAACTTCATGGTTTAAATTAAAAACAAAAAATGAAATAATAAATTTAACTCGAAGGTTCTAAATAAATGTTTTAAAATTTCAAGTAAATAAAATAAAGGATTTCTAGTCATAACGGGGCCTTTCGAATGCCGATTGAAAATTCTTTTCCATGCAAGTATTTTTGGGTCAAAATTAAAAATTCAAATGTGCCAATTTAGGGCCTTGTGGTTCAAACTTGATGTTTGAAATGTTTAATTAAAGTCCAAACTGAATTTAATTGATGATTTATAGTCCTCATTATGCTACTTGAGTAAGCTAATTAAAACAATTTTCAAATTGAAAAGTTCACGGATTTAATTGAAATTTTAGACAATTTTAACCTACATTTAAATGGATCAATTGGGATTATTACAGTAAACTTAATTCTAGGAAAAATTGAATTGGATCTCCTATAGAGGTTCGAAAAATCAAACAAAAACTTTTTGGTTAAAATTGAAAATTTACAGAAGTTGATTTAAGCTAAATTAATCAAATTGGAAGCAATTTTAAAATATATATATATATCACATTTTAATTTATCAATTTCAAGTTTTAGAAGCAAATTTTGAGAATATCAATTGAAACCAAGGTGTTCGGGGATTAAAAATCAAATTTTAATCCAAATTTTGGTTATTTTAAACATTCATAAAATAGGTAAGCAATTTAAAGCTTATTTTAGCTTTTCAAAGAACCGATCAAATGTTGGATTACCGAGTTTTATGTTACTATCATAAAGTCAAATGGAAACAAAAAAAATTATGGAATCAATTAAAATTTTAATAATGCATTTTAGTAGTAATTCTTCTCCATTTCTATCATGTTTTTTTTGGAGGAAAAGTATTAGACACTATTTTTTAGGGTTTATAGAGAATTAGGAGGTTACCAAGGTGTTACCCAACAAGTAGTGGCCTAAGTAAATCATTTGGAGGCTATGTAATTTTAGCACTCATCCTAAAATTCCCCACAAAGAACGACATAGGAAAAGTGCACGTGAGTCAGGAGGTGGCCAGAAAATGCTACGCAGCCGAGATGAAACTCCCCGAAGCATCATACGCCAACTAGCAATCAAGGAGCGGGGGGATTGACGAAGACTCCTTACCCGGGGACATCACCGAGCGCCCCAGAACAGGGGACATACCCTCGAATCCAGCATCCCAACCAACCATGGCCCCATCTTGACGAAGAACTAGAGGATGTCTACTAGATCCATCCGACGGAGCTGAACCGAACAGTCTAGATTGGAAGAGCCATAGCTAGGGGCATGAGGAATCAACTAGTTGAGCTCTTGAAATCTAACCACGATGTGTTTGCTTGGTTGCATATGGATTTGTCTGGGATAGATCCGAACATCTCTATGCACTGACTACACATGGACCCGACCTACCCGCCTGTCCATCAGAAACAACGAAAGTTTGGACCAGAAAGGGAATCAATGATCAAAGAAGAGACAAATAAGCTCTTGCATGCTAGCACCATCAAGGAAATCATTTTTCCCCTCTGGTTGGCCAACATTGTCTTGGTCAAGAAGAAGACAGGGTAGTGGCGCATGTGCGTGGACTTTACTGACCTGAACAAGGCATGCCTAGCCCCAAAGATTGCCACCCTTTTTCGAAGATTGATGTGATCGTGGATGCTACATCCGGCTACGAGTCGCTCAGCCTTCTCGACGTATTCTCTAGGTATAACGAGATCAGCATATACCTGCCCAATAAGGAAAAAATAGCGTTCGTCACACACAAATGTCTCTATTGCTACAAAGTCATGCCCTTCGGCCTGAAGAATGCTGGAGCTACCTGCTAGATATTGGTAAACAGGATGTTCGCCAAACTACTCGGAAGAACCATGGAGGTATACATCGACAACAAGCTTGTTAAAAGTAGGAAATCCAAGGACCACCTTACCAACGAGTGCTTCGACATACTCAAGAAGCACCAAAAGAAGCTAAACTTGAGCAAGTGTGTCTTCGGAGTCCATGCTGACAATTTTCTCCATCACCTGGTGACTCGTAGAGGAGTTGAGTCCAGAACAAGTCAAGGAAATTCTGCACATGGTGTCCCTAAGGACCATCAAGGAGGTACAGAGTCTAACAAGACGAGTAGCTTCCCTAAACCAATTCATCTCGTGAAGCTCGAACAAGTGCCTGTCCTTTTTCAAGACTCTGCGTGGTAACAAGAGTTTGGAGTGGACCCAATGAGTGTGAAGCTGCCTTCTAGGCGCTCAAGAAATACATCTCAAAGCCTCTAATACTCACCATCCTGAAACTAGGGTAGGAGATGATCATCTATTTGGTTACTTCAACCACCGCCATAAGCTCGGCCTTGGTAATTGAAGAGCATGGGGTTTAGAAGCCCGTGTATTATGTCAGTTATGCGCTAAACAGAGTAGAATCCTACTACCCCCTCCTGGAGCTGATTGTGTATTCACTGATAATATTTGTTAAAAAGCTTCGATACTACTTTCAAAAAGTAGGAAATCCAAGGACCACCTTACCAACGAGTGCTTCGACATACTCAAGAAGCACCAAAAGAAGCTAAACTTGAGCAAGTGTGTCTTCGGAGTCCATGCTGACAATTTTCTCCATCACCTGGTGACTCGTAGAGGAGTTGAGTCCAGAACAAGTCAAGGAAATTCTGAACATGGTGTCCCTAAGGACCATCAAGGAGGTACAGAGTCTAACAAGAAGAGTAGCTTCCCTAAACCAATTCATCTCATGAAGCTCGGACAAGTGCCTGTCCTTTTTCAAGACTCTGCGTGGTAACAAGAGTTTGGAGTGGACCCAATGAGTGTGAAGCTGCCTTCTAGGCGCTCAAGAAATACATCTCAAAGCCTCTAATACTCACCATCCTGAAACTAGGGTAGGAGATGATCATCTATTTGGTTACTTCAACCACCGCCATAAGCTTGGCCTTGGTAATTGAAGAGCATGGCGTTTAGAAGCCCGTGTATTATGTCAGTTATGCGCTAAACAGAGTAGAATCCTGCTACCCCCTCCTGGAGCTGATTGTGTATTCACTGATAATATTTGTTAGAAAGCTTCGATACTACTTCCAAGCTCATCCGATGGTGGTGCTCACTAACTAACCCCTGATGGTTATTCTATATCGACCAGAGACTTCCGAACAACTGCTGAAATGGTCCATCGAACCGGGGGGATTCCACATTAAATATCTTTCTCAAATGGTTATCAAAGGCCAGGCTTTGGCTGATTTTATCTTAGATTTCACCTTTCCAAAGGCACTAATCCCTAGAAGGGGATATAATATGGGAGACCTAGACTAGCGTTCAGCCAAATGCTAGATCGTGCATGTGGATGGATTTTCAAACTACAACGTCTCGGGGGCTAAAATCGTGATCCGCACTCCTGAAGATGACATCCTAGAATATGCCCTAAGGCTCTGTTTGAAAGCACGAACAACGAGGCCAAGTATAAAGTGTTGATATCCTCCTTATGGATCCTCAAAGAGCTCGGCGCCACCGAAGCAAAAATATTCTATGACCCTCTCTTGATAGCAAATCAGATCAAGGGGGAGTACGCCGGCAAGGAGGCTAAAATGGCCTAATACCTGAGCAAGGCCATACTCCTACTACAAGGGTTAAAAAAGATCACCATTTAGCAGATCTCGAGGGATGAGAACGAGCATGTTGATTCACTAGCTAGCGTAGCTTTCGCTTTTGACTCCTCGGGACATCGAAATATCATGGTCGAAAGTATCACGCAACTTAGCTGTGATGAACCTGAAGAAGAGGTAGAGATGATAACGTACTAGCCTAGCTGGATGGACCTCATCTACAATTACCTCTATAGCGAACTCCTCCCAAAGATGAAAAGCGAGGCCAAGAAAGTTCGCTATTAGGCTTCCCCGTACACCTTGCTGCAAGACGTCCTGTATAAGAACTTCTTCATGTGGCCTGAACATCCATGAAGGCCTCTGCAGTAACCACTTAGGGGCATAATTTCTTGCTAGAAAAACACTCAAACAGGGCTATTTCTGGCCAACAATAGAGGCCGATGCTAAGGAATTGGTCAAGAAAAGTATTTGGGTCAGCTATCAACACCCCATCTACATATCAACTGCCAATATCTGGACGTGGGCCATTCACCCAATTGACATCCTCGGGCCCTTTTCCATCACCGCAGCCCAGAAGATGTTCCTCGTCATCGCGGTTGACTACTTCACCAAATTGGTAGAAGTTCAAGCTATAACAAAGATCACCGATGCTAATATTAGAGATTTCACCTGGAAGCACATTGTACGCCAATTCAGGATCTCACAGGCCATCTTAAGCCACCATGGCTCGCAATTTGACTGCACCCTATTCAATGACCTTTACACCAACTTGGGAATTCAGCACCACATATCGTCTCCAAGCCACCCGCAATCCAACGAAGAAGTCAAGGTAACTAACTGAACTATTCTGCATACACTGAAAACTCGATTGGATAAGTCTAAAGACAACTGAGTAGATGATCTTTCCTCGGTGTTGTGGGCCTACCATACCATCTCGTGGGTCTCTACTGAGGAAACATCGTTTGCAATGGCATTCAGATCAAAAGCTGTAATTCCCATCGAGTTAGGCCTACCAACCTACTGGGTAGCCCACAATGAACTCGACAAAAATCAGAGCGAGCTAGTAACTAGCTTGGATCTACTGGACGAAAAAAATGGAACATGTCCATATTCGACAAACAACTTACAAAATATGGATGGGATGGTACCATGACAAGCGCATTAGAGCATGCTCGTTCAAAGAATGTGATCTTGTGCTACAAAGAGTTACCCTTACCAAGTGAGATTGAGCAGAAGGAAAGTTGGGACCAAACTAGAAAGGACCCTACCGCTTCACCAAAGTCATCTGCCCAAGCACCTATGAACTCAACCTATGAACTCAAAACATCGGAAGAAAGATCGTTGAAGACACCATGTAATGTAGAGCACTTAAAGCAATATTTTCAGTAGCTTGTGCAATTAATATTTTTCTCAATAAAAACCTATATTTTGCTCGAAATATTTGCAAGTGCCTATGCATATCGTGATGACGCAGCGGATGTGTCCGATAAGGAAGCTACGGCATTCAATAGCCTGACTCAACAAACAGGCGACTACGGTCCTCAATAGGTTGAATTCGATTATGGGCGCCTATAACCATCAGTAACCTGGCTCACCAGACGGTTACAACCCTCAATAGTTTGGATAAGACCCGATACTTCATGCTATGTATGGGAAGGGGGTCGCCGCCGACCAATGGTTCGACTTGTCCGATAAGGCGGCTACGACCCTCAATAGCCTAACTTGGCAAACAAGCGGCTACAACCCTCAATAGCCTTAATTTGGTTCTGGGTAGATATGGCCATCAATATCCTAGCTCACCAGATGGCTACAGTCCTCAATAGTTTGGATAAGATCTGATACCTCACGCCACACATGGGAAGGGGGTCGTCACTGACCAATGGCGCGACTCGACCGATAAGGTGACTACGTCCCTCAATAGCCTGAATTCGATTTCAGGCAGCTACGACCATCAATTTCCTGGCTCACCCAAATGACTACGGCCCTCAATAATAGTCTTGTTGGGATCCTATACCTCACAACTCATGTCAGAAAGAGGTTTTTGCTGACCTTGGCGTGACTCACCCTACAAGGCAGTTATGGTTTTCAATAGCTTGACTCGACAACCATATGGCCAGGTGCTACAACCCTCAATAGTCTGTTGCCAGACGGCTATGGCTACAATAGTCTAGAAGAATGACGAGACGAAATACCCTTCCGTACACTCGGTCATATCTGATAACCCGAGCCCACTTTCAATAGGGGTTGGCGAGGAGCTGGAGAACGTCATCGTCAGAAGTGTTGAAAAATCCGATCGTACAATCGGTCACTACCAGTAACTTGAGCCATCCTAATGAGGGAGGCCGCTGAGGAGCGGAGGCCACTGACAACCATTCGAGTTTTAAACAACTCCAGATCCAACAACAAGTTTGTACATGGATGAAAGAACCCTTTGTATACTCGGGTAGACCCAATAACCTGTGTCCACTTGAGTAGGGGCCGATGAGGAGCGGAGTCCATCCCTTATAAACTTGGGTCCACTGCGAATGACTTGCCACACAACAAGGTCCGATTGCAAACTACTATTTCTTGCAACTCTGCAAAATTTCCTGTATTTTACAGCTCAGATTTGACTATTTGCAGTAACCTCTAGAAGCTTTCATGTTATCCGAATATAAATAACAAACAAAGCAATCAGATATGCAAAGAAATCAGAAATCGTTTATTCATGAGTAAGCTTTGTACACAAGTTCTCTCAAATACATCTCTACACAAGTCATCCAATGCAATATAGAAAATGCTCTAAGAGAAAAATATAGAAGAAAAAAGATAATGCTGAAGAATCTGTGGAACAAAAGATATTTGGGCGACCTCCAACATAGTTAGGAAAAACGAAATCAAGGACAATAATCTGCTCAACTCAGACAAGCCCCATGAAGATCCACCCCTATCCTTACCCAAGGAATGTGGGCTGGAGATGCCTACCAAATGACTGAAAATCTCCTAAAATCAAGAAGAGACAATGCAATAGCCCCTCAACTAACAATTGCCCAAAGCAAGCTAACGGATGATCTGATCAAGACCCGTTAGCCCACAACAGGAAAAAGTGAGGTTTCCCAGTCTAGAAAATGGTTAAATCCATGAAGACTCATCCCTAGAACATACTATGCAGGATCTCAGGACATTAACTGACAAAGAGCCAACCGTCTCTAGTCAGGATCAGCAACAACACATCTTTTTCCCTATCGCCATAGGAAGCCATAGGAGGAGGTTCCATACTTCTCGATGGTCTATAAAATCCCTTCCTCTCAGAGAAAAATAATTTGGATTCATCCACAAGTGAACAACCAGACATTAGGCTAGCAGAACGACAAACTTCCTCCTTTATCTCCATCGTTGTACTCGATCACTGGCCCACCTCCAGCTGCGGCTTGGCAGGCCACAAATCTTTGGCCTCCAGATGCCCTGGACTGACAGGGCGGCTGTTGTATACTAAGACAAAAAGAACACTAAATTCTTTCGGAAAAAAGGAGCATCGAATCCATCGAACAGTTGCTAAACAAAGATTTCGGTCTTCCGAAACTCGGTACCACGATCATCTTCAGAGCCAATATGAGGTCTGATCATGCAGAAGTAAGGGAAATAAAAGGAAGAATTCAGGGTTGAAGAAATGGGATAGTAAGACGCTCCTTAAATAAGCGTCCCAGATGAAAGGCCAGGGGACACGCATTATTAATGACAACAGACGAGCACACGACATTAAATGTTGACGAATGAGAAGATCACTAATTCCCAAAAGCCTATATGAGGATACGCTTCATTAAGATTGTGTCCAGATACACCTCAAAGAAGTTGCACTGAGACACACTTTGACCATCCTTGTCTTGGGAGCAAAATGGGTTCCAGCTTTGATCCTCCTGGTTGAAGACTTCACCTGGGAAACGAAAATGGCCAAAAAAGAGTAGATAAATAATGAGAGGAAGTAAAAAATACAACTTCATTAAAAGTTCATGTACATGACAGGGGGTATACCCCTCAGATTCGAAGGAAGAAAATAGAGAAAGTACAAAATCTACAACAAAATACAGGGGCCTCTTGGGTCAGAGGTCTCCTCCCCAAGAAAGCCTCTCCTCTTACCTCCATTTGCCTGGTGTAGTGGCAACATTATCTCGTGCATCTCATCTACCATGGCGCCTCGATGTTGCTTTGAACTTGGGGGACCACCAGAACCACCGCTGTAGTAACATGATCCTCTCCACCCGTGCCTCATCCTTCTCCCGTTCCAGGACGTCGAGTCAGGACATGATTTTCCTCCACTCATCGAGTAAAGCAAAGGAATGCACTGCGGCCTGGAAACTACCATGGGAAGTCAGATGAATTCCAAAAGCAATTATTAGAGTCAAAGAAAAAAAAACATCATTACGATGACATTCGACTGCAGTAAGGTCAACATCGAATCACTACCCCAATTTTCTGGTAGCTACCTCAACATTCCTCGAAGAAAACGAGGCTTGAGCCCACCTCGCCATATCCTCTAGGAAGAGAAGAATCTTCTCACCAGTTATGGACCCCTAGATCCAAGTGGACTATTCCACTAGATCACAAGAAAGCTACCTCTCCCCAGAAGGCTCACCTATCTTATCTTTTTTTTTCCCGAAAGCTATCGGAAGGGACCTCTTTACCTTCTTTGCCATCGGCTCGTCATAGAACACTACGCCAATGGCGGGACTGTACCTCCTCTTAAAAGAGTTGAGGCTAGGACGAGGAGTCACCTCTGGGGAAGCCACGAACGGGACTACCGCCGTCGCTGCTCCTTGGTCAACCACTGGAAAATCCGTCGACAAAGATGAAGGAGTTACGCTAGCCCTAGCATCCAATGCGACCTCTGGCTCAACATCCAATAACTCTGTACTAACAATATCATAAACCATTATTGAAAGATAAGGAAGAAAATAACCAACAGCTTCAACAGGGGCAGCGAAGAAGAGATCGAATGAGGTGGCCTTGAGGAAGAAAAAGTCCCCCTCGGCCTCTAGAAGCCCTCGCAGAAGAGAAACCACAACTTCATCCGCCTCACTAAGTGGCAGGCAGACGAGAAGCTTTGCAGAAGAAAAAGAAAGTTAAAAGGGAGCAACTCAATGCAAAAACAAAAGTTAGGGCACAAATTGATTGAGATCTCTCTACCTCCTTGCTACTGGGTGGGCCATATCTCCTTTCAATGGTCGCTCCCAAGATCCCTTCACCAGGACCCACATGTTTCTCTACCTCAGACTGTCCCCCGAGATCCCCATAATAAGCTATCTGTTTTAGGCTCAGAATCAATACCAGCAGTCAAGTGGCATTGCACTCTTTGCAAGCTGATAAAAATAAAAGAATAGAGAAGATGAGAGACGAGAGACGGAGTTACTCTTCAAACTTAAGATGGCGAACCCCATCATCAACCTCCATGCATTGGGCATTAACTGCAAAGGCGCCAACTGGACCACATATAGAACTTTACGATAAAAATGGTGGAGCGAGAAACGAACCTCTCTATGGAAGACTTCATCGTAGAAGGCTGATAGGTGTGAAAAACCTATCTATTTTCAATCCGAATTTGTTAGTTTTCGAATATGTTTATAGTTATTTTTATTATGTTTTAATTAGTTTTCGTACTTTTTGTATAACTCAAGTATGTGGGGCAAAAAGATAGGAAACTGGAGCTAAAACGATGAGATCGAACCAAAGCGGTTTGAAGTTACGGTGGATAAATAAGCTCGGAAGCTAAAAGATGAAACAGGCCCAAGCGTCCAGACCACCGCTTAAGCGGTGAAAATGCAGAGAAGAGCAAAATGTTACTGAAGAACGATCGCCTAAGCAGAAATTCTACCGCTTAGGCGGAAATCCAGCAGAGGACGAAGAAGGGCTACTGACAGCCGCTCGCCTAGGCGGAAATTCTACCACCTAGGCGAAAATCCAACAGAATGTTCTCCCAGTCCACCACCTACTTCACCGCCCAGGCGATCAGACTTAACCGACCTAACTCCGCCTAGGCGCAATTTCCACCGCCTTGGCGTATTTGCCCTGCACTGTCTTGAGATATTTTTAGGATATTTTTGCTATAAATATCCCCTCCTCCCCCTTGGCCAGTATCTTCTCTTTCCTCTCTTGCATTTTTGAGCCCCTTAGGCTATATTTAAGCCAAGGGTTAGGAATTTTAGTGGTGGAGCTCGCATCCAGAAATGGAAAAGACGGCGAATCGATCGTTGAGCATTCTTAGCGATTTATCTTCGGACGAGGCTAAGTTCTTCGATCGTTTTTTCTTATTTCTTTATCTTAGGAGCATGTGAGCATATTTAGCTCGTTATTTTCTTGTATATGCGGCTATGGCCCCGAGTTAGATATGGATTATAGTAGGAATTAACCTATAATTTATAAATACGTTGTTTGGATGATTTCGGTGTTTCGTTTGTGAGTGTTCTTCGTAGTTTGATTGTATTTATCATATTGTTTGTTTATTATGCTTGGATTGATAAATGGAGAATACGGGGTTTTGACAAAACCCCGGATTCGGATTAGGGTAAACAAATTCCACGATTCAATAACCCGGGAAGGAGTTAGATTGTGGACAATCGATGACGTAGGGCTAGACACACGCTACCTAGGGTCGTAAAGACGTTGAGGGGGACCTCTTCGTTGGCTTGAAGTTGCGTTATATTCCTTGTCTTACACTCGAAAGAGGTGGCGAGGGAGTTTTAGAACGGAGATTGTCGATAGGGTAAATACAACGCGACGATCTAATAACCTGGGAGGGAGTTGGATTGTGTGCAATCAATGACGCTGGGCGAGACTCACATGACCTAGGGTCGTTAAGACGTTGAGGGGGACTTCTTCGTCGACTCGAAGTCATGTATTCTCCCGTCTTACACTCAGAAGAGGTGGCGGTGGAGTTTACATACCGAGATTGTCAAATAGGTCGAACAACGTAAATGTGAGTAAATCGGAATCGAACACGTATTTCTAAACACGTTAATTCCTACACAATTCTTCACTCTAAAACATATTAACATAATAGTGTAGTTAATTTAGGTTATATTAGTATTAGTTTAATTAATTAATTAATTACATTTGTTTTTCTCCTAGATAAACTTAGATCATGACAAATGCGGTATTCGATAGTAACGACAACAATCCCTGTGGATACGATAACCCGATCTTAACGATCACACTATACTAAAACTTAGACCTCGTATACTTGCGAGAGTAAGTAGCGGCGTGTCATTTACGCGCTACCAAAGGCGGTGCACATAGTTGGACACTGAAGCACGCTTACGAAGGATAAGGAGAAATCATGTACAAAGTCAGAGGAATGAATAACTCCTTACGCATCTTATAAACGTGAAAGTCCCTCAGGTGACTTACCATAAGACGGGCCTCCGCCCATCCTTACTTTCCCACCGGTGTGGCCTCAAGAGCAACATTAGCCTTGAGAATAGGGAAGTGATGGGTTTCTGCTAGTTCTGCCCCCTCACCTCGGGCTATTGCCAAAACGGCTACCCCAACACCTTTAGCCATTGAAATTTGCACCTGTGGGTCTCACCAGGGAACTCTAGGGCGTTACCTTGACCCTCAGCATGGGTACCTTGGATGAAGGCACCACGTCAGTATCGCTGCCCTACATCCTAAACTTCGTCATTGTCACTCTACACTCTAGATGATGGCCTCATCACCCTTGTTTCTTAAAGAACAAGAAGAAGATCCAGAATCTCTTGCCATTACAAATTATGTAAGTTGAATGCAACAACTACTCAGAAACGAAAGCAACACGCATAGAACACGACCAGAGAGTTCACAGGCTCTTCTATTTAAACGGGTCGAACACGACTCCCAATCAACTGTCATTTGGGAAACTGAATCAATCAGTTGTTGAATCGATTCATGCGGAAGTTAATGCCCAGGACTCTCGAAAGATGAAAAGTTGCGACGTTAGGCCGATACTAGAGCGCTAGCACAACGTATCCCAAGAAGAGACGATAGGACACTGAATCATCATAAAATGTCCAAATATTCCCAAGGCGTGAAACAATGACACCCAAGGAATACATGGCATTTGATAAAGAGAAATTCATCAAGAAGACACCAGCGTGCCACGTGTCCTCGAACATACAACCGGTCGGATAGGCCCCTCTATGTACCTGCTCTGGGGTATTACACCCGCTCGGGTCTTCATATCTATTATGGATCTCCATGCTCATCCTTGGTCATTACTCCTAGGGCATGAGTGCCTTTATGCTCTCGCTCCAAAGGCGGTTAGAGTCATCTCTACCACAATGGAAAGCACCATTGTCATAATGATCCTACAATCTCCGCCTGTAATCCCACCATCTCTATGGAAAGGGAATCAAGATTTGCACCACTTATCATATTGGTATCAAGATAATTAAGGAAGACTTGCCAAATAGGTCTTCTCCACTCGTAAAAACCTTGGAGGTATGAGGTATGCTATGCTATGCTCTGTTATGTACTTTATGTGAAACCATATGCAATATCGTATGCTCTTTACCATACTGCATTACCTTTCTCTCAGAAACCTATACTAATTCTCACACCGTAGGTGAAACACCTGCAGGCCCACTCGTGGTGCATTGTTTTGTAGAAACCAACCCGAGAGAAAGTGAGACAACCATCGCCATCAATTACCTCCCCGGTCTCAAAAGCCGACGTGTCTAGTGATCGACTTACAGACATCATTAAACTTCTCTTGGGAAAGTTGAATGAAATGAATTATGCCCTAGCTCATGGTCGAGAGTGAAGAAAAATGAAGGTAAACTTCACTTAGAGAAGTTAAACCAAATGAAATATGCCCCAACTTGTGGCTGAGGGTGATTACAATGGATTTGGGATATTAATCCCAACTTGTGAGTCCACAGATCTACCCAAGAGAGGGGTGAATTAGGTAGTGCCAAAAATTTAAACAATGAAATCTTTAAACAAACAAGTTATCAATTTTTCTAATTGATTATTATTTTGTTATGCGGCAGAAATATATTTAAGTGTACACCCAAACAACATAAAATAACAAAGCAACACACAACCATTTATCCTAGTTCAGTAAGCTACACGTACCTACGTTTAGTCCCCCTAGGCTCCACAGGACTTTCGCAATCCACTAATCCCTTGATTCCTTTCCCAGGTAGGAACCAAACCCTTACAATATTTTTCATAGGTTCAAGATTAACCTAATTATTTTCGCAGGTTTAGAATCAAACATTTACAATCTCACACTATTACACTTATCCTTTTCACAGGCTTAGGAAGAACCTTATCTTTTTTCAGGCTTAAGACTAATTTAATTATATTATAGGAAGAATAAAAACCTAATTCTTTTAAAAGGCTCAAGATCAAACCTAATCTTTTTCACAGGCCAAAGACCAAACCCTAATCTTTTCCTAGGCTAAATATTAACTCTAACTACCCTGATTTGACACCATCTAACTACCTTGATTAGATACCGTTCCTAATATGTCTAATCCACTCAAACTCTCAAATACAAAAAATTCACAGATTTTTCCCACAGGAGCTTCTACCACCTCAAAACAATTATGCTCAATTAATGTCCTGAAAACAATGTGATAAAACTACGTGAAGAAGAAATCTGATTTAATTAATTTACAACACATATAACAGATAATTAGATTTCACAAATAAAAATTGTTTTGTGAGATTTTCAAGATCCTAGATTTGAAAATGATTTTTATAAAATAATTATTCCAAGTAATGAAATAGATAATCTAAGAAAGCAATTTAATTAACTTGGAAATATCTCACCGGGATTTCTTGAAAACAATTATGATAACACAGTGTAGAACAAAGACTATTGATGAAAACTTTTTACGCCTCAATCAATAACTCTTTAAAATAATTCTCTCATAAAATATTTCAAGGAACTTGCTCTCTTTTAATAACAAAGGCTGATTGTTCTTGATTGATTCATTTGAAAAATGAGGTCTCTATATATAGAATTCTGACTAGGCCTATAACGGCTAGTTTTCAAATTATAAGACCTAAAATGTCACTTTATGACCCCAATATCATATACAATCAAAATACTTTTAGAAAAGCTTGATTTGGTTCCCAAAACTTTTTAGATTCAAAATATTTAAAGATAGGTAGTAGTTTTACTAATTCAATTCAATTCAAGAATTAATTAATATATGTGACGTACCCTGAATTTTAATAGTAGAGGAAGTTGAGAATGAGAAGAAGAGGAAAACAAAATTTTCATTCCTTCCGATCAAAATTCTCAAAATCCGTTTATTTTTTAAAATGGTTTTCAAGGGGTTTTCTAGGCGTCAGTTTTGAAAACTTATTTAGGCTTGGATTTTATGTTTGAAAAAGAACCTAGCATGGGTTAAATGGTGTGTTAAGTCACCAGAATTTTTATAAATTTATTTTTATTTTGAAATGGCCAGTGTTTTGACTCGTAAATGTCTTGTATCAGAGATTTCTTTAAGTTCGGGGGTCAGTTATACTCAGGGAAGATTTTACGCACCCCGAGACACCCTTCCAAAGACAGTATCTCAGTTTAAATGGATACTTTTAAACAAAATCCAAGTAACTTTCTTTGGTTTTTGTCAACAAAATAATTCCTTTTTAAATTTTTTTTTTTTTACCCTTTTTTATGCATTTTTATATGTAATGAATGCGATAAACTAACTATCTATCATGAACAACAAATAAAATAGATTGAAAATGAAATATTTTTTGTATTTTTGATGTAGTGAAAAATAGGTAAACTAAACTAAACTAGCACCGACAACCCAATAACAATATATAAAATGAAAATGTTTTTGTATTTTTTAACGACTGAAGCTTATAAAGGTTACCTACATATCTCAGTAACCACATGGAATTAGGTCAACATGTGGTTCCCATGTTCAAGATGAACTAATTTTTATTAAAGGTGACTGAACCCGTATGTAGGTTGCCTACGTACCTTGGCAAATAACCAAAGATCAGGTCAGCACATAGTTCATTTATGTAAGGTGAAAATTATATGATTTTATTATTAAAGGTGATCGACCCCGTACGTAGGTTGCCTACGTACCTTGATGAGTAACCAAGGATCAAGTCAGCAAGTAATTTATTTATTTAAGTGATATTGATTTTATTATTAAAAAAGACATGAATCATAATATGTAAATAATCTCTTTGATTTTGTTAAGAACACCTCAATCGAACTCATTTGTTTAGACAAGATTAGTGTTTATATTTGGGTTCTTAGTTAAAAAGGAAATAAAATACATAGTATATATATGTCAGTCCTACTCATAACTAAGAAATACGAGAACGTTTCTGAAGAAGGTGCACACATATCCCTAAAAGAATAGAGGTCCTTGTTTCATCCCAAATTTTTAGCCTTGTATATAATAGGTGCCAATCCACTAGCCTGGATACTTAGGGTCAGGCTGTGATCTTGACGTTTAGCATAAAGTAAGTCAGTTATTAGATTAACAGTTAATAGTGGTCGGTTTGATGTATTCATGAGAGAATCGTAGAGACTATGCACAACTCATTGTGTGATAGATGTTTTGTGTATGATCCCTACATGTTCTTGGATATTTTTTGTCCTCACATGTTCTTAACATGTTCTTGGACGTTCTTGATGTTCTTAACTTGATCTTGAATAGTTTTAATATGGTTTGATGAATATGATATAATTTTACCATTGTTTAACTTAATTATGTGTTACTTATGTTATGTACATGTAATATATGTATGAATACTACATGATCATGCTATGCACGAGAAAAATAACTAAATTTAAGACAATATTGAAGGATTATCAAGAAACGTAAATTTAAGACAAGATTGAAGGATTATCAAGAAACGTACATAGTTTAGGGGAGTGGTCTTTCCTTAAATACAATACATTCTTCTCCTTCTTGATCTTCTTGGTTGTCCTCAATCGGTTGCCATCAACTCCTTGAGTTCTTCCTCTAAGAACCTCAAGAAATCTTTCGGAGTGGTATTTTAGTAGAATTTTTAAGTGTTTATTAAAGAGAAATCTTGAGAAATCTCAAGACATGAGAGGTTGGAAGAGACTTAGAGAGAGAAAGTCTAGGTTCCAACTACTTAAAAATGAAAAACAGGCCCCTGTATTTATAGGCTGGGGGGTCTGTGTGTAGGCCATCCCAACCTATTCCTTACATTCTGTTTGGCTTGGGGTTGATCCATTCTTGTCTTGGTGATAGATGGTTTTGAATGAATATGCTAGATTTTGTAAGATTCTCAGAGATCTTTCATAGATTTGGTAATCATTACATGTCTAGATTCAATGATTGGTAATCATTAGCAATCATTACCATATCTTTGATATGATTGGTTGGACATGGGGGCATTTATGGCTTGAAGTGACATTTTTTGTTTGGTTTAGGGGCTAAGTACCGATTACTTTCACTATTTCGGTTAAGTTGCCATTAATGCTTTGGAAGTTCAATGAATTTGGTCTTGATGAGTCATTTGGAATTTAATGCTTGACAAGGACACTTGATTTGATGGACTTTGAATCAGTTGGATTTGGATCGAATCGACTCAGTTTTCCTTGTAACAGGTAGTCACACTTCAAGGATTTCGGTTAACCCTAAGATATTTTAATCAAAATATCTTCATTTCTTGAATGTGGACTATCCATGTCATACAAATAATTTAATCTTTTATGGGATGGATACTTAATGTCTTGATTAAGTGTATGCAAGGTGGAGAACCGGATCGGTTTAGTTTCAATAACGGTTAGTTACTTGTCAAGTAACCTAGTTCCTTCTTTATATATTTTGGTAGAGAATATCTTAGGGATATATTGGTCACTTCATGATTATTTATGAGTCATTAAATGGTTTGTTGGCCCTTGATTCAATGGGCTTTGATGGCTTAGTCAAGATGACTTCGGTTTGGTCGATTTCGAACCAAGTCTTAATCCTTAGTTACTTTGGTAACTTGGACTTGTCGTGACATTTCATGCCTTGATTTAGGTATTTTGGATTTTATTTATGGATATTAAGACTTTAAACTTTAAACAATAATTTAAAGAAATATTTTTGGCGTCGAATAGACAAAACGATAATATTGAATGTTTTGGGATCAAAGTAGGTAATAAAGATAATTTGGTTAAATGTTCTATAATTAAAGGGTAATAACTAATTTTTATTCATATTAAAGGTGATTTAATGAAAATCAACCCTTACTAATGTTATCTTAGTCCCCCTTTAATTTTAAAAATTTCGAGGTTGATTCGAAACGTTTACTTAACCAAATGTAGTCAAATTTAACATTTGACTACAGTGTAACCCAAGGTAAAAATTCATTCCATTTAAACCCTTTTTTAAAGTTTATTTGAACTTATATTTTCAATTTGACACTGACTAGCGGGACAAAATGCGGTGTCTATAATATGCGAAAAATAGATAAGATCTTAGTAATATATGATATATAATAGAAAAATACTCAAATTCTCAGAATATTTATCTTTTAAATGCTTAAAATAATAAGATTTGGATAAAAAAATCAAAACAATCAACATTTACTATTAGTCAGTGTCGATTGACCGGCCTCAATTTGGTCGACTGCCCCTACAACGGTCAGTTTTCTGACCGTTGCACCGCCTCCCGTTGGTTGACCGACCCATTGGTCGGTTGACTGATCGGTCTAGAGGGTTTCTCCATTTTCCTTCATTTAGGCTACTAGATTCATTAGTTAACCGATCTCTCTTGTTGGTTGACCGAATTAGTCAGTAGGTTCATCCTTTTAATTCCCTCAAGCTACTATTTTTATTAGTCGACCGACCCATTTCGTCGATTGACCGAATTTACTAGAAAACCCATTATTTTATGTGTTAAAAATATTCTTTCACTTGAACACTTTATCAAAAATATTTTTATGATTTTAACACTTTATAAAAACTATTTAGGATCTTAAACTTATCACTTCTTAGCATGACACATATATGTTTATTCATTTTAAAGTGTCGTGCGTAATCCTAATTCGGGTTGCATTAAGAACATAAAGTAATAAGTTGTTTTTTTTTGTCTTCAATGCTAAAAAATATTCATTATCTTCACTTTGTATCTATCTTGAATTTCTTCATAAATTCCTTATAAATCTTCAATGATCGCTTCATAAATTCTTCGTCTTGTAAATCTTCAACGATTTATCTTTTTGACTCATTCTTTTTCTCATTTAAACATATGAAATTTCTTATCTGAAATCACTCAATAAAACCATGAGTTCCATAAAACATCAATGTTCAATTGTCCAAAACATTAGGTTCAACAATCTCCCACTTTTCGATGATGACAATTAACTTTGATGTTTTCTCAATAAATCATGTAACCATGCTCCCCCTAAATATGAGGACGTGTTTTTAACTCGTTTAAGCACCTTTATGATAATAATAAAAACATTTGTCAAAAAGATTTTCTATATAAGTATAACATATTATTTCTCTCCTTATAAAAACTTCTCCCTTATATAATTGCAATGCTTAGGAGAACAAACACTTTTTTAAAATATCATACAACTTCTCCCTCTTTTTCATCTCAAAAATTGAGGACAAAGGTTTTAAAAATGTCTATTCTAGGCACACATCATTATGCTTAGCCAAATCTAAACCCCGAATAATTTTCATAAACTGATCTTCAACTAGAGGTTTAATAAAAATATATGCAAGTTGGTCGTAAGTATCAACATATTAAATAACATCTTTTTTTTTTTTTTTATTATGATCACAAATAAAATGATGACTTACCTCTATGTACTTAGTTCGTGTGTGCTGTGTTGGATTCTTACTTAAGCATATAACACTTTTATTATCACAATATAAATGAACTTCCTCCATACAAACCAAAAAATCGTGTAATTGTTGTTTAATATATAGATTTGTGCACAATAATTACCAGCTGTCATATATTCTATCTCAGTCGTAGATAAGGCAACATAAATATGTTTCTTGCTAGACTAAAAAATTAAAGCACGTAAAAAAATGACATGAACCACTTGTGCTTTTACGTTCAACTTTGCATCTAGTAAAATCAACAACAGAATAACTAGTCAATATAAAATCACTCCCCCTAGAATACCATAATCCTAGATCACAAGTTCCTTTTAAATACCGAAAGATTCGCTTGGCAACGGTTAAATGCGATTCTTTCGGGCAAGATTGAAATCTTGCACATAAACATACACTAAACATAATTATTGATGCTTGGAAATAGATCACCAGACACATCGGCTCCTAAGACCGGGGATGGTGGTTGGTGGCGAAGGTTAAATTACTTTCTCTCGGTTCAGTTCCTGTAAAACAATGCACCGCGAGTGGTCCCTGTCATTTCGACTAATACCAAGGTCACCATCGATCATTTTTATAATATCCCAATACACCCTTATGATATTTTGTGGACAAGATAATATTCTTGTAACAATTTTTTGGTTAATTTTTTCTTTACTCTCTCTTTTCTCTTGTTTTCTATTTTTTATTTCTAAATTTTGTACGGTATTTTTTATTTTATTTGTTCTTTTTTTCATTTTTTTTTTTTTTTACATGATGTTTATAAAAAAAAAAAAAAATCAAAAGGAAAACATTAGAAATCAAAAAACATAAATAAGACAAAAAGAAAATCTTATTTTTTTTTTGAATAATGTTTTATTTATTTTTTAAATTCATTTTTAATTTTTCAAATCCTTTTTTTTTTTGGCACTTTTTAGATTATTACTTTCAATCCTTTTTAATTTTATACGAATACCATACAAAATAAATAAATGAAATAAAAAATACAGAATAAAAGTAAAACAATTAACAATTAAAAAAATAAAATAAGAGAGATAGTAATAAATATAAAATATAAATTTAAAATATAGAATGAATAATAAAAAAAAAATGATGTCGCAAGGGTATTTTTGTCAAAAAATGTGATGATTGATGTCTTGGGTAACCAAACTGGAAACAGAAAGGGTGTCTTAAGTATTATAAAAATGACAAGGAGTGTTCTTCGTATTTATCGAAATGATAGGGTGGTCTCGAGTGTAAAGTCAATTACTTAATAATATTTAAAATAAAATATAATTTAATTTTGAAAAATTTCATATCCTTTTAAAGTATCTCATAATAATAAAAGAAATTTTATAAAACGACAGCTTTATCCATTTTCCCATTAAATATTACATTTGATTAAATTTTCTATGTCTATTAGTAATTGTAGGGTGATTAAAATAGAACTTTTATTTAAATTAGAATTATAATATTTTAATTAAAATATATATCTATTAATCATTATCTAATGATAATTGAAATAGACTTTTAATTAAAATAGGATTTAAAATCTTGCAATTAAAAAACTATTTCAATTAAACATTATCTAATAATAATTAAATAGACTTTTTGCATTATGCGATCTCTTTATCTTGTATTCCCAGAAAGACCAATAGAGCATAGATAAAATAAAAACCTTATTCCAATCTTATGTAAATTGATTAATAATATAATTCCTTATAACACCAATTAAAATTTTTCATCCCATCGTCACACTATTTTAGCTAAAGGCTGGGGTGAATATATTAAATCAAAACACATAGGACAATGCTTTCTTTACTATGAGTGATATATCCAATCTTGCATACTTATATATTCACATGTATGTCCTACTATGCCTAATGAATACTTTTAAAGTCTCGTGGCTAGATTACAACACTTAGTACTATCAAAGTGTAGAAACCTATACATGTAACAGACAATACCTCAAGTTAAAATATCACAAATACAATTATACCTCATACATTATATTTTGACATTAAGCAAAACAACCATGTATAATATCAACCATGATCATGTTCGATCCTTTACTGCGGTAGTAAGTCTCCTTATGATTGTTATAGTATCTTATGCTAATGGTTTGATTCACCACTCCCAAAAGAGAAAACAATAGAATAAGCTAATCTCGATCATTGAAAATCAGATTTCAACAATCCAATATCAACTAAGAATAATTAAGAATATAAGTTACCAATATCTGTGGTCTCTACATTTTAATAACATTAAAGATCTAAGACATTACCAATATTGATATAAGAATATGAAAAATACCTTTTATTATTTAATTACTTCAAACTATAACTAGAAACAAGCCTATTTAGGATTGTCAATAGGGTTTATCCCCAAACAGTATATGTGTTCAATTTAATGTTGTAAGAGATTTTAAATAATTTGGATAAGAAATTCGAGTCAATTTTGGAATTAAATCTCGTAAAATGAATCAGTTCTATAATGAAAGGTTAACCAAATATGAGGATCAGTTGACCGATCATCATATTTTTTGAGAACAAAATTGCTTCTAATTCATTCGATCGATTAGTTACATGATTTGATTGATCGTAGCTGGGAACAAGGACTTTCCGGTTTAAGCGATTAACTGAACACAGGGATTTGGTCGATCGAATACATGCTAAATGATTTCCTTAACCCCTAGCCTATTCGGTTGACGAAATTGAGCATTAGGTTGACCGGAATAAAACTTAATTACTTTATGCTTCAGCTCTTTATCTTTATGTGTTTCATTATTTTAATATTTCAATTGTATCTTACAAAATAATTAAGATTATAATTGGAAATTAAGATCAGTAGAGTTAATTAGATTTAGAGAGTAAAAAATAATTGCTTAAAATTTTTTAGTTTCTTCGGAAACAAAAATGTTTTGCCTCCTAAGAACACCCATCCCTACTACTCTCATCCTTACACCACACTGCCTACCATCATAATTCACATTGGCAACTAGGTTCTTCACTTCCCTAGACAAATCTTCTCTTCTTTTTAACCTTCGCTCTAGATCTCACCCTTTTTTTTTCCACTCTCTAAGAATAATGTCATCAAATTGCCTTCAAAACCTTTCACTGACTCCCAACAACCTCGAAACCACCTTCATTTTTTACCAAAAACCCAAGCCGAGTTTTCCCCTCCTCTTAATCAGAATTGAAGCTCACTGGATACAATAGTGTTAAAAAATGTTTATCAAACACAATCATACAAACGTTGAATTGGCGATCAACACCCTAGCCCCCATCCCCACCCCCGACATCTGACGTGCCATGAAAATCATTTGACAAAGGAAATCATTCAACCATTAACCAAATATCATTATTTTTAGACTTAGAATCCGTAGCACCAAAGGCCAAGATCAACATTGTCCTCTAAGTCGAAATACAATGGTAGAAGATTAAGGGTTGCAAAGGGAATGGGACTAAACTCCAAAGCACATGAAATTCATGTATGACCACTGGGATCACACATCGTACTGTCGCTGCCGCTAGAGAGTTGTCTGGCTAGAAACATCTGTATCCCCAAAACGGCTATTTCCCTAATTATGATTTTGATTTATCCACTTTGGGGTTGACGTAGCGAGCTTTCCATAACCCACCTGACTATTATTGAAAAAGGCCCATCATGACTAAGCAAAAATATGTTCAAAATACCCAGAAGATCCCAATGACCTCCTCTTCGCCCATCATATATGCAGGCATTACACCATCCCCTGGGTGAGCTTAAAATAAGACTACAACCATAGACCAACCCTTAATCGAGGGTTCAACATTACAACTAGACCTAACAATTACCTTATGCCTTTTTAAGCTATCTCATAATTTCTACATTCCACCCCATGAATACCGACCCAGCTCGAATAAGAAATAAGATTGGCCTAAAACTTGCTAAACCATCACCCCCAACATTTCTTCTATCTACTCGTAAAATTACCGTGATCCCCACACGTCACCCACATAACCTTGCCCCGACTGAACCCACACAACAGCAACAACATCCTTGCCAGATTTTAGACTCAAATAGGTTTCCATTCCACCCAAAGTGGAACTTTCACCCTCCAATTTCCCATACGACTTCAATATTCGCTAGAATCTCAACCTCCAAGCCTTCACTTCAAATCTGGCCCATTTAGAGTGTAGTCTTGTATTATTATCCAACCTTATGAAGCTTTGACACATATTGCCTATGGCTTTGAAGACCTCCTCATTCCACATTAAAATAGGAAGCTGAACCACACGAATCCAGATCGATTTCTCAGACCACCTAATACAAGAGACCGAAAAGTAATCTCTACCAGTCCAGCTGCATCTCTACCCATTCATAACCCTACGACATCCTTCAAGAACCCTAAGAGCTTCTGATTCCAACAAAAAAATAAGGAGAAAAGAGTTAGAAGGATTCTCTTTCACATGGACATTAGTCAAAACATTTGACTCACCTCTGCAACTCTGTCACCGAAGACGGAACCTTAAATACACGAATCTCTATCCACCTTAATCAACTCTCTTTTCTGGAATAGCAAAACACCCTTCTCAGGCCACCTCTCCAACATAGGCATCTAAACAAAGGACTCTATGTTCATCCCTTAGCTAAGCTCTATACTAGACCTCCAATCTAGAGAAAGAACATGTCGATCTACACTGTTGCTCCTCTCTCTCTCCTTTACAATAATCCTCAAAAACTTGACAAAGTCACAAAAATATTTCACAACCGGAGTGTAACTCCCAATTAGAATTTCTATACTCACAATCAGAGGCCCTTCAAACTTTCTTCCAACAAATCTAGGGTTTACAAAGCCACTTAAACAATTATCTTCTTCCCCATTGGCTCGGTAGCATGAACACCAAGGAGAATTGTGAGAGAAATAATTTAAACATAACATTGTCCAAAGGATTTGTAAAATGATGGGATTACGAAATCCAAGATTTTCAAATCTCGTCATTTACAAATCTCCTTGTTTGGGTAAATTAGACAACACTCAGAACAAAAACCATACCCATCCAAGAACCAAAACAAAATTGAGAACAAAAACCATACCAAAATTGAGAACAAAAACCATACCCATCCAAGAACAAATCAAAACAAAGAACAAATTCAAAACATAGTGTTCTTCGATTGGGGAGAGATTGCAATTGTGAAAAAATTCGTCGTAATCCATTTGGGAGAGATCGTCATCATTCGCCGATCGCCGTCATTCGTCGTTGTCGTTCGTCGTTCTCCGTCAAATGAAACCTAAGAACGATTGCGATTAAGAAGATCAACAATCAATCAAACGAGAAGACGCGACTAAGAAGATCAAAAATCAAACGATTGCGATTGCGATTGAGTTTTGGGGGGTTTCGGCGACAATGACGAAACCCTAGACGACGACAACGATGAATTAAGAAGAAGGGAGTTTCGACTTCACCGGAAGAAAAAGAAGAAGATGAAGGTGGCGAGAGGCGAAGAATACGACCACGACAACGGCGAGAGGCTAAGAAGACGACGGCTGACGACGATGAGTTTCAGTGATGGTAAGGAACGAATGATGGGAAGAGAGGATTTGTTAAATTCCACCTCTCTCAAAGGTATTTCCAAATTCTCTTTTTTACCCTAAAAAAGAATTTCACAAATCCCTCCCTCCTGAAAGCCAAACAAACCCAAACAAGGAATTTGTCAAAAGAGGATTTTGAAATCCTCTAACCAAATGAAATCCCTCCTAGAAATTCCTTACCCAAACACAACTTAGAGTTGTTTACATAAAAAAATATAAATGAAAAATGAAAAATACTCATTTTAAACTTATTTACCAAAAGAGAACACCGGCTTTATGAAGCTGGTATTCTCAACACTAACATTAAATACTAAAAAAAATAAAAAAATCGGGGTAACTAACCTCGGTTATACGATTTTTTTTTTATTTATTTGTTTTCTTTTCTATTCCTTGAAACCAGTGTTCATAATATTGGCTTCAATTTCCTTGAAATCCCCCCACCCCCTACCTATGACATCTTTTTATTTCTTAAAACCGGGGTTACGAACCCCGGTTGAAACCTCCCTTCCCCTAATACTTTAATGCTGCATATCCTAAATATTCATGGCATATGTCATGACGTATTACGGAAAAATTATATCTTTATCCCTAGTATAGAGTGTATGTTTATTTAGACTTTAAATGTTGTAAAATTTTATACTTAATATCTCAAATTTCACAGTTTCTTCAATCCTACAAAATTGAAAACACTATTAATAAATTCTGAACATAAAATGAGTTGTGTTCGGTATGTGAATTTCTAGTAGTGATATTTTTGTCATTTCAACGTTCCACTAAATATAAAATATTTTCCCTTAGTCTTTTCCTAACAACAAATCGTTGTCAGACTTTTGGTTAAAAAAGTGCTCCAGGTATAATGGAGTGATAAAATGACGGAAATATCCTTTGTTAGATTATATGTTGAGAACAACCTATTTTCCATGCAAAATCTTTAACAGTGTTCTTAATTTACGGGATTGAAATAAATGTAAAACTTTAAAGATTAAATGTGCAATTCAACAAATTTCTTAATTTTAGATTTATTTCAATCCCATAAAATCAAGAACATTGTTAAAGATTTTGCATGGAAAATAGGTTGTCCTCAACATGTAATCTAATGAAGGATATTTTCGTCATTTTATCGCTCCATTAAACCTGAAGCATTTTTTTTAACCTATATTTGACAACGGTTTGTTGTCAAAAAAAGACTAAGGAAAAATATTTTATATTTAGTGGAACGATGAAATGACAAAAATATCACTACTAGAAGTTCACGTACCGAGCACAACTCATTTTACGTTAAAAAATTATTAATAATGTTTTCAATTTTGCAGGATTGAAGAAACTGTAAAATTTGAGAGACTAAATATAAAATTCAAAGTCTAAATAAACAAACACCCTATACTTTAGGGATGAAAATGTAATTTGTCCTTGATATTCATGACATATGTCATGAATATTAAGGACACACAACATTAAAGCATTAAATGTAAGGGGTTCAACTGGGGTTCATAACCTTGGTTTCAAAAAAATTAAAAGGTGTGGGGGGGAGGGTTGGGTTCAGGAAAATTGAAGCCGGTGTTATGAGCACTGACTCCAAAGAAAGAAAAGAAAAATAAATAAATAAATCATATAGCCGAGGTTAGTTACCCGATTTTGACTTTTTTTTAATGTCGGCGTTCTCAACACCGGCTTCATAAAGGCGGTGTTCCCAACATCGGCTAACCCTCTTTTGGTAAATAAGTTTTAAATGGGTCTTTTTCATAAATTAAATTTTTAATCTATATATTTTATGTAAACAACTCAATAGTCTTACACACCAACTAAGATTTCTTATTGAGTTTATCTTTAATAATCTCTGAGTTATACTATTGTCGTGGGACTTATCTGATGGGTGAAATTCAGTTAAATGGGACAGTTTGTGGGCATGTGTTGATCATGTGGGGCAATTTTGGGTCAATTTTAGTGGCTGGATAGAAAACTGCCCAAGCAAATTGCATGTGCCATTTGTCCTGAATCTATGGAGCAGTTTCTTGCATGTTTGCCTAGTAGTTGGGGCTGTCAACTGACTATGTTGCCTATATATACTGTATTTTCGAATTTGAGAAAGGGCAGAGTACCGAGATAATGTTCCTACCACCTTTATGTCAGAATTTGTATGTGTGTTTCCTTGTTTTGATTGAGTAATAAAACGAGATTGGTTACAGGTGTAAATGTTGTGTTGCATACTGTTTTCTGGTATGTGTGTGCGCGCGCGCGCACGTTTGGGTGGGTATGACAGTGGTTGTTCAGGAACCATATGAATGGTTGATTAGTTGTAACGGCAACTAGGCCATCACTCGATTAAAAATTAATGGTGAAAGATTAACCGTGTGACACATACCCATATTGAAATATAACGTTAAGAGTTTCCTTGGACAAAAAGGTTAGAGATTTAGAAAGTAGGTCTATCATGTTATCCCTTGTGCTTACAATGATGAATATTATTATAAATTTTCCAATAATACATAATATCACGTGGAAAATGCAACACTTCCATATTTGAATTTCAAACAAGATTTAGTTATGTGAATTCAACCATTGCCCGCATTGGATCACATAATAGAGGTATAAGTGGCTCATTGGTTGGAATAAGGCATATTTCGCCAAACAAACTATATACCATGCACAATTATTGGCAGTTGAAAGTGTGACCTAAAAAATCATTGTTTACCTAACCAATGTTCCAAACATTGGCAAGATTAATGTTAGATCTAGTACATAGTATAACATACATTTCTCAATATCCAAAGCGTATTCAATTCGACTCATGTTGTCCCTCTCCTAAAAAGTCCTAGGACACAACGGTTTGGAGAGAAGTATTTCATATCAAACTAGAACAAGTCAGTGTCTTCATGTTAAGTTATTCAAGCACTTTGTCTATATATAAGAACTGGGATAAAAATCAAACTACCTCCTATATTTATTTACAGAGACATTGATGGATCCATGAAGAAACTAACTATGCTTTTCATTAGGGAAACAAAAGTTGAAAATATTTTTGATACACTAAGCACCGAAGCAGAATTTTGGGTCAAAATTATTTAAAAAGGAACCGTCATCTAACATATGTTTATAAACAAAAGTGTTAGATCACCTAGTTCTATGAAAAACATTCTGATTGTTAGAAAAGAGCCAAGTGAAAATTGACTCCAAGTAAAAAGTTTCAATCAAATATTCAAGTTCATGGGTTGATCATGCTAAAGGAAGCACCCCAAGCCATCTTACTAAAGTTGTCTAACTATGTCATCGTACAACGATGCAAAAATATCTTTGTATTCTTGTAGCAGCACAATCAATTCTTTCTTTTTTGTTTTTCGACAAAGATTTCTTGATTTTAATTTTCTTTTGGTCTTCTGGTGTGGCCAAATTAACGTCTCCATTTCATTCTTACTTGGAATCGAACTCTTCTTGAAATGTTCTAAGACAAGAAATGTTCTTATGTTGCGTTTGATACGCTAGAATGGAATGAAATGACAATAAAATTAGAATTACTATGGTAATATAATAGAATGATCATTACTATTTTTATGTTTGGTGATAAAAAGAATTAGATGCGGTATTAAAATGATCATTCTCATTGCAATGTTTAATTAGTATTGGAAGTAAATTTGGAACGAATGCATTTGTACAATAAAGTCTCGGTTTTAAAAAACATATAATTTTTTTTTTAAATAAAGAATATTCAAATATAAATCAAATGAAATTCCAAAAATAAAATAATGTGTGTGTGTGTGGAAGAGAAAGATGGAGAAGAATAAGAAGAAGAGAAAGGCAATGGACAAAGGATTTGGTGGGGGGGGGGAGTGGGGGGTGAGTGGTGGTGTCACCGGTAGGGTCGAGACAGTGGTACTGGTGGGGGGTTGGGGATTAGTTAGAAGATAAGAGAGAGAGAGAGAGAGGGAGAGCGAAAGAATCTGGTGCCAGCTACCAGAATTGGATTCTCGCCTGAGAAGATAGTGTATATTTGTTAGAATTTCAAGGGTATTTTAATTTAATTATATTTTCATTCTCATTTCCATATTTAGTTAGTGTTTGTTCATATTTTTTGGCCGATGAAAGATTAAATCTAATTCCATGTAATTAGGATTAACTAATACCAAATTTATTTTAAAATTAATTAATCTCATCTTTTGTAGGATTATGAAATCATTGGTAATGGGAATAAAATTTAATCCCATGTACCAAACATAGAAATAAAATGATTTTTTCGATGACCCTTTCAATCTCTTGTCCAATCCCTACTATCAAACATTCACTAGAATTTGGTTTGTCATGTCTTGATTCTCATTAATTTTAAGTCCATCTTTGACAAATTAGTGATCCTTCGGCACATAGATTGTCGTATCTGATAAATTATACATAAATATATTTGAACACCTACAAAGTAAACAAAACAAAATTTTAACACAAATTTTAAGAAAAAATCATGTCACTCACAGAAAGCTTTAGAAAACCAATAAAATTGTCTAGTGGCAAGCAAGATCAGGAGGGAAACAAACAATTGGCTATCAATTTTACCGATACCCCTCATAACACACTGGAGCGGAATGGAAGTCCAGTTGGCAGTTGGTCCCTTGACCTTTATTTCTGAATAGATATCTCTGCCTTCTCATCCTCTTCGGTTGTGGCACATACATCCTCTCCTATCATCACAAAGTAAATTCTCCCACCCAAGACAATCACCCAATAAACATGTCCTACTGGGGCAATTAAATTGAATTCTGACGAAATAGAGTAAAAATTTCAAAATTTAATTCCGTCACATCATCATCACCATGTGATTCCATTACCTTCGACCAAACATGCAATAAAATCTTTGGATATAGCTGAATTCTCAGGGTCTCGATTGCTTTCTCTTTCATTGGCAAATAAAATTTGAAAACTTCAACTAGGAGAATATGACCCTATCGTGAGAGATCAACATCATATCTTGCTTTCCAAGCTCTCTCTATTTTCCTCTTCATCATCTTCATCAGCACATTACAAGCCCATAGGTGTTCTTTAGAAAAGAAAAAAAACACCACCTTCTTCACAACTCAACATGTTCACTCTCCACAAGACAAGCAACACCCCTCGTGGCCAAGAACATAGGACACAAGTCTTAATCAACGCTTGCCGGGGGAGAGAGGAAAAAAAAAATCCTCCAACAACATTACATGAGAAAGAAAAGGGGGAAATTTTGGTGAAGGCCATAGAGAGAGAGAGAGAGTACTACGGAGTGACGTGACTGTTGCGAGATTGAAATGGGATGTCAAAAAAAAAAGGGAAAAAGACTATCAAATCTCCTAATTATTCTCTAACTAAATATATGATTACCAAATATATCAAATCTCATAATTATATTCCTTGATTGCACGCTAACATATCTCAACATGCAACAGTGGCAACCTAAAATCAAATTGTCTAGAAATCAAATTCGGCATGATAATAGATACAAATTTACGTAAAAAATGAGCATATAAATAATTGGGTAGTGATTTCAAATACAAACAGCAATATCATTCATAAGATCCTGCGATACATCAACACGTCCAAGAGGAAAGAAATATAAGTAACAACTTCATATATTATATTCCTGTTTGGGGACCTTAGTCTAAAACACCTTTCCAAGACTTCACCTACCAAGAAAACACCATTACCACCGCAATCTCTAAAAAGGAAATTGGAGATTATGCCAGAAGGAAGATGCAACCAGAACTGTCTACACAATACACTTCTGTAGACAAGTTTCAAGCAGTCCCATTAACTCGCAAATGAAAGGGAGGACCGCGACAAATAATTGGATCATCCGATGTATTTGTTCTTGCCCGAACCCTGAGAATGTCATTAGCCTCATCAATCACAGCGGCAGCTGAGAGAGTATACTCACCAGGAACCAGGAAATACAGAGCAAATGAACGCTTAATTTCCTCTAGGGGGGGAATCTCCATACTGATGCCATTTAGAACACCTGAAGATGGTCACAAAATATCATAATCATTAAAATGGTCGTGCCGAACAATCTTAAATACTTTTTTAGTCTATAATTATAAATGTAATTGGTAAGTTTCAATAGAGTTGACAATGGAAAAACAGAGCTGAACATAAAAGAAGGATAGGCTCGTAGTTTCAGATGGATAGATAGATAGATAGATAGATAGATAGATAGATAGATAGATAGATAGATAGATAAAAGGACAGGTACGCCGTATTTGCCGAATCAGTGCGCAAATGAACCCCATTTTGCGCACGAACTGATTCGCAGTTTGTTGCGGGTTTGGCAAATTCACGCCACTCTAGTTGGTGCTTCTTCTTTAAGAATTTCTCGCTGTTCAAACACAGATATACACATTAATTTTGGAATCATAAAAAATTTATTTTAGGACACTGGAAATTTGCCCGATTTCAGTGTATAAGCTATGCTTAGTCTGAATTTCTCTAGTGTAAGAGTCGAGTAACACTGTAACAGTATTATGAACCGGCAATGCACGAAAATGAAGTTGCCAATATTAATTTGAGCATTTATATTAGAGATTTCTTTATATGTGCTTGAATAAAATAGAGATTGGTATATATTTTATTTGATTTTACATAATCTTATGAACTCGATTCTTTGTCAAAATTTCTTTTGGTGACACAAGAAATTCTTTACATTTTCCAATTTTTAAATTTCCTTGGCCATTTAATTTCATGTGTTCTTTTTTTTTTGGGTTATTTATGCAGATAATTTATTCTAGATTGGAAGTATTAGTTTAGGCCATACTTTGCCACGCTACCATACAGATCAACAGATCCTGGCCTTAACTCAAATTTTCAGTGTAAGATTTTCTTTCACTCTCAATCTTCCTCTATATATCTTGGCACAATTAGGTTTATTTGTACATCTGATATAGGTTTTCAGTATTTCTTTTTCCTATATTTGGTTATGTGTTTGCACTTTCTGCTGCAAGTTTCTCACCTCTTAAAGAACACTTCCATCTTTGTACCAGTTTTGCTGCTTACAGTGCCCTTCTTATTCTATTTTTGACGTATGGTCAATCCCATTAGCTATTTAATACAATTTCCAAAGAAGATCTATAAATGTTCTTCTTTTTTTTTTTTTTTTTGTATATATGGCTGTTCTTTTGGTTATGTGTTTGCACTTTCTGCTGCAAGTTTCTCACCTCTCTTAAAGAACACTTCCATCTTTGTACCTGTTTTGCTGCTTACAGGGCCCTTCATATTCTATTTTTGAGGTATGGTCAATCCCATTAGCTATTTAATACAATTTCCAAAGAAGATCTATAAAATGTTCTTTTCTTTTTTTTTTGTATGACTGAAAGTGTAAGTATGGCTGTTCTTTTGTATAACTGAAAGTGTAAGTATGGCTTTCGCAGCATTATAAAACAAAAAGGAAATATAAGATTCAAGGGTTACTCATGAGAATTCCTACTTAATTTATATGTGCCTGTAAATCATTTATAGTTAAATATTTGGTGTATGGAACAATGTAGCAGGTTCAATTAAGATGAATATGTTTCTTTATGATCCACCTTTACTATTAATGATGCTGAAGGTATGTTATAAGTATTTGTCCACTATCAGGAGCCATTAGTATATTTGGGTTTATAAAACCACAAATGAATGGCTTGAGGTGTTATAATCAGAATTTGTATAAGCAAGTCAAGTGCTAAAAGGATCTGTGTAGGCTTCTTGTTTGTTTTCATCATAATTTTTTTGCCAAGCATTTGTGTTCAATAAATACCCAAAAAAAAAAAGTACGCGTTCAGTCAAATATTCTCTTATCATTATTCTTTTCTATAATTGTGATGAAGTAACGCTTCCTTTGTCTCAATTTGATTAGCAGAGGGGGACTCCAACTGCAATAATAAAAAACTGTATTTGATTGTCATGTTCTCAGTTACCTGAATCTCTTGCCATATTCCGTACGAGGATATCCCCTGCTAAGTCAATTAGTATTGTCTAATTAGTTCTTGCTCGGTTGCTTCTAACATCAATGACTTCAGGAATCATGTCTTTTGCTTGCAATATTTGCTTTGTTTCAAGTAGGAATCATGACAATTTGTTATGTTGCCCATTTAATTTATAATCCATGCCTTTAAGTGCTCCTATGAAAATAGGTATTGATAATTGAAATGTCCACCGTGCCTTTACAACACTGATAAAAATAGATTAGACTCTGATCAATTTTGTTTTTCACAATTATAAAACAGAGTTTGAAATGTCTTATGGTATTTAATTGGGTTTGTAATTCGTTGCGAACAATATTGAAATGATGACACTTGTGTTTAATTGTACTATTTCCTATAGTTAATTAACAATGGAATATTACATATTTGATCAACTTAAAACCCATAGTTGCGGATTTAAGATAAATCTATTATTTTGTTTATTATTGGTGAATCGTTTCATACAAGACTATTAATGACCAGAGTTGTATTTAAAGTATTTAAGATAAGTTTCAGTAGAACTGGGTGGTGGGCTCCAATGTCGTGGTTAGTTTTTCATTGTTGATTGTGCACATCAATGTCATAATGATCAACTTTTATCATAAAGTTTACATTGTTCAGCATTGTTGTGTTCGTTATTATTTTGTTCATTTAAAAATAAAATGTTTGGTAATGCTATAATAACTAAGGGAACTCTGTCGATTTATTTTTTTAGGAATTTTTATCATGTATTCTTAACTATGGTATTAGTGCCAATTAAAAACAATTGACTTATTGGTTGTGTAATACTCAAAAACATTTTTCAGTATTAATAAGTTTATATTGTTCAGTATTGTTGAGTTGGGTATTATCGTCTTCATTTAAAAACAAGAGTTTTAGATTTGGGAATGTAGCATAAACAAAGGAGACTGTCAATTTTCGTTTTTTAACCCCGGATTTTGTGATTGAAAATTTTGTTGAATTTTTTTCCACCTTATTGTTAATTTGTGCTTAATTAATTGTGCTATTTTTCTATTAAATTAATAAATAAAAAATTAAAACCCCTTGCCTATGTTCTCTTTGAACGCGATGTTTTAAGTCTGTGTAAACAGCACATAAAAAACGTTATCAAACTGAGGCTACCTGAAGGTCCAAAAAGATGCCACAAACTCGAAGAATAATAGAGGTATCGCGTTAAAACACACCTGCCCATAAGACGGTTGCCTTTTCGCCCTCATTACAGTTTTCCCCCGCCACATCTCTGCAAGTAATATTAAGGCTCATTTTGATCATCTCCTTAGTGTTATTGCGAACTAGAACTTGCATTGGGGTCATGTCATCAGCAAGCACAGATCCCTTGGATTCAGGGGAGGGGATTTGCACATCAAATTCTTTTGGTGGATCAAGTTTTGCAACATGCCCTGAATAATCTCTAGCAAGCCTGAATCCGAAGGTCAATGGATCTGGTAGCAGTACATCCATAACAGATGTCTGAAGGGCTGCCTTTATTGCATCCTTGATATTTAACTCTCCGGAACTATTCCGTCCGGACTGCCACCTGACTTTAATTCTAGAAATCAAATTCTTGATAGAAGCATTTAACTCGGCCTTCCAATTCTTATCTGAGAAGCTTGAACTTCGAGTTGCGGCCCCGTTTGTTAGGTAATCCTTTGCAAGAAAGGAATCATCAAGAACAGGTAACTTAAAATGGTCCAAAGGTATCAGTATTCTTGCAGTATAATCCCTATCAATTCTTGTTTTTGGATAAGCAATTTCAGGAACATCACATCCAACAGAAGAGACATCCTCGTTAACAAAGCTCTCCAGCTGAACAGAAACCCCAATTTCAAATACGACATCAGTTGGATTAGACAATTCAAGTTCAAGAAAGCGTAATCCCCAACTTCCTCTATAAGGATCGATTTTCACCAATCTATCCGTCGTACTTTTAGAACCATTATTTTCTCCGGTTGACCCATTCTCTACTTGCGTTGGCTGAGGATCTTCAGTGACGTGTGCAGGAATTTCCATCGACAGCAAACGAGCTTTTACCAAAGACAATCCATGCAAAACACATATATTCAAGGGAATAACCAGTCGTCTACCAGGTGGCAGAGTCGAACCATCAGTTGGTGCCTCCCCAAAACTTTCCGGAAGACCTGAAAAGGGGAAATGGAAAAATTAGTAGAAACAATGTTTCCTTCTGCACAGAAAGAACAACAATATGTGTATCATCAAGATCATTCATAAGCTTTGTCAGCAGACCAAGTGAAGCAACAAAAGGACCAATTAAGCATCAAGGGCAACAGCAAATAATGGGGTAATAATAGATGGTAATAAAGTTACTAGAGAACAATCAGAAGGTTTTATGCACTATTGCTATGTCCAAAACTCAAAAAGTTCCTTTCTTTGTTTTCCATTTCGGTTACCAAAATTGCATTCTGTCATTATTGATTGTCCTATGTACTCGTACAGAAGCACAGGATTATGAATCAGCCGAAATTATAATGCATCACCACATAAGGCTCTCGCATGGGTTATGATTCTTATGAATATTTTCTTTTTCAGGGGGAAAAAGAAATAAGGAGAGCAAAACCAAAAGATTAACTGAATTTTTGGTAGTCTAGTATGGAGAGGACAATGAAGTTTCTTGGAGATGGAGGGAGAAACAGTTTTGAAGAACTTCTCTGGCTAGAAGTTTGAAAATTGTAAGATGACAGATGGACCCGCTTAGTTTTGACAAGGGAATAACCAGGTATACCAGCAGCACAATGGAGCCTGCACCTTTTTCTTTTTTAGAGATTTTTCTTTTTTTGGAGGATTTGGTTTCTAAAGATGAAAAAGGACTTCTTACACCCTCCTTGTAAATGAGTTCTTCTCCCCCAATCCACTTCTTTGTCTAAAATAATCTCTCATTAATCATCGAAGGTGGTGTCCTACCCAGGTAAGGGTTGGATTGTCATCCAAGTGTTTTCTTCACGGCCCTACACTGAAGGTAAAAGGTTCTTCCAATATATATTTAGTTAGCTAGCTAGTTAACCAAAGTCATCAATCCATCAAGTTCCACACTAATATCCATATAGAGTTTCCCATATAAATTATTTTGGCACTATTATAGAAATATCTCCACAAATTTTGCTTCTCCAAACAAAAATCATGAGCATGAAATAGATGTTCAGGCTACTTTTTTGGGGCTTAGATAACATTACTGAATATTGTTCATAGCAGAAATCAGCAAAATAACAACTCCCAACAAGTCAATGCCCCCATCTCAGTATTGTACATAAACACCAAATAACAGATCAATTACAGTCACTTTTAAAAGAAGAATGATGCGTGCTCAATACACACCAAGAATTCCCTGTCATCAGCATTCCTTGGCCAAATTTATAATGCATAGATGATACTTCGGCCATTTAAATTCATCAACCAATCTCTAGAGTTCATTGCGTGTTCCAGTTCATTGCTTGTTCTGTACTACTACTACAATAAATTGATATTATTTTGGCATTGGATATGTTTAATTTCTTTAAGCTGGATATTCTTTTCTACAGTTCTGAAAGTTTTAGAGAAGTTCAGGCTCAGTAGTATTTGAAGTTGGCTTTACTCAAACCCAACTGACTTCAAAGCTGAGTCACATTCACCTGATGTTTTCTCATCATCAAGCATAAGCACACGATCAAAAACTAATAACAAGGAAAAGAAAAAGAATTTGAAAGACGATGAGAAGTGCAACATCTCTTTATCTGGTAGCTAATGAAAAAGTTCAAAGCATCGGTTGTTACCAAAAAAAACTAAGAATCACACCAATCACCTCTGACAAATAAGAAATAATTGCTGTATTTATACTGACAGTTACCTGCATAGTGGATTACCAACATTGGGCTGCTTCCGTCCCTAGCTTGCCTCCATGCACTTCTGGAGATGTTCCTGCTGGCAGCAGTATCAGGATCAACTGAGCAAAGCTGCCAGGCTTTTAAGGTTACTGGTATCATCACTTCGGCACCAGGTTTCAGAGGAAGTGACAATTTTAAAGTTTCATAAGGGACTGATATAACAGAATCTTGGTTTTTCCCAGATAATGATAAATGTGCCTGCTCAACCGGAACTGTACCTGCATTAGCAAGACTAATCCAAACATCTCGAATCTCACCTTCATATAAGATGACGGCCCCATCACCACCTGCAACAAATGAAACCAGCAACGGCAGTGGAGGTACAACCGAAATATTGGGCACAGACACATTTTTTAGCTTTGCCGACCCACAGCAGCGGAAAGGGTCAGAAAGCACAAGTCCTTGTGCGGCTCCAAGAAGAAGACTATCCACATCCTTGAAAAAGTGTTCAGTAATTACACCAAAACAGTGGACAATGCAGCCAGGAATTGTCATTTGCCCCAATTTTGTTGGAATTCCGGATAACGTGATCACCTTAGAAGAGTTGGACGGTAGATTCACACTTATTGGAAAAGCATCGAAATTTTCAGAATGTGCTGAAAGATATATACTATCAACCCTCAAGTCAAACCCACATGGATTAGCTAATTCGACCAACAACTGGACAGGTTCTCCAACAACCCAAGTCATTTCCTGTTTATTGTTATTATTTGGCTCTTCTTTGCTGAATGGAGTGTAAATAAAAGGCCCTGAAGGAGCAGATCCCGCCCACCAATCTTCTCTTGCCGTATTACGTTTTACAATGTCTGCTTGTAAGCGATGTAAAGGAAAAGAATGCACCCTGGACACCAGTGAGAATATAAAAACACATAAACAGAATAATAAAATTGGTACATAACTGGAAGCTAGATATGGAAATTGGCAGAATACTAGATTTCCAACAAACAGGCAATGTATGTATGTGTGTGTGTTGGGCTGTCAATGGCCCAGGCAGGGCAAAATTCAGGCGGGGCCCTATTAGGATAATTACATGTTTTAGTAAGGCAAGAGCCCAGGCCCAGCCTGGAGATCAGGCCTTAACTCATGGCCCAAGCCCAATCAATATAAATATTTGTGTTAGCCTGGCCAGCCCTAAATTTTATTTTATTTACTTTTTTAAATGTTCTACCCTTTTTATGTTTATTTTTATATAAAAAAGGAAATAAATTGTTCTAATGTTTTAGTAAATATTAATAATATCGTATGTTTAAATAATTATAATTATTTGCACAGATATTATATATAAACCAATTTTGCAAAAGGTAGTTTTTGGGAGAGGCAGGGTATAGGAGAAATGTCCATGGGCTATAGGTGGGAATAAATGCTCCATGCGAGTATGCCCCATGCTTCTAGCAAAGCCTTGGGCATAAAAATTGAACAAGGCCCAAGGCTTTGGGCGAAAGCCCAACATGCTTTTTCATTTTTTTCTTTTTTTCAATATACTAAATGTCAATTAAATTAAGTTTTTTAATGTTTTAACGAAGGTGCATTTAACTAGCTCAATTAATTATTAATTATTAGAAAATAACGCTAAAATATAGTCAATTCTTCATCTTTCCTTACCTTCCCATTGCGTGATTAGTTGATATTTATGGCAAGGATTGAACTTGCATCTTTGCTTCTTTACATTCCATTATCTCATAGAAGTTTCCATGGTTTTATTTCATTAGTAAATTAGCATTTATGTGTTATATATGTTGTCCATTGTTGTTTTTCTTTCCATCTTACATTTTTTCCTACTATTCTTTTTCAATTATTTGTAAGTATTTTTTAATTATTATATATTTTAAAAATGTTATAAATTCATATTTCATAGGGCTTCGCCACATGCCTCGGGCCTTAAGCCCTGTCCTTAAATGCCCTACCGTGCCCGAGCCTTTTGCAACACTGACATTAATACAATATACATATCAATATATATAATGTCATTTTTTTATATATACCAGGCCAAGCTAGAATAAAAAACTTAAAACATGAACCCACCCCTAAATTTTAATGGCCCAAAATTTAAAGCCCAGCCTCGGCTCTATGGGCTTAAACCCTCTATATGAAGCCCAAAATTTTCGGGTCTGGCATAACAAACTAGGAGGGCCCAGAGACCATGATCAACCCTATGCGTGCGTAGTGTGTGTGCGCGTCATCTGAGCACCATCCATTAATTCTTCAACACAAGCAATCAGGAGGAACATTTTTTTGATAGGAGGAAGGCATTCCAAAGCTTCTCAGTCCAAGAAGTTCCAATGGCCTTCCAAGTCTCACTACAATTCTCCCCAACCGCAACTCGGAATGAAATGGTGAATTAAGAATGTAAAACAGAGTGTTTTAAAATATGAAGAGAGGCCGAAAATTATGTAAATCTGATTAACGCAATCCAATCATCCTTGAATATACACCGCAGCAACCAGCACTCTCTTCATAAACCTATCCAATTTCAAAATCAAGCCAAATCTTTACAGTTTAAGCTTTAATAAGAGCACTTGAAAGCAAGTGTACAATGCAACAGGGGTAATTCCAACAACCTAAAATTCCAGCTAACTGCCGCATTATTTAAAGAATTTTGAAATATTTCATTGACTGGACCAAAAATCATCATAATGCTTCCATGCAAAGTCACGGAAAAAGACCGTACACCCCGGGACTAAGCGAAAGGGATCAAGAGTGAAATCCTATTGTAGTTTCATTCCTTCGAGACAAATTAGGTTTCTCATTACCCTGATAAGATAATTGAGAACTTTCAATATGGTATTACAAGGAAAATGGTTGTGCACATGTGGTATTAAGTGTGATCTTCTATGGTAAGTTGATTATAATATCAAATGGGGTTTAGATGACTCGCAAGGTGCATGTAACATAAAAAGGGCTGGTCCTTGGAGGAGTATCAAGAAGCTTTTATGTGTAATATTCAAGTTATACTTGATTTTGACACGTGTATTCATTTGGGCATGATTAGTTATGTGCCGATGGTCCTCTAAGGCTATTATTCCAATATCCTTTAAAATAACAGAGGATAAGGAGGCTTTGGTTGTTGATTACGTTATCTGTCAATCACAAGGTGTTACATGGGAACCGAGGTTTAGGTGTGCTATCCAGGATTATGAGTTGGAAACAATTTATAAGTTTCTTCGTCGTGCACTTTTTGAAGTGTATAAAGAGGCAGCCACAGATGAATAGTGGTGGGTTATGTCGTCAAGAAGGGCCATTTCGAGGTTAGGTCAAAGCTCGTTGGTTTGGAGTATCTTATGGTAGTTTCTTAGAACACAATATGGAAAATAAAGGTCACTCTAAAAGTTGCAAAGTTTTTTGGGACTGAGTGATGCTCTGAAGAAAATTTTAGGAGTAGATATTGGAGAGAGCAATGAGATTATGGGCCAAGCTTTTGCTTTTATGTTTCATTGTCCAGAGGAGTCTATTTCCAATATTATATTGCATTGTGTTGTTGATGGGATACTTTTGCTTGTAGCTGCGTGGTGGGTGATATCTGCAATAGTAGCTACATTGTTCCAGTGTGGGAAGGTTCGTCAAATGGGGAAGAAGACGAGTGGTGCAGAAGGCATCCTAACTCCAACTGGTGCAAGCACAGGCCCCCCCCCCCACCACCCCTCCTCCCTCCCCCCCCCAAAAAAAAACAAAAATAAATAAATAAATAAAAAATTAGAGGGTGATGGAGAAAGGAGGTGCTTCACACTCTAAAGGGATCTAAGGCTCATCAACCAAATATAATATTCAACTTCGATTGGGAGTAGGAAAAAATACGAGTTTTGGAGTCTTTCAATTTGTAAGTGTATTAAGAAGAGACTTGATGATAATGAAGGAGCTGCACCAAGGGATCCATTGCATGTTCCAGTTAGCCCAATAACAAAGGCAAGGGCTAAAAGATTCAAAGAAGCACTCAATTGATTAATCCAAGAAACTTGGGTTGGTTCTAAAATGGTGAAACTCAAATTAGGTCCAAATCAAGATCAAGGCTTAGTCCATCTCATGAAGGCAATTGAAGGGGAATGGGCATGAAATTGAAGGGAAATGGGCATGAATGACTTGCCAAATTGAGATTGCGTCCTATTTTCAGTTTTCCAAATAAGGAGCACATTGATTTCCAATAAATGGCTTGCCTATTCTTCAAGACAATTAATTGGCATTTATAGTCTTTATTTTATGGAAAAATCGGCGATTAATCCTATTTTTAGAGTGTAATCTGCGATTAGTCCTTTCTTAATATTAGGTTTTGGTTTAGTCCCTTAAGTTGGATTTCACTTAAGTTTTAGTCCCGCATTACAAGAATTGTAAGGACATTGCATTATAGTGAATATTAGTTACACTTTCATAATTATTATTTTTTTTTACATATATTTGTGTATTTTTTGGTTATATGTTACAATTACTAATATCTGTGTAATATTTTGTAACATTTAACAAATATTGGACACATAAATTAGTTACATGTATTTGTGTACATTTAGTTACCTGTAACTAATTACATATATTTTGTATGATTTTTGTTACATCTAACAAAATTTTACACACAAAATTGTTAAAAGAAAAAAAGGTTTGTTACAAAATATAGTAATTTTACACACAAAGTTGTTACATATAACCGCACATGTACAAGGCTTCCACCTTTTTAAAATAAGCGGGACTAAAACTAAACTTTCTTCTGCCTCTGGGACTTTTCACCAATAGGGTGAAATATGAGACCTCCCACTGATTGCCTCTTATTTTATTTCTTTAAATAGGCCACTGCCTTTCTAACTGTAAGGCATTATTGCCATTAGTTTGTTTCCTTTTATTGTAATACGCGTGAAAGGCAAGAGTTTGCCATAGCAAGTTTCATTTTTCTTGTGTTCAGCGTGTAAGACCTTATTAGGGTTTCGATTTGTATTTTCCTAGCAGCCTATTTAAGTAGGCATGCCTGCCCATGAAGGATAGACCTTTTTCTTGAATGAAATAATATTAAGAAAGGTTTCTCTTTGGTTCTTCAAAGAACTTTTTAGAACTTATCAAGATTTTCTTGTAGCGTTCAAACCTAGACTTATCACTCACAATCCTTCCTCCTTTCTTGAGTGTGGCATCTACCTATTCCTTCTTATACCTTTGGTTCCTATCTCTCAAATAGATAACAGGTCAAGGTCTTTGTTTTTAAACTTTAATTCGTTTATGAACCTGAATGTAGAATGATCCTAGCAGAAAAACATTAAATTGACTTCCGGGTCTCACTTCTCTCTGTGAGGTTCACATCAAGGCTACAGATGAATGGCGGTGGGTTCCATCATCGAGAAGACTGATGCTGAGATTAGGTCCTTCAATACAAAGCTCGTTGGTTTGGTGGATCTGATATCTCCTTGGAACACAATACGGAAACTTTAGGCCCTTCCAGAAGTTGCATTTTTTGGACAATGTACTTAGATACGAACATGGCACAAATTACAATCGGTTGATTTGTTTTAGCTTTCTATTATTTTTGAAAATATTTATTTGATTTAAAAGTTTTTAATTAATTATTTAGTAAAAGTAGGGTTCCTATTAGGATGTTATATTAGGTTAAATTATTTTTTAATTACATTTCCTTGATTAGAGGTCAAAGTATGCGTAGTTTCCTAATTTTGTCTACATTGTTCTGCAAGATCAGGATACTAAGGAATAAGCATAAGAGCTTTGGTTCAATTATTCAGCTTTAATACAAATTCAGAATTCCCCATTTATTTTTGTGTACTCGAGATTTTTATTGCACTTGCTAGAACAGTATCTAGTCTTTTCTTGCTATTCCACTGTGTGATCCTTGTTGCATCCTTGTCTGATGGCTAACACGCATAATGACGGCACCGGCTCCATTGATGGTGAAGTTGAGAGGTAGTCCTTACGAGAAAAAGACCAAGTCTCGCAGCAACTACAGGCAGCAATTGTTAGGATAATGTTGGGCGGCAATCGGATTCGTGGTGATGATAGAGACCCCAATGTCAATGGGGCTCGCGTTCAACCTGTTCATCGACAATTTCCTCTACATCAAGATTTTACGTAGTATTATAGTTTGCCTAAATTCGAATGGATTTCTCTTCTGAAAAATTCAATAATTGGGTATTGAATATTGAATATTGAATTGTTTTTTTAATACATGAATAAAAAGAAGAAAAGTGGAGGTACATCTCGTATATACTTAAAGGCCCCACACTATGGCTGTGGTTAAACTTGCAAGAATCGCAAGAAATACAGGGCAAGTTTCACACAATTATAAATTTTTATTATTTTTGGAACTATCAATTTTTATATTTTACTTATTTTATTCAGAAAGTTTTTGTAAGCTATTTTGTCTAATTAGGGACCTATTATAATACTACAATAGGTAAAGAATTTGTGCAGCGATTGCATGTACACTCTTTACCTCATTAAATTAGGACTTTTAAGATAAATGGTGGAGGACTGAATCTTTGAAAACAATTAGTTCTATGAGTAAATGGACCATGAATTATATTTGTTGAATTCTAGATGGCCGTTGTGAGGCTTCTCAAACTGGTCTATATCTAAAAGAAGCCACTCCACCTAGTGCCACATGGTTTTAGGTTGAACCTCCTAACATGGTATTAGAGTTAGATTTGGGAAGCCTCATTTGTTTGTTCCCTACTCGTTTAGTTTCTATCTTATGTCTTCTGATGTATGTTAATCTGCCTTCTGATGCCTGTTAATCTATCTTTTACTATATGTCGATCCAACAACATGCGAGCCGGGCTTGCACTGAGGATGGTTGAATCCCACATTGCTTTTGTAAGCCTTCTCAAAGTAGTCTATATATGAAAGGAGCTACTCCACCTATTGCCATACGGTTTTACTGGCTCCGAGAATCAGAGAATATGGTCTTGCCTGGCCTTTCCATTCATCCTTGTATTCCTAGATCAACTTTGTTAGGGCATTGGCCTTGGGTTTCACTTAGAGCTTTATTGAATTTCCTCCTCCACCTTATGACGTCATCCAGAGCCTCGCGAAACGCTCTAGACAATTCCTCCTCAGTATTATTGCATTCGCCCATCATGTTATGCAGGAAAGCAGGTGACTTTTGCTCTTAACGCATAATATGGCTTTTTATAGGCCATTTTGGTGCAAAAAAACCTAGCATATCCAAGAAACCCTGATTTTACGTTTTTGTAGGATTTTATATTTTTTTAACCATGTAAACAAAGGTCCTTTGGTCAACAAAAAGCTTTTCTCTTTTTCTTGTATGGGCAATTAGTTCCCTTATTGAATAGTTTGAATTTGATAAATTCAATTAACCATTTTTAAATGAAGCAAATTCGGTTGACACATGAATCTTTCCCCAAAACACACCACATATATATAAACATCTATACATATCAAAATATCCATTTGCTAAAACCCTATCAAAAAAGAAATAAAAATACAAAGAAGAAGGCCTTGGTGAAGCATCTCGGTGTCCAATTCCAGCTCTATGATTGTTCCTCCCACTCATCGCCCCTAACTTGGGCAGTTCTTCTCTCTTCTTCCATTCTCTCTCCACTAGCCTGCGTGGAGCTTTCCTCCGCCTTCTGTCGAGTCCTCCCCAGCTCGACAGTTAGCATAAGGCATCAATGATGGGGTTAGATATGTATTTTATTTATGTCAACTGCAAACTTCTTTTGAAAAGTGTTCAACTTTACAGAAATTGTGAGGACCATGGGATCCCTCCTCCCTTTCCTCTTCTTCTTCCTTTTCCGTTGTTGAGAAAATTCTCCTCCCTTTCATCTTCTTCTTCCATTTCCGTTGTTGCGAAAATTCTAACCCTAGCTACAGCCGGTGTTGCCAAGAAATTATTCAATGCCACCGCCACCAAGAAATTGCCACAGCTATCGTTGCAATCACCGCTCCCTCAGCTATACCCACAAGTCATCTCTCTCTCTATATGTGTGTGTGTGTGTGTGTGTGTGTGTGTGTGTGTGTGTGTGTGTGTGTGTGTATTCATCTACTCAAAGATTGTAATTCAGGATGATTTTTGTCCATGAACTCCAATTTGGGTAATGGGTCAGTTCCTCTCAAACCAAACTAATACCATCAAATAACAAAGCAGGAATCAAAGACTAAAAGGTATTGAGAGCATACAGACGTGGAATTAAGATTGAAGAGGTTCGGAATCCTCTCTCGTAAATTCACCGCCCACCTCCAATAAACCCCACGAGAAACTCATCAGAATCTCTCTCTCTCTCTGAATTTCGACCACCACTGATTCCCACGAAATCCCCAAATCTACAGATTCAACTTCTTCGTCTACATCTTTTCAGTTTCTTTTTCTTTTTTACAAGAAATTAAAATAAAGCTTAAGCATAAAATATTAGTGAAGGGTAATTTTGTCCATCTGATGAAAAATTAGAAGAAAATTAATTTCTAATGTTCTTCTACGAAGGGTGTAAAGTTTTGTTAAAAATTGACGGAAAAATGTTACTTTTCACTTCTATCACAGTAGAAGTGGTGAAGAGTAGGATACAAACTAAACGGGTGTAAGACAAAGAATAAGGGGGTAAAAGGAATTAACCCTATCTACAACTAATTTATTTGTTGGACACTTCTTGGACAAGAGAGGACACACATGGGCCCACGTTGAGTGATACTTTTGGTTGTATTTACGAATTAAGAGTGTTGAGTTGGGAAAGCATTATCGTATTTCATTTGCATTCTTGAGTTAATAAATGAACATTGACCCTTTTTTGTTAGTTTGTTCTGATATTTCGGCCTTGGGGTCCTCTTGTATCTCTTCTACATTAGGATTTTGTTAATTTGTCACTTTTGTGGATGATTTTTCTAGATATAATTGACTTTATTTCAAGAAAATCTAGGTTATTCTCTATTTTTGTCTTTTTGTACTCAATTCAAAACTCAGTGCACAAAGCGAGGGCGGGAGCAAGAAAGCATAGACACACAAAAGAGTGAGGTTCAGGGCGTGGGGGTGTGAAATCATCTTATATATTAAATACAAATATTTTTTTATTGTGTTACCATTGGGTTTGTTGATTTAAATATTTAATTTATTGTCTATATTTGAAAATATATATATATATATATATATATATATATTTACTTATCACATTAAGTTTTTCTGTATATAGATAATTTCAATGTCTTCTCTATTTTTATTTTTTTTAGTACAGCAATTTCTTCTCTATTAAAAACAAAACTTCTGCCATTTTATATTTGAATATGGAAAACAATAAAGAATAACTTCAATGAGAAAGAAAAAAAATAAAAAAAAATGTTGTGTTAAATATGTGATGTAAAAACATTTCACCCGAATTTCCACCTTTCAAATGGTAAACGAGCAACTCACAGCACAAAGAGGAGAAGGTTGAAACCCTAGCCTTCTCAGTTGTCACTAATCAAGCTCATAACTGACAATATGAGTTCGGTCTGACAATCTCCCTCCCGCAAAAAAACAAAACTAAATAGGTACTACTCAAAACTCAAGTCTCTCTCAATCTACTCTCCCTCGATTTTTCTAGTAATGGAGAAGCTTGATCGACAACAAGAGGGCTAATCTTTCACTCATTGGAACACAATTTTCTGTTATCGGAGCACAATTCAATGACGAATCTTGGTGAGATTCGCAAATTAACAGTTGCAACCAAGATATGTCAGCGCTTATACTTCACTGTGATATGCTAGGGAATATTGTTTTCACCTCTTTACATCATTTATTTAATTTTTGTCAAAATGGATATCGAACTCATGTGCTCACACATCACAGCAAAACAAGATAGTTGGGTGAAAGAATCGACAACTTTTTTAGAAGAGTCGTACTCTATTATTTGATATCAATATTCCTGTTAAAGGGTATTTATGTCATCTCTGTACTTATTAGGGTTTCCGCACTAATTCCATAATAAATAGATAGAGAGGTTAACACATTAGTTAAGCCTTCTCATTCATTCCTATTCTTGTAACTTCAACATGGTATCAAGAGCAAGCACCGATTGAGTATAACACCCGTAAGTTATGTTCTACCATTTCAATTATTCAGTTCATTCGTTTTCTATGTTTTTTTTTTTTTCCCCCTCCACCCCGCCGATGCTACCCCACATCTTCACTGTCACCTGCGCTGAATCCATTCCCAGATCTTCAATGTCACTTGTGCCGAAACCCTAGCCGCCACCAATTACCAGATCTGCGCCAAGACTCTACCTATGCTGCCCTACATCATCTACACCGCCATCATCACCTTCGCGCCGTCGTAGTCATTGTAGTCGCCTTCGCGCCGTCGTAGCCATCATCTACGTCTGCATCATCGTCCTAGCAAAAGGCTATCATCACGCTTTCGTCGCCATTAAACATACATCGTCAAGTTGTCATCGCCATCATCTGCACCGCCGCCGTCGTCCTAATAGATGTCTATCATCGCACTGTCGTCACCATTAGACAGCCATAATCACGCCGTCGTCGCCATCGTCCTACCAGCTCTCTCGTGAGACACTATTTTTAAATATTCTGTTTTTTTAATATTCTGATTCAGTATTTCAATTAAAAAAAAACACAGAAAAACAGGAAAAAAAAAATGTCTCATGTTTAAAGCTTTACACTTGTTCTTGTTTGTTTGTTTGTCTGTCTCCCTTGTCCATTTTTTTACAAGTGAAGTGAGTGGTCGTATTGGCGGGCACTAATATCATGGTTGCACCCCAACCGTTAATGACTCGCAAATTAAATAGGACCAACTATCTAAATTGGTACAAAGCTGTGAAAGTAGCCCTTACCGAGCAAAAGAAATACCATCATCCTACAGAATTTGCCCCAGCACAAGATGATAAGTATGAGGAGTGGATTCAAGTTGATTTGCATATTGTATCGATGTAATGAAATTCGATGGAGCCTCAAGTTGCTGATATGTGTACTCATTCGATATGTGCAAATCAATATGGAATATCTTCGCGTGCTGTATTCCAATAATATTACCTGGATGTATGACTTATTGGTCAAGTACTTCCAGCTTCAGCAAGCCACGCAATCTGTTAAGGATTATTTTTCCACGTTCAATAGACTTCATAAAGAGCTAAACATTGTTCCACCTATGACTATCAATATGAACGAAATGCACAAGCAACGTGAGCAGATAGCTACCATGAAATTCATAGCTGGATTAAACCCAAAATTTAAGCCAGTCCGATCTCAAATCCTTGTCAGTGCTACTCTTCCCTCTGTCACTGAAACCTATGCATGAGTTTTGCGTAGCACCAACCGAGAAAGTGTTTCTAGTTCTAGTTCATCTACACCAACTGAGCATTCAGCTCTTGTTACACAGATCCCTCCATGGGATCGTAGTGACCAACCCAGTGGTGGTCGTGATGGTGGCCCACAGGGTGAGTGCAGTAACATTGGATCCAAATGATCCCGCTTTAATTTTAATGTCTCAGGCAGCCAAGGACATCTTTGATGAGGAATATGCCCAATTCCATCAGTATAAGGCATCTTAGGAGGTATCTTCCCCCATTGCTTCTTTAGCTCAACGTTGTACTTCTACTGCTTGTCTTACAATTCAGCCTCCTCATCTCACACCACGGGTTATAGATTTTGTTGCCAATGATCACATGGCAGCAACCTCTTCCCCATTTAAACATATTCAATCAGCTCTTTCATTGTCTCCTGTTACTGTTGTCGATGGTTCCACAATCCCTATCAGTGGCATCGGTACTCTGTAACCCTCATCCTCATTTTCCCTATTCTTTTTGCATATTCCTTCTTTTTCTTTTAATTTAATGTTTGACAGTAAGCTTACTGAACATCTTAATTGCGTGGTTTCATTTTTTCCTGATTTTGTCATTCTCCAGGATTTGAGGATGCGGAAAATGATTGGCACAAGGTGTGAGGAAAATAATATTTACAACTTTGAATACCACGACGAGAGTCCTGCTATCCCTTCCACTACCTGTCCTGCTGTTACATTGGCCCAACAAATTCATTGTCGCCAAGGTCATCCTTGTCATGTCAACCTTAAGTTAGTAGTTCCTGATTTAAGTCATTTATCTACCTTAGATTGTTCTTGTCAGTTGGGAAAGTAGCATCTTAGTTCATTTGCTTCCCAGGCTAATGTTCGATCATCAAGTCGTTTTAGTTTAGTTCATTGAAATGTTTTGGGGTTTCTTTATTTTGTAACTTTTATGGATAATTTTTCAAGACTTACATGGTTGTATTTAATGAAAGACCGTTTTGAAATATTCTCCATTTTTTGCCACTTTTTGTGCTGAAATTAAAACTCAATTGAATGTGTCAATACATACACTTAGAAGTGATAATGCTCGGAAATATTTTTCTCAACTTTTTACTTTCTTCATGTCACACTCGGGCATCCTACATGAGTCTTCTTGTCCTCACACACTGATGAGAACCAACAAGCACCATCAAAAGACCCGCTGCATGTTCCTGTTAAGCCTATTATTAGGGCAAGATCAAAGAAGTGCTTGACGGGCTAATTCAAGAGATTTAGGCTGAGTCTAAAATAGTGAAGTCCAAATTAAGCCCAAATGATGATCAAGGCCTAGTCCATCTCATTAAGGCAAGCAAATGAGCTTAGGCATGAACTTGAATGGGCTTAGGCGCGTTGACCGCGGATTTCAGATCATTTATTTAATTAATTATAGACTTTACTTTTATAGTCTTTTAATTTTATTGTTGATTTGTAAGGCATGAATGTCAAATTAGTCTTTTCCTTTTTAGATTAGAATTAGCATTTTCCTTTTTAGATTAGGAGTAGGGTCTCCTTGTTTCTCTAGGATTCATTGTTATTCTAGTGTTTTACTTTGTGGTTGCCTATTTAAGAGGCAATGTAGGTTGCGAATTTTTGAATACTTTTGATTAACATAATTGTGAGAGTTTTCTTTTAAGTTATTTATAGAACTTTTCGTAAACTTATCAAAAATTTATTGTGGCGTTCAAACCCTATACCTTTTGTTCGTGATTCACTTATAATCATTGGGTCAAAGTTTGTTACTTTATACCTTTTGTTCGCATTTCATTTATAAACAATTGGGTCAAGGTAATCTATCCAACTTTCTAAATTATTGTGTTCTATCAATATTCGGTATTTTTGTGTCATTCCTCTTCGTTTATAAATCTGAATTTAGATCGATCCTAGCGAAAAAAACCTAATTGGTTTCAGGTCTCACTAATTCTTGGTGAGGTTCGCATCACACACGGCAACAAAATGGAGTTGTTGAGTGTAAAAATTGACATCTCCTAGAAATGGCTCGCACTCTTCTTTTTAAGATGAATGTTCCCAAACACTTATGGGTGATGTAGTACTTACAGGTTGCTTCTTGATCAATAGGATGTCATCCTCTACCCTTCATGGCAAGGTTCACATTCAATTCTTTTTCCTTTTCTCCTTTGTTTGGTTTACATCCCTGTATATTTGGCGTGTCAGTTTTGTTCATCTTTTGACTCTAGGTATGAATAAGTTAGATCCGCGAGCTTTACAATATGTCTTCATCATTTATTCTCGCACACAAAAGGACTATCGTTGTTATAGTTCATTTTTATGTCGCTCATTTGTGTATGCAAATGTCAAGTTCTTTGAGTCCACCCCTTACTTTTCTACACCCTCTTGTCCGGATGATCTGGATGTCATACTTCCTTTGCCTAGTTTTCCTACCCTTTCTCCCTTTCTCCACCTTCCTCCGCTACAAGCCATGTCCCACCCAGTCACTCTCTACCTCTTTTGCAGGTATACTCTCGTCATCAGAAGGTCGCTTCCACCGTTGCGCCCTTCATCCCTGCGTCCTTAGATTCTTCTCTAATTCATCCATCCAGTTATGACTTTAACATGCCCATCACCGTCCGGAAGTGTAAGCGCACAAGTACTGACCATTCTATTTCTAATTTTGTCTCGTATGCACACTTATTTTCTTCATACTCCTCTTTTGTTGCTTCTTTGTTCTCTATTTCTATTCTTAAATATGTCTGAGAAGCGCTCACTCACCGTGGTTGGACGACGGCAATGGAAGAAGAAATGTTAGCCTTATATCTTAATGGTACTTGAGATCTCGTCTCGCTTTCATTTGACAAAACAATAATTGGATGTAAAAGGATATAAAGTTCATCCAAATGGCATCATTGATCGCCTCAAAGCTCTGTTAGTTGCCAAAGGTTATACTCAGTATGCGGTCTTCATTACCTGAGACTTTTTCTCCGTTGCCAAACTCACTTCTATTCGCTTGTTCATATCTCTACTGTCACTTTCCTTGGCTATTACATCAGCTCGATATCAAGAATGCATTCTTAAATGGTGATCAGTCTCCTCAAGCATGGTTTAGGAGATTCAGTGAAGTGGTCACTGAATTTGGTCTTCAGCGTTGTGGAATCAATCAATCAGGTGGCGTTTGGTAACCGTTTCTATTTCCATTCCAGCAGTAGGATGAGAATGGAATGAGAATTTTGTTTCCTTCTTGGGAGTGGAATCGCGTTTGGTAACGATTTTTTTTTTTTTTTTTTTTTTTTTTGGGAAGAGAATTGCGTTTGGTAACGATTTTATCCTAAAACCAATTTTTTTTGTGTGTTTTTTTTTTTTTTTTTTGGCCGCCGGTGGCGGCGCCGGAAGTTGCCAAGTGGTCGGCGGCGGCGGCAGCGGTGACCGGCCGGTTGGCGGCCGGCGGACGGGGGGCGGTGGACAATGGTCGGCCGACGATGAACAGCAACTGAAAATGGAATGAGAATTATGATAAACAATAGTTTTTTTTCTCATTTCTTAAGAAAAAAATGGGCACAATTCTCAAATGGGAATGGAATAGGAACGAGAACAAAAATTACCAAACACTATTCCCAAACAAAAATCCCAAAAATCAGGAAATGGAATGAGAATTTTTAGAATGGAAACAGTTACCAAACAGGGCATCAATGTTCTAAAGGAAAAATGCAGTCGGGAGAATATTGTTGATTATGTATGTAGATGACATCGTGATTACTAGGGACGACCACTGTGGTATTTAAGAACTTAAAGGTTTTCGCATAACAAGTTTTTAACCAAAGATTTAGGTCAACTGAAGTTTTTTTTTGCTATTGAAGTTGCTCAATCGAGTCAAGGCATTTACCTATCTTAGAGGAAATATGTCTTTGATCTGTTGAGCGAAACAAGAATGCTAGAAACTAAACCGATTGAATCGCCTATGGATCTAAACACCAAACTATTAGCAGATCAAGGTGTAAAACTGAGAGATTCAACCAAATACATACGGTTAGTTGGGAAGTTGAATTACCTGACGGTTACGAAACCTGATATCTCCTTTGTTGTTAGTGTTATCAGTCAGTTCATGGATCGTCCCACGACTTGCCACTGGAATGCAATGATCCGTATTCTCTGATTTTAGAAATGTGCTCCTGATTTTGGTTTGTTGTGTCAAAACTTCGGTCACACTCAAATAAAGGGCTATACACATGCAGACTAGGCCGGATTACCCTCGGATAGGAAGTCTACTATAGGGTATTGTGTATTTATTTGAGGTAATCTCGTTTCTTTGAAGAGTAAAAAGTAAATGGTAGTGGCTCGATCAAGTGCAAAATCAGTATACAGGGTAATGTCCCATACCATATGTGAGCTAATTTGATTAAAAGTTGAAACATTTGTTGAAAGAACTTGGATTAAAACATACTTCACCGATGGTCCTTGTATGCGATAATCAAGCAGCACTTCACATTGCATCCAATCTAGTCTTCCATGAGAGAACAAAACACATTAAAGTCGATTGTCACTTCATACGAGAGCAACTGTTGCAGAAGTTGATTGAGACTAAATACGTAAATCCAATAGATCAGTTAACTGATATATTTACGAAATCATTAGCGAGTTCAAGAATAAAATACATCTATAACAAGCTAGGAACATATAATATATATGCTCCTACTTGAGAAGGAGCGCTTAGGGGTGTTGATGTCATATTTGTACTGATTAGGAATATGATAAATGCGTATAGAGATAAAATTATAGATATGATGATTGGCAGAAGAGCGTTTACCCTTCTAGAAAACAATCGGCATTGTCCAAATCTAGCAGTGGTAGACTGCCGAAGATGGATATGAGGACACATGGACTATATGAGCATAACATTTGAGGTAGATTAGGCAATCATGGTTTTTTTATGAAAAGTGTAGATTGGGAAAGGAGGACAAGAAAAGCAACTGGGGGGTTAAGTTTCGGGGAGGACGGGGATGGAACAAGTGGGTAGGGAAACTAAGCAGGGATAGTGCAACTCCAGATCAGCTCGAGAGTGAGGCTCAGAGGAACATTGAATTCAAAGAAGGTAACATCAACACACAAAGAAACGACGTGAACAACGCACCCCTTTTGAGTGCGAGAATAACTTGGGAAGACACATTTCAATGAATAAGGGTCTAACTTGTCCATACCGAGAACTAACTACTAACTAACAAATAAAGCAAACACAACCAAAAATATAGGGAGGTAAGCAAGAGTAGGGAGAAGAGAAAAATAACAGGGTGAAGGATTCGATTGATCAAGTAGCAAGCAATAAGAAGCTCATCACCCAACTGTGCTTGGGAACTATTGAAGTAACAAGAATAGAAAAAATGAGAAGGCTTAACTAATGTGTCAACCTCTCCCTTTATTGATAATGGAATCCCTTGTTTCTATTCTTGATTCTGTTTCAGAGACTCTCCCCCATTCTGGCTGGTAAACTACGAAATGCTTGCTTCAAACAAAAATAGCACTTGGGATCTCATCTCACTTTCGCTTGGTAAGACCGTTGCTGGTTGTAAATGAGTGTATAGGTCAAAGTTGATTTTGATGTCATCATTGATCGACTCAAGGCTCACTTTAACGATGCACTAGTTGTGGTCTACCGTATCAGAATCATAGTCATAATCAAATTGGAGAATACAGTAATTGCCTCAGAAATTCCAAATCTCTAATAACCTAAATAACCTACCAACTTCTTCAAAAGATGAATCGAACAAAATGCATTACCTCATGGTCATTTGCCATTAGGCAACATAAGTTCTTTTCATACTCGCTTCCTCAATGGATAATTTTTATTTGGGGTCTTCCCACGTTGCCTTCATAGCCTTTTTCTTTCCCTTGAAGGACTCACTTCCTTATTTTCATCGTTATTGTTGTCCTTATCGAATAATGGACTTTGAATAAATAATAAGTGACACAAATTGTCATTTCCAATATCATTTGGATAGTCAATTTTATGTTCAAAGTATGGATTCAAAACCGATTTTTCTGGGTTGAAAACGGGTCAAAACAACCTGCTAACTTCTAGGGGCGCATGAGGGCACGTCCCACGTCATATCGGCGTGTGGTCAGAGACGTTGGACTCATCAAGTATAAGTTGATTTCATCCCTATATTTTCACACATAACGGTACTACAAAGATAGGCAATTTTCACAAATATATATACACCATATGTTTATCTATGTAATAAACATCATTGTAGAACTTCATGTGTGTGTGCATGCATGCATCCGCACTTGTCATCTTTGCTGCTAAGTGCTCAGGGAGCTGATGATTATTTTTAAACATGCAGTGGGAAAACACTTTCATATTTTACCTAGTTAAGTGTGTTTGGCATCATAAATACAAAACCATGCTCAAACTCGCAAGACATGAAATGCTTTCAGCACAAATAAAAATTCAATCATTATTTGAAACCAGAAACTTTAGTGTACAGGTACAAGGAAGTACCTTATGAAAGGTAAGGCAGGATCGGCACATCGTGTCCCTGAAGGTAACCTCTCGGCTGAATTAGTGAGAGCGCTTGCGAGACCATTTTGCCCCGCCGGTGTAATTAAAGGATAATAAGATCTCAGTAGCCGTGCTGCTGCACTCCATGCAGCAAGAGGATCACCTGCACGAACAGCAGACAGGAGTATTTCTCTTAATACAACCATCTGCAGAGTGCTCCACTGAGATTCAAACAATGAGACTATCAACTGCTGATGTATTTTTGAGCCATCCTCATTAGTTGATCCAAATGCCTTTTGATAAGGACCACAATAGAGAAAAGAAAGAGAGTATGTTAATACCAAAAAAAAAAAAAAGGAATCACCCACACGATACGGAAACATAAATCTTGTTTATTTACATAATAATGCATTTCCATCAAACAAAATCCCTATTGAAATATGATGGATAAGCATGACAAAAAGCTGGCATATAATGAAGTACGTAAAAATTTCAGCAGAAACTGCTGCACGAAAACAAAGTGCTCAAGACCAATTTTACTTTAACTTCTGGCATTCTCAGAGCTATTATAATACAGCTCCATAATGAGTGGCGGAAAGCATGAGCAATGAGTGGCGGAAAACATTAGTACAAATGTCAAGGTAGTGTAGAATCCACCCTCAGTTCCCAAAGTACTTCCATTTAATTCAAGGCGTAAATTGGAAACCTCAAGCAAATGGAAACAGAGAAGCTCAAATGCTCAATGTAAAATGGCACTAACATCATAAAAAGAGTGAAGAGATAAAGAGTCAGCTTGCTCGATGTTATCGGCAAAAGATAAGGGACACAGTTAGAGTGGATAAGGCATTGAAGGAGTAGGTTATTCACAATGAACTCCAGTAGTAACTTCAACCACAGGAGTAGTGGGTCTAGTAAACAGTTTGTGCCAAAGTCGATCATAAGGCAGGGTCTTTGCTAAAAACCAGGAAAAGGACATCAGCAAGGACACCAAGACATGGAGACACCAATATTCCATTCTTTGGAAGAAAAGAGACAAAAAAAGACACACTTCGAAATGCCTTGAATAAAATAATTATTTTATACATATGACTATAAAATGAATACTACATTCATTCAAAACAAAGAACCAAATATAGACAACAGATCATTAAAATTCAAAACTAAGAACCAAATATAGACAACAGATCATTAAAATTCAAAACTAAGAACCAAATATAGACAAAAGATCATTAAAATTTACAAAGTATCTTTCGGTTTAGATTTCTCAATCTGTTTTTGATTCGTTAATAACTGATGCTAGAAAATTGATTGAGATTTGAATGATCGACATATAATTAAGTTTGGTTAATGGGGCCCCTCTGGGTATATTTGAGTTCACTCTCACAGATGAGATTTGGGCAGTCACTGGACTTCTTTCTTTGACGCAATAGCTACATGCAATGCTGCTATTTCACCTCACACGCTACCAGCCATTAAGTGATTTCAATGTCAATGATCATGCTGCAGATGGAGGGAGAGAGCAACATTCGCCACCGACCATGAAGCGATTTCAATGTCGATGATCATGCTGCAGATGGAGGGAAAGAGCAACATTCGCCACCGACCATGAAGCGATTTCAATGTCGATGTTCATTCTGCCGATGGAGGGAGAGAGCAAAACCATCAGCTGTGAAATTAGGATCCATCTCCCACTGGGGAGAACAACCAGTCAGAAGGTAGAGTCTTTGAAGCTATTGAATGGGTCATGATTTCTCAATCTCCAAAAAGAAAGATATAAAAATAACTAAAGATATTTTGTCAGTAAGTAATAAGTATTCAAAATATCCGATACAAGTGCCAAGTGGAGAAAGAGATAATTTAATAAAAAAAAAAGTACATTGTCAGCTCTACAAAAAAGTGCTGCCCCATAGCTGTTCCTCCAGTTGCAAACCTATTGGCAGGCTAAGAGGGCCCCCTTGCAAGTTTGGCACTTGACTTTCAGTTTTGACCAGCAGTACTCATGGCTTTGATCGATTTTTGGTTTGAATTTAAAATGCTGATGTCATATATAGACATCGACATAAAAAAAAAAAAAACAATCAACCTAACACCTGATGGTGATTCAATCACATTTCTGTTATATTGGTTATAAATATAGCAATTTTATGTTTTCAACCAAACTGCATTTTCAAATCAAAGCCAATTAGATTAGTTTAAGAGATTAATGCACTTAAAATAAGCCAAACAAAACATACCACAAGTAACTAGGTGATACATAAATTCTATGATTAATCCGCATGAAAGCACAACAGATTCATTTCACCCCAACTAATTTAAGATGATAATAATGATGTATATTCTATATAATAAATTAGGACGGTTTTTTTAAAATTTCATTTGTTAAGGGTTGGGATTGATTTGGGGGAATGGATAGATGAGATTGGATTATAAAAGTTTTGGGAGGAAAAAATTTCACACCGTCACTCCTAAGATAGTTAAATAAAATTATATTTTCCATCCTTTAAGTTTTACATTTGTATTTAATTGGCTAATTTTTTTTTATTATTTACCAACTTTTTACACTTACAAATTAAAAAAACAATTTAGTGCCTTTAGGCAATAGGAAATCTCTAGTATCCTATAAACAACAACAGCAATAGACATATGACATCATAACCAACAAGTTCTAATCTGATTCATGATTCTAAATTTTAGGTATAATAAATCAAAATTGGAGTTTGCATGTTAATACATAGATCAGTAATAACAGTAAATAGACAAGTACAAAGGAATCTCCAATCAAATCAAGTAAATAACAATAGTTGTTGTTAAAGGGTATTTATGTCTTTTTTGTCTTACTTAGGGTTTCTCGTACGGTTTAGGATTTACTGTATGGTTTCCTAATTCTTATTATAAATAGTGGGAGAGGCTAACACAATAATTAAGCCGCCTCATTCTTTTCCTATTCTTCTTTTACTTCTAACATGGTATTGAGAGCAGGTTATGGAATATTAATCCTTTAGATCTGTTCGTCTATTTTTTTTCCTTCTCTCTTTTCAATTTTTTTTTCAATCATCCGTACCTTAAAAAAATAGCACAAACGTGTTCAGAAAAACCCTAGCCACCGCCACCGCCGCCGTTCTTCAGTGTCCAGATCCGAGCTTCCACCATCATGGCCGCTCATATTTCGACGCAATCATTCTGTCACGATTCAAATCCGACCACAACCCCACTGTCGCCATACAGATCCGAGCCTCCGCCGCCATCGCCGCTCCTGTTCTAACGCAATCCCACTGTTGCGGTTCAAATCCGACCACAACCCCACCGTCGCCATAGAGATCCATCTTCTCCTCCTTCGCTGCGCCGATCGACAATCACTGTCGACGATCATATCCACTGTTGAAGCTCAAATCCTAGTCGATCTGTCTTCGCCATTTTCGTCTGGTTAGGGTTCTCGTGATCGCTGCAAGATTTACGGTTCAACTCCTAGTCCGAGAAGCTACTGCTAGGGTTTCAAAACCCTGGATCTATCCCACCGACGTCTGCATCCATGGCCATCACTATTTCTGGCCAGAAAGTTTGTGAGTTGCTTGGTTTTCTCTCCTTTAATGTTTCTCATATAAGTTTCTACACTCGTTGTTGTTGTTTGTTTTCCCTGTCCACATTGTTTTGTTTGTTAGTTAAAGTGGCGGATATTATGTCGACGGCTACACCCCAACCGTTAACAACCTGCAAGTTGAATGGGATCAATTACTTAAATTGGTCTAAGGCTGTGAAAATAGCCCTTACTGGACAAGGGATACATCGTCATCTCACAGAATCTGCCCCGGTAGAAAATGATAAGTATGAGGAATGGATTCAAGCTAATGCGCAGATTGTAGCATCATTGTGGAATTCGATGGAGCCTCAAGTAGCTAATCTCTGTACTCATCTAGATACGTGTAAAGCCATATGGGAGTATCTTCATATGTTTTATTCCACTAAGCTCACCAGGATGTATGATTTATCGTTCAAGTACTTCCAACTTCAGCAAGGCACGCACTCTATTATAGATTATTTTGTCATATTCAACAGCCTTTATGAGGAGTTAAATACTATTCTACCGATGACTATCGATTTGAAAGAAATGCAAAAGCAACGTGAGCAGATGGCTATCATGAAGTTCTTAGCGGGATTGCGCCCAGAATTTCAACCGGTCCGATCTCAAATTCTTTCCAGTGCCACTCTCCCCACTATCACTGAAATGTATTCTCGCATTTCACGTAGCACTACCAAGAACAATATTTCTGGCTCAAGTTCGTCTGCGCCATCTGAGCATTCGGCGCTTGTTACACGGATTCCTACACGAAATCGGGGTAATCAACTCAGTGGTGGTCGTGGTGGTTTCTCTTGTGGGGGTCGTAGTAGTGGCCCTTGGGGTAGACGTAGTGGCCGTGGTCATGGCTCACCTCGTCGATACTCTTTTTGTGGCAAGGAAAATCATACCAGAGAAACATGTTGGGATTTAGTTGGCCGTCTACCCAAATTCACCAATGCAGTGACATCTGATCCAAATAATCCTACTATCCCAGAATCTCAGGCAGCCAAGGATATCTCTTATGAGGAATATGCTCAATTCCTTCAGTATAAGGCATCCCAGTAGGCATCTTTTCTCATTGCTTCTTTAGCTCAACGAGGTACTTCTTCTGCTTGTCTTTCCATTCGCCCTTCTCCTCCCACACCCTAGGTCATAAATTCTGCTGTCACTGATCAAATGTCAGGTACATCTTCCTTATTTACACATATTCAGTCATCTTCTTCGTTATCTCCTGTTACAGTTGCTGATGGTTCCACTGTCCCTATCTGTGGCATTGGTACAGTGGAACCCTCACCCTCCTTATCTCTCTCATCCGTCTTGTATATTCCTTCGTTTTTTTTTAATTTGATGTCAGTCAGTAAGCTTACCAAACATCTTAATTGTTCTGTCTCATTTTTTCCTGATTCTGTCATTCTCCAGGATTTGAGGACGCGAAAGACGATTAGCACAGGGCGTGAGGAAAATAGCCTTTATTACCTTGATGATCATGACGAGAGTCCTGCTAACCCACCTACTGCATGCCCTGCTGTTGCATCCACTCACCAGATCCATTGTCGCCTTGGTCATCCCTCCCTTGGCAACCTCAAGTTAATTGTTCCTAACTTACGTCATTTGTCTTCATTAGAGTGTGAGTCTTGTCAATTGAGTACGCATCATCGTATTTCATTTGCTTCCCCAGCTCATGTTCGAGCATCGAGTCCTTTTAGTTTAGTTCATTCAGATGTTTGGAGTCCTTCTCGTGTTACTTCTACATTAGGTTTTCATTATTTTGTCACATTTATGTATAATTTTTCCAGAGTTACATGGCTTTATTTAATGAAAGATCGTTCAGAATTATTCTCCATTTTTCCTGCATTTTGTGCTGAAATTAAAACTCAATTTAATGTACCAGTGCGTATTCTTCGTAGTGATAATGCTCGAGAATACTTTTCTCATCCATTTACTTCATTTATGTCACACTCTGGTATCTTACATCAATCTTCTTGTCCTCACATACCACAGCAAAATGGAGTTGCTGAGCGTAAGAATCGACATCTCCTAGAAGTAACCCATACCCTTCTTTTTTAGATGAACGTTCCCAAACACTTCTAGACCGATGCGGTTCTTACAGCTTGCTTCCTAATCAACCGGATGTCGTCCTCTACCCTAAATGGCAAGGTTCCCCATTCCATTCTTTTTCCTCGTTCACCATTGTTTAGTTTACCTCCTCGAATATTTGGGTGTATTTATTTTGTTCATCAATTGACGGCAAGGACAACTTAGATTCTCGTGCTTTCAAATGTGTCTTCCTCGGCTATTCTCGCACACAAAAGGGTTATCGTTGCTATAGTTCATCTTTACATCGCTCATTTGTGTGTGCAGATATTACATTCATTGAGTCCACCGCTTACTTTTCTGCCCCATCCTCTCGAGATGATCTGGATATTACACTTCCTTTACCAAGTGTACTAAATCCTACACTATCTTCCTCTACTCCAGATCCTATCCCACCTAGTCGGTCTTCAGCCCCTTTGCAGGTATACTCTCGTCACCAAAAGGTAACCTCCGCTGTTATGCCCATCAATTATGTGCCCTTAGATTCTTCTCTAGTAGACCCACCCATGTTTGACCTAGACATGCCCATTGCCATCCGGAAAGGTAAGCGCACCTGTACTAACCATCCTATTTCCAACTTTGTCTCATATGCATACCTATCTCCATCATACTCCTCTTTTGTTGCTTCTTTGTCCTCTATTTCTATTCCTGAATCTGTTTCAGAGGCCCTCACTCACCCTAGTTGTGCAAAAGCAATGAAAAAAGAAATGTTTGCCTTACATCAGAATGACACTTGGGATCTCGTCTCGCTTCCACCTGACAAAATTATAGTTGAATGTAAATGAGTGTACACTGTCAAAGTTCATCCGGATGGCACCATTAATTGACTCAAGGCTCGCTTAGTTGCTAAAGGCTATACTCAGGTATATGGTCTTCATTACTATGAGACTTTTTCTACCGTTGCCAAGCTTGTTTCTATTCGTTTGTTCATTTCTTTGGCTGCCACTTTTCGTTGGCCATTACATCAGCTCGATATCAAGAAATCTGATTTGATATCTTGTTTGAAGAAATCTATTTATGGCCTCAAGCAATCTCCTAAAGCATAGTTTGGAATATTTAGTGAAGTGGTCACTAAATTTGGTATTCGGCGTTGTGGAGTCGATCATTCGGTCTTCTACAAGCATAATAAAGTCAGAAGAATATTGTTGATTGTGTATGTGGATGACATCGTGATTACCGGGGATGACCACGGTGGTATTCAAGAACCCAAAAAGTGTTTACATAGTAAGTTCCAAACCAAAGATTTGGGGCTCCTAAAGTATTTCTTGGGTATTGAAGTTGCTCAATCAAGTCAAGGCATTTACCTCTCTCAGAGAAAATATCCTTGACTTATTGAGACAAACAGGAATGCTAGGAGCAAAACCGATTGACTCACCTATGGATCCAAACACCAAATTGTTGTCAAATCAGGGTGTACCACTGATAGATTCAGCGCAATATAGACAGTTAGTTGGAAAGTTAAACTACCTGACAGTTACCAAGCCAGATATCTTCTTTATTGTTAGTGTTATCAGTCAGTTCTTGGATCGTCCAATGACTTGTCATTGAGATGCAGTGATCCGTATTCTCCGATATCTGAAAGGGGCTCCCGGTTGCGGTTTGTTATATCAAAATTTCAGTCATACTCAAATAAAAGGCTACACAGATGCAGACTGGACTGGATTACCCTTAGATAGGAAATCTACTACTGGGTATTGTGTGTTTATTGGTGGTAACCTTATCTCTTGGAAGAGTAAAAAGCAAACGGTAGTGGCGCGGTCAAGTGCAGAATCAGAATACAGGGCATCTAACAGTTGTCACACACGATATGGAAGGATGTTTATAATACCAAGTCTCCAACATTAAGATAATTGCATCTATAATTACAAGCAGAAAATGACATATGTCCAGGAGTGATTATGTCTGCTATGCCACTTCCTAGGAAGCAAAGGATTCTTTATTACAAGCAATCAAAAGTTAAAAATATATTATAAGAAAGATAAAAATACATATATAAATATTTTAGCAAATAATTGAATTTATTGCAACATTTTCATGACAATAGCCAACATTTCCTCATAAACTTAATGAGATTTAAACAGCAAGACACCTCGTTAAAATATTACAAACTCAAATTGGGCTGATAATAAGAGCGGGTGTGTTTGTGTGTGTGTGTGAGAGAGAGAGAGAGAGAGAGATTTATTGAGCTTCGAGGCAATATATAAATAGGTCTTCCACATCTAGTGGGAAGTAGTAATTTGCAATGAGTTCACAATATCATCAAACGAGACGTAATCGACTCATCTAACAAGCTAAAATATCATATGCAGTTGAATAATATAAAAGCACTAGTTTTAAATCGAGACTCACATTAGAAAAAGAGTATTTGGCAATCGATGCTCTACTTTCAACACGATATGCTTTTGTGGTTATTGCCAACACTTGCATGGCACTAATGGCTGCCAACCCATTTTCTTGTTGCAAATACAACTGAGCCACCTGCCTTGAGAAAAAGGCAGCCTTCCTGTGATAACCAAGAGTTCCAAATAGGCGAGCTATTTCTACATACAATATCAGTCTGTCACTAGCGTCAATCAAAGATTTGGCTCCATCAGCGGCAGTTGTCAACAACTCAACCATCTCCTTAGCCAGCTCTCGTCTGCCAACAAAAAAAAAATACAAAAAGGTTTTCACAAATAACAAGTCATAGAAGTACTCGTAGCTTCAGTGCCCCCCCCCCCCCTTTCCCCCCCTTCCCCCCTCTTTTTCCTTTTTTCTATGATCCAGTAAGTGACTTCGCAGATAACAGATCACAGGCGGATGTTGAGTTCTATCCCCTACTCTATTCTTTCTATAATCAGAAAAATGTTTTAACTCATGAGTGATATTGAAAGCTTCTCCAAAAATCAAAGCCAATTTAAACACAAGCATGGAGATAAACATGCAGAAATTGAGTTTTGGACTGCTGAATTATCCGTAGTAAATTCCATGACATAATGAAAGAATGAAACATATTGGTAACAGTTAGAGATGAGTAGCTGCAAGCACGAATGGAAACTAAAACACGCCAACCATTCCATAGCTATTGACCAGTATCTGGCCTTGTTATGAACCACTTTTGAATCTAATAATAATACAAAAACAAGAAAAATGAAAAAAAAATAAAAAAATCAAGAACTTTTCACCTTCCAAATTTCCACCACATTCTTTTATTCCACTCCAACTTCTATAAGCTGAATATTCACTATTTTAATGGAATGTCTCATTTTTTGCTATGCCATAATTGTGAAGTGAATTTAAAGTATGCCATGTGTATGGAGTCTGATCAAGACCCTGTACTTTTCCCAAAGTATGACATGCTGTAATTTTTGCACAACTGTTGCCCTTATCCTATTACTAACTAGGGATGCTAGGGCCGTTCGTCATTGCAACTCTCATCAAAACTGAATACTTTTCCCAATGTATGACATGTAGGTACTTTTGCACGACTGTTGCCTTTATCGTATTGCTAACTAGGGATGCTAGGGCTGTTCGTCGTTGTAAATCTAGTAATCCCTTCTGAAACAACAGTGAAGCTGCAGCCTGCGGCAACTATGCAGGTGCAATCCAAATTGAATGAACCAGGTTAATTTCCCGGGTGCAGAAATTAGTGCATGAGAATAAACTTAGGTTAACAATTTGGAATATAGAAAACTTACGGGGAACACGAGGAAGCTGGTGGACCTGAGGAATAGACAGAGGACTAATACGAATTGTAGTGAGTCAGCAAATCTAGGGAAATTGAGAGTACGAGTATAATCAATCCAGGAAGGATAAAATAAGAATGGGGTTGGGTTGGAGTTATGGTGTAAAAATAAAATTATAAAATAAATAAAAAATTAAAAAATAGTGTGATGATATTAGGAGAGTAGGAGATTGGATATAGCAAGGAAGACAGTTCTAGTGAAGAGGTCATAAGTGCAATACTGTAACTAGTGTTAACCCTCAGTTTCGGGTGCATATGGATGCAGTTATTCAAGGTATAGCAGTTCAAGAGAAGGTATTGATTAGTGGAGTCTTGTAAGGACATATCAGAGAGTACTACCGGACCTAAAAGTACATGGTAGTCGTGGATATGGGAAAGGAACATTGTACAAGAAAGGATTTTAGATTCAGGAATGGCATATGGTATAGAAGTTCTTAATACATCCTTTAAGAAGAGAGAGAGCATCTCAAATTTGAAGTAGCCTAGACTTAGTTCTTACTGAAACCATCGATTGTTTAGCTTGTAAGAATTGCAAAGCCATGCCCCAAGAGAGTGTAGGATTATAGATGCACAACATTGATTGCTGGGTTTCAGACACTTAGCCTACCTAAAGTTTGACCTGTCTCTCACTTTAGACCCTCTCGTTCAAATTTAAATGCATAATACTGCAAAGTTTCTAAAGTGTCCCACTTCAGTTCAACTGTATAACCCCTTGATTTTTTGACAAACAACAATCCCGTGCTTGGCACATCAATTTTTTCTCTTGTCAATTTTTATTTCACTTCATTCCCCACCTCCGCCATTGAAGAAAATGGTCTGATCTTCTGTCCATCTCTCCAAGTCTCACTCCCTTCCCTTCTTAGAGAGACAACCATGAAGAACCCACAAACATGATACCCACCACAAATCAAATTCAATTATAGAAATACCAATGAAAACATCACTACACTACTCCATGGAAGATCAGTCTCTCTTTGCTCTTCTCCCTCATCCTTTCACATCTCTTTTTAAGAAATCCTTAAAAACCAGAAAGTTTTTCACAAGGAAATGTCACCAGAGTGTCGATTAAAATGGTCTATTTGTCTTCAAGGAAACTCCCTTGCTCTATGATCTACAAAGCAAGAGAAGAGTACCCGTTGCAAATTCCAAGACCCATCTGCCCCTTGTGAACAAATAGCACAATTTAATGACTTTAAGAATATTTCTTCGCACCAAACGCTAATAGGAAGCTTAAACACTGATCAAACTTCAAAATTTAGCATCTGGGGGCTCGGAAAAAATGTTATTCTCGGTGTGAGTGTTTTTCGGCAATTGTTACTCAAATTATTCGTGTAAGTTTCAGCCCTTCGTGACTTGGATTTCTTTGTTGGATTCATTTGGTGATGGAGACTTGTTTACAATCAAGAGTTTTGTTCAAATCACATCCAAACGGTTGTCTCATAATTGCGTGACTGCAATTTTTCACATGATATTGATGATTAGTTCTAGGACATAGTAGAGTAGTTAAATCTTCGTATTGACAAGCGGAAATGTCAATCCAGGTGAGGTTTCTTCTCTTCCCTCTCATTTTCCTTTTCATCTCTCTCCTATCTTCATTACTTTTATCCTCTTCTCTGCAAAATATGCATATGTGTGTATGTAAATGCACTTGGGTGGAAGAAGAAAGGAGAAAGAAAGATGTAGACTGCCCAAAATGCCCCTTAAAAAGTCGCATGCCAAGCATGTGACTGCTATCCGTCGAAAAAAAAAATAACGAGGTTATAAAATTGGACTGAAATGGGACGTTTAGAAACTTTGAGGTTTTATGTGCCTAAATTGAAACTACAAAAACTTAAGTGTGAAATAGGTCAAACTTTAGGGGTGCAAGGTGTTAAAACCCTAGTTTACTATGATTTGAAGATTAGGGAGTGAAAGCACAAGTGTAAAGGTAAATTGGCAGTCAAGAATTGGGCCTCAAGATTTGAAGGCCAACTTTCTTTCTTAAAACTCTCTATTTGTTGTTTATGGATAGAATCAATAAAGATGAATTATAGGAGAGACATAAAGAGGTTAACCAAATGCAAGATAAAATGACAACTTGGATTAGAGGGGTAAGGAGAGATTTATCTTAAAGAGCATTTAAAGACCACAATACGAGAAAAGATAGAGTGGCAAAAATGCAAGAATAAAGTGAGTCTAGAGAAGTGAAAATTGGCAAACAGAGCAAGATAAATAGAGTACAAGAATTTATAACAGTATTAAGAAATATGAATAATGGAAGAGCACGAAGATTAGAAAAGTTTTGAGATTTTAAGATAGAGTGATTAATTAAGCTCTTCAACAACATACTGAAAGTTGCATAAAAAAAAATTAACAAAATGAAAGTAAGAGCATTTCTAATGATTGAGTCATGCCCATTGACAAAAAAAAGGGGGATATTCATTGTTTTACTAAAGGGGGGATAAAACTTAATGAGTTATGACACACCATGAAACATTGGGAGAGGATGATAGAATATAAAGTAAGATATGAAACAAGCATACAAGAGAATCAATTTGGCTTTCTGCCTAGCCAGTAAACCATAGAGCCGTTTATTTACCTAAGCACTTGATGGATAAATATGTTGTGTATTTAGAAAAATCACACAAATGAGTACTCAAGGAAGTCATATGGTGAGCTTTAGAAAGCAAGTCGTCGACAATTATATTGATCTGATTAACAACACATATAATAGTGCAATCATTTATCAAAACATTGTATTAAAATGTCACTAGCGTTCAAACACTAGGAGGGAAAAAGATATGTTTTTCAAGTTGATATTCGTTTACATCAAGGCATCAAGGGGTAGTGATTAATTCCTTGCCTCTGTCTCATAGCAATGGATAAACTCACAAAACATATTTAAGACTGAGCACATAGTACTAGTTGATGAAACTAGGTTACCCCTTAACATTTAAGTTACAACTTTGCACAAAAGCTCTAGAGTCTAAAGGTTTAACGATCAACAAATCCAAAACATAATACATGAATTAAAAATGTTAATAATATTTGAAGAGATGAGGGTGTGGTAAAATTTAGAAATTAGGAAGTACCTATAGTTAATCGTTTTAGCTACTTAAGGTTTATATACCGCAAAAATTAATGAGGACATTATGCACAGAATGAAGGCATGATGGTAAAAGTGGAAAAGTGCAATTGAGGTGATATATGATTGTAGGATGCAATTGAATATATAAGGGAATTTCAAATGCAATTGAATCTAAAATGGAATTTCAAAAGATTTCAATAGACCAGAGAATTAACATTGATTGAAATGTTCAACGGTAAATAAGATGCATGTTCATGAAATAAGTATAGCTTAAATGGGAATGTTGAGGTGGATACAAGTGTAAATACAAGAATGGAATTATCAAAAAAGATAATGGATCTTATGCACCCCCCGGTCTCCACTGGAGTTCCTTTCTTAAATATTGATCAACCTCACTTGTGCAGCAAACACAACAAACATTGGATATCCTTCACTACTTCTATCATTCATCACACTCCTATACCCAACTTGGTAGCCAACCATTACCATAACTCCAATCACCCTCTACCTGTCTAAGCCACCAGTCCACAACTGAAGCCAAAAACACCACCATGCTAGCCATATACTCCCACAACACTCACCACCCCAAAACCCTGGAAAGCACCATCTCATCCACCACCAAAACTTGTCATTTACCTCCTAGAAAACATTAACAAAGGCTCTCACTTTGAATTCAAATTTTCTCTTCCAGAATTCCCACACCAAGTAGAAAACAAGTTGATGAACTATGTTGAAGCAAATTAAAAATTAACACTCACTCTTAATTAATGAAAATGTTTTGTTTCATAACTTTGAAAGATAACTTCAAATGTAAAATGGGGTCTGAAGCAAAATTCGTTGATTTTCCTTTTTCTTGTAGCATCAATTGTTCAAACAGTTGCATTTGTTTGCCTTCGATAAATGAGAAATTAGATTTAAAATCAAAATTCAAGATATTAGCCGGACCATGGATATTGCTTGAGCTTGAAAAAAAAAGAAAAAAAAAAAAAGAACTCTCAAAGAGAAGCGAAAAGAGAGACCACTAACTCTATCGTCCGCCTTCGCGGGCACCGCGTCAATGTTGTTTCTTCACTTTGTTTAGTTTTCCAACGACTCCGATGAAACCTTATTTTCCATATATGCTTATATTTATATGTAAATAAATATATATATTAAGTAAAGTATATATGTTAAATATAGAATATATTATGTAAACTTGTAAAGTACATCTACTAAACATTAAAATATATAAATTTATTATGTAAATACATTTTTAATAAATATAACATTGATTATGTATTTACCATATTTAATATTTACACTATGCAGCCCAATACATAAGTGGGACAAAAGTTTAATTGTAGTAGTTGTTGTTGTTGTTGTTGTTCTATGCACCCCAATCATAATAAGTACTACATGACCCCCTTCACTTTTAACCATTAACACCATCATCCCCTTTAATTCAGGAGAATTGTTTTTGGAACCCCTTTTTTATGATATCATTAATGGCATATTTTAATGTTATCCTTTAACGGACTACCTCTCCGACAACTGGAAAATTCTAATCGAACGGTCATCACTGTCACGACATGGTCCACAAATCTAAGGGTCGTGTGAGAGAAAGATCACCGCATGTGCTCCCATAAGCCTACGATGTTTAATCCATACGCAAGTCATTAACGGTCATTGTCGTTACACAAAAAATTTAAGGAGCCGTGTGAGAATATTACCGCACACATTCTCGTACGTCGTACAAAGTTAAATCCGTACGCATGACAATAACACCCATGTACCCCTTAGAGAGCGCGGTTATTCTAAAGACATTGACATCGGGATTCTAGGGAGATTGTGGAATGGATGATGAAACACGGTGTCCGTGGGGACGTGCTGACTATGCGCCCCCGCCTACTCGAGCATAAGGGAGAGTTGCCTACTGGTTAGGCTGACTGGACCTCAGACATAGGCTATTTTTGGAAATCTCTATAATTATGTTATTAATAACATTTAATGACATAACCAATTTAACATTACAAAAACATAATAAATATAGATGCTTGAAGGGTCATTTGAAGGGCAAATACAACAAGGTTGACAAAGACATTCTTATAATCAAGCACGACTTAGACTAAACTAGTCTAGGGTCACACAGTTAGTCCAGCAATTGTATGACTTAGCTCTCTCTCTCCCTTTACCTAGTTGACCATTGTTCCCTCTCCCTTTCTTAAACTCTCTAGGTCCATTCTGTATAACGCCCTCAAACATATTTACTAAAATACTCATTTCTTTTCTGAACCACCACACAACAGTGTTTTAAAGGCATACTCTAGTAGAGTAAATATTATTGATTGTTACGTGGATGATATTGTGATCACAAGACATAGTCAGAGATGCATTCAAACACTCAAGTTATTCCTGCATAGCACGTTTTAGACTAATGGCTTGGGTCAATTAAACATTTTTTTTGGTATTTAAGTCGCTCAATCTAGTAAAGCCATTTAACTCTATTTAAGGAAACACGTTCTTTGTTTGTTCAGCAAAACAAAGGTGTTAGGATCCAATCCAGTCACCCATGGATACTAACACAAAATTACAGGAAGATCGTGGAGAATTATTGATACATCCAGGACAATATAGACATTTAGTTCAATAGCTGAATTACGTCATGGTTACTCAACCTGGCATCTCATTTGTTGTGAGTGTTAGTTCTTTGACCACCTGCGAACCAATCACTCAGAAGCAGTTGTTTGCATTCTCAGTTACTTGAAACGTGCACCTCATTGCGGTTTATTAGGTTTATTATATTAAAGTCGAGGTCATACCCTTATAGAAGGACGTGCAGATGTTAACAAGGCTAGGTCTCCATCACATTGAATATCCACTACCGATTACTATATATTTGTTCCAGGTAATTTGGTGTCTTGAAGAAGTACGAGACAAACAGTAGTTGCTCAGTCAAGTGTCGATTCAAAGTATAAAGCTATGGCATAAAAAACAAGCGAGTTGATCTAGCTGAAACATCTATTAGAGGAACTTGGTTTTGGGCATTCTCGGTCCATGATCTTAGTGTGTGATAATTAAGTAGCTCTCACATTGCTTCCAATCCAATATTTCATGAGAGGGTTGACACTTCATCCCACAAAAGTTGTTACAGAATTGGATTGACACATCACGCGTGAATTCAGTTGATCAATCGGTCGATTTTTCACTAAAATGTTAGAGGGCTTCAAGATAAAATACATTTGTAACAAGCTAGAAGCATTCGGTGTATATATGCTCTAACTTGAGGGAGAGTTTTAAATGGTATTTTAGTCATTCAATAGTATTTAGAGTTTCTTGTATTATTCCCCTTATTATTATAAATAGAAGGATACGGTGACCATTGAGGTTCAAGCTATCTCATTCTTTCCCTACTCTCTTTCTACTTTAACAAGCCTCAGTTCGCTGTATCTCTGGCGAATCCTGCAACTAAGATTTTGAATTTATGGCCAAAAGTTTCGCTAACTCAATGTTCTGTATGGGTGGAAAGTACCAAATAGATAGTGGATTCTAGTAGTTTGTATCCATATCTATGACACCCATTAAGATGTAAATATATTTTTAATTTTCAAAAAAAAAAAAAAAAGACACTGGAACTTGATTTTAGGAAGAGCACTGGGCTTGGAATAACAAAATCCAAATCAGCTCTGAACAACAATTTAATGGATACACCTATCTTCTATTCACCACCGGTTACAAGTGTGTACGCTAATAAGAAACTATCCCCAGTAAAAGTTGAATGTGCCTCAGCAAAAACTGAAGGAGAACATAAGAAAAGGTTCAACGGCTTTACCTGCATAGAAATCGTGCCAATTTCAAAGTAGCCTCAAGTTCGAAACTTAGGGGTGAAACCCTGCAAAATGTATAATAATTGGAAAGATAATTGTCAAGAAGTTTCATATACAAAAAAGAAAAATATTAAGAATTGAAATAAATACATAAATCGGCTACAATAATAGCATTCTGTTTTGTCAATTTACTGCAGCATGCCCAAACATGCTTATTTTACACAAAATGATCACTCCGCAATATTTAGCTTGACACGGAATGGAATAAGATTACGATTGCTAAAACATCCAGATCAGAAGTAACTAGGAATGAATGGTTCTGCTTGCGATGACACACTATATGGGGACTGGGGCGGCTCCATATTATCAATGTAGGACAAGGTTTAACGCATGACCCTCAGTCCTACTTTGACAGCCTCCCTCCAATCCCTGACCTCTAGCCACCAATATTAACCAACCGGAACAATATGGAGAAATTTGATGCACAAACTAGCAATAATACAACTCTAATGGCATGTTTTATTTTCCAAGTAATACCATGTTAGGTCAAATCTTTATGTAGGACAAGGATCCAATGTTGACTTATACTTGGCAGTACACATAAGTTATATTTGACCCAAACACAAAAGGCAAAAGAAAACCATTTTGCAATTAGTCGGTTTATGAATTACTATACTGAGATGTTTGGTTGTAAAATTAAAAATACTGAAATTAGCTAGCTAATCATTTTGCTCCTAGTTTAAATGCTCTTTTGTTATATAAATTGAGCAAAATGGAGCGAGATATTGCTAAAAATGAAACCAAAGTAAAAATAATCATTTGTCTCTTTGTTCAAGCAAATTCAATTAAATCATATGTAAACGGAGAGATATGCAAATCTATTTATCCAAAATAAGATAATTTCTAAAATTAGGCTAATTCAAACAACTGGACAATCCTTTATTATAACCGTCAATAATTATTACTTTTCAAGCTCTCAGCAATCTAAGGCCAGCCAGCATTATAACTTAAAAACTTTAGTCCAAATTTGAGACAAATAGATCAAATTCATACACAATAGCCATCAGCCATCAACCATCAACCAAAGTTATCAAATTTTCCAAGCAAAACCAGTAAAAAGATTAAAAGGAGAAACATATACCTTTGAGCATTGTCTTGTATAAATGACTTTCTATAGTGCAAGATGACACTGTTATACCGGAATTTGACCTCCTCTTCTAAAATCGGATCCTTCTGGCCCATTCTATCAATCTATTGACACATAAAATCAACTAATCAACATAAATAGAATATCTAGTAAAGAATAACGGCATCAACTCTAGTGAACAAGCAACTGGAACAAAATAATCAATAGAAATATAAGCAGAAACAAAAATAAATAAAAAAATACCAGCTACCATAAGAGTGATTTTAATACCCTAATGAACCTGGATTGCTGAAAATTTTTTGCACTGAATTTGACAACAAGTGAAAACTGTTGAAAGAAAAAATCAATCTCATCTCTCTCTATTTATCTAATGCAAAAGGGCATCCATATGCGTTATTGGTTCTCATAATAAGGTCAACTTAATCTTGTTTCACGAAGTATGCTTACCAATAGGGCACAAACACTGCCTTCTAATGCCCCAGCATACCAGAAACTATCCCCCGTCAACCTGGCAAGTTCCAACGCAGTAGAATAATGTGCATTTGCATCAACTGGTGATCCTGCCAACAAACAGTAATCACCTATAGTCTTCTGTGCTCGACCAAGTCTTCGTTTTTTTGCCTTGATCACCTGCATTTTTTATTGATCAAAATGATTAAGTTGAAATAGGGAATTCATGCCAACGTAGGACATAAGAAAAGATTCAATAAATAAAGCTAATAAATAAGTACATGATCAAATCATTAGAACACCTAAAACATGAACCTCCTCTGAGTTGAGACTGGCTTGAGAATCTAATGGCGTCTTCAAAATAGTTCCACCAGATTCTGCTTTAAGAACCCATTTCTCAAATTCCATCAACAAAGAGGCTGCTATATCTTGCACCATGGTCAGTACGTGGAATTCCTGAGTTTGCCTATCAGCAGGAGGAAACAAAATCAAGTTTCTGCCCTTTTTACTGTCATCCTCCAGCTGCAATATAGCATAAAAGAAGCAACTGTGTCATATCAGAACAAGACTATCAAATTTGACATGAGGAAAAGGCTGATAGAGAGGTTTTCTCGATAGTAAAGAGTAGAGATCCGAGAAAAAAATATATACATTAAAACATAGAAGTCTATGAAATTCCACTATAACATGGAGTTTCAATTGCACTACAGTTCAGGTAGTACATAAAAACAACTTTACGATCCTAATAAAGTTCAGGTCGCACTTAAAATCAACTTTAGAATCCTAATACAATCTAAAAAGTTCATTGGACAACCACCGAGTAAAATTCCGTAACATGACAAATCCAAACCTTTGATAAAGAATTGTTTATTTTGATTCCAGAAATTTTAGAACTTGTTACCCAGAAAAGCATTTTCTCTTTCTTTTACCTTTTCAAAAAGTGTGCCCCTACATCACCTAAAGTGAAAATTATTACCTTTTATGTTCAGAAATGATGTGGAGAGTCAAATAAATTTGACAAGGTTTTAAATAGTAGGATTGGGTTACGTAATGGCGCCAACAACCCCTTAAAAATTAATTATACCTATGTCTCAACTTTTTAATAATTAAACACATTTTCAATAGAAATTTTTGACGATAACACACACACACACACACACACACACACATATATATATAACCTGAAGCACGGACAGTTGTCAGAGGATCACCGTACACGTATCGGACATCGACACACCGGGGAATATGTATCGGAGTGTCCTAGAGAATTGAACAATTAAATTTCAAATCGGACACATCGCTGACCAATAAGGGACGTGGTGGGATAATATTCAGTATTTAAAAACATATACCGTAACAAATGCAAATAAACTAAAGGGTACAAAATGCAAAGGGTAGCACCACTCACAGCCCCTGCCATATTCTTAAAAACCAAACTTACACCTCCACATCTATAAACTACTAGAGACACCCCCTTGTGAGATGGAATTGACTATATCACGTATCAAAGGAAATTTTTGCCATCCATGTACTGTTTAGCATTTATGTATTGTTTCCCTATTTTTATTATAAAAAGAAGAGAGGCTGACACAATAGTCAAGCCATCTAAGTTTTTTAGAACTTTATTTTTACTTTAACATGGTATCAAAGGCACTGGGGCACTAATCCCATATTTGTTCAATCATTATTATTTTTATTTTCTTCTTTTCTTTCCACCTCCTGTACACACCAAAAAAAACTGAAATCCTAAATCTTGTTGTTCACTTGCCGCCACCACCATTGTTCACCGATCCAACCTCCGGCAACCTCAACACCGCACTCGTCAGTTGTCCTTCCACCTTCGTTGAACCCACACAGAAACCTTTGGCTAACAATTGGCCAAGCTCTGTTTGATCAAACCCTCACAATCCAAAAACCCTAGTCACCACTGACCTACAACTCATATTCGACCTCGTCTCAGATTCAACCTCATTCGGAACATATCTCGCTTCACTGCCTCATTTCAGACCTTCTCCACCGCTATTCACACCTTCGTCAGCCCTCTTCTGGCTTCGTTCAAACCATATCTAGCCTATCCGCCATTGTTCACACGGTCCCTAGTCGTGGCATCTGCACTATGGAACCCTCATTCTCCTTCTCTTTATCCTTCGTTTTGAAATTTCCTTCCTTTACTTTTAATTTGATGTCAGTCAATAAGCTTATTAAACATTGTTTCATTTCTTTCTTCCCTAATTCGGTCATTATTTAGTATTTGAGGACGCGAAAGACGATTAGCGTAGGACGTGAGAAAAATGGCCTTTAATTTGACAAGTGTTGTGAAAGGTGTGCCTGAAGCACACAAGGCTCAGCCAAGGCTCCTCACTATGTTGAGTTGAGGCGACTTCAAAGAGGCACGCGCCTTGGCAGCCAGGCGTTGAGGCGCGTGGCGCTGCTGAGGCACGCCTCTTTGAAGCAACTTTCTTTTTCCTTTTTTTTTTTCTTTTTTTAAAATCTGATGTTATTTGTTTTATCTTCTTCTTCCACTCTTCTTTATGTTCTTCATCTCTGTTTTTGCACAAAAAAGAGGGCTGTTTTGTGCAAAAAAATAGCCCATGTTTTTGGGGGAAAAAACAGACCCACTTCTCTTTTTTTTCCCCTCTCTTCTTCTTCATCTTCTTCTTCTTAATTGCTATGTTTTTTGTTCATCATCTCACAATTTTTGCACAAAAGTGGAACTGTTTGTGCATAAAACAACCCCCTTTTTTTTTTTGCACAAAACAACCCATTTATCCGCTATTTTCATTTAGTTTTTTGGCATATGTTGAATTTATAATGTAAATTATATTTATTGACTTATTTTGTTGAGTGATTGGTTTTGCTTTTGGAATTTTGTGGTCAATTGTTTCTTTTACCTTTGTTCGAAAATCGGAGTTCAATTTGACGTCCAATATTGCATGAGACTTCACTCAAAGTGTTCTTCAATTATTAAGCATTCAATACATCTTTTATTGTAGTGATATTTGATTACTTTATGAGTCCATCACAATGGAATAGCACATATTTAGAATGTGTGCCTCGCTTCAAAGAAGCCCGCTCCTTGCCTTGTGCCTCATGCCTCGCAGTCTCGGGGGGTCATTGGGCCTTAGTGCACCTCGCGCCTTAAATAACAATGGATTGACGATCACAGCAACAGTCCCGTTGTCGCACCCACTACCTGTCCTGTTGTTGTGTTCATTGGCACCTAGGTTAGCCATGCCTCGCAAATCTCAAGCTACTTGTCCCTAGTTTGCGCCATTTCTCTTCCTTAGATTGTTAGTCTTGTCAGTTAAGAAAGCATCATCATAGTTTATTTGTTTCCGAAGCTTATTTCAAGCATGAATCATAATTATTCAAGGCTCTAGGTGTACCAAGACGCAAAGGTTCTCTAGACGAAATAAGGTGCATAAAAAAATAGGGAATGTTTATGGCAATGTTATATTGCAAATCTATACTTAAAAACTATAACTATGAACTAAAATGCAATTACTAAAAATAAAAGCACACACTTACATGAGCCAATAAATAAAAATAAACTAATTTGATTCATAATAAATAGAGATTTTAGCATAAAATTAAATAGTTGATCAACAATTAAAGCATAAAAAATGAAATTTTTAGAAACAATAATAACATGAATAACAAAAATGTAAAAAAACATCACGGAAGAAAAAGAAGCAATAAAAATGAAAGCAGTAACAGAAGCAGAAAAGCCTCAGGCGTGCATGGAGCCTTGCAATTCAAGCCCTAAGACATGTGCCTTGACCTAGGCGATCGCACAAGTGGCACCTGTGTGCACCTTGCGCCCAGGCACGCCTTCAACAACTATGCATTGAGTCTTTTCAGATTAGTTCATTCAGATGTTTGGAGTCCTTCTCGTGTCACTTCTACGTTGGGCTTTCATTATTTTGTCACATTTGTGGATGATTTTTCAAGAGTTATGTAGTTTTATTTAATGAAAGATCGTTTTGAATAATTCTCCATTTTTTGTGCCTCTTGTGCTCAAATTAAAACCTAATTTTGGGGATCCATCATTTTTCGAAACATTGTGCCAGGTTTTAGGGATCCGTCATTACATGTAGACGTTGGGGCACCCCCGGGCCAACGGGCAAGTGGAAGTCACCAACAGGACCATCTTAAAAGGCTTAAAGACCTGATTAGAAAGGTCTAAATCAAGTCAAAATGGGTTAAGGACCTGCCAGCGGTCCTTTGGGCTTATCACACCACCTCGAGGGTTAAACCCCATTCTCGATGGTCTTCGGAACCAAGGCGATGATTCAGTATAAATGGGAACACCTACCCTGAGGATCGCGCATTACGATTCAAGACAAAACAATTCCTAGCTCATAACCAAACGCTCAAATACAATAGTCAGCTTACAAGCAACAGATGGCACGTAACTACAACAGGAGCGTGAGACCCAGACAATTTCACAAAGGAGTTCTTTGGAAAGTAATCATTGCCACTAAGGACCGAACAGAAGGGAAGTTTAGGACCAATTGGGAACGACCCTACAAAGTGACTAAGGTTGTTCGACCAAGAAAGTACAACCCAGAAGACATAGAAGGGCAACAATTGAGAAATCCCTGAAACGTGGAGCACTTGAAGAAGTACTGCAAATGTATATTGTTTGTTAATCCTTTATACGATGTACTCAGTTTTTACAAATGAATAGAGTTTAAATTTCTACAAATCTTTTACTACTTTACCAAAGTGTGAAAACTACAAAGTCTACACGTAAGGATTAAGCATGCCAATCCGATCCTACACGGTCTTAACCGAGCATGTCGGGGTGATCGACCAGGATACTGGGACGAACACCGCCGACCGGTTTTTCTAAAACCTTATGAGGTGGGCAATATGGGGATGACCTTAAAAATCCACCTGGAACAACTCTCATGTTCAGGCGTGACCCGACCAATGGAATAGCCTGACTAGGGGGACCAGGATACGGTGGTCATCTGTTCAACTAACTCGTTTTCTACAAATTTCAACTCGCCTACTCGTTCCCACAAGTTCAACATATTCAAAATTTGAAGTTTATTTTACAAAAGATAACTAATCTCTACACTCGAAAGTATTTTTTCTTTTTTCTTTCTTCTTCTTCAGACGACAGTGGCAGGGGCAAGGGCCTCATGGTCCGAGGGCAGTATCCTCATCTTCACTACCCCCCCCCCCCCCCAAATGAACTTGCGAAGAAGCTCAATCTGCTCCCAAATTTTGTTTTTCTCTCTTCACCCCAGCCCCCCGCCCCCTCTCTGATGTAGCAAGAGACCTCCAGCTGAGTCTTCCGTGACTCTGCGTCCTTCTACTCATTGTCTGCTGCTACCTTCAGCTACAGCACCCTGGCATCCGCCATCTCCGCTTTCTCCATAGCCTCCATTGTCTCTGAGACAGTGGCATAATGGTGAGAGTCCAAGGCAAGATATGCCACATGCAGCTCCTCCAACATCCTCAGCCAATAACGTGTCTGGAAATCCATGTTGAGATCACTAACCAGATTGTGGACTCTAAGACGGTAGCAATTCTGCTTCTCCCAAAGCTCCTTGATCATGTAATGGACGTTCAACTTGGGGTAAGAGAGACAAGAGAAAAGGGGGGTGCAAGCAATAGGTTTGAAGGCAACCGGGAATGAAAGAGGAAGGAAACATACAAACTATAAATAGGCCAATAAGAGGAAGTTCAAAGGGCAAAGCATTTCATGAGCAATGTTTGATTGGACTCGCCGTTAAATGATGGATGACGACCTCAACCCTAGTTGGTGATAATTACCCTTGACAAGGAGCGATTATAATGCGACCATTGTAATTATGCCACACATTTGAGGAACCGCAATCTTTTAAGTGCGGACCTCGAAACAGCATGGCCATTCAAAATTTCAATTGGGCACCAGAATTGAAGCAGATGCAACCAATCGTCGACTGCCCAACCATATTGCTCGGAATACCTCTACCATGTCAAGTAAAATGTATTCCCGAGCCCATCTCTTCTCAGGCCTCGGGAATAGGGGGCATCTGATGAGGGGCGTTTCCCAATGGACCCAAATATTGAATTCAGGATGCATATGCCCAGCATGTGGCCCGAATCAGACCCGCCAGCAATTAATACTATTGCCCGGTGCCAAAGGGACCATTGAATACACAACTTTACCGAGCAGGTGTTTATTCCCGACCAATGCAGACCCTTACCCGTTGCTACTGAACATTACCAGCTACCTTCAAGCTCGGTCCGCTTCACGTGCTCCGGGAACGTTACAACCACTCAATACCATAACGAATGTATCGTTACCAGTACATTAAGCCCAAATCCCCCCAAATTTGGGGGATCGAGAGAAGTTGGCAAAGGATTTTCATTTCGGATCATATCTAACGAGGGCAACCCCACCTGCGGTGCAAAGGATTTTCATTTGGGATCATATCTAATGACGCCAACCCCACCTGCGGCCCAATCCCTAGCTAGAGGACGACTTTCATTTGGGATCATATCTAAGGATCCAATTTTCGGGTTCATCAATAATAAAAAAGAAACTAATAAGAACCCTAATTTCGAAACATACAATAGTATAATCGTTTAACATAGCTCCTCCTATAGGAATATAAAAAGAAATAAATAAGTAAACACCTTAATTAGAAGACACAGTGAATCGCCAATACACGATTGGAGATTCCAATTAGCTGAGATATGAATCAATATCATACACTGGCAAATCTTTGATCACTTCACAGTGATCCCCAAAAAATTAGGGGAAAGAAAATAAAAAACACAAACCTGAGAATCACCGGGGCAAAACCCGAAACATCGTTGAACCAGCGAGGAATTGTAGCCTTTACATGCTCCAGAGAACTGTTCCATGACGGAGTCAAGATCGGGCGAAGAAGGACAGTGGCAAATGCCAATGACAGCGAGAATTTTGCGGTTGGACTGGAAGTCCTCCCAGGGGCTGGGCGGAGATCCACCGACCATGAACTTAAAGCGAAGGCTTCCAGAGTCCCACGGCTGGTGGGAGAAGGGGCTCTTCTGGTGCTCGGTGTAGAAGGAGCTGATGGACGAGAGTTCGATCTTGTGGTGGCGGACCAGCATGGAAACGTAGTCCCGGAAGAAAGGCGTCGGAATCGTTCCGATCGGAAGGACGGCGATCCGAATCATGCAGCTTGTCTCTATGCTCACGTCAGGCTCCATTGCGGATCTCGCTGTTGAAGTGGAGGTGGGATAGTGGAGAGCAAAGGGAGATCTCCCTATTTGTAGGAGTGATGGTTTCCTTTGTTCTTTCTCCCTTATTCCATTATCTAATTGGAAAATTTTCCTTGGCCTTCTTGCTGGGAGGAGAAAATCGGTTTTCCGAACTTTGCAAGACAGGGTGCTTTTATATGTATACCTCTTTTTAATGATTTTATATCATAATTGTACTTCTATATTAAATTATTATTAAGGACAACAAAATAAATAAAAAATATTTGCTAAATAGTCTCTTTAAAAAATTAAATCTACAAGATAGTCCACTATTTTTTTTAGGCAGGTTACCTAGAGGTCCTCAAAAGAAGACAAAATTACAGCATAAACCTTTTTCAAAAACATGTTACCAAATAGTCTTTTTCTTTTTTTGGACAATTTTATTCCTCCGTTATTGTTCATTTGAGATTCATTACAATTGCGAAAAAAATTATCTTCCTATAGCATCGCAAAACCAAATAAATCATCTAATCAATAAAAATAGATGGATTCATTGCATAAATCTCGATAAAAATAGATTCATTATCAATTCTTACTGAAGAAAACAATAATATCCGAAAAAAGTTCAAACAGATATCGATTTTCTTACCATCACAACTCAAAAAAATTTCATCAAATTACCAAAAAACACATCGATTAGTTGTTGATAATAACTATGAACAGATCGATTGCTAAATTTATTGGATAAAAGATCTGAAATCTGTAACATCCAAAGAGATCGATTCTAAAGTAACAAATCGAAGATGAACGACATGTTATATTCAACATCGTTATATCCACAACAAAATATGTAAGTTTCGAGCAAAAAAAAATAAAAATTAAAGATCGAAAATCTGAACGAAATTCTTATGTGCAATACGAGTTGATGTTGAATATAACACGAAATTGTATTTCAACATAATATCATGTTGTATTTAAATGAAAAAATGAATATAACAAATCAACATCATGTTAAAAATAACATGATATTATATTCAATATCACATATTATCATAAAAATACAAAACAACTACTGCAAAACTCTTTCCAAAAACTAATGCATCACATTAAAAAAATAACATCAGATTATATTCAACATTATACTGTTGCATAATTAATTCAAAAATCTTGTTCCACGTAATTAGAATCTTAGAAACTCCACAAGTATTCGGATCAGTGTGATGTTGAATATAACATCATATTATATTCAACTTCACATTGTTGCACAATTTATTTAAAAATCTTGATTCACGCAATTAAAATCTTGATTCACACAATTTTCTTTGAAAATGATACCTTGTTGAATATAACACGAGGTCATGTTATATTTAACATAGTATCGTGTTGTATTAAACAATCTCAACATAATCTTCAACTACACATACAAATCCGTTCGGCAGAGAAAATTCAAATCATCAATAAACAGATAAAACAAGTCAAAACTTTTTGGAAACAAAATAAAAAACCAAAATCAGATCGGCGATGGGTAATGATAACGAACCTTCATCAATTGGGAAATTTAAGCATAAACTCTTGAAATTGAGAAGTGAATGCAAACAATAAGTGAATAAATAAACGTACAGTGAGATCTACAGAGAGTTTTTGAGGTTGACGAAGCGCGAAAAAGCAGAAGCCGATGATGAATCGTCAATGCCGATGAAAATGAAACCTGAAGTTGACAATTGATGTGAAGCTCACGGAAAGGCAAAACTGTCCAAGGAAAAAGTCTACTTAAAAAAAAAAAGACTATTTGGTAACAATTGTCAGATACTATAGGACTATTTGGTGCAAAATAAAACCAGTGGGACCATCTTATAGTTTGAGCCTTTTAACTTGACTATATGGTATTTTTCCCCTTTTTTTTTGCACAAGAAAGTCCTTTAAAAAAACGTGGGTTTGCACAAGATAATCCTTATTTTCTGACGATTTTACCCTCGCCCACATTGAGGTCTTCCACATCATTTTCTCCAAACTCATACACACCGAGCAGTAGCTCCACAACATCGCCATCGGTAGCCACCGCTACCACCGCCTCTCCGACAACGTCTAGTCAAAAATCACTACCTACTGGGCCTTCAAGATCCTATTCTTCACTTTCACCCCCGTCTTCTCTCTCTTGTCCACCGCCGCTGTCGTATACACTATTGCATGCGCGTATACCAACCGTCTGGCGACGTTCCGAAAAGTCATGAGCGTAGTTCCCAAGGTCTGTAAATGACTGATGGTCACTTTGATAAACAATCCAAATCGAGAGAGAGAAATGATTCCTAGCAGTATTTTGAAGGAGTTTGATTCAAATTGGTTTTTCTAGGGTTTGTATTGATTTGGTTGATATATTTGGATTGATTTGGTTGAAGTGTTTATATTGATTTGGTTGATTTGAATGGAATTTAGGATTCATTTGGTTGAACTGATTTGTATAGATTGATTTAGTTGATTTCAATGGAATTTAGGATTCATTTGGTTGAATTGATTTGATTTGTGTTGGTAAAAATCAAGCATATGAATGTAGGATAGAGGAATTATTAATTTTGAATGAACATACGATCTCATGTTGAATACGGCGGTGAAAGTAGAATATAATACGATCTCATGTTATATTCAATATGAGATCATGTTGAATATAACACGAGCCCGTGTTATATTCAACGCGAGGGGTAAAATCGTCACAAAAAGACAAAAGGACTATCTTGTAACATGTTTTTCAAAAAAGTGTATTTGTATTTGGTAATTTTGTCCTCATATGAAGACTTTTTGGTAACTGCCCCTTTATAATATTTATACCTCCCTCTTTTATATTTTTTCTTATTTTCTTTCAAATCATCTTCCATTCCGTTATCTCCTTTAACAACTAATCTTCATCTTACCATTGTCTCGAGCAATTTTTCAATAGATTTTAAAGAACCATTAAGTACTAAACAACTCAATGTATTAATTTTACGTTTTTTTTTATCGTTTTTGGTAGATTTATTGATTTTTTCCGAAACCTCTAAAATGTTAAAATCGAGTAGGATACAGACTTACAGGCTTGTGAAATATCCGTGTAAAGATCATTTTTGTCAGCATTTCATGTCAATCTGTATGAGCTTGCATCAAGATTGTTGAGTACATCTCACTTCTCATTCCATAATCAACCACACTAACCTTTTTAGCTAATGATGCGCTATCTAAAATAGCTTGGGTTAAACTCAACTTAGTGAATTAACAAAAGGGAAATTCCAGTTCACTTCCTCTTCAAATCGAAAATTGACCCATTGAATATCCAATATAGAAAGTAGTTAAGGTAATTCTCATATTAACATTTATAAACCTAACAACCAAATTACTACAAAATTCATATTAAACATCCTCCATTTAAAGTGCTTGGACAACAAAAAAGGTTTACAGGTGCAACAGACACGTATGTCTGTCGCACCATGTTTTGTGCGGGACATGTAAGTCTATATACGACCATGAATTTCTTCAAGCTTGTTTTCGCCAAAGTGATGTTGCTAAAGTTGTTGTAGAGGGAGAGGTACGCATGCCAGAACAATTGGGTAGGTGAGAAAGAGGGGCCACGGTTTTGGGATGCGAGGGAACAAAAAGAGCACTTGAAAATGATGGGTATACATTTAGAAATTAAGTTTAGCATTTTTTTTCTTTATACAAATGGGTATAATTGAAATATTGGATGTTTACATTTAACAATCGAATCTAATTAATTATTTTTATAGATGTATATTTAGAAAAATTATATAAATAGCAAAAAATGGTATCATATAGAATTACCCTTGCAAGAGTCCATGCTAATTTTATTCTAACAAATTTACTCTCGCTTATTTATCTTATCTACCATAATACCCACCATTATTTCTCCCCTTAAAAAATGCTAAATCATTATCAAAACATCATAATACCTCTCATAGAATAGTGTTCATTACTTCACTCGATCTCCGATGAAGAATTTCCTTTTTACTTATTATGTTCTCTCTCATTTTGTCCAATGATAAACCTTAGAACACTCGAAGCAAGAATTATATGTTTTAATGAGCGCGCAATTGCAATGAGACATCCTTTATATTTAAATTTAAAAAATGTAGCATCCAAAAACATGATAGGACAACAAATTTATAACCAACCATATAAGCGACAAACCAAACAAATAATCTAAAAAACTACTAATTGACTTGTCATAGTCTATATCAAATCGACTACCATGATTTGTCTCCAATGCATACTTATACCACCACAATTAATCATATCTCAATTGTTGATCCCAAGATTTTGATGGATAATTAAGGGTTGATATTTTTTGTGGAACTAATGTGTTTATTAAGTGTTTCAGTATAAGGTTTCCCAAATCATGAAGAAATTATCAAGGACCGCGAAGATGAATGTTGAAGAGTGTTGAAGATTCCGAAGAAATTAGGTGAAAACAACTCAAACATTCTTATACTCTTAATGTATCCCGAATTTGGATCACAAACGATACAAATTGATGAATTATATATTTGTGCATTTAATTTGATAAAGTATAGGATCCTAATTAGTATTCAAATATTTGCTTCAATATGAAATCGAAAAACAAAAATTGACCTAAGTGATATTAGTGTTTAAAATTGAATAATAATGTTAATCGAGTTAACCGAGAAAAGAAATAAGTTAATAGGATTAAAACGATGAAGTTTGGAGTTGAAATAAGTTGAAAACGAGAAAATCCAGCAATGATCGGTCAACCAGCTGGTGTTGGGCTGGAAAATGAGAACTCTTTGAATCGATCGGTCAACCAACCAGGGCTTTATTTTGGCCTATAAATGCATCATGTATTGTTCGGTTAACTGACCCTTGGGGGTTCAGTCAACCAACTGCCCTTAAGAGTTGGCCTCTCTTACAAGTTGTATTGATCGGTCAACCGATGGTCTGGAGGTCGGTCAACCAACTGTTTAGTTGAGATTTCGAGGATTTTAAGAACCTAATCAAATATTAGCCGTTTTTGGCATATCTGATTAAGATATTTTAGATATTTGAATATATTTAAGATATAACACATCTAATTTGATATCCCTGTAGATATGGTACACATAATTGTAGTGTTTCTCAATTTGGTTCATTACATACTTCCTATCTATGCGATTAGTAATGAAGAAATAATTTGTGAACTTAATTGAAAGATTTGAAAGCCATATTTAAGTGAATCATACTAGGATTGAGTGGTTATGATATATATGGGGTCTATAGGTGCATTTTAAAGTCATATATTGTGAAAACTAGTCATTTGAGGGCTAGTTTCAAACCTATTTAAATAGACCTGCGAATTTCATATCATATAACACAACATCATTAAGAACTATCAATTCCTAAGCTATTCTAAGAGTTATCCTTCTACTGAGATTTATTCGAGAGAGATATTATGTTGTGTTCTTGATCTAAAGCACTGATTGTTGAATTAGAGTCACCGATTTGAGCCATCTAGCAATTCTATTTACATTCTTCAGTGTTATCCCAGCGAGATATTTCCAACCTATTATTTCTTATTGTGATTTGATAATATTATATTTACTTGGTTGATAAGATCGTTGAAAAAATCATTTTCAAACTTAAGAGCAATTTTTTTTTAAATGATTTTGTGATATTATCTTATTATATACTTAATTTTATGCTACTCATACTTGTTATAATCATATATTAATTTGCCTCACTTTAATTCTATCACGTAGTAAATTTCGAGACATTAATTGAGTATAATTGTTTTAAGGTGGTAGAAGCTCTGAGTGGGAAAAAACTTATAATTTTTTTGTATTTGTGAATTTGAGCGAATTAGACACGATTAGGTTAGTGTCTAGTCAGGGTAGCTAGGATTTCAATCTTTTTCGGAAAAAAGATTGAGGTTTGGTCTTTGCCTAATGTATAAAAATGTTAAGTTATTCTTTTCCCTTGAAAAAAATTAAGCTTTGATTCTTCCTGAATTGAATTGAGTGAATCGTAAAGGTTCAATCATTACCTATGAAAAAGATACTTGGAGAGTTGTGAGGTTTGATTATTATTCTGTAAAATAATTAGGTTTGATCCTTAGCCTTTGAAAGGATTAGGTTAGTTTTTTACCTGGTAAAAATATAAAATTTTTCCTTAACCTAGGAAAAAGATAATTGTAAAGGTTGATTATGAGCCTGGTAAAGAATCGTTGTAAGAGTTTAGTTCCTACCTTTAAAGGAATTTGGATTTTAAAGGATGCGAATCTCTGTGGAGTTCGAGGGACTGAATGAAGCACGGTTAGCTTACTAAATTAAGATATATCTTGGTGTGCTGCATTGTTTAATTTCTTTACATTTTGTTTGGGTGTGCACTTAGATTAAATACACTTATCCACTGTGTAACAAAGATAATAATTGATTTAGGATAAATTGATTATTTGATTAATTAAGTGTTGAAAATATTTAAATTTGTTTAAATTTTTATAACTACCTAATTCACTATTCCCTCTTAGGTAACTCACTAGGCCAATACCAATAATTGATCACCGAAAATACAATTCCTTGCTTTTGACATCACTAACTATATATAATTGTACATTAAGTCGAGTCCATATTGTTCTTTAAAGTCAATTAAAACCTCAACAGGACGCTTTAGATGTTTCTTACGAACTTCACTAACTATGTAGCTTCCATCAACATCTAAACTCATTCGAGAATTAAATGTAGTTCAACAAGCTACACCACAAGTATGACAAGATTAAGTTTTTTAATTTAAAAAATTCCACCATATTTATCAACATTTACACGAACAAACCAATCACATCCATAAATCATCTTTGTTTTGCAACAACTTGTAATCTTTTTCTTTTTTTCAAATAAATAAACTCAAAACTAACTTCAATGACATACTTTACCAAAACATCTCTAAAGTAAGAAGAACCCCCATCTAAACATTGACCTAGCCCATGAATACCAACTTTTCGATCGACCAACAATCGATCCAATTTTTTCATGTGGACAATATGCAAGCAAGAAATCATTCTCAATGTCATTGTACTCATTCCTTGTGGTCAAATTCAATGAAACTTTACTATTTGACAAATTCTCGCACACTAGTTTGAATATAATAAACTTTATTACCAATAACATTAACATGATCAAATCCAAACATACAAACATACAGACAATTCATTTGAATATATAAAGAATATGTTGATGAAGTCGCTCACAAGTTTTCGACAAATAGACAATTCACTTGACAAACAATACTTTTGTCTTTCATTACTGTCTACAACAAATGAGTAGAATTCAAGTAATTGCAAACTCTTGAACACATTGCATGATTAATTGATAAAAATAATAGACAATAATGTTAGTGTAGTTACGACTATGTTGTTTGTGTTATGAATACAATCACAAGGCTAATAGGTATATTTAAAGTTAGAAGAGATATGCCTAACAACTTCAGAATGCACGAGAGAGTTAGAATCTTCCACGGGATCATAAATTAACCAATAAGGGTGTGGATATCGACCTCTCTTGAAGACAACATTGCACTTCGAGAATTGAGTAAACAGTAGAATGAGGAGCAACTAACAAGTGTGGATATAGGAGCAAAATAAAATTCATGATTAAATAACTTAAATGGTGTATTGTGCCAACACGAATGAAAGTGTTGCACTCACGACAATTTCTTTTATATTGTAAATGGTATTTTTAATCATCTTTGTTAATGCATGAAAATATTTTTTCATATTTCACTATAGATGTTACACAAATAATTTTGTATGTCGTACATACAACTTTTATTGAACTATTATAATTGTATCCAATATTTCTCTAAAAAAATCAGTGTAAAGTATTAACTTTTACACTAAGCATCAAAGTTTTATTGCAAGATCACTACAATTATATCCTCTATAATCCAAACATGAAAATAAGTGCAAACTTGAAAAAAAAATTATCAGAGCTTGAAATATCAGGATCAATATCATAATGATAAAAACTTAAACAAATACGAAAATTTAATGCATTTCTCCCAAAAGTTACTTAAAATGTTAATTTTTTACATTTAGTATCAAAATATTGCTGCAAGAACACTACAATTATATTGTCCAAACATGACAACATGTGTAAGCACACAAATTATTAATATCATTTAACACAATGATAAAGTGTTCCACAAAATTCATTGTACATTACGAAAAATAACACTAACAATTGATTTTTTTTTATTTTTTTTTTGAAAATATCACTATAACAATTGAAAAAATAACTAAATTAGCTATTTGCAAGAAACCTTGTTATGGTGACCAGTTTTTCCACATCTTTTACATTACATTTCTTTTGGATGAGACTACTCTTGATCAACGGGGGAAAAATAACATCTTCAATTTTCGATTTTGATTTTTCCCAATAACTAGCACTAGAAAGATATGGTTGGAGAAACTTTTCATGTGAAAATCCAAGTGAAAAATGCACTCTGCAAAATTGTTAGTTGAAGAAAACTAAATCAATGTGAAAGCAAGGGGATTTAAAATTTTAACAATTTTCTTTTCACAATTACTGTAGACATACCAATTTGACAATCCCAAAATAATTTCAATTTTATTTTACAATTTATTTATACTTTTATTATTTAATTAGTTATATTTTTCTATTTTATTAGAGAAAACAAAAAAATACGAAAAAGGAAAAGAAATAAAAAGAAGGGAAAAAAGAAAAGAAAAGAAAAGAAAAAAAGAAGAAAGAAAGAAATATATATAGAAAGAGAGAGAGAGAGAAAAGAGAAGACAAGAGAAGAGATAATAGCAAAAAAAAAAAAGTAGAAAAAAATAAAGAAAAAGTAAAAAAAATGTTATAACAAAGCAAAACAACCAAGATTTGAACCCAAGATCTAGTTAGAGACAAATGTTTTATCTTATCACTCTTTCAAGTCACACTTTTAATTTCCTTTACTTCTTTATTGTTATTTATCCCCAAAAACAATTGTGCAAAAATAAGAAAAACGGTTGGCGACTAGGGTTAGAGTTTGTAGGGTTTTTGAGCAGTTTTTGATTCCCTATATTTCCTTATAAGTAGGACCCCCCATTCTCATAGTTTAGACACACAAATTCATAGAGAAATTCTTCAAGGAGACAACAATTCATAGAGAAACCCTTCGGGGGATAAAAAAATTCATAGAGAAATCCTTCGAGGAACACAGAAATTCAAAGAGAAATTCTCTTAGGAAGCGATTCTCGAAAAAACCCATTTAGGAAACCGCTTTTGAGAGAGAAAAATCAGTGTGTCAGGAAATTTTTCTAAAACAGGTATGTTTCTTCTCTTATTTTTTTCATCAATTCTTTCATTATCTCAATTTAAATTTTTACAAGTTTGAATCTTGTTAAAATCATTCGAGGCTTCGATGAAAATGTCGGGATGAGATTATTCCTTCTCAAGTTTAACCTCCGGGAGTTAGATGAGGATTTTTTTTTTCATTTTTTTTTTTTTTTTTCTGTTTTTCACTTTTTATATCGTATTTTATTTATGTGGTTGTTACATCTAAATAATAATAATAAAAAAGAATCAAGAAGTAATAAAATAAAAAACATAGATTAGATTAGCAACTTTTTTTTCTTTTATTTTTTATCATCTTTTTATGTTGTTGAGAAAGAAAAGAATAAAAAAAATAATAAAAAAATAAAAACTTAAGACCTGTTAGCGTAAGCGGTTTCAATCATAGGATCTCCGGAAAATGTGATTTTGACGATAACGCCTCATTTGACGTATTAAATGAACTAACATTGTTTTAAGGTATAGATCATCCATGCATTATGGAAATACATCATAAAGATGCATTCGAGGCAAAAGGTATAATTTAAATAATGTAATTTTTTATTTCGACAACATTATTCAAAATATTGAATTCAGAACTTTATAGGTTGCATACACACACCCCAAGGGTGCATATGTTTGTGATTTTATTTCTAACAGTCCAATATACCTAAATATCACTATGTGTATTATATGTTTGATCATATAATGCAAATTTGGAAAATTCACATCTTGATCACAAATGTGTTTAACATGTTTAAACTTGGATTTAATGTGATCAAATAGTACATTGCATGATCTCAACATAAAAATACTTTAAATATCATTGATATAATGTTTTGAATATGTTCGTATCATTATTATATCATGATTCATGCAATAAGATTGTTTATACCTTACTCAATTAGAAATTTCACATCTTGATCACAAAAACGCTCAAATTGTTTAAACTCAATTTCTATGTGATCATAAGGTATATTGCATGTTTTGATCATAAAAATTATTCAAATATATTTAAAATAATATTTCAAAGGTTTTTGGCTAAAAAATGATCATATACATCGATCAAAACTAAGAACGGGCGAAGAAAAATAGAATTGTGTTGAAAACACTGTAGCAATCAATTGTTGTTGTCCAAAAAATCAGAATTGACCTTCTGTAGTAAATTAGTCATATCTCTCTTATTACTTGTCCAAATCTGATAAATCTTATATGGTTGGAAAACTACTTAAAATATATTTAAAATTTTATAAATTTTATGTCGATCCAAGTTAGTTTCGTTATTCAAATTTCAACATTTGGCAAAAGTTAGTAGCTATTTTTTGCAGAAAATCCTATCTAGACCTTTGCTCACTCATTTGATCATATCTCACTCATTTGGAGTCCAAATGAGTTGATTCTTTTTGCTATGGAATTCTACCTTAATAATATTTATTTCAGTGCATATTAGGAAAAAAATTGATATGTTGTTCTTATCAAATAGTAGCTTTGTATTTAAATATCAGAATATTTTCTCTTTCCTACCCTGTTTTCGCTCTGTTTTCGGATTGACGTTTTGGAAATATTTGCTTGTTCTAATTGTTATATGATGATTCCTGTATATATTATATTGGATGTTTAACATCTTAATCATCATTCAATTTGATTAAAACAACACTGAATTGAAGAGAATTGATCAAAACATTTTGAAACTCTTAAGAACTCATTTTGTAATTTTTTGTCATGAACCAAAAATTGGATTTACATATCAAATCTTATTCAAAATGTTCAAATAATGTTATGATATGTTAGTTTAATATATCTATATGATATATTCATGATCAATTGATATGTTTAACTTTATATCCATGTTTAATTCACAAATTGGTTAAACTACTTTGAAAATTCTATTTTTCATGCAAAATGTGATTAAGTGTTGGAACATATTTGGAATTCTTATAAATGATCAAATTTGTTGTATTCATGTATAAATGTGATTATACATCATATATTTGATGTATAAATTCGTGATCCTAGTATTATACACATGAAATACATTATTTTAACCAACATGTGCAAGTGATTGGAGTATTTAATGCATACCTACTTTATGGTAGAATTGACTAATTAATGTATACCATGCTTTATCCCATGCCAATTATACTCTTTATTATCTTGATCATATTTCAATTGGAGGAGTCATGATTTAAATGACCATCAACCATCTTTGAAGAATTTCACCAATATTTGTCTAAATGTAATAATGATCTACACCATACTCCATTATATCTATTTTGAATATATAAAATCTTTACTGTATTTTTCCACTATTATCATGACAAAAATGGACAAAGGGTCATATGCATTTGATTAGATATGTCTAGTATTTATGGTATTAGAAAAAGTGGTTGAAATCTTGACAAATCTGCATAAAATGAAAGTGGAGAGGAGCCTATGTCTTGACATTTGAAGAAATTATACCCAAAGGTCATAACCTATCAACACTTCAATTGTGAAACCCTCCCAACACTTCTCAACATATATATATAAGGAGGAACATTGCTGAAAGTATCACAACTCATCAATCAATCAAATATCAATCTTTCAATTAAGTTACAAAGATCAAAGAGATACTATCAAAACTTCCAAGCAAATTTATTTGCAATAATAACACTTAATTTTTTTCTTGATTCATTTCTTTTGAGTGATTGTTGTATTTGCTTCACATACATAGATTCTTGAGTTCTATATTTTGTGAGTGTTGAAACTCCACTTTGTGAGACAGTGAGAATTTTGATTGTAAATCTTGAGTAAGAATTTTGCTCAAGATGAGAGATTTGTGAGTAAAACATATTCACTCTAGATTGCAAAGTCTTGAGATACGAACCTCTCAAGCGATGACTTTAGACGGTTTGGTCTTCACCTGTAAGAAGATAAAAGATAGTAAAATCCTTGAAGGAGCTCGTGAGAGTGGACTAGGTAAAGGGTGTTTGCCGAACCACTATAAAATATTAGTGTCAATCTCTATAACTCTACTCTTTACATTTTCGCTTATATTTGTGTTTGTGATTATTGTTTTGATTGAATATCCGCTGTGCACTTCATGTAATCACATAAAACACATGAGTTTAAATTGAGTAGAATTAATTAACGAAAATTTATCAAACTCAATTCACTCCCGTCTTGGGTAATTCTTGAGTCATCAAGACCCTATAGTAAGGGAGTGTCTTCTATACCATCGTTCTTGATTTTCTAACATGTGTGAAATTTTAAAACAATGGATTTTGAAAGACAATTCCCTTAAATAGATCTTACGTTAGGTTAAGTTGGCAAAAAATATAAATAAAAAAGTTTTTTTTTTCTTTTGTTCTTTCCTAAAACAAACTCACAATTTTTTTTTTTTGAAAAATTATCTTTTTATTTCCAAGAAAAAAATCATTAAAAAACAAATTCAAATCCTTTTTTTTTTTTTATAAAAAAATAAAAGTAAAATAAAATAAAAGAGAGTTTTCAATTTTTTTTCTCTTTCAAAAATAATAAAAAATGAAGATATTTCAAAAAAAAAAAATCATTTTTTTTTCAAAATAAATAAATAAAATGGTTTTCAAAAAAGAAAAAGAATCTTTCCAAAAAACAAATTCTTCAAATCTTTTCTTAAAGGAAAAAAGAAACATCTCTCTAAAAAAAATAAAAAATAAAAAAAGAAAAGAAAAAGGTTTCCCAAATCTCCTCTTAAAAAATAAAAAGAAAAAAGGAAAAGATCCCCCCCCCCCCAAAAAAAAAAAAAATTATTAAGAAAAAAGGTAAAAAAAACTTTATTTATTTCCAAATATTTTTCTTTCTTAAAATCTACCGAGATAAAATCGTCAACCTAGCCTAATGTTAAGATCCATCGCATTAAAATTCCCCTCGGGGATCGTCCTGTCAAATCCCTTAATATTTAACACGAGGTCATACTGGGGGGGAACATTCCAAAAAACTACTAAAATTTATCTCATCTTAATTTAAAAAATACCAAAAACAATTGATAGGAAGGAAAAAGTTTTCAAAATAAAATAAAACTTTCAGACTTAAACTAATTGAGCTTAATTGGACATAAAGTATCATATTTGGATGGGCGTCTGGAGGGGCATAACATCTTCCTCGAGCGTAGTCAACCCTCGAACTCTTTCAAATGAATATTTGGTTTGACCTTATCTTTGGATTCAAATTTACTTAGGCCTTTTAAATTGTTTTCCTAAAAAATTTCAATGACCTAGCACACCGTTTAAACTAAATGTTAGGCAGCGACTCTTTATTTTTAAAATGGCCTAATTACTTTTTGGGAAAACCGAAACTTTTAAAATCCCTTCTCTTTTACCCCTTATTATTTTATATTCTTTATTGTTTTGAAAAATCGGGATGCGTCAGCTGGTGACTCTGCTGGGGACATGATGCGAACCTCACCAAGAATTAGTGAGACCTAAAACTAATTTAGGGTTTCTTCGCTAGGATCGATCTAAATTCAGATTTATAAATGAAAAAGGAAGAATACAAAAATATAGAATTTAGATAGATTACCTTAACCTAATGTTTATGAATAAAACGCAAACTAAAGGTATAAAGAGAATAAACCTCGACCCAACGATTATAAGTAAATCACGAACCAAAGGTATAGAGTTTAAACTCCAAAAGAAATTCTTGATAAGTATTACATTGAAGAACTTAAGAGAAAACTCTCGCAATTGTATTAATCAAAAGTGATGTATTTTTTTTCTCATGGATGCTCCCTCTTTAAATAGGCATTTGAGAGAGTAAAAGAAAACTTGGTCTAGCAAGAAAAATTAAAACTAGTCTAACAAGAAAAGAAAACAAAAGAAAAAAAAAAAAAAAAACTTTCTATCTTGCCTTTTACTCCTAGTCTAACAAGGAAAAGACTCCTGGTCTAAAAAGAAAAAGTTTAATTGGAAATCATGCCTTACAAATCATCAACTAAAAGACCTAAATTAAAATTAAAAGACTAATAATAAATAGGTTGAAATTTTTTGGATCTCATGCCTAGGCCCGTTCAGGATCATGCCTAAGCTCATTCGCTTACCTTGAAGTGATGGATTAGGTCTTGATCGTCCTTTGGGCGTAATTTGGGCTTCACTATTTCAGACTTAGTCCAAATTTCTTGAATTAGCTCATTGAGTTCTTTTTTTTATCTTCTTCGATCTTGCCCTATTAATAGGCCCACCTGAAATATACAATAGATAATTTGATAGTGCTTGTTGGTTCTCATCATCCATCATCTCTTTAGAAGAATTCGACCTCAAATCTTCACCTACATCAAATGGAGAAAGATTAGAAACATTAAATATAGCACTAACGTTATATTCACCTAGAAGATCTAACTTATACGTGTTATCATTGATTCTCTCAAGGACTTGAAATGGGCATCCCCTCTAAGATGTAGTTTGGATCGCCTATAGGCTGGAAATCGTTCTTTTCTCATATGCACCCAAAATCAATCACCCAGTTCAAAGATGACTTGTCTACGACCCTTGTTTGATTTGGTCGCATATTACTTATTTTTCTTTTCTATGTGCTGCCGTACGCTTTCATGGAATTTCTTCACCATCTCAGCCTTCTTTTGTCCATCCAAACTAACCCTCTCATTAACTTCTGGATAGGGCATCAACCATAATATTTTCCTTACCTTATTTGTATTTGATTACATAAAGGAAGGCTTTAATGAATTTCATCCACTTGCATACCTTCTATTCAACTTACCTTGTTCTTTCAAGTGCTTTAAGGACTCATGGTTGATATGTATGACAAACTCTCTTGGCCACATGTTTGTTGTCAAGTCTCCAATGCTCTCACCAACGCAAAAAGCTCTTTGTCATATGTCGGGTAATTCAATATTGCGCCATTTAGCTTTTTGCAAAAGTACGCTATTGGACGCTTCTCCTGCATCGAGACAGCTCTAATAGTTATTCCTGAGGTATCATACTCAATTTCAAAAGTTTTAGAAAAATCAGGCAATACTAACAAGGAAGCACCACATAATCTCTCTTTAATCTCATTAAATGCACGTTCTTTCTCAATACCCCATTTAAATCCTATTGATTTTTTAACAATTTTGGTGAGTAGTGCGACTAGTGTACTGAAATTTTTGACAAATCACTGATAAAAACTAGCCAAACCCATTTCTTACCTCATTGATTGATTTAAGTGTAGGACATTCTTTGATAGCCTTCACATTTTCCTCATCTACCGCAATCCTTTTCACGCTAACAACATAGCTGAGAAACACATATTTTTCCAGGCAAAAGGATAATTTCTTTAAATTTGCATATAATTTTTCTTTTCTCAGAACATTAAACACACAATGCAATGATATGCTCATTTAAGCTGTTACTATACGCCAAAATATCATCAAAATAGACCACAACAATTTTGCCTATAAAAGCACGCAATGTATAATTCATTAACCTCATGAATGTGCTTGGTGTATTAGTTAGCCCACAAGGCATTACCAACCACTCATACAATCCATATTTACTTTTAAAGGTAGTTTTCTATCCATCACCCTCTTTCATCATGATTTGATGGTATCCACTTTCAAATCAATTTTTGTGAAAATGTATAACCCATGCAACTCATCTAACATGTCATCTAGCCTAGGAATGAGATGTCGATACTTTACCGTAATGTTGTTAATAGCTAGACAATCAGCACACATACGTCAAGTTTCATCTTTCTTAGGTACAAGTAGTACTAGTACTACGCACAAACTCACGCTCTCTCTTACGTGTCCTTTGGCCAGCAACTTCTCCACTTGCCTTTGAAGTTATTTTATCTCCTTTGGATTACTCCTATAGGCTGGTGGGTTAGGAATTGTTGCACCTGACACAAAGTCAATTTGGTGCTCTATGCCGTGAATAAGTGGTAATCCACTAGGCACGTCGTTAGGGAACACATCCTCCAATTCCTGCGACAACGAAACAACAACATTAGGCAAAGATTTATCAAGTTTGTTTGTACTAAAACACGCCTCTTTGTACAATAGTACAAATATAGGCTGGTTTACATAAAAAGTATACTTTATATCACTCGCCTTAGTATAAAAACTTACTTATTTTTCTATTTTTCTCATATTTTTTTACCCTCTCTTTTCTTTTCACTCTCTTTTCTCATATTTTTTTGAACTCTTGGTCTCACAAGTTTTTTTTAACTCATTATTTCTTTTCAATTTTATTTGATCCTCATACACTTATATTGGAGTCAACAACACAAGAGTAATGGTTTTATTGTCTTTAACAAATGAGTGTCTATTCTTGAACCCGTCGTGAGTAACCTGTCATATTGGCACTGCCTGCCAACAGTATATGACCTATATACATTAGAACAACATCACAAAGTACTTCATCATTGTACTTTCCAATTAAAAAAGAAACTAACACTTGCTTATTTACCCGAACCACCCCACAATCATTTAGCCACTGTAATTTATACGGTCTAAGGTGTTTTAAGGTAGATAAATTTAGTTTCTCTACTAAAGCAGTGCTAGCCACATTAGTGCAACTTTCCCCTATCAATGATCATACTACAAACCTTATTGTTGACATGGCATCTAGTATGAAAAATGTTCTCCATTTGTTATTCTATGTCATTCTCTGCAACTTGGGCACTTAGAGCACGCATTGCCACAAGTGACTCTCCCTCCACTGGGTACTCCACATTATCATCACAAACATCCTCAAGTGGTAGTCTATGGTCATCATCACTCTCACTTTCAATTTTCACATCTCCATCAACATGGACTATCATTGTTTTCTTATTTGGGCATTGTGAAGCTATGTAACCTATTCCCAAACAACGAAAACATTTAATATTATGGTTACAAGTTTGGTTTTTGATTTTACCTTTGTTGGCATTGGACACATTATCTCTTTTTATTGGTGGTTCAATTTGGAACTTTGAAACAACCCCTTCGTTTTTTCTCTCATTTGGCCTCCATGAAGTAAAGGAGTTCAGATTTTGAAATGATTGAGTTCTTTTCCTTTTAAGTTGTCGTTCTACCTTTATGGCCATGTGAACCATGTCCTCCAGCTCTACGTAATGTTGCAACTCCATCACGTTGGCAATTTCCTGATTCAACCCATTTAAAAACTTTGCCATTGTAGCTTCTCTATCTTCTTCAATATTAGCCTGGATCATGGCAATCTCTATCTCCACGTAGTAATCACCCAAGCTCCGATAGCCTTGCGTAAGGCTTTGTAATTTATTATAAAAGCCCCTATAGTAGTGACTAGGGTCAAACTGCCTCCTTATGATAACCTTCATTTTCTCCCATGTCGCAATAGGCCTCTCATGGTTTCTCCTCCAATTTATCACAAGTTGATCCCCCCATATTATAGCATAGTCAATAAACTCAATTACAACGAGTTTTACCTTTTTCTCCTCGGAGTAGTTGTGACACTCAAATATTAACTCCATCTTCTTCTCCCACTCTAAGTATGCATTAGGGTCGTTTTTTCCTTAGAATAACAATATCATCATCTTGATGCTTCCTAAGTTATTATCAATAAAATCCCTATACTTATCTCTCCTATTCCCACATCCACACCCAAATCTGCCCAAGCTCGCATTAGATACTCGATCTTCTTTATCTAGGTCATTCCCATCATCATCTTCATATTCATACCGAGACAGATTCATCTCTCTTCGTTGCACATTAGAAGCTTTAGGTGGTTACATTTTTTATGAATTAGACTCAACTTTGTCTAGTCGCTCATGCATTTCATCAAACCGCGAGTTCAACCGTTCAAACTTTTGCTCCAAGGCCTTGTAGAAAAGTTTGACGTCCATCTTTTCCGATGTATAACCTGATGAGCCTTTATTTGTTTCTTGAGACATGTTTAATAACCTGCAAAACAAAGTTATCAAACCTTACAAACACTCCCTCATGTGTTTACACTCAAACTATGTTGCTCCACTCGTGTATTACTCTTAATTGCCTTTTTCTTCTCAATATTAGCCTCACTTTCTCTTGCCTTTTCCCACTCGTAGGTTCCTGTTTTAGTTCTTTATTAAACTTAACCAATCTCAACCAAGGTATCTTGCAACAATCCAAACTCAACAATACATTCACTAAGAATGAGATTTAGGAAAGAATAAACATAGGGAACAAGACGAACAAAAAAGATAAGCTATGGAATGCAACAAGAATAAGGTAGATTTCAATTTATTTTGGGGTTTTTTTTTTTTTTCTTTTTTTTTTTTTTTTTTTAGACAACAATTATAACAAGATCTAAAAATGCACAAAAACTTTAAATGAAATCTGACTCGAGTTGAAGATGCACTTCAGCCAAGTAAGAATAAACGTAGAAAGGAATACAAATAGATATCGAACAATGAAAAATATGGATAGATCAGATATAATTTTTAGAACCTTACTCTGATTACCAAATGAAGCGAATCTCACCAAGAATTAGTGAGACCTGAAACCAATTTAGGTTTTTTTTTGCTAGGATCGATCTAAATTCTGATTTATAAATGAAAAAGGAAGAACACAAAAATACAGAATTTGGATAGATTACCTTGACCCAATATTTATGAATAAAATGCAAACCGAAGGTATAAATATAACAAACCTCAACTCAATAATTATAAGCGAATCACGAACTGGGGGTAAAGAGTTTGAAAGCTATAAGAAATTCTTAATAAGTTCAGAAAAAGTTCGTTGAAGAACTTAAAAGAAATCTCTCGCAATTATATTATTCAAAAGTAATGTGTTTTTTCTCATGGACACACCCTCTTTAAATAGGACGCCAAAAGAGTACAAGAAAACCTAGTCTAGCAAAGAAAAGAAAAACCATTCTAACAAGAAAATGAAATAAAAGAAAAGGAAACTTCTTATATTGTCGTTCACTCCTAGTCTAACAAGGAAAAGACTCCTAGTTTAAAAAGGAAAAGTCTAATTGACAATCATGCCTTACAAATCATCAACTAAAAGACTTAAATTATCATTAAAAGAGTAATAATAAAATAAATAGGTTGAAAATTCGTGGGTCTCATGCTTAGGCCCATTCACGATCACGCCTAAGCCCATTTGCTTGCCTTGAAAAAATAGATTAAACCTTGATCGTCCTTTGGGCTTGATTTGGACTTCACCATTTTAGACTTAGCCCAAATCTCTTGAATTAGCCCATTGAGTGCTTCTTTGATCTTCTTGGATCTTGCCTTAGTAATTGGTCTAATTAGAACATGCAACGGATCCTTTGGCAATGCTTGTTGGTTCACATTAGGACAGTTGGAGGGTCGAGCCTCAAATGTCCAAATAATCCAAGTCTAAGTGTTATATTTTATTTTGTTATCTTTTACTTCTATTTTGTAAATAAGAATGAGTTGTGATTTTTTTTAATACCTAATTTGAGGGAAATTTGGTCATACAATAATGAATCGTGCAAAAAAAATAAAATAATAATAAAAAAAAGGGCTACAAAAAAAAAATCATTTAAGGCTTTCCTCCCGATTAAAAATCACATTGACCCATGAACTCAAATCAAGTGGTACCCTACCAGTTTTAACAAAATAAAGCCACAACCCAAGTGATACCCAATCTAAATATCCCTCCAATATTTGACGCACCCCGAATTTTGGAAAAGAGGAGAAGAAGAGTAAGACACGGTTTGGTTTCCTCTCTCTCGAAATCCTCAAAATCCATTCATTTTAGAAAACTAGTTTTAGGGGTTTTTCTAGGTGTCAATTTTGAAGATATTCTTTGGGCCGAGATTTATTTGAAAAAATAGAATCGCCACCTAACATTGAGTTAAATGGTGTGCCACCAGGATTTTGAAAATCATTTGTATTTTAAGAAAAGGCCCAAATTTTGTCAAAAAGAGTTCGTCCTAACCAGATATTTCTTTAGAGTTCGATCGATTATGCTCGGAGAAGGTGTTAGGCACCTAAAGACACCCGTCAGAAGATGGTATCTAAGTTTAAATAAATCTTTACGTTCAAACTAGTTCGAGTAATTTCCTTCGGTTTTGGTTAACTCACTAATTCCCATTTTGAAACATTTTTTCCTTTATGCAAGTAAGAAAATTTATTTATGAAAAGCAGCAACAGATAAAACAGATTGAGAATAAAGAGAAAATGTGCCCCTTTTAGATTGCCTATTTATTATGGAAGAATCGACAAGTTTAGCCCTGGGGAAGAATTTTATTTATTTAGTTAAAGTTTGATTTTGAAAAAAAACTAGTATGTTTATTTATAGAAGGAAAAAGGTAAAACAAATTTGAGAACACATTTTTATTGGAATGTGGAAAATCATGTTGTTTTAAGTATATAAAACATAATAACAACAAGTAAAAATTTTATTTAAGACAAAGTATATAAAACATTTATTTACAAAAGACAACTGTTTATTTTTAGAGTAAAACACAATGTCTTTTCATATTGAAAAACTCTTATGTGAACAAACATGACACAAATGATACAAATGTAAGAACAAACATGACACAAATGATAAATGATATGCACGTTTGATTTTGTCAAGAACACTTCAATCGAACTTACTTGCTTAGGCAAGTTTAATGTTAAAGTTTACTTTTATTAGTCCAAAATAGAAGAAAATATAGAATATAAGGGCTAGTCCTACTCATAACTAAGGATGAGGAAATATTTCTGAAGAAGGCACATACTTATCCTCAAAGGAATAAATGACCTCCTTTTATTCTACCTTTTAGCCACAAGGGTCTAGACATAGTAATATATAAAGGGTGTCAGTCCATGATCTAGACTTATATATATAAGGGTGCCAATCTACAGCTTGAGGCGCAGGGCCAGGCTATGATCTAGGATAACGTAAAAAGTAAATGTTAGTTGTTGGTAGTTAGTAGTCCATAGTTGGTAGCTTATTTTAAGTTCGTTCAGTTTGATTTCATGTGTTCTTGACAAAGGTTAAAGATGTTATGCATATACCATATGTTCTTGTTGTTCTTGGTTCAAAAACAAGTTATATACACTATGTATAAGACCTAAGACACTAAGAACAACCAACGAACAATATGTACAAACAAATAAAATATGATAATCAAACAAAACACAAAGAGAAGTTTAATAAAAACTTGCCTAACTTTGGGAAGTGGTCTTTCCCTAAGTCTTTTTCCATTCTTCTGCTATTTTAATCTCTTGTTCTTGTTTGCTTGATTGTTCTTGAAGAACTTCTTGAACTCTTGTTAGAAGAGTGTCAAGAACACTTTTCAAGATATTTTTTACAAGAATTTATATGTGTTTTTGAGGTAGAAAGCATAAGAGATCAATAGACCCAAGAGAGGAATTCGATCCTAGAGGGAGAAGTGTTTTGGAAAATCTTGGGTCCTAATGAAAACAAGCTACATTTTATTGGCAAAGGCATGCCTGCATATTTTCCAATGTGAAGGCATAGTTAGGCTATTTTAAATGACTAGGTAATATTCTTTTAAGTCTATTTAATGCTATTTATGGCCAGAATGCTAGGCAATGATCAAGATTCCATAGGCTCTTGTTGGTAATCATGAAGATTTTGTCATGATAATCAAAATCTATCCATTTAATGCTTCATTTAAGGCTATCTTTAATGCCTATTTAATGTCATTTAATGCATCATTTAACGGCCTTAATGGCTTTGTCACGATGGGGTTGATTAGGCTAGGTTTTTAGGCACTAATTACCCTAGGAAATTTTGTTTCATCATGAGATATTTTATCAAAATCTTTACAAAAGATAGCTTATTTAATGTATTATTTAATGCATTCATTTAATCACATTTAACGCCCTTAAATGCTTAGCCATGATGAAGGTTAGTTTAGACTAGTTTTAGATACTTATTTTCTATTGAATGATGATATTTTATCATCATGAGACATTCATGCACCAAATCTTCCATAAGATTGCTTCATTTAATGCGTCATTTATGACTTCATTTAATGCTTCATTAATTGCTTCATTTAATGTCGTTAATGATTTTTAATAATGGCATATTAATTCTACTAGTGTAGGGATCATGAAATCCCTAACAAATAATGATATTATGGTTGAAACCATAAGATAATCATTAAATAATTGAATTTAATGCCAACTTTGCTAACGGCACACCAGTGAAAGAATAATATGTTTTTTTAAGCTTTGGAGGGTGTATTCTTAGTAATCTTGGTGTCTTGGGCACCCATTTGCTTAATCAAAATTTTATTACTTGATTTAGTAGATTAATACTTTAAATATGAAATTAAACGAATATTTTTGGTTGTCAATTTGACAAAATCGATGAACATAAAGTTTCAGGAGTCAAAATGGGAAGTAATGGTAATTAGTGAAATTTCTTTAAATCAAAGGGTAGTAACTAATTTAAATATCTTAAAAGTGATATAAAGATGAAATTCACTTTTAATGTTGTTATTTTTAGTCCCCATTAATTTTTAGAAATTTTGAAATTGACCTATAACCTTTATTTATACCGAAGTTTGATTGAATTGACGATTTTATGTTTTTTTATTTTGCAGTTATCAAGAAGTCCTCATATAGGGACAATTATCAAATATACCTTTTTTCAAAAATATGTTACAAAATAATCCTTTTGTCTTTTTGTGTTGATTTTGCCTATCGCGTTGAATATAACACGGGATCATGTTATATTTAACACGATTATTCAATACGATCTCATGTTGAATATAATACGAGATCATGCTGTATTCCATTTTCACCACCGTTCAAATTTTACTAAGTCGTCGTTCAAATCTCACCAAAACAATCATACAATACACCCAATATAAGCTCAACTCCACCAGGTTTATAGATCAAGTCCCTTTTTTCTCTCTTTCTTTTACATTTATTTAGGGCGACGAGTTCAGCGCCGCGACCATCGTGTTATATTTAACGCGATCTCGTGTTTAATATAACACAAGATCGTGTTATATTCCAATTTTTTTCATTTAAATTGATAATTCTCTCTCCTAAATTCATATGCTTGATTTTTACCAATACAAACTAAATCAATCCAACCAAATAAAACCCTAAATTCCACCTACATATATATCAAACTCACCATTCAATTCGACCCTATCAAATCCAAACAAATCAACCAGTAAAACAATAGAATCATAAATAGAACCTAAATGCAACGGAGAGTAAATTTAATTAGCTGAAAAGTTTTCTTTTCAATCTCTAAATCAACTTGCAAATAAAGCTAAATCTATGGTATGTATTCACAAAATCACACGAACTAGACACAACACTCATTCAACAAGAAAATTGGGGAGATTCAGATGGTTTTTAGAGAAGCTTTTTGTAGGTTGAAAGGGAGATTGTCTTGTCTACGGAAGAGAAGCTTTTTGTAGGTTGAAAATACCAGGCTTAGAGACGCCGTCCCCATCAAACAGAGATAAGCCACCGGCGAACCACTCTGACTCATTTCCAAAGGATTCGGCCTCGGAATTTCAACCTACCACAAGCTAATCCTGGAGGTATGTTCTGCCATCAGAACTGTTCTGATTCCCAAATACCTCCAATGGCCGGACAAGCAATCCTCAGCCAAAATTGAACTCTAATTTGAAAACCATTTCTGGAATCCCAAACGTAATCGAATCAATGTCCACAACCCCTAAACCCATAATTGCTCCCAATATCAGCATCGCAACCAATTTCAACAAATGATACACAGAGATAAATTGGAAAACCTCTTACTCTATCACCGTTCAGGGTATCGTCGATCCAAAAGGCGTCTTCACCGGTGTGATGGGACATGGCAAAAGGGGAAAGGGATTCATTGATCGGGCAGTTTAAGAAGAGAAGGAAGGGGGTAAAAGAAAGGCAAAATTGTCAATTCAAAATATTTAGGACTATCATGTGAAAATCAAAACTTTTTGAAGGACTATTTGGCATAAAAAAAAAAAAAAAAAAAGGCAATGGAGCTATCTTGTAGATTTAGCCTTCTGAACCTTGGTTTAAAGTTTATCTAAATTTATACTTTAGACCCGATATTTTGAAAGCTAAATGAGTGGGACAAAATGCATTGTCTACAGCTACCACTCTTTGTCATGTGAGTTTACTCATAATGACAAATAAATGAGACAAACATTTTGTTCTATGAGATATGAAATTAAACAGTGATCCAAAAATAGCGAGGAATACCATAGACAGGAAATTTAAATAGCGATCCAAAGATAGCAAGGAACACCGTGGACAAGAAATTAAAGCAGTGATCCAAAGATAGCGAGGAACACTGTGGACAAGAAATTAAATAATAATCCAAAGATACCAAAGAACACCATCGATAGGAAATTAAATGATGTTCCAATGACAACGAGGAACACCATAGACTGGAAATTAAAACAGTGATCTAAAGATAGTGAGGAACACTGTGGACATGAAATTAAATAGTGATTCAAAGATAGCGAGGAAAACTACATACAGGAAATTAAATAGTGATCCAAAGATAGCGAGGAATACTACAGACAAAAAATTAAATAGTGATCAAAAGATAGTGAGGAACACTATAGCTGGAGGTATATATATTGCCCTAAAACCATACAAAAGAGGACCTCTAGGACTAATAAAAAATGTAATAGTTAATTAAGAATTGTTATTCTTCTTTACCTATGAGTCTGGTCACAGTCTGAAAATTGTTAAAAAAAATTAACTGTTGAACAAGCCAAGGGAAGGAATAATGAGAATCCTTATTATGACTGTACGATGATTTATTAAACTTGGAAAGTTCATTTTGTTCGGATTCAGGCCTTACTTTAGTTTGAGGTCGATAATGACAAACAATTAATACGACATTTTCATTCATCCAAATAAAAAGTGTCAAAATTCGATATGGTTGTAAACTATAAAATTTGAAAGCAATGGAAATCTCATCTCAAACTGAGTTAAGGTCAAAACCCAAACGCTTTTATAATCTATAATATTGACATGATTTCCCCCCAAAGTTAGAAAAATTGGGCGCCAAAAAGTAATTCCTATTTTTCCATTGTGAAGTTCGATCCTTGCTTGTTGTCCGGTTCTAGATGTCCTTGAGGTGTCTTCCGAAGAAAATATTGAGGGCTCCCAAGTCATCGAAATGGCGTTAATGCAAGAAAACATCAGTCACCCAATGAAAACATTTAAAACCCTCTCCCAACAAGTCCAAGAGATACTAGTTCTTCTACCTAGCGGGGCTTCTACAGCTTTTCCAGGTCCTGACAATCCGAGTGAGAATCCATCACCCAGCTCAGGGATGGTACATCAACCAATTCATAATCTTAACGCTTAGATTCACTCAGTACCTGGTTACTACAGACCTTAGATGTCGATCCCCACCCAGATAGGTACTCAGCCATATTCGGGTGGTATACCACCATTACAAGTCACACTTGGAGACCTATCTGGCCTAACATTACAAATACTAGTTTACCCTGAAAGAGTCACCAATCCTCCAAGTAACTAAAATATTAACTAACCGACCTCAGAGATAGACTCGAGGGCTAAAGAAGAAAAGAAGGGACCATCAACAGCTTAGGTTCTTGAGATAGAAGCACTGAAGAAAACAATTGAAGAAATGAAAAAGCCCTTGATAAATGTGACATACAGAGAACTTTGTAGTCCCCGAGTTCACTAAGTACGACGGCACTGATCCACCAGAATAACATGTTAGCATTTATAAAGAGGAGTTAGGGGTCCACACCCGTGATGAAACTTTGTGTTTGAAAAGGTTTCGAAGGTCAATAAAAAGGTCTGCCTTAGGTTGGTACATGACACTAGACTTATCTAAAACTAAAACTTTTGAGGACTTAGTGGAGGCATTCTGCGAACAGTATGTGTATAATAGGGTCTCTTTTCCTGATCGCAGCGCCCTATATCAAATAATAAAAAATAAGGATGAATGTTTCCGGAAGTACATGGTTCGATGGAGAGAAGACGCTGCACAAGTTGTTCCTAGGCTTATTGAAGAAGCCTAGCTCACAATCTTCAAAGCAATCCAAGGACCACCTTCCTATCATAGCTTGTTAAATATAGCTATGAAGAATTTTGGCGATGCAATAGAAGGAGGCATGAGAGTTGGAAAAATCGATGAAGCTCCATCCGATTCGACAAAAAAATCAGCCCACCGAAAAGAAAAGAAAGTGAGGTCACCGTCATTGTGGTCCCTTAGTAAACCTCTCATCAAAATAACTCCCAAAACTACCCCAATCCGAATTGAAACTATCTCTCCCAAAATCGCCAAAACCTGAACCCTTTATACTCCCTTTAGAATCGCCAATACTACTCGCCTACCCCAGTTACCTACCAGAACACTTCTCCACCTTACCAAAGTTATCCTCCACAGAACTATCTGCAAAATTACTCTTGATATTCAGTCTCTACCTTCCAACCACCGTTATATCGAACAAACACAAATCCTTCTCTTCAAAACATAAATAAAACCCTTAAACCTAAGACCCAATATCGCCAAGATGATCCATCCCATGCTGCTAGAGGGTTACTGTAGAATAAAGAACATGAGTTGCTAAATCTACATGTATCCTTCACGGAATTTTTTCAACATTGCCTAAAGCAGGGCATGCTGCTGGCCTTACATTTCTAAGAGGCTAAACCTGGGAGTCGAGCTGTAGCTTCAAATGCGTTTTGAGAATACTACTCTGGGACAAGAGGGCATACAACATAACAATGTTTTCTATTGAGAAACAAGATCCAATAATTTATTCGAATAGGAGCTGTTACATTCCCTAAGACATTGGAGGCCGCTACACCCAAATGCCAACAAAATCTATTGCCAAAACATGCCCCTTCAAGGAGTGGGTTAAATTTTATCATCATAGAAGAAGAGGTCACCATGATTGACATCGATGGGATATGCTTACACTCCGAGGTCATTGGGGGAGAATTTGAGTTACATTCAGAAAAGGTTGCAAAAAAAATGGAAAAATCATTAGTTTTGCCATTTCCAATCCAAGAACCCATGAAATCTCTGAACATGGTGCCTTGGAATTATGACGTTGTGGTAAAAACTGGTGAGGTGTAGAATTTTCAATCTCAGCTGGAGAAGGGGGAAGAATTACTCGATCTCTACAGGATTTAAACTGAGTCTCCAATAAAGAGCTGAAGGGGGCCCTGAAGAAGCAAACATCAGAATAAGAAGCCCAAGATTTTCTAAGGGCAATGAAAAATTCCGAATACAAAATCGTTGAACAGTTAGTAAAGCACCACCACAAATTTTGATTCTATCACTGTTACTATCATTTGGAATACACCAAAAAGTGTTATTGAAGGTCCTGAACGTGGCTCATTTGCCAAGCACTAGCCCACCAAAAAAGTTCATCATATCGGTCGAACAAATGATGGGATCAGATTTCATCATCTTTTATGAGAAAGGCATTAATAAAAATGGTACGGGTAATGAAAAATTGCTAAACATAAAGTTGGAAAGTCACGGGATGATTATATCCTGAGTACTAATCGACAACAAATCAATGCTAATTATCATGCCTATAACAACACTATAAGAAATAGGGATTGACTTAGCCAACATTCGACCATCAAAGATGGTAGTTCGAGCATTTGATGGATCAAAGAGGGATACCGTTGGGGAGATTAACTTGCCAATTGAAATCAGCCCGGTTCAGTTCAACGTGAGCTTCCAAATACTGAATATACCAGCATTGTACAATATGTTGTTGGGAAGGCCAAGGATCCGAAGTTCTCGGGCAGTGTCCTCATTCCTTCACCAAAGAATTAAGGTCGTTATAAACAACACACTGTATGTAGTCAAGACAGACTTAAATTGTACATCTTTTTACCAAACAATAGGCTGCATGTCCCATTGTTGGCCAAAGGAAAGAAAAATGGGAAAGAGAATATTGAGGTCTCCTACCATGTGTTTGATGTGGTAACTACCACAATTATAAAAGAGGGCAAGCATAGGTTAGTCCCGACACTGTCAAAAGCTGTGACCTCTACTGTTACGGAAACGAAATCACTATGTTGTGTACTTAGACAAGGACTTTGTTAAGGAAAATAGATGAAGGTTTGGATTGAGATACAAGCCCACCGAGGAAGATAGAGTTAAGTTCCTCTATGATCGAAAAGATGGACGCCAGAATGATCAAATATTAACAATCCCCGCACATCTGGGTCACATTTTTATATCTGACTGAAATAATCAATCAATAGGATAAGGTAATGGGATTCGAGCTCCAACATAAGAAGATCCTGAATGAGAAAGCAGTGAACGCCGTCTCCGGGAAGTCAGGGCCAAGTAACTCCACTAGCATCAAAGTCAAAGGAACCAAAAAGCTTTAGAACTGGGATTCCTGTATCCTCCTTGTTCGCCAAGTGTTTCAATAAAAAATGGGGATTTTTTGCACTCACCTTTCCATTTAGGTAGCCTTCTGAATGAAAAAATGAGTTTTGCTTTGTAATGGCTTACTACAAAAAATATAATCCTGTTTTATCCTAAATATAAGTTAAATATGTTTAAATGTTTACTTTTAAGTTACCTAAATTACCAATTTTTTATGCATGTGACATCATTGAGTATGAACACGATAAATATGATTTCAATACAAAAATGGACTATGACCTAATGGGAATAGAAATAGAAGAAGACTATTTTCAGCGAGATGATGGTGACATTCAGAAAGATTTTGTGAAATATGAAGACAAACCAATTCCTAGTCGGATGAGACAAAATTGGTGAACTTAGGAACCCAGAAGACTCGAAAGAAGTAAAGATTGTGTCGATGCTCACTACCATAGAGAAAAAATAATTGATTGTGCTCTTAGTTTCTTATCAAAATGTCTTTAGTTGGTCCTATGACGATATGGTATGGTTGGATATGGATATAGTGACCAACAAGTTGCCTCTAAAGTCAAGTTGTGTTCCTATAAAGCAGAAATAGAGAAAGCTACGACCTGCCATAAGTCTTGAGATCAAAGAGGAAATAATCAAGCAATTTAAATCCTGAATCATCAAGGTTTACAACTATAGTGAATGGATTTCGAACATCATTCTAGTGTTCAAGTCTTCCAGAAAGATTAGAGTCTGTGTGGATTATCGTGACCTTAACTGGGTGAGTCCGAAAGATGATTTTTCGCTGCCAAACATCCTTATCATCATTGAAAACACTGTAGAGCGTAATCTATACTCCTTTGTTGATGGGTTCTATGGTTATAACCAGATTCCGATAGATGAGGAAGATCGAGAAAAGACAGCCTTCACCATACCATGAGGAGTCTTTTGCTATAGGGCGATGCCCTTAAAAATGCCTGGGCAACGTACCAAAGAGCAATGATGACCCTCTTCCATGACATGACGCACAAGAAGATGGAGGTTAATGTCGATAACATGATTATTAAATCTAAAGAGAATGAAGATGACCTCTTCCACCTAAAGAGAATGTATGATCGACTTCGAAAATATCAGCTTAAGCTCAACCCAACAAAATGTGCCTTTGGGGTAACATTAGGAAAACTCTTAGGTTTTAGGGTAAATCACCACGGAATCGATATTAATCCCACTTGAAAGCTCAAGCTATTATTGAGATGTCGCCACCAAGAAATGAAAATGAGATCCGAGGTTTTTTGGGACGAATAAACTTTATTGCTAGATTTTTCTTCCAGCTCGCAATTTTTAAATTGCTTCGAAAAGAAAGCGATGGGCGATGGAATGCTAATTACCAAGTTGCCTTAGAAAAGATCAAAGCTTATCTAACCAGTCCACCTGTCTTGGTACCACCTCAGGAGAGTGTTCCACTTCTATTGTACAAATATTTGCACCTTATCAGACTCTTTTATTGGTGGGACTACTTGTGCAGCTTTATCCATCCAACGGACGGAGTATTCTCGAAAAATTTCCCCAAGTTTTCCTGACTAGTGTTCGGAGTGAGATCTTATCAGGTGATAACTCGCGGTTATATGTTTATTAGTCACAAAAGACCTTGACGATGTCAAGGAAAGTTTTTAGCTTTTCTTGCTCTAAGGTTCCATACCACAGGGCTGTTGGCCTATGCAGGGACTGTGGGAAAAGTCGGATAACTAATGCTTACCGTATTGGTCGCAAAAGACCTGGATTTCTATTTGTTGTACTTACTGTCGGTAATTTCTAAAGATATTTTGGAAAATACCATTTTCATTTCCTTCACTATCAAATCTAATTTAGATTACTCTAGGTTAGGTTCCTTTACTTTCTGTGTCTCGCGAAACAAAATGTTTGTATCTCATATCTTTATCATTATGAGTAAACTCGTATGACAAAGACGGGCGGTTGTAGACACCGCATTTTGTCCCGCTCGTTTTAGTTTTGAAAAATATCGGGTCTACAACGCAAAATCAAACAAAATTTAAATCGAGGTTTAAAGGGACAAATTTTCTCCTTGGATTATGCATTAATATTACAAAAAAGATTAAAAAAATAAGAAAAAACTAAAAAATTGCCAATTCGATCGAACTTCGTTATAAACAAAAAATTTGTGTCAATCTGTAAATTTCTAAAAGTTAATTCGAGACGAAAATGACAAAATTAAAAGAAGGTTTTCTATGAATATCACTTTTAATATGTTTAAATTTAGTTTCTACCTTTAATTTGAAGAAATTTCACCAATTACGATTACTTTATATTTTGATCCCTGAAACTTTTGTTTTTACTATTTTTTGTTAAATTAACTTAAAAAATAGTTTAATTTTCAAAAATCAAAGAATAAAGATTGAATCATGTGGGAACAAACACATCCATCATCAGAGACGAGAATAATCACATCCATTATCAAAGACAGGAACAAACTCATCCATCATTAGATACGAGATTAAATGTGTCCGTCATCAAGGACGAGAATAAATGCATCCATCTTCAAAGACAGGAATAAATGCTTCAATTATCAAAGGCGGGAATAAATCCTTCCATCATAAAAAATTGGAATAAACACATCTGTCATCAAAGATGGGAATAAACGTTTTTGTCATTAACGAGAGGAATAAACACTTCTGTTATCAGATGTGGGAATAAATGTTTCTGTCATCAGATATGGGAAGACATATTATAGTATGGTTAAGTGTACATTGAACCTATATGGGTTGCCTATGTATCCTGGTCTTTACGAAGAATCAGGTTGAAACTTAGTTCGACAACGTTTAGAAAATTTAAACTGTATTGTAAATCAAGAATGCGGGAATAAGGTTCTGGGTTAGAGAAATCGATATCAGGGTGTCATCTTTATCTAATATTGAAGATGACTGAGAGGATTCTCAGCTGAGAAACCATCGGGATAACTCAACATTCAGTGGAGTTTCAGGGCACATCCCACTTGGGACTGCCAAAAAAGATTTGAAAACTTCTTGCAAAAAGTTAATTTAGATAAAATGTGCCCCAGTCCAAGACTATGGCTTAGTGGTATGACCTTATCAAAGAAGTTAATCACAAATCTTAAATTTGTCCTAGCCCAAGTTGGGGTAAAGCCAATCCAGGAAACTCGAAGGAGAAACATTATATAATGTGCCTAAGTCCTAGGCTAGGGCAAATGGAATAAATCGTGGGGTGTTCGGGAAAATGTGACTCAACTCACATGGGCTGCCCACGTATTTCGAATCAAGTGTTCACCTAAAAACACATTTTAGTCAATGTAATGTTTAGTGTTGAAAGAGGACTAAAATCACATGGGTTGCTTATGTATTCTGATTCATGTAAAGGATTATGTAGTTCTGGACAACAATTGTTTGTTTAATTGTATGATCGAAAGCCACATGGGTTGCTTGTGTATCCTGGTCTTCACCAGGAACCAGGTCGAAGTGTATTTTGGGGTGATGATTTTGTTTGGTTGGACGATCAAAAATAGTAAACAGGTGAGAAAACGTTTAGGTGACTCTTCTCGGTTATAACCGTTTAGATAAATGTATCCATCGTCAGAGGTGGGGATAAACATTTTTGTCACCATTGATGGGAAGAAACGTTTCTATCACTTGAGATGGGAAGATACGATATGTTTTGTTTAAGTGTATGACTGAACCTGCATGGGTTGCCTACATATCCTGATTTTCTAAGTCAAGAATCAGGTCGAAATGTAGTTCGTCTCTACGAATGATTGGTTTAAATGAATAACCAACCCATATGGGTTGCCTACGTATCCCTGTTTTCACAGGGAATTGGGTCAAAACATAGTTTGTCTCCAAAGATTAGTGGTTAAGGTGTCCCGGTCTAGGAGTAGGGATGAAAACAAACACGAACTCCCGTGGAGAAATCCTAAACACGGCAAAATGTGCCCTAGTCTTTGATTGGGGTGGTAAATGGATAAGTTCTTTGAGGAATAAAATCCGACGCTTCCTAATGGAAAGTAAAGAAAGTAACATGTGTAAAATATGCCCCAACCTGCGGGTTGGGGAGGAGATAGAATAGCCGCTGTAAGAGAAGCTAAGTTGGTAGATTTTGTTTTTATCAAAGGTGATGAAAATTGAATACGAAATAAATGTGGTGAATCCCTAAACATGATCGTCAATGTATTATCGAGAGGTGACATAAAAGGTTTTTATAACAAGAAACAATTTCCAAAATTTGCCCGTTGGTACAACACCAAGGCTACCTAATTTGTCATTAAGTCTAGACAGAATTGGTGGAATGATTACCTGTGATATAAAGGCTCATAGATCAATGCTTGGAATCGAATGGTGAACTTTCTCCTTCTTATCTTGGTCATTACTTTGGCTATTTGTGTTTTGAATGTCAATGCTTAAATAACCTATGTATGTTTTCTTGTATTTTAAGAATCAAATCAATGTTAGAAGAAAAGAAGCTCCCGTCTCCCTTACCTTGTCTTGTCGCTTGAACAATATATTTTGACTTATTTCTTTAAAAATTGGCAAATCCTCGTCTATTGGTGAACTTCTTCTTTCGACCGAAAGCTCCATCCTGAAGGCAAATCCATACCGTACTATACTTGTCTTAAAATCAACTCTAAATATCAAAATTCGAATATTCTAAGAGGCATGATATTTTTCTAGTCTTAGGCTTGCTATTGAAATATGGTTTTGGAAATCATTTTTATTTAAGAATTGGCCAAGTTTTGACTCAAAAAATTGTTGGTCTTTACCAAAGATTTTTTTAAAGTTCAAGGGTCGATTATGCTCAGGGAAGGTGTTAGGTACCCTAAGACACCCGTCAGAAAGCGGTACCTAAGTTTAAATAAATCTTTAGGTTCAAATTAGTCCAAATAAATTTCTTCAATTTTGGTTAACGTACTAATTCCCATTTTTAATATTTTTTGTCTTTTTATGTTATTTTATGGAAGAAAATAAGAAAAAATATTTATGAAAAAATAGCAATATACGACAAATGAAAAATAAAGAACAAATGTCCCCCTTTTAGACCATCTATCGATTACGGAAGAATCGATGAGTTTAGCCCCGAGAGAATTCTGATTTGAAAGCTTGACTTGACAAAACTAGCATGTATTTCAGAATGTGGAAAATCATGTTTTAAGTATAACAATGACAAGTAAAAGTTTTATTATAGACAAAATATATAAAATATTTATTTACAAAAGTAATTTCAAAAAAACAAATGTTTATTATTTATTTTAGTAAAACACAAAGTACTTTTCATGTAAAAAAAAAATTCTTATGTGAAAACTCTTTTTTATTTTTTTTAAAGAAAAGTAAGAATAAACTTGACACTAAGTGGTAAAGATATGCACATTTGATTATTATCAAGAACAATACAACTAACCTTACTTGTTTAGACAAGTTTAATGTTATTATTTCTTTGTTAGTTAAAAAGAAAAGAATATATATATATATAAGTGTTAGTCCTACTCATAACTAAGAAGGAGTAAATTTTTTTGAAGAAGGCACACACGTATCCCCGAAGGGATAGAGGGGCTCCCTTTATTCCTTTTTTTAGCCACAAGGGTCTAAACATAATAATATATACAGGGTGCCAGTCCATTATCTGAGGCGTAGGGCCAGTCAAACGTCTAGGCCTAGGTATACCAGTCCACAGCCCGAGACGTAGGTCCAAAGTCATGATCTAGGCTAGCGAGGGAGGTGCAGAGCAAAAAAAGTAAATAGTTAATTGTTAGTAGTTATTAGTTAGTAGTCCATAGCCAGTCGATTTATTTTAGGTTCATTGAGTTTGGTTTCACATGTTTCTTGACTAAGGCTGAGATGATATGTATACCAAAAGTTCTTGTTGTTCTTGACACAAAACAAAGAAACTATATACACTATTTACAAAACCAAAGACAATAAAGACAAGCAAAATAACGTTATGTACAAACAATCAAAAGATAATAAACAAACAAACTAAATGGAGGTTTAAGAAAACTTACCTCACTTAGGGGAGTGGTATTTCCCTAAATGATGTTTTCCTTCTTCTCATTCTTTGCTCGGTTGTTCTTGAGAAACTTATTGAACTCTTGGTAGAAAAGTATCAAGATCACCTTTTAAGAGGTCTTTTTGGAAGAATTTGGATGTGTTTGAGAAGTAGAAAACTTAAGAAATAAAAAAACTCGAGAGAGATTTTCGAGTTTAGAGAGAGAAGTGGTCTAACCAGTGTATATTTCTTATGAACAAAGGATGCCTTGTATAGGAAAACGCATGCTTGCGCATTCACCAAGGCACATTAATAGGTAATGATGAAAATCTTCCAAGATATGCTAGGTAATCATGAAAATCTTCCTAATGATGAGATTTCTTTGATCAAAATCTTTCTAAAAGATTTATCATTTAATATTTGTCTTTAATGCTTTATTTAATGCTCGTTAATGTTCTTAATGGTTTTCTCATGATGGAGACTACTTAGACTAGGTTTCGGCACTAATTACCTATGAAAATGATGATATCCTCTCATCATGAGATTTTTTATTCCAAACCTTTCCATAAGATATGCATAGTTAATGCTTCATTAATGATTTCATTAAATGTCATTTAATGTTCTTCAAATCTCTCATCATGACATTTCCTAGCAAATGATGAGATTATATGGATGAAATATTTTCATAAGATTAAATGCTTGAAATTAATGCCTATCTTTCTTGGGAAGCTCCTAATTTGGCTAAGGGCACTCTGGTAGAGGAATCATATACTTCTTCCTAGGCTTCGAAGGTGTACTCTTGGTAATCTTGGTGTCTTGGGCACCCATTTGCCTAATCAAGGCTTTATTACTTAATTTAGGAAATTAAAACTTTAAACATGAAGTAAATGTAATTGGTATTTTTTTTCAAATTAAAGGGTATAAATTAATTTAAACATATTAAACGTGATATCCATAGAAAACTTACTTTTAATATTGTCATTCTATTAACTTTTAGAAATTTTGAAATTGAGTCGAAACTTTTATTTATATTGAAGTTAGATCGAATTGACGATTTTATGGTTTTTCATGTTTTTATTATCTTTTTTGCAATACCAAAATCGCGGATCAAACTAATACTAGGCGGATTAGGTTAATTTGAATTGTGAACCACCCAATGATGTGCGGGTTGGGGTGGGTTGAAGTGTGCGGGTTGGTTAGTTTGAACCGTAGGCCACCCAATAATGTGCGGGTTGGGCCTATTTTTGGGTTGGGTTAACTAAAACCGTGGATTGCCCAAGGCTGCGAATGAATTCAGGAAGAATTTTTCACAAAGGCAGATAATGAATTAGGATTCAGGAAGAACAAAGATAACAAGATGCAAGAGTAATGATTAACAGTAGTTAGAACAGATAAAAACCGTAGGCAACGGCTTAGATATTATTTATATAATCACAAAATGACGTCATTTTGTGTTCCACTTGACCGGCGGGTTGAACCCGTAAAAAAATCGACCAAATCATGACCCGCTCATTCATGTGTGGGTTTCAAGGTTTATAACCCGCGCAATGTGCGGGTTAGTATTGAATGGATTTTTTTGCGGTGCGATTTAGGCAGTTTGGATGATTTTGGCGGGTTTGACTGATCCGATGCACACCCCTAGAAATTCCACAATTCTAGGAAGATCCCGTTGGATCCTAGCTAGGTCATTTTTGTAATGACACTCTACCATACCCAAAGGTTTACAAGAATGGGTAAAGTCTGCTATCAAGCCACAATTTTTATGTGAGGTCGACTTCTTGTCTAACTTTCGATTTGTTTGAAGCCACTATTAGAGGTGGAGAATGGTACGGTGACTAGTGAGATAATTGACCGGGTTACATGTTACATGTCCGAGGATTGCACGTTAGTCTAATAGAGCTTTCAAATAAGGTTTATAGGTAAAAGTATTATATCAGTGGTGGCTTATTTGTGCAAACTATATGCAGGATGACACAAGCTATTGTGAAATATAATGACTAATTTTAACTTATGTGTATGAATGTTATGCATGTCTAAGTGAAACATGATGCATGGCGTTTGTGCAATATTCGGATACTAGGATATGTATTGTGGATTTGTAAGAAAAATGTCTAGGAAACATAGGATCTACATGATGACAATGTGTGATGACACTTGTATAAATGAATGCATTCTTGTTTTCCATTTCCTCTTAATTTTTTATATGAGCCTAAACAAGATGATGTATGATTTTTACCTAGAAGTTTTTCTAGGAAATTAAGAGCCTACCTGAGGATGCCAATTTTTTTTTTTTTTTTTTTTTTTATTTCTTGCGTTACGTATATTTTGCTATCAACCATCTCCCCTAGGTATTTTCATATTGTTTCTGATATGCAAGGTTGATCTGTGTTTCTAAGAGGCTCTTAACTCCTTTGCTTCTGCTTTTAGTGCATTTGAGTGTCGGGTCTAGGATTGAGATTTCTCTTCCAAAAATGTATGGTTTTCAGCTATTAAAATGTGAAGGTTTGGGCAGGAATGTTGGAAGGTTATTTAATGTTTTCTTGGTTAAGCTTGGGATGTCTAGGAATAGGAAAATCTACCTCGGGATGGGGATTAGAGATTGTCTGGTTCTGACTTTGTATGACTTTTTGATGATCTTTAAGAGAGGGCATGAGTGATTGACGTACTTAACAAGGTTTCTTCTCTTCATTTTCCTCTACTTTCTTGAGTTTAGTTCAAATATCTTAGGCATTATACCTATACGTGCTATATATATTTCTTTTTTTCACATTTGTGCAATATTATTTTGGCTAGAGTATACTCAAGCAATCATATTCGAACATTCAATCATCTCAGTGATTGCCACGATTTTTACATCCGATTAATCTAGATTATTGATGAGAATATATTAACTGCACCAAGACATTTGTTGCATATTCTAGTTGTCCCAATAATAAGGACAAGGGCTAAAGGATTCAAAGAAACACTTAATGGGCTTATTCAAGAGATTTGAGCTGAGTCTACAATGGTTAAGCCCAAATTAGGTCCATTGGACAATCAAGACCTAGTCCACCTCGTTAAGGCAAACGAATGGGCTTAAAGCGTGAACAGGCCTAAGACTCAACCCACAAATTTTATTTTATTTATTTTAAGTCTTTTAATTCTTTTTAGGCAGATTTGTAAGGCTTGACAGTCAAGTAATCTTTTCCTTTTCCTACTAGGAATGTAAGGCAAGTTAGGAAACTTCCTTATTCTTTATTTAGTATTAGATATTAGGGTTTCCTTTTTCCTTCATGTAGGCCTGCAAATTTTTCAAGGCATATTAGGGTTTCTTTCTTGTTCTCTTGGCCACCAATTTAAGGGGTTTTGTAGGCCTACGAATTTCACACAATTTTGATATTGATTAATATATTTTGAAAGGGTTTTCTCTTAAGTTCTTCAAAGAACGTTTTTGAACTTATCTAGTTTTCTTGTGGCGTTCAATCTCTTTGGTTTGTGATTCTCTTATAATCATTGGGTCAAGGATTCTCTTATACCTTTGGTTCACGTTTCATTTATAAACGCCGGGTCAAGGTAATCTATCAACTTTCTGTATTTTCTTGTGTTCTTCGTTTCAAATCTAAATTTAGTTTAATCCTTTGCGAAGAAACCCTAATTTGGTTTCGGGTCTCACTAATTCTTGGTGAGATTTGCATCAATTATGATAAATATGATTTCAAAAGTAATTTAGACCAAATATCCATAGTTATTAGTTGAAGAGGTTGTCTAAATCATTTCCATCAAGTTTTGATAATTGATATTTTCTAAGATTGTTATTAAGATTACCTACAAACTTGTTTGTTTCCTAGGGTTTTTTTCAATCGTTTTGATTTCTTTCTTTTATCTTGGTGCTAAAGGCAGCTGGAGTGGGCATTCTCAAGATGACTCAAAGAAGAGAGAAAAGAAATGATGAGGAAACAAATGATAGCCAAGGTGACTAATCAAATGTTAATTCTATAGAAAGTATTGAGAGAAAATTTATTTTTATTTTTATTTTTTTTCACTTGGCGACTAGCGTCTCGCATTTTTAGTCGATGTAGCATGCTTTGGTTAGTGATCCCAGTCCATTTGACCCAAATCACTAGGTGTTGAGACACCCTTATGATTTAATACTCGGACTATACAGAATGCTTGATCAACTAGATCACTTTCGTGTAACCACTTTGTGTTTAAAATTTTTCTAAGATCAGTCTTATTTTTTTTTTCAACACATATTAGCCGGACATTACATAGAGATGATAGAAAAACTTGAGTCAATCTCAAAGTCTTTGTTGATTTACCCTATCCATATTGGTTCTTCAATGTTGATTTCTTCCTTGTAGTGTCTTTTTGTCTTCTTCTTGTTTCCTTCTTCCTTAGGATGGAAAGATTATTTTGGTTGTCTATCTTACTCCTTTGGAGAACTTTGGATAAGGCTAGGTCTCATAGGTTTTTAAGAACTTCTTTGAAAAAACTTCAATTCTTTCAAAAACGTGACCTTGGCTACTTGATTTGCTCATGAGAACAATTTCCTGGTCACCTTCCTTCTTTCTTGGCAAATTTCTTGGGTGAGGCTAGGTTCAAAAGTTTCTTCCTTCTTTCTTAGGGTTTCTTAAGAATGATATCAGCCAAAGGTCTTTCTTCAATTGTCTCGAGTTCTTCTTGATAGGTATGTTGGCTACAATTCTCCTTAATTTCTTCACAACTCGCAGGTTTAAACATATGTAACGATTCTACACCAGGGTTCTCGGTTTTGTTTCTAACTTTATTAGATTTTTTGTCAATATCTCACTATCTTTTGGTTCAAACAAGATATTTCTTTTGATGGTCTAATTTAGTATTGAAATCATATTATCGTAACTTTGATTGTTTGCGGTATGTGAATTACGACAAGCAAATTAATTACTCAAATATTAGAGCGTAACGAGCTGAGTCAACTTTAGATAAAATAAGCACATGTAGATCTAGTATATAAGCATATAAGATAATGCCTAATTCATTAGAAACTACTTAAGAAGCTAAAGGGAAAAGCAGAAATAGATATTACCTTATTAAAGTTCCTGGTCTATTGAGAAGCTTATGACCCCCATTTGGATGAGATCCTCAACGCGATTCTTGATGACGTAGCATTGGTTAGTTTGATGACCATCCCCTCCAAAGTGGTATTAATAAAAACTGCAAGGGTTAAACCTCGGATCTTGAGGGTTTCCATGGTGAGAGGGAATTGGTGCTAATAGCTTATTTTTTAAGCAATAGCAGTAGATTTTAGAGAGTGGAATAGGGAGTGGGGGTGAATCGTCTCTTCTCTTTAGAGGCTTAAAGATTTGATGAGGTAGTTAAATTTGAAGTTGGTTGTGGGTTTGAGGAGAGCTACTTGGATAAGCAAAGTATGGAGAAGAGAAGAAAAGTTGGTGTTCTAAGTGGATATGGGTCCCAATTATTGGGGTCATATGTAGGTTTCTGTCTTGATAGACTGGTTTGGCATGTTTGATCTCTTTGATAGGTTGATCCATGTAGTCTTTCTGCTTCTATATTTTGGCAGTTTCTCATTGGATTGAGTTTTCCTTTTATTCAGGGTGTTTCTCTCAGCCAGGTCGTTCTTGGTTTGTGGCAATGACCCATATGTTGACCGAGATTTTGGTTGATTCGACTCGCCTATTTGAGTTTTCTAGCTCAATATCGTCCTCCAGTCTAGCAATGTTACTGTAATTTTTTGTGGCAATCTATTTTCCATGAGGAGCTTCTTAATTTGTAATTCGTCCGAGTCCTTTATCATGCTAAGGGTTTCTTCAGGTGATGGTGATTGGTCTTCCTTTTTTTTTTTTTTTTTTCTCAAAATCGTGAGGCTGGGTTCATTTGGCTCATAACTTGTTTCAGAGAGGTAATGCTTTATTGCATCATAGCAATCTTCACTTTATTTTGAGTACTTTCGATAGAGAGAGGGACCGAGTCCATTTTATGATCTTGTGAGTGGATCTTGAATGGATTTTCAACAAAAGTTACCTAAAATAAGTTTCTTTGAATTATTAAGTAGCTTAGAAACCTAGATCTTAACTACTGGACTATTAAGGATTTTCTTATGCAAATTATCCTTAAGCATGATTGTATTCTTGCCTATGTATGAATAAGTTTATATGAATGGTTGATTATGTTAGTGTTGTATGTATGCAATCCTAAGAAGATGTAACTCAACAGGAAATATTGATATATGTTCTGGACAAATCTCGGCTTGGACTTGTTTTCTTAGGACAAGGGTAACCTGAAATTTTTTGGATTGTCAACTTAATAGTTATCTAATATTATGAAATAATCATCCTTTTCTTCCTCAAAATTTGAATCATTGCTCCTATGACTCGATGAAGGGTCTAAAATACCTTTGAATTCATGATATCTCTCTGAGGGTGAATTTATTTTGACAGTCTAACGGGAAAACCTAAGTTGGCTTCTTAGCAAAATAGGTTTTGACTTACTAAAGCAGTTTTGAACCTAAATCTTGCTTAGTGAATTGTTGGAGCAGGTTTATGGTGCATGATCCTATTGTATAGGCTTACGATAAGGACATTTATGTATCATGCTTAGGACATGACATGTAAATCCTAGGGAGATGTGGCCCAAGTTATGTTCATTATTGGATTTAACAATCTTGATTTAACAGGGTGGAGACTCTTTCTTGCATCTTGGTAAACTTGGCGTGGTTTTGTGCAATTGAAGTAAATTCCATCTTGTTGTCTTAGTGGACAAAACTTTTGACGCCTTTTTAGCAAAGGCTATTTTTTTGGTGAATTATTGAGGCAAGGTTTTTATGTACATTATTCAAGAGGCAAGAGTATTTCTGAATAATTGAGGTTAGATTTTTATGTATATGATTCTGGAGGCCAAAGGTATTCATGTATTATTAGGGTTATGGCCACGTTGAGTCGTTAAGCGTTTTTCACACTAAACATTGCATATACAAAATAAGGACTCCTATTCTCCTCACGCGACTTGTTCACTAGTCTGGTTTTTGAAAAAGTTTTTGACGTTTGATAAAACTGGTGAAATATGAGATAGAACGGGAATTCCTATGTTGGCTATTATGCTCTTCATTACTAGAGATTTCTTTTACGATTCCAAGCAATAGATGTATATACATATTGTACTTAAAGTAAAAGCAAAATGTCTCTCTCCAAAATAGTGTCCTAATGCAAAAAGGGGTTTTGGGTATCATTCTATCATAGATTCACTATATGAGGTTCACGACTTTTCTACTAGCGCATCGTAGAAAATGTACGGTTCCCAAATCTTTAAAACTTCGACGTCCTCCTCGAGGGAACATCCATTGTTGGTTGGTGATCCTAGCGAGGCGAGTTTCGAAGTCGGATCCTCGTGGATAACCCACACAGCCTTGATTTTACTGACTCATCTTTGTAAATCTTACAGGGTTTTCAGGCTTAGATCGGCATAATGAAATCGTAGACTTCAGCCCCTACTGTTGACCTCCTAATGAGGTCCACCACTTTAGCCCCTACTGCTGGCCTCCGAGTAATTTTTTTGGGGGGTTTTGTCAACACACTAATTCTCATTTTTAATATTTTTTGTCTTTTTATGTATATTTGATGTTTAAAAATAAGAAAAAACATTTAAGAAATAGAAACAACTAATAAAACAGAAAAATAATAAAGAACAAATGTCCTCGTTTTAGACCGTTTATCGATTATAGAAGAATTGACAAGTTTGGCTCGGGGGGGATTTTTATTTGTTTAGTTAAAGTTTGTTTTGACAAAAACTAGTGTGCATTTTTAAAGAGAGAAAGGGAAAAATTAATTTAAGTAATTAAAAAAAAAATTGGAATGCGGAAAACCATGTGTTTTAAGTGAAGGAAATATAATAAAAACAAATAAACGAAACTTTAACAAAGTATATATTTATAGAAATAACAAAGATCTCAAGAATTTTCTTTGGGAAAATATCTTTAAAATATTTTAGTTAAAAAACGGGTTACAAACTTTTAATAAAAACAATAACAAAGTTCAAATAAACAAAGTAAAAGGTTTTGAAAGAGATATTTTTGGAAGAATGATTTTTTTATAAAGAACTTCTTGGATATAAAAAATAAAATAAAATATTTTTGTGAAAACTTGAGAAAATAGTAGAGTTTTTTTTTTTTTTTTTAAATGATTTAGAAAAAAAGGGTTCTTAAAAAAACACACAAATCTTTTTCAAAGAACATGTTCTAAGAAAAGAAAAAAAAACCTTTAAAAATTTATTTTGAAAGAAGAAACTTTGTTTTCAAAGTTTATAAAAAACATTTTTAGAGAAATAATAACAAAACATATTTTACAAAACAAAGTAAGAGGGTTTTGTAAAAAACTTGTTAATGACATCTTTTTGAAAAAAGATATAAGAACTTTTTACAAAAAATATTTTTAGAAAAGACAACATGAAAAATAGTTTTAGGAAAACAAGTTTAGAAAAATACCATTTAAAGACATTTAAGTTTAGAAAACACATTTTAAGGATATTTTTTGTTTGTTTAAGGAAAATAAGAACAAACATGACACTAAAAGTAATGATATGCACATTTAATTTTTGTCAAGAATACTACAACCAAACTTACTTATTTAGGAAAGTTAATGTTATTGTTTGCTTTTATTAGTAAAAAGAAAATAATATATATATATATATATATATATGTGTGTGTGTGTGTGTGTGTGTGTGTGTGTGTGTGTGTGTGTGTGTGTGTGCGCGCGCGCGCTCGCGCGCTCGCTAGTCCCACTCCTAACTAAAAATGAAGAAATGTTTTTGAAGAAGGCACACACTTATCCCATCAAGAATAGAGGATCTCTATTTATTCCGCATTTTAGCCACAAGGGTCTTGAAGTAGTAATTGATAGGAACATACCAAAAATTAGTGAGACCCTAAACCAACTTAAGATTTCTTGGCAAGGATGGAACTAAGTTTGGATTTATGAACAAAAAGTAAGAACACGAAAATATAGAATTTAGGATAGATTACTTTGACCCAACGTTTATGAATGAAATGAAAACCAATGGTATAAGTAATGATCTTGACACAATGAATTACGAACCAAAGATATAGAGATTGAACGCCACAAGAAATCTTGATAAGTTCAAGAAAAGTTGTCTGAAGAATTTAAGAGAAAACTCTTACAATTGTATTAATTGTAATGTATTTTTTCTATGGGATACAACTCTCTTAAATAGATGGACAACAATAAAGGAAAACCCTAGCTAGTGAATAGTGCGGCCGTGAACAGTAACCCTAGTATCTCACACTACAAGACAAAATAAAAGAATAAGGAAGCTTCATATCTTACCTTACATTCTTAGTCTAAAAAAGAAAAGATAAATTTGCAATCATGCCTAACAAATCATCAAATAAATAACCTAAATTAAAATTAAAAGATTAATTAATAAAATAAATAATCTAGAATTTCGTGGGTCTTATGCCCAGGTCCATTCTGGTTCATATCTAAGCCTATTCACTTGCCTTGATGAGATGGATTAGACTTTGATCGTCCTTTGAGCCTAATTTGGATTTCACCATTGAACACTCAACCCAAATCTCTTGAATTAGCACATTAAGTGTTTCTTTGAATCTTTTAGCACTTGCCTTGTTATTGGGCCCACTAGAACATACAACGGATCTTTTGGTGTAGCTGATAAATTCTCATCATTCCCTCCCTCTTGAAAAGGATTTGTCTTCAAATTTACCTCAAATGGAGACAAGTCAGTCACATTAAAAATAACACTTATATTAGACTCACCTGGAAGATCTAATTTGTAGGCGTTGTCATTTATTTGTTCCATCACTTGAAAATCGCCATCTCCCCTTAGAAGTAATTTAGAATGCCTTTGTTGGGGAAACCGTTCCTTCCTTATATGCAACCAAACCTAATCACCGGGCTCAAACCCAACATTCTTACGCATCTTATTAGTTTAGTTAGCATATTATTCAGTCATCCTCTCAATATTTTGTTAGGCCTTTTCATGGATCTGCTTAACAAAATCAGCCTTCTTTTTTCCATCTAAGTTAACATGCCCTTTCATAGGTAAATGAGTTAAATCCAAAGGAGTCAATGGATTAAAATGTTAAACAATTTCAAATGGTGAAAACTTAGTTGTAGAGTGTGCACTCCTATTATATGCAAACTCTACATGCGACAAACAATCTTCCAGTGTTTTCAAATTCTTTTGTATTATAGCACTCAATAAAGTAGACAAAATCCTATTAATTACTTTAGTTTGACCATCAGTTTGTGAGTGACAAGTAATAAAAAATAAAAGTTTAGTTCTGTGCCTACCCAACAAAGTCTTCCAAAAATAGTTTAAGAAATTAACATCTCTATCTGAAACAATAGTATTAGGCATGCCATGCAACCTAACTGTTTCCTTGAAGGACAAATTAGTAATATGTAATGCATCAATGGTTTTACGACATGGAATAAAATGAGCTATCATCTTAGGAAACCTATCTACAACCATATATATAGAACCATTTTTTGACCTAGGTAAACCTAACACAAAATTCATAGAAATATCATTTCAAGGTTCACTAGGTATAGACAAAGGATTATACAAATCATGAGGCTTACTTAATCTTAGACTTAGCTTGCATACAAACAATACATTTCTCACATATTCTCTCCAATTCACATTTCATATGAGACCAGAAGAAGTGTTCATGCAAAACATCTAAGGTCTTAGATATGCCAAAAATGCCCTATTAAACCACCCCTACGAGCCTATCTAACAAGTAAGTTATGTAATGAACATTTAGGAACACACAATTTATTTTCTCTAAACAAAAATCTATTACGCCTAAAGAACTTACCAAACGCTACTTTCTCAAATGCATTATATATGTTACCAAAATCAGAATCATCAACATACAAATCCTTAATATATTCAAAACCAAACAATTTGCATCTAAGGTAGAAAGTAAGCCGTACCTTCTAGATAATGCATCTACCACAACGTTTTTCTTACCTTACTTGCACTTGATCACATAAGGAAACATTTCAATGAACTTCACCCACTTGGCATATCGCTTGTTCAACTTTTGTTGACCCTTCAGATGTTTCAAAGATTCATGATCTGGGTGAATCACAAATTCTTTTGGCCAAAGATAGTGTTGCCAAGTTTCTAATGCCCTAATCAACACATATATCTCTTTGTCGTATGTAGGGTAATTCAAGGCTACCTACTTAGTTTTTCACTAAGGTAGGCAAGGGGACGCCCTTCCTGCATCATAACAACTCTAATACCTATTCCTGAAGCATTACATTTAATCTCAAAAGTTTTTGTGAGGTTAGATAAAGCAAGGAAAGGTGAATTAGTCAATCTTTCTTTAATCAAATTAAATTCCTTTTCTTGGTCATCACCCCAATTAAAAACCACATTCTTTTTGATAACTTCAGTTAAAGGTGCTGCTAGGCTACTAAAATCTCTCACAAACCTCCTACACAAGTTAGCTAGCTCATGAAAATTTCTCACCTGTCCCACACTTATAGGTTCCGGCTAGTCCTTGATTGCCTTAACCTTTTCCTCATCTACCTCAATTCCCTTAGCATTAACAACAAAATCAAGAAATACAAATTTATCCGTGCAAAAGGTACACTTTTTGAGGTTAGCAAATAACTTTTCTTTTTTCAAAACATCTAAAACAAGTTTTAAATGCTCAACATGCTCATCTAAGTTTTTGTTTTAAATCAGAATGTCATCAATGTATACAACCATAAATTTTCCAATAAAAACAAACAAAACATACTAGGTGCATTGGTTAACCCAAAAGGCATAACCAACTTCTCATATAAATCATATTTTGTTTTGAATGTGGTTTTTCATTCATGACCTTCCCTCATCCTAATATGATGATAACCATTTTTAAGATCAATTTTAGTAAACACACAAGAACCACACAATTCATTAAGTATATCATCTAATCTAGGAATGGGATGTTGATACTTTACCATGATATTGTTTGTGGCGCAGCAATCCACACACATTCTCCACATACCATCTTTCTTAAGTACAAGCAATACGAGAATTGCATAAGGACTCATGCTTTCACGTACATACTCATTCTCCATAAGCTCACTAACATGCCTTTGAAGATCTCTTGTTTCCTCGGGATTGCTTCTATTTGCGGGTCTATTTGGAATGGATGCTCCGATAAGAAATCAATTTGATGCTCAATTCCCCATATTGGTGGCAAACCATTAGGCATCTTTTCGGGGAACACATCATCAAAATTCTGTAAAAGATAAACAAAAACACTAGGAAGAGAAGAGTTAAGATCGTTAGTGGTAAAATAAACCTCTTTATACAAAAGTACAGTCAAAGGTTGGTTTGAAAACAAAACTTTTTTTATTTTTTATCGCACTCTCTCTTACATAAAAATTTACTTGTTTCCTTTCTTCTTTTCCTTCACTTTTTTGAATTTTTCTCTCTCTCACTATTTTTTTTTCTCCCACTCTTTTTTTTCTTGTCACTCTTTCTTTCTAACCTCACTTGATCGTCATACACTTGTCTAAGCGTTAATGGTAAAGAGTAATTAGTTTTTTATTAAGTACAAAGGAGTATCTATTGTTATAACTACCATGAGTTACTTGCTTATCAAATTGACATGGTATTCCTTAAAAAATATGTCCCACATGCATTGGCACCACATCACACAAGATCTCGTCTTTGTACATCCCAATCAAGAACAATACAAGCACCTGTTTATTCACTTTAATTTCTCTACAATCATTCAACCATTCTAACTTATATGGCCTAGGATGTTTTAAAGTTGGTAAATTCAACTTCTCTATCAAACTAGTGCTAGCCACATTAGTACAATTCCCATATCAATAATCATGCTACATACCTTATCATTGACATAACATCTAGTATCAGAGAGGTTCTCACGTTGTATCATCTCATTTTCTTTGACTTGTGCACTAGGAGCTCTTCTTGCAACCAAAAGCTCTTCATCAACCAAATATTCAACATCACGTACATCCTCCAAAGGTAGCATCAAATCATCATATGTCTTATCTTCGGTCTCAATATCTCCATCATCCCTCATAATTATCACTCTCTTGTTTGGGCATTGAGATGCAATATGACCTTGGTTCGGTGTTACTCTGGCTTTGTGAATTTTGGAGGGTTCGGTCTTGGGCTGAAAATTAGGTTTCTCATTCCTCTTGCTCCAATTCGATTTTCAAGAAGAAGAAGAACTCGATTGCTGCCCAACTCGTGTGGAATCCTTATGCTTCAATTGTTGTTCCACTTTAATGGCCATGTGCACCATGTCATTCAACTCAACATAATATTGCAACTCTACCATATTTGTAATGTTACGATTTAGCCCGATTAGAAACCTAGCCATAGTAGCTTCTCGGTCCTCTTCCATATTAGCTCGAATTATGGTTATCTCCATCTCTTTGTAGTAGTCTTCTATACTTCTAGTCCCCTGTGTAAGACTTTGTAACTTCTAGAACAAGTGCCTATAGTAGTGAATTGGAATGAATCACCTCCTTATTGTAGCTTTCAACTTCTCCCATGTAGTGATAGGTCTTTCACCATTCATCCTCCTACTCAAGGTAAGTTGATCCCACCATACAATAGCATAATGGGTGAATTCTATGGCAGCCAACCTCATTTTCTTTAACTTGGAGTAGTTGTAATGATCAAACACCAACTTCATTCACTTCTTCTACTCCAAATAAGCTTCAGGATCGTTTTTACCTTGGAAAGATGGAATGTTCATCTTAATGTTTCCCAAGTTATTATCAATCCTCTCCCCATACGAAACTCTTTTATTCTCATATCCACGTCTAAATCTGCCCAAGCTCGCATTAGAGGTGTGATCGTCTTCGTCTAGGTTATCCCCATAATCATTTTCATATTCAAACTGAGGCGGATTCCTCTCTCTTCGCTGCACAATAGGAGCTCTAGGTGGCTGACCCTTTTTATGAACTGGACTCAACTTTGTCTAACCGCTCATGCACTTCATCAAATTTTGAGTTCAACCGTTCAAACTTTTGCTCTAAGGCCTTGTAGAAAAGTTTGTCGTCTATCTTTTCCGGTGCATCATCAGATGAGCCTTTGTTTATTTCTTGAGACATGTCCAATAACCTATAAAACAAAGTTAACAAACCTCACAAACACTCCTTCACCAGTTTTCCTTAAGATTGATGGCACTCACACTCGTATTTCACTCAAATTCAGCTTTTACCTTCTTATGAACTCACACTCTTTTGCCTTTTTACACTCTTTAGTTTACTCTTTTAGTTCTTTTTCTAACTTAACCAACCCTAATCATAAATTTTCTTGTAGCAATCCAAACTCAACAAATTGATTCACTAAGAATGAGATTTTTAGGAAATTAAGCAAGGCCAAGAAAAACACAATGATAAGTTTGTGGAATAGAACAAGAAGAAATAAGCTTCAAATTTCAGATCTGCCAGATTTTTTTTTTATATTTTGTTTCTTGTTTTTTTTTTTTTTTTTTTTTTTTCGATAGCAACAACTTTGAATCGAGATTTGAAGATATAGAATAATTTAAATGAAATTGAACTAGATATGATTAGAATGAAAAACGCATAGTAGATTTAGTGATAAAATTTGGTCAAGAAAAAAAATATTAGAATGAATAGATATCAATGAACGAAAAAGAAAAATGATAGATGAAACCTGATTTAGAACCTTGCTCTAACTACCAAATAATACGAATCTCACCAAAAAATAGTGAGACCTAAAACCAACTTAGGGTTTCTTCGCGAGGATTGAACTAAATTTAGATTTATGAACAAAAAGTAAAAACATGAAAATACGAAATTTAGGATAGATTATCTTGACCCAACGTTTATGAACGAAATGCGAACCAACGGTATAGGTAATGATCTTGACCCCAATGATTACAATGAATCACGAACCAAAAATATAGAGATTGAATGCCACAAGAAATCTTGTTGAATTCAGAAAAAGTTGTCTGAAGAATTTAAGAAAAAACTCTCACAATTGTATTAATCAAAGTAATGTGTTTTCCAATGGGATACAACTCTCTTAAATAAATAGCTAACAATAAAGGAAAACCCTAACTAGTGAATAGTGAGGCCGTGAACAGTAACCCATGAACAATAACCCTAGTGTCTCACATTGCACGACAAAATAAAAGAATAAAGAAGCTTCCTATCTTGCCTTACGCTCTTAGTCTAAAAAGGAAAACACAAATTGACAATCATACCTTACAAATAATCAAATTAATAACCTAAATTAAAATTAAAAGGCTAATTAATAAAATAAATAATATAAAATTTTGTGGGTCTTATGCCTAGGTCCATTTTGGTTCACGCCTAAGCCCATCCGCTTGCTTTGATAAGTTGGATTAGACCGTGATCGCTCTTTGGGCGTAATTTGGATTTCACTATTGTAGACTTGACCCAAATATCTTAAATAAGCCCATTAAGTGCTTCTTTGAATCTTTTAGCCATTGCCCTTGTTATTCAGCCCACTGGAACATGTAACATATCTCTTGGTGTAACTGATATATTCTCATCAGTAATATATAGGGTGCAAGTCCATGATCTAGGATTACATATATATGGAGGCGCAAGTCCATGGTTTGAGACATAGGGTCAGCCTATGATCTAGGCTAAAAAACAAAAAAGAGTCAGTCAATGACCTGTGACTTGGTGTCAGGCCATGGTCTAGGGTAGCGCAGAAAGGCGCAGAGTATGAAAAGTAAATATTCAATAGTTAGTAGTTTATAGTCCATAGTCAGTAGTCCATAATCAGTAGTCAATCAGATTATTTTAAGTTCTTTGAGTTTGGTTTCTTATGTTTCTTGACAAAAGACAAAGATATATGCACACTAAAAGGTTCTTGTTGTTCTTGACACAAAACAAAGACAATATGAACAAACCCAAGCAAAACAAAAGAGAAACAAAAGACAATATGTAAAAAATAAAAATAAAAATAAAAGATAGGTTGAAGAAAATTTACCTAACTTAGGGGAGTGGTCTTTCACTAAAAAATGTTTCCTTCTTTTCCTTCTTTTAGTTCTTTTTCTTCTTCTTTGTTTGGTTGTTCTTGAGCGGTTTCTTGAACTCTTTGTAAAATAGTGTCAAGATGACCTTTTGAGGGATTTTTTGAAATATTTTTAGAGGTGTTTGAGAGGTGAAAAGCTTAAGAACTAAGGAAACTCAAGAGAGTTTTTTTAGCTGAGAGAAAGAGAGAGAATGTGTCATCAGTGTATTCCCTTTATAAAAAATGACAGCCTTTTATAGGGAAAACCATGCCTACCTATTCATGAATGCTCAGGCTTAGAGAGGCTACATTTAATGACCATTAAATGTTGCTTGATTGATGGGGGCTACTAAGCTAGGGTTGTAATGATGACATCCTACTTATAGCATGGAGGGAAATATTTCCATAAGATTCTCAATTAATGCATGACATATATGGCAACATTCTTTGGAAGTTCCCAATTGGCTAGGGGTACTCCTCTCGAAGAATCCAATGTTTTTTCATAAGTTTGGAGGGTGTGCTCTTAGTGAACTTGGTGTTTTGGGCACCCATTTGCATAATTAAAGGTTTATTATTTTAATTTTTTGAAATTAAACAATTAAATATGAAATTAAACTATTTTTTGCTATCAATTTAACAAAACAGTGAAAATAAAAGTTTCAAGGATCAAAACGTAAAGTAATTGTAATTGGTGAAATTTCTTCAAATTAATGATAGAAAGTAAATTTAAACATATTAAAAGTGATATTCATAGAAAATCCACTTTTAATTTTGTCATTTACTCCCCAGTTAACTTTTAAAAAAAAATCAAATTGATTTGAAACTTTTGTTTATACCAAAGTTTGATCTAATTGACGATTTTTCAAGTGTTTATATATATATATATATATATTTGTGATATTAAAGTGTAATCTAAGGTCAAATTTTTTCCTTTAAACCTCGGTTTAAAGTTTATCTAATTTTACGCTTTAGACCCGATATTTTCAAAACTAAAACGAGAGGGATAAAATACAGTGTCTACATGGTCTCAAGACGATCTTGGCAAGTGACACATAAAAAATATATGGAAAGAATATTTTGTGGGAACATTTAGCGAGAGTCAAAATCTTTTGAAGCTCAGTTGTCTTTTCCTCAAATAAGGTATGTTGTTGATAGAGGAAACGATCTTTAAAAAGATCAAGCATAGTTAGAATGAAATTCATAAATTCTCCATGCAATTATGAAAAAGAATTAGATTACTTGGAGCACCAAAGAGGCAAGGAATTCTCCATGTAGTTCTTCCAAGTTTTGTAGGAACCTGGGACATCAGTGAAAAATTGATTGGAAACAGCAAGAGAGAAATAAAAGATGTTTGATTTGGAAACGTATTTGAGGTCCCCAAGCCCTTTAACCATACTAATGGTAAGAGGGCCCTTACGCTCTTGATAAAGGTAATAGCTTTCGAGAAGTTGATGCCAACCATTTGAAGCTAACTGCACAGGGCATATTTCATAATAATGAAAAAAAAAATAGATTAGCTCGTGAAAAGGAAAACGAAGACCAAAATTGAATATCCAGTAATAAAGGCAAACCTCATTCTCACGAGGGGCGTAGGAACAATCTTGGAGTTCAAGAACCCTAATGGTAACGGAAGAGGGGATTTCAAACATCCCACGAAATTTTGGTATTTTTTCGAGGGAAAAAATGGAAGGACCGTGATCTACAAGGGTCAGAGGGAGATCCTTATGAGAAGGACCGAAATCAACTAAAATAATATTACAAGTGATAGCCAATTGATGCTATGATTCATTCATTTGATGGAGAAGGAACGAAAGATTGGTGACAAAGAATGAATGACGAACATAAGCAATAAATCAGAGTAATAAGAAATATCACACATTTTAAGCAGGTGGTTTTACCCAAGAAGACATGAAGCAACTGATACAGGTGGTTTTACCCACGAAATATCACACGTTTTAAGCGATTTTTAATGGGCCGGTTCAACCAAGGCCCATCAACGTTTTGCATACTGTATTCCGTTGGGCCTAATTTAGTGGGCCCAACATGTGCAATGACAATCAAACATGAGCTCAAGCTAAAATGACCCATATAGATATTATCTCTTCAGGCCTTACAAATACTCTCAACTGACCACAACATTAAAATGATGACTTTCAAGATGAACGTTGGATCAATTATGGTCGTGGTGAAATTCGTGGGAAAGCAGGTATTCTTACTCTATAAATACTATTTTATTCAAGCTAGAACGCTAGAAAGTATTTTACTCTGATAGACTTGTTTAATTTATTTTCACGCCAGAGGGTATTTGGCCGATACAACACCAGTATCTCAAGTGTTGCAGATGTTATTCAGGGCAAGAAGAGTGGAAAGCTGACAAAATCGTGCAGCATCACAGTTAATGTTCGCTTAATTAATTAACCCCAACAAATATAACTTATTTTAGTGAACATTCATTAAATCATTCCACTAATTCAACAAAATATTACTTAATGTATGTTCACTTAGATAATTTTATTAGTAAGTATTTGTTTGTTTAGGAAGTATCAATTATAGTTTTGAATTTTTTAAAGATAGTTCAATCATTTGTAAACCATTTTTAGTGAATTATTTTCGTTTTCTTTTTTCTGCTAAAAAATAATCAATGTGAATATTAAAATGAAAAACATGAAAATATAGATTAAAATGGTATAATTTTTATTAATTTAATTCATTTTGAATGTTCACAAAATGAATTTATTTGTTGGTGTTTATTTCCGTAATTAGTGAGTTATTAAGAAAGTAATGTTGATAATATTTAATGAACATTCACCTTTTATTTTTATTTTTCACTAAAAATAATCCATATGGATAAGAAAATGAAGAGCATAAAATGTAATTTAAAATGTTTTATTTTTTTATGAATTTAATCAATTTTGAACATTCACAAAATTAGTCTTTTATTGGTGTATTTTTTATGGGTAATTAATGACATTTAACTATTTTTTTTTTTTTACAGAAAATGACATCAATAATAAATTAGATGATATACAAGGGCAATTATTTATTTAGTCATTCAAGATTTTTTTCTATGGATTGTACTACTTTTGAGGACAAATAAAAAAAAAAAAAAAAACCAAAAACCAACAATATTTCTTATTTAAATAAATAAATAAATCAATTTTTGCAATATTCTATATATTTAATATATTAAAAATATATGGTTTGTTTGGAGATAGATAGAGATGAATAAAAGAAAAGAGAAATTTGAGCAAGTAAATAAGATTCTCTATATTTGGAGAACCAAATTTGTTTTCTTTAAAATGGAGAATGATATTAAATAATCTCTTCGACCTTAATCTTTAATTAACATCTCTCTATTTTAATTAATAATCTAGTACAAGAAGATTGTTGGAGATGATATTATCCATTTTTACCCATAATAATAAATGAATAAATTTTATCCAAATTGTTTTAAACCTTTTTCAAAAAAAGAATAGAATCGAAAAAAAATGCGGATGAATATAGACAGATAAGTGAAAAACGAATACAATCTAATACGGTCTATAGAGATGCCTCTTCGAGCAACTCCAATCCAATAGCTATCTGAAGAGGTAAATGGTATAACTACCATTTTACTTGAAAATTTAAAACTCCAATCCAAGTGCCATTATAGTCAGTTATCTAATGATTATCTCAAGAACCATTCATACTTAAGGGGGAGAGATTAGCTAAAAATGTTGAGAACTTATAACTCCCTATTTACCTATTCAACATTAATATTATCTACTCTAGATAAAACATTATTTAGCTAAACTTAAAATATTTAGTAACTGATTCATTAGCCAAAGTACTATTTTAGCAATGTAAAATGCCTTTTGGCTGGAGTTGCTCCAATAAGAGGCTATTTAAAATTGTTTTTTCCAACCACGCTTAAGAAAAGTAATTTACCACAACGCAAATCAAGGGGAAAAAAAACATAGGAGGCAGTCAGCCAACACGGTAGCATCTATCAGTTTCTCTATCTGATGGCTAAATCCAATTATCATCTCTGCGGATATCCTTGAAACAAACCAGCGCAGTTCATAATCATATGCTCATCTTTCTCCCTTCATCAAAAGGATTAACCACCAAGTATATATATGTAACATAAATTAGATCTCACCAATCATTCATTCAACTACAAGTTCAAGAGCAACATCGACAAACAAATTACCATACTAAAAATAAAAATCTTCTGCAGGGAGAAACAAGATTCCCCCTCCACTCCAGAAGAAGAAGAAGAGGGCGACGTCGTCTGGATCATAATTTCGAATCTACAACCACCCCTCGACGGGTCCGCCGTCGTGATGACTGAAAGGTTGGAAAACCGACAGGCACTTGCCAGCTGGTTGTTTATCTGATAGTAACTGTTGAATGCGTATGAAACGTTCCCTAGGGAATCCAAATCACCGCACGATGTCCCGTAGCCCAAACTCGTGCAGTCCGCGTGGGAACACGCATAGCTCACGCTTGGCGGCACCTGCGGATCATCTAGGCTCACCAATGGCGACGTCACGCACCACCGTTGTGCCAAGTAACGCACGTCGCGCGCCGCCACCAACCCCGCCAAATTCAACGCACTCAGGCCGCTTAGATTGTATTTCGGCGTCCCGTCGTAGTTGAATATCCCCCAATGGCGCTCAAAGTTTCCTGGTTGGATGCTCTTGGCATCCTCGTCGATGAGGCTAAAAAGGTAGGCATCGATGGGGCCCGGCCGCATCGGCGTTCCCCTATCACCGGAGATGTGGGTCAAAAACCCTTGGTTGAACCGCTGGGCGTATCGTCCATTGGCGTTGCGGTCACCGTCGGTCGGCCACCCAATCTCACCAACGATAATCGAAATGTTTCCATAGCCGTTCTTCTGTAGGGCCCACACAAGGGTGTCGTAGTTCGCATCGAAGACGTTGTCATAGACGCGGCCGTTGTCATTGATGGGGGAAGAGTAGCCGTCGAAGAAGGCGTACTCGGCGGGGAAGCTGGGATCATTGTAGAGGCTTATGAAGGGGTAGATGTTGACGGTGAAAGAAGCTCTATTGTCGCTCAGGAACTTGACAATCTCCAGCATGAGATCGTGGATGTCAGGCCTAAAGTCACCAGTGGAGGGGAGCTCCGTTGAACTCTGATATACGTCGGCATTTAGGGGCACGGTGACTTTCACTCTATTGGCAAGACCAGCCCTTATGAGGGCAGCTTGAATGTTTTGAAGAGCAGGAAATGTTGTTCCGAGAAAGCTTCCGTTGTATGTCGAGAGAAAAGGTTCGTTCCCCACTGCAACATACCTTGAATCAGGAAGGGGGAAAAACATACTACAAGTCAGATCACAGTTTAGGATGAACTACATATATATTGAAGAAACAAATGTACTAATGTTGGCTAAAAAAAGAATTACCAAATTGCAGTGAGCTTCAGCATCTAAAAGATCAATTATTCACAGATCATAAGTTTTATTATTTACTTCTTCAGGAAAAACAAAAATTAACATCATGCTTGGTATGTGGCATTATGTTAGGTGGATATAATCTACTTGACAAAGAAATAAAGAGTGATCAATAATTCAACTGCAAAATAAATATTCACATCGACCGAAATGTCTATTATTAAATGGTTATAGATGAAGCATACAGCTTTCAGTCATTATGTCATCATTCTCCGAGAAATTTCTTAGGAAAGCAATTAAAACTCTTCTTGATAGTAAGCAGACTGGCAGGACACATTTACCATATACTTAATTATAGACAAAAATTAAATTCTAAGCCTTACACCAATATTGGTGCTGATATGAATGACACTGATTCTGTAACTCCAAATAACATAGTAAAAAACCTCACATTCCCACGGAACATATAGTATAAGAATCAATTCATATTTACAAATAAGTAATCTAATGTGCTAATAAAAAATATTAACTCATAATGATAAAGCCTTTTTTCAATTAAATCAAATTCTGCAACCATTGGCTTGTAAGATTGTCCTAAACATAAAAAAGTTCAGTTTGTTCTTTCATGGTAAAAGCATAACAAAGTCCTAGTTTAATACTGCTTAAGTTGTTCAAGAACATTAACTAGTTTAAACAAAAACTTGAGCACCAACCGGCTATTACGGCTAGGTTCATTCATTCTTCTAACAGAGTTTTCTAAAAGAGCAGCCACTATCTTCAAATTCCTCCTCTAAACAATATAAATCTCATAACGCAATAACATCTGAAGATCATAAACAAACTAAAGCAGGAGCAAAAAGAGAGAAACCTGATATCAACACTATTGGAGGAGACGTGTGCAGAGACATTCCTCTCCACCCACCTCTCGGCTGCTTCCACGCTGTTGGCAAGCGTAGAGAGCATGTCGTTGGGGATACCCACCATGACTTCAAGCCCAGACCCACCAAGTGAATTCAAAGTGAAAGCATCAGCATCAAACAGCTTCACCTTCTGAAACCCATTTTCTCTCAGCAGCCTCACCACCGTCGCAGGCGGCAGAGGATGGGTTGCCTGCGTTCCCCAGTTTGCTCCAATCCCTCTCACTGAACCCACCACCATTGACACCAAAAATATGCTCAAAACAACCCCAGAATTAACACCCAAAAAAGCCATAAGAAAATTACCCCTAAAAAATTATCAGACCTCGTCAAATACTCGATCCTAACTCGCCCTTGAGGCTAAAACCACAAAACTAAAACAGAACCCCAAATAAGTATCAAAATCAAAACCTTTTCTGAAGCAAGAAAGTGATTTTGAAATAAGGGCATTAGCTTACAGGTTTCGGCCCTTTCGGCTACGCGCAATACAGCAAAAAGAGCCCTCGGAATCAACTTAGACTTAACCGAAGTGAGTAGCGAAATAAGGTGCCAAAAATAGGTAGTGAGTTCGAAAGAACAATAAAGAGGACATAAATTGGAGGAAAATTATAGCAAGAAAAAGTTCTGCTCTTTGAAGGAAAGCTTCCGGAAGGAGGAGCGGAGAAAGAGAAGGAAAATTGGAATCGCTATAAAGTCGGTTCTTGATCATGCTAAACTACAAAAAATATTACAAGGGTGACAATTATTTCTGAGTAATATAAAAAAAAGTGCACTTATACGTATACTCTAGATTTATAATAATTTTTAATTAAAAAAATTATTATAATTTTATCCCATCTTAAATTACCATTAAAGATATCCATAATTAGTATAATAAAAAAATGTTTATTAAATTATGTACACTCATTTTATTTATAATATTTACACCTTCTTCCCCTACATTTTCTCTTCTCTTTCAAATCACCTTCCATCTCTCATCTCTTTTAAAAACCAACCTTCAACAATCTTCATTTTATTACCATTTCGGACAATTTTTCAACAGATTTTGAAGAAATAATGAGTACCAAACAAACCAATGTATCAATTTTATGCGTGTTAATAGTTTTTGGTAGATTTATTAATTTTTTCCAAAACCTCTGAAATGTGTAAATAGCGATCGGTACAGACTTACAGGCCTGTGAATTTATCTTTGCATGGACCTATACGTGCGCACAAATCCCAATTGGGCAAATCTATAGGTTTGCACAGAGAAAAAAAAACTGAAACAGTTGCAGCAGACACACATGTCCCCCGCAACTGGTTCTGCGTTGATGCGAATCTTACCAAATATTAGTGAGACTCGAAACCAAATTAGGATTTCTTCGCAAATGATCAAACTAAAATGAGATTTATAACGAAATAAAAATACGAAAGTTTGGATAGATTACCTTAACTTAACGTTTATGAACGAAACGTGAACCAAAGGTCTAAGAAATTATCTTGACCCAATGATTATAAAGAATTACGAACTAAAGATATAGAGGTTGAACGCCATAAGAAATCATAATAAGTTCAGAAAATTTCTCTGAAGAACTTATAGAGAAAAATTCTCTCAATTATATTAATCAATATCAAAGTTGTGTTTCTCAAGATTACGATATCTCTTAAATAGGCAGCCAAGAGATTCCTAGATAACTCTATCAAAATAAGCAGCCACATATCTAGGAGAATCCTTAACAATGTGGAAGATAGTGTCAAAGAAATAAAAAAATCAAAATAGGTTACCACATATCTAGGATAATTCCTAGCAATGTAGAAGACAAAGTTAAAGAAATAAACAAACTTCCTAACTACTCCTAGTTTAAAAAGGAAAAAACTAATTGGTATTAATGTCTTACAAATCAACCAATAAATGACCTAAAATAAAATTAAAAGACTAATTAATAAAATAAATAAATAAAATTTGTGGGTCTCATCCTAGGCCCATTCAAGTTCACATTTTAAGCCCATTTGTTTGACTTGATAAGGTGAACTAGATCTTGATTGTCATTTGGGATTAATTTGGACTTCACCATTTCAAACTCAGCCCAAATATCTTGAGTTAATTCATTAAATATTTCTTTGAATATTTTAGATCTTGCTCTTGTAATAGGTTTAACTGGCACATGTAGTGAATCCTTTAATGGTGCTCGTTGATTCTCATCATACGTGGACCTATAAGTTCGGCAACGACCATTTTTCTCTATCCGAGATTTCACAATTTTGGGCTAATTTCAAGTTGACTAGGTGTGGAAATGTATAAAGAAACACTAAATATCTTAGATTTATAAACCTAACAACCAAATAAGAGAAAAATGATAATTAAAATTAGAAATTTTAAGATTTAATATCAGGTGGAGGTTCAAGATATTCTAACCCCTTTGCAATGGGAGGGAGAAAGCTACCATAAGAGACAAAGATTTTTCAGAAAACAATTGTCGAAGGTAAGAGAGAGAGTCCATGGGATGTAGGAGAAATGGGAAGGATGAATTGAACAATAGGGGCGTACATTTAGTAACTAGGATTTTTATTTTTTTTAGGTTTACATAGGGTATAATTGAAATATAAGATATTTACATTTACCATCCAAATCTAATTAATTATTTTTCGAAGTGTGCATTTAGTAATTTGTACAAATAGCAAAAAGAGATGTACTTATAGAACTAAGAAAAATGACTTTTTTGGTCGCTTATAAATAGGGTCGGTGTTGAATTGGTGTCAACTATTTAGAGTTTAACATATTTGGTCCCTCATAATTAAATTTTGTTTCAATTTTATCCAAATTACAAATCTGATAGTCAACATCCATGTTCCGGCTCTGGCAATGGCAACGGAGAAGCTGCTACTTTTGGTACACGTGTCCAACTGTAGCGATTTTTGTCCATAATCATTATCTTTGTCAATGATTTTTTGTTGAATTTTCACATTATTTATCTATTTTTTTATTTTTATTTTTAATTTAGGGTTTAATTGTGGAGAAGCTGCTACTTTTGGTACTTCATGGTGTCCAACTGTAGCGAAGGTAGCTGCCGTTCGAAGAGCTGCCATGGATTTTCTTCCCATGCTTTGTCACCGGCAGCTGCTTTACCTGTTGGCTATGAAATCTTTTAAGATTTGGTTTGGGTGAGATATTTGAAGGAAATGTTTTAGAGAAATGAATTTGTAAAAATTGAGGCCATGTTTGGTAATCGTTTTCATAACAAAAATTTCATCTCATTCTCAGATTTTTAGGATTTCTGTTTAGGAATAGTGTTTAGTAATTTTTGTTCCCGTTCTCATTCCATTTCCATTTGAGAATTGTGCTCACTTTTTTCTTAAGAAATGAAAAACAAAAAAAAATTGTTTCTCATTATTCCCATCTCATTTCTAAAAATTAAAGAGGGCCACCGCTACGGGCCGTCCACAGCCGGAGTTCGCCGCCACCCGCCGACCGCCATCTCCGGCAACTGTCGCCGATCACATCTGGCATCGCCGCCGCCGGCCGGCCACCGTCAGCCACCCGCAGGTGGCGCCGCCGCCATCATCCGGCCAAAACAAAAAAAAAAATGTTCTTAAAACAATTTTTTTATTTTTTTTATTTTAGAATAAAATCGTTATCAAACGCGATTCTGTTTTCAAAACAAAACAAAAAATATCATTATCAAACATGATTCTACTCACAAGAAAGAAATAGAATTTTCATCTCATCTCATTCTCATCCCACTGCATGAGATGGGAACAGTTACCAAAGGCCACCTGAGTGTTCTGTCCCCCAATTTCTATTTCAATCTTCAGAAAATTGGATAAATTTGGATTAAAAAATTGTTTCTGTTTTGCTCCCATATTTTTAGAACAATTGGAGCAGAAACAGAAATCTAAGAACAGAAACACTGAGGGCCCATTTGGTTAGTGTTTCCAACCTAACTCAGCTCAACCCATCCCAAAATTTTTGAGATTGATATTTAGAAATGCGTTTGGCAAACTCAATTCTATTTCCAACTCAACCCAAAAAGTGAAAATTGATTCTCAAAATCCTAAGAAAATGAGAAATACAAAAAAAAAAAAAAACAAAAAAAATCTGTTTATTTTTTTTGCCCATCCCAACCCATCCAACTTTAGGGACACACTGGGTATTTCTCAAATTGTTAGTGAGAACTCCTAATAAATCCTTATCCCACTCATTTTCGAAATCGCTTATTTTTTCACATTTCTTCGGTCTTCCTCCCATCTTCATCAGCGATTGCCCTCCCCTCCCCTCCATCGGTGACGACGACCTTCTCGATCTGCCATATGGTTTAGGGTTTTGGGTAGCGATCTCCTCGTCTCGCCATCACCATCGCCGTCGAAGCCAGATCTGGTTTAGGGTTTTAGGTTGCCGGGTCTAATCAAACAAATCTTGGTCACCACCATCGTATGTTCTTTGTTCATCTTCTGTTCTTGGTCACCACCACCGTCTGTTCTTCGTCTCACCATTGCCATCGCCGCCATCGCCACCGTTAGCCTTCTAACTGCTTATCTCTTTCTATTTTTTGCCTTTTAACAGTAATACACTTCGATTTACTTGTTTATACACAAATCCGAATATGTATCTTGTTTTCTAGCCTTCATCGTTCATCACCATTGCACTCATCGTGAAATCAATCATGAAATCGATTTCGATTTCGATTTCATTGCTTAAATCGATTTAGGGTTTGGTTGTCAAAATCAATTTCTCAGAATTAGGATTCAATTTCTTGATGATTTCTTGATTTTGGTTTAGGGTTCATTCTTGATTTCTCAATGATTTCTCAGTATTAGTGTCCTTGATTTCTTATTCTTCGGTGTAAGCTTAAAGACATAAATAAAATAAAAAAATAATTATGAGGAAACAATTCTAAGATAATATCATTAGCAAACGCGATTCTGTTCTCAAAATAAATAAAAAATATTGTTACCAAACGCAATTCTGTTCTCAGAAGGAAACAAAATTCTCAACTCAAACCCATTCCATCCCATTCCAAGTGGGATGAGAAAAGTGGGAACACTAACCAAGCGCCACCTGAATAAACGACATTGTATTTATCAAAAACACGTATATGCGTTAAAAAAAAGGGCCAATTATATTTTAAACCCTCAAACTATTGACACGTTTCTATGTAGTACTCTTAAGTTTATTCATTTCAATTTAAACCCTCTGAGTATGAATGTGGTTTTAAAAGATTTTTATGTTAGATTTTCCACCCAAACTAACACAATTAGGGGAAAAATTGTTATTTTTTATTCATTTTTCTCTTTTTCTTTTTCATTTTTTTTTTCTTCTTCTTCCTTCATCTTCACCGAAGTTCTCTCTCTCTCTCTCCCCCTCTGTAACAAAAGGTAAGGAGGTAGTGAAGTCGTTGGTGGCAGTGACAATAGTGGCAACGGCGGTGGAAGAAAGTGTTGGAGACGGATAGAAAGGTTCAGTGAAGAGGGGGGAGAGAGAGAGAGAGAGTTAGCTTTGGTGAAGATGAAGGAGGAGGAAGAGAAAAAAAAGAAAAAAGAAAAAAAGAAAAGAAAAAGAAAAAGATAAATTGAATAAAAAATTTAAAAATAAAATATTACAATTTTGCTCCTTAATTCTGTTAGTTTAGATGGAAAATCTAACAAAAGAATCTTTTAAAACCACATTCATACTTAAAGGGTTTAAACTAAAATGAATAAATTGCATAGAAACGTATCAATAATTAGAAGAATTAAGATATATTTTTTCCTACAAAAAATATGTTTCAATTCTACTCCCAGATTTTTATTATAATTGGAACGAAACAAAAATTTGGGAACTAAAATACCAAACAAACACAACCTAATTGCAATTTTTTTTTAATGTATTCAGAATTTGGAATAATAGAGTGCCTAGATCCTTACTTCCTAGGACAAGAAGCTCTCTTCTCAAAGATTGTCACCAGAGCCGAAGAAGGGACGGAGGTGGTAAGACGAACATGTTACGTAGGGCGGGGGTAAGGGGTGGGTTCGCCATCACTGGAGCTGGAGCAGAGGGGGGGGAGACGAACATGTCATTCGGGAGGGGGGTAAACAGGTTATGCGGGGGTGGGAGTTGAAAAGAATAAATATTTTGACCCCTAAAGGTTTATATGACTTTTCAAATTAACCACATTGACCGAAATGATCAAAATGCCCTTACATTAATGGTTGACAGTTAATGTTTACTAACAGATTTGTAATTTGAGCGAAATTGAAATAAAATTCAATTGTAAGAGACCAAATATGTCGAACCCTAAATAGTCGGGGCCAATTGAATACTGACCCTATTTATGAGAGACCAAAAAAATCATTTTCCCTATAGAGTCTATTAATAAATCAAGATAGGGAGACATTTCGACGGTCCGATTGTAATCTTACGAAATGGTTGGCTAAGATTTAGGTGGCTATATAAAATAAGCGTTGCTTTAGTAATTCCTGAAGCAATTGTTGGTCAGTTGGTAATTCTTATGTAGAAACTGCGTCATGTCGTGGTTTCAAACCATAAAGGCAACTCTGCATCTATAGACCCTTTTGTGCTCCTATCCACTTACGCACTGCATTAAACACCCAACCTATTGAATACCTTGTCTTTGATAGGCGAGGAGGATGATTATCCCCAGAATTAGGGTGTAACGACCCAGTTTTTCAGGGCCGCTATACGGTTTGTTTTCTTGAGAAAATTAACATTAAAACCGATTAACTAAATTTCCATTCTATAAAATTTGGTAAAATAATGCAACGGTGAAAAGAGTTTAATAATTCGTTTTAATAAATAGAATATTTTAATTTACAATGCGACAACGAAAATTATAATTATTTCATTTACCGATTACAACAATAAATAATAAATACAACTATTACAATCGGTTTATTCCGAGTAAATCTGAACAAATTTTACAACTACGGCGACAATTTTATTTATTGACGACGATAATTTTACTAAATAATTAATATTTTAATTATTAAAAATCTGATAAATTTTATAATGCGACGGTGTTAATTATAATTGTCGAATTCACCGATTACAACGGTAAATAATAAATACAATTTTTATAAATAGAAATTCAACTCTCGGCTCCGATTCGTCCTCATCGACCCTGCAATCAAATTGTGGGGTTGTGAGCCAACGCTCAGTAGAAGTTCAACCCCTCTAGTATGTGCATTTAATTAATGCGACAACTAAAACACATCGGCATAATTTTTGCAAAATTTTCATATAATCATAATCATTTCATGAAATTTAACATTTAAAATTCAATAATAATATCAACATGAATCACACAATAGGAAAATTAAATACATATATTAAAAGAGTTTAGGAATTCTACCTGAAATCCGAAGTCGAAATCCGAACCGAAATATTCCAAACCAAATACGTATATTTTCTCCTAAAAAAACTTAAAATATGTATAATATATGTATACATATATCTCGCAGGAAAATGATCAACTCCTATTCTTAACATTATAATAATAATAATTATTATTATCTTAATATACATGTCAAGTTAACATATATAAATATCAATTATTATGTGTTCTCTTCATTTCATGATGACAACACATTTTAATAATTATATTATTTTTTTATTATTTATATAAATATCGTCCTTAAAATAAAGAAAATATTAATTATATTCCAAAATTCTTAAAAGTATATTTTGAATAATATATTAGTCCCAAAACTTCTAAAATTAATTTAAAATAAATATTTAACTCCAAAAAATTATCAAATATTATTTTTACCATAAATTCGCAAAATAGTCCCAAAAATACTAAACTTTTATATAAAGTAATATTTTCAAGAATATAAATTTTCGGGGTATTACATAGGGGGCCTAAGCTAGGTTAATTACCGTAACTCAGCGCGTGGAGAGATTAGGCTCTCGGGCCTGGGCTTTCTAAACCTTTTAGGAGAAGTCCATTGGCCAGCCATACATTAACAGGAAGAAACGACCTGACCATGGCGATGGGGAAAGTGTCATTCTTCAAAGATGATGGTGAGCCGTCCTGGTCCTGCCCGGATGTCCGAGCCGAGCAGGGGACGAACAAGCACGACTCTGCCAACCAGGGATGCCAACCTTGGGAATGCCAACCAGAGGATGACCGACCAAGAGACTGGGTGACTAGGGGATGGGCGACTAGGAGACGACTGACCCGGAAATGGCTAAAGGGATAGCGGGGACGCCTGAGGCCGGGGATGCCTTCTGTTGATTCTTCAAGTGGTGGACCGAATTGAGGATGATCAAGCACTCCTGCTCAACAAAAGGCCTCCACTGTTGATCTTCCATACTAAGAAGGGACAACTAGTTGTCTCCCTTTTTCAAAGTACTGCCCAAAGATGACTTGATGGTCTGAGTTCGATACCTTGAGCTCGGCAAGGTGTGCTCAACTCGGCAAGGTATGCTCACCTCGACAGAGCACCATTGTAACGGCCCGGTTTTCTAGGGTCGCGCACGCGATTTCTTTCTTTAGAGAATTAACACTAAAATCGCATGATCAATATTTTATTTCATAAAATAAATACCGAATTTTTTTACAAGACTATAATTTTGATATACGACTTTAAAATAATTTTGATATACGGCTTTAAAATAACGTGAAATTAAAATATCAAATAAACGGATAATATCAGTTGGATAAAACTTTTAATTATTAATGCAGCAATAGTAACCTAAACTGATTCACCTAAATATCACTAATTCCATATTATTTATCCATCATTTAATTCCACTTTTGATATATGAATATATATTAAAACTTATTCACTAACGGCGTGTTTGGTTGGATTATTATTTATCCATCATTTAATTCCACTTTTGATATATGAATATATATTAAAACTTATTCACTAACGGCGTGTTTGGTTGGATGGAATCGAGGACGGAATGAAATCGCATTCCGCCCTCGATTCCTATTCCGTTATTTGGTTCTCCAATGGAATCACTTTTGTGATTCCATTGGAATAAAATTGAATGGAATGAGATTCCATTTGAAACGGGGTGGAATGAGATTCCAACCTAATAGAATCAATATCTTAAATTACATGATTACCCTTATAATTAAACCCTTGAAAATTGAAAACAAAAATAGATATTAGAGAACATAAATTGAAATTAGAGAACAAAAAGTTGGGAATAGAAATAGAAAATTGAAAACAAAAAATTGAGAACAAAAACTGAAAATTGAGAATATAAACCAAAAATTGCGAACAAAAACAGAAAATTAGAGAACAGAAAATTGAGAACATAAACTAAAAATTGAGAACAAAAACATAAAATTAGAGAACAGAAATAGAAAATTGAGAACATAAACTGAAAATTGAGAACAAAAATATAAAATTAGAGAACGGAAAATTGAGAACGAAAACTGAAAATTGAGAATAAAAACATAAAATTAGATAATAGAAACAGAAAATTGAGAACAAAAATAAAAAATTGAGAACAAAAACATAAAATTAGATAATAGAAAATTGAGAACGGAAACCGAAAATTGAGAAAAAAAAATATTTGAGAATATAAACTGAAAGTTGAGAACAAAAAATAAAAAATTAGAGAACGGAAAATTGAAAAAGGAAACTGAAAATTGAGAACAAAAATATAAATTAAATAATAGAAATTGAAAATTGAGAACAAAAATAGAAATTAGAGAACAAAAATTTAAAATTGAGTTGAATAGTGAAATATAATAAAATGAGGAAAGGAATAGAATAGTGAAATATAATAAAATTTTATTATAACCAACCAAGAAGAGAATAGAATAATAATTTTATAAGGACAAAATACAAATTTTAATATATTTCACTATTCTATTATTTCTTTTATTCCATACCAACCAAACAAGAGAATGGAATAGTGATTCCATTAACAATTTTATTCCATTCCTTCTCTCATTCCATTACTTCTTCTATTCTATTCCACTATCATTCCATTCCGTCCAACCAAACATGCCCGTAAGAGTTTTAATATATATTCATAGCTTTCAAACATGGTCAAGGAATACCACTTTTAATAGTATATTAAAAGTGTAATGTATATTCTATATATTCATATTTAAAGACTAATCCTAGAGCCGACATGTAATATAATATATATTCTATATATTCATATTTAAAGTCTAGGATACATGTAATATGGAATAGTATCACTTACATGATTTTACGTTCAGTAAACCACTTTTAGTGTTAAGAATTTTTACGACGATAATTATAATTATCGTATTCATCGATTCAATCTTATAACAATAAATAATAAATACAACTATTATAAATTAAATACAAATTCAAATAAAATTCATGTCGCCGTTTCATTCTTACCAGTCCTGCAATTAAAACTGTGAGATTGTGAATTAACGCTCAATAGAATTTCAACCTTTTTAATACGTGCATCCAATCAAATCAACAAATAAACACATGAACTATAAACATGTATCACACGTAGTCTTCATGTAATCATAATTATTCCATATAATTTAACTGTTAAAATTCAATAATAATAATAATAATATAAATAACACACTACGCGAAAAGATTAAATACATATATTAGAAGAGTTAGAAATTCTACAAATTCGAAATCGAAATCGATATGATATAATTTTACTTATTTATTTAAGAGTATTTGCATGCCTTGACCGCGAATTAATAGAGCTGTGTACAAGAGCCGTGTACATGTATGTGCAGTTTGGTTAGTGTTTCAGTTCCCATATCCCATTTCCCCCTTTTTTTTTTTCTTTACCGAACCAGTATGCCCCTATTCATGTCCTCAATTTTTTTTTGAGTTTCTTAGTCCTTTCTCTTCATATATACCTATACACGTAACACACACACACACACACACATATATACATCTAACATGTGGTGGCCAATTTATTTATTTTTAATTTTCAGGTCACTGAGGCGTTGCTTAAGATTTCAAAAATTATATTCAACGCTTTATAATTATAAAATAATTCATATTAAACTCAATAATTACACTTATCTTCTAAAAAATTATCAAAGATTTTATAAACTTTCATAATATACAAAACAACCCAAAAATATTAAAATAATATTTAAAAAAAATATAAATTTAACATTTAACTCTAAAAATTATTAAGTATATATTTATATCACAAATTTACAAAACCATCCTCAAAGATATTAAAAATTATATAAAATAATTTTTTTAAAAGAATATAAATTTCTGGGGTATTACAACCATGGCCTCTACTCAGTCATAGCCGGTCAAAATTAGGTTTAGGACCACCAACCTCTAGATTGGCATCAGCGTCTAACACAACTACCACTACTCCCCAGTACCACGTAGCTTGCTACTAATGAGTGGGGGGCAACTAATGTGGGAAAATTTAGTATCCTCCTCAGGACCAATTGAAGCCCTACACGTGGACCAATGTTTTGACCAAGTTTGACTAAATGGCCGACGAGGGGGTGGCTGAGCAGGGGATGACCAAGCTCAAACTTCAAGACCTGGCCAAGGTCAAACCTCAAGACTTGGCCAAGCTCGGACCTCATGATTTGAGCTCTGACCTCCAAGCACACTCTACTCAGTAAATGCCAAAGGGTAGACCCCTCAACTGAGCTCCGACGAGAGCTCGCCAACCAGAGCTCGCCAACTAGAGATTCTTGACCAGAGCTTTTCTCTCTGGTTTCTAGGTGATGTTCACCTGACAGACTTCCTCAAAGACAAATGGGCTCTCCTAATGAGCCAAAAAAGCCCAAACCCATCACTATGCACTCTCAATTTCTATAAATATCGGAGCATTTTAAGGCCAAAGGCTAATTTTCCTAATTGAAGCGTATTATGCCCTTTTCCCCCCGAGCTCTTACTTTCACGCCGGAGAGATTTTACCGGACAAAATTCCGGTGGGTTCTTGTGTAGGTACAAGCTTGGAGTTCAACTCGGATTAGAAGAAGACTCAATCGGCGAACACATAATTCTAGTTCACCAGGGTCCCCAGACTCTGGTTCTCAACCTTCACCTCAGCAAAGAAAATTCACGTGTCTTCTGACCGGACCAACTGAAGGTATTGGCTAATTTTTGACACCAACACATATCATCTTAGTCTCCTCCAATCTAGACACCACTGCATAAGAGCCTCCACAAATTGGACATTCGAAAGTTGAAAATTGATTACGGCGGTAAGGTGCTGGGTCTCGCCAATGCCTGATGATGGTGGTAAAATTGGTTGGGGTGCATCGCTTGACAGTGGCGGTATAATGTTTTAGAGAGATGAGGGGAGATGGTGGTGGGTTTGGGCAGCAGTGTTCACTTGGACTAAAATAGAGAGAGAACGAAGGCGATTGATGGTGGTTGCTGCAAGTTGCAAACTTGCAGCAGTGTGTGGAGGCAGAGGTTTTGGTAGATGGTTGTAACATATAACATGAAAGGAGGAGAAAATAAAGACATTGATTACAATTGTGCCCTTAATTATTATTTTTTTCATATTTTATTTTAGACCCCTAATTTTAATATAAGGATAATTTGGGCTCTAATTAAAGAGAATAAGATTAATTTAACCAAAACAAATATGCCTCTTATGATGCGTGTTAACATTAATTGTGTATGTTAAATTTATAATACAAATTTAGAATTGTATACCTACAAATAACATTCGTGCCTAAAATTTGTGCCTTTAGGCACAGGATATAACTAGTTATCTTATAAAATAAGGGATTATTACCATAGACACCCCCTATCATTCTTATTTATTTTTTTATTTTATGTTAAATGGCTATGTTATCCTATGTGAATTAAATACTACTACCATTAGTAATAATAAAGAATGCTTTTAAGTCAATTATTATGTACTCTTGGGATGGATCATCTGATTGATAGAATGAAGAGGCGATGGTGGCGACGGGGTATAGACTTACAGTGTTCGGAAGCAGAGGGTTTAGTATATTAAAATTTCTTTGGCTTACAATTTTTTTAATGCAGATGATGAATTATAAAGAAATTTAAGAGTTATACAAGTAAAAAAAATGATTTATTATGCGTGTTAACATTAATTGTGTGTGTTTATGAAATACAAATTTATAGGGATTTATACCACTTATCTCCCCTACCTTTTTTACGTTAACCAAATACCGGTTATCATTTTTGCTCAAAGAACGCTTAGTTCCCCTGCAGGCAAAAAGTTACTAAAATTTATTATAATGGCAATTTTACCCTTAGTAATTAAAATAATTAAATAATTAAAAACAAAAATACATAAATAACCCATTACTTTTTTTAATACATAACTAACCATCTCTTCCTTCTTCCTCCTTATCTTATTCGTTTCCCCCACCCCACCCTCGCCAAGCACACCCCACCCACCTCCTTCCTTTTTCTCCTACTCTTCTTCCTCCTCTTCCACTTCCCCTCTCTCTCTCTCTCTCCCCTTCAGATCCATCGCGGTGACGAATTTACTGCATACGTTGAGCCTGTCGTTTGGCTCAATTCGAAGGAACCCAACCGGCTTCTCTACGTAAATTTTGAATCCGTCGCTCAGATGTCGTCAAAGTAGCTGATCGAGTTCGTCGACAGCGGGGTGAGTTTCTTGCGGGCGATCCGACCCGATTTGGTGATCGGCGATTGGCACAAATTCTGATGGAATTTACAGCAGAGACGAAATATAGAGGGATGGTATCGTGGTGGTTGCCGCAAAATAAGATCCCCCGTTACCCGACTATTGGTTGGTTCTGGACTTACTGCAAGTGGAATTCTATTATGGAGAACATCTGCTTGGGATTTCGATGGTGTGTAGGCCAGCGTAGGCGGAGCATCCCACAAATTGCTAGTTCTGCTGCAACCAGTAGGGTATTGGAATGGATATTGGTGGATTGAATAAAGAGAAAGTGGAAAGTGTAGTGAGAGAGTTGATGTCGACGACAAAGGAAAGACCTAAGCCAGTTAGTTCTGATCTCGGTTCATAAATTCTAGTGAGGTGGTGGTAGTGGATGGGGTGGGGGCTAGTGGTGGTGGGATGATGGAATAAGATGGGAGGTAAATATAATTATTTAAAAAATTAAAGGTAAAAATTTAATTTTAAAATTAAGAGGGTGTTAATAAATTGGATTTTTATTGTTTACACATTTTTCAGCTTTCTCTCTTCTCGTTTAACCTTTTAAAGAAAAAGATTATTTTTTAACCTTTTGTAGAATGTTCTTAGTCGATAGTCCCCGACGATTGAGAAATGGCGATAGATGGACGAATCTATCCTTCGCGGTTATTTTGCTAATTCAAATGGCAATTCGACGGTTATGGTAAGTTGTTAAGTAGTTTTATATGGTAGTTCCCATTCAAATTCAAGTTATTTTGGGATATCTCTTCATTTTTCCTTTTTTCCATTTCGGAATTTCAGAAGATAGGGGAAGAGTTCTTCAGCGTGAGAGGGTTTCAATTGAGAAGATTTTGCAAATTATCATTTATGAAACCAGTCTGTATATTTTCTTTGGAAGTTGTTCTTCTTGTTCACGGTTTGTCGAATCGGTTAGTTCTATAACGAACACAATATTATATTGATATGTTTTTATCGATGGAGTTGCGATCTGGATTTCTATTTTGAATGTTGCTCTGGATTTTACATTCATTTATAATTTCTCAATCTGGATTTCTATTTTTAATATTGCTCTGTCATGAGGGCTTTCCCTTTATTGGTCGACGACAAAATTGCTGGTAGTGTTTCTTGGACGACAGGTTTATTGTCACTGTTGTTTCGTGTTGTGATGCCTATTTGTATTTCAATCAATGTTTCTTCTATCATATCCTCCTTCAACTCCACACATATTAATTTGAATGAGTACACATATTAATTTGAATGAGTTAGTTTATTTGCAGAGATGTCCAGGGAAAAAGTAGAGATATAACATAGTAACGAACTTGATGATTAAGCAGATGGCTTATCGGTGTGTTCCCAATGGTGGAAGAATAGGTGCTCAAACACTAACGTTGTATTCTTGGTATGGAATACTCCCTACCATCCAAAGGTTTAATCAAGGTAGTGTGCTTGCACATCCAGTACTAAACAAACAAGAAAAATATATGGTTAGTGTGAATGTTCAAATGTTTTGTTTTTATTAGGATGACATTTCATTTTGGTAAGATCAATAAAACATGAATGTTTAGTTTGCTATCTATTGTGGGTGTTCACATAAAAAAAACTTTCACATAACATATGCAAGCAATATATATGTCACTGAGAATGTTCATACGTTTGTTTATATAATGTAATGCCCATACTTTTGACAATATGAAAACATGAATGTTTTGATTGATGTCACTTGTGATTGTTCACAAAAAAAAATATTTTACACAACAATATATACAAGCAATCTACATGTTAATGAGAATGTTCATATGTTCGGTTATATAATGTAACATTCATCCTAGTGACAAAAAAATATGAAAATGTGAATGCATGATTAATGCCAATTGTGATTGTTCACGAAAAAAAATTACACATGACAATATGCAAGCAATCTACATGCAACAAGAATGTTTATAAGTGTGGTTATATATTGTAACATTCATTTGGTGACGCAAATATAATATGTAAATATTTAAATTGATGTCACTTGTTATTGTTCATGAAAAAAACATTCATCTTGGTGTGAAAATATGAAATATGTGAATGTTTCTGAATGATGACATTTGTGATTGTTACCCAAAAAAACCATCAATCATATATTGCTCAGTTGATTTTTATCCTTAAATTTAATTTTAAGACAACATTCACACTAGAGATTTTCGAAGAAAAATTTCGTACCTATAATGCAATAACACAACTTGTAACTGACCTCGGCTTAGTGTATGACCTCTAAAGACTTGTTTCCAAGTCTGTGTATATTACCTCTGCCTAGTTGTAGTCAGACATCCCATCAAGGTCTTCAATATACCGCACCAACCATTTTGGGACTTGTTGACCAATAGTTGTGAAGAAACAAGTTGTGAGTAGGTGCAAGTAAAGCGGCTTGACAACGTCTTGCACGTCTCCTTCATCAGTTTTATGCACTTGTCTATCAAAGATTTCAAGAAAGCGACGTTGAACTCTCGGTGTTGGTAAGTCAGACGGCTAAGGAAAATAGAGTCAGAGGGGGTGTATTGACTTTGCACGTCTGGATCTTCACCGGGTGGAAGCCAAAAAATAAGTTTTATATCAAGTGGTGTTAGTTTCACGAGCTTATCCCCTAGCCTGAATGCCCCCTCAATGGATTGTAGCTCAAAATTATTCTTTTCTACAAGGTATCGTTCTTTTGCATGCTTTCAAGTGACAATCATTTATTATAGAAAGCTTTGAACATCTTTGCAAGCGATGTCCTTGACAGCAATTCCTTGTGCTAGTAGGTTAGCTTGCATTCCTTAATCAAATCAAACGTTTGTTTTAGGTTGCAACGATACAAAAATGGTTTGGGATGAGACTGAGGCTTGTTCTCGGTTTTCTGTTTCGCTACCTTTATAGCTACAGTCGACAATACAATAAACGAGTGAACATTCATAATATGATTACAACGAGTGAACATTCAGACCGAAATAATAAAACTGAATATTTTCTCAAAATTATGAGAAAATGGGAACATTTATATACTGCTATTAGGGAACTTGAATGAGTGAAACATTCATTCCTATTGAATGAACATTCAAAACATCTAATTGCGACATTTTTTATGTTCACAATACGACAAAATAAAACACATATTGGATGGACATTCATATGTAATGAAGGTAATCTTACTAGAATAATCTACGCATGGTTTCTTAGCATATATGATTGAACATTCATGCATTGAATTTATTTTTGTAGAATAATTAGGTGAACATTCCCTTTTGTGTTAGTAACGAGATTTCGGATGAGGATATTAAGACAGTGTATCAACAGTGTTTAATGTTGAAAAATACGATCAAGGTTAGGAGATGAGCATTCAAATAGTAGAACGATCAATAGAAGGCAGTACGAATCGAACATTATACTATGAACATTCACAATCGATTGTTCAATAAACAACATCACACACACAGTGGTAAGAAATTGTAGGGCCACCATCATTTGTCTTGTAGAGACTAGAGGTGTAAACGAACCAAATTGTTCATGAACAGGTCGGACTCAGCTCGAAAAAAACTCGTTCGAACTTGTTTATTAAAATAAACGAGCTGAGCTCGAACTCCTAAAAACGTTCGTTTAATAATTGAGCCGAGCCGAGCTTGTTTGCGAGCCAATCAATTTTTGTTCGCGAACAAAACCTAAACGAGTTGAGCTTGTTCGCGAGCTCATTTTATGTTCGTGAACATTATATATATATATATATATATATTCTAATTTCTAATGCATTAGGGTTTCTCATTTATATTTCAGCCACCCACTCCATCCACATACGGTCCCTTCTCCATCTCCATCGCGATTAGGGTTTCAACCGCCCAACTCCATCCACATTAGTACCTAATTTCTACATTAGGGTTTCACACTCTTCTCCTCCATCTCTATCGACACTCTTCTCTTCTATCTCTATCGCGATTCGCGACGATCCACACTCTTCTCCATCTCCATCGCGATATTTTAGCCGCCTATCAATCCATTCACTGTCGATCTCTTCGCTGCTACAAGTGCTTATGTACTTCTTTCTTTCAATTTACATATTCTCACATTAATGCATCATCTAACAATTTCTTTGAACATCAGAACACTGATAAATAAAAACGGAAGTCAGTCCATCTTGGTAAGTGAAGAGAGCGGAGCTGGTAAAACAAAGACCACAAAAATATTAATGAGATATCTCGCATTCATGGGGGGTAGGTCTGGTACTGAAGGAAGAACCGTTGAACAACAAGTTTTGGAGGTGAGTAAAATGCAACCTTTATGTATTACGGAGGCCTAATAAATTCAATTGGTACTAATTTTTCCATTAATTCAGTCCAATCCAGTCCTGGAAGCATTTGGGAATGCCGAAACAGTAAAAAACAACAACTCAAGGTAAAACTATTAAATGGAAAATCTTCAATTTAACGAACTTCTTGAATTCTAGGCATCCTTATCGAGCTATTCGAGCTCGAACTCGAGCTCAAAATAATTAATGAGCTTTTCGGGCTCAACAACTCGTTAAATTTAACGAACTCGAGCTCTATTTTTTTTAGCTAAGCTGAGCCCGAACAGTCAGTTCAAAGCTCGGCTCGAGCTCGATCTTCGCTCGTTTAATTTTTATCTTAAATAAACAAGCCTGTACATCTACTACTCGGCTCAGCTCGTTTACACCCCTAGTAGGGACACATAAATATTTAACTATTTAATTTGGGTTTCACTTTTTTAATTGATTACATGCATATTCACTTGAAGAACATTCCACAAACATGTTTTCCCAAAATATGTAGCGCTTGTAGACAAAACCCTAACGTAATCGCTACATAGGTAAACATTCATCTCCTTCTTGATTCGATGAAACAACAAAAAACTACCTTGCAAGCTTCGTCCCTTTCTTTTGTTCAATGGAGATGGGCTAGATTCATTTGTTTTTGCCATTGAAGATAGTAGAAGGAAAGCACAAGACGTCGGCAGCGGGTAGGGTTTCTAAATCCCTTGCAAGAGTGAATGATGGTGGAATGGTAGTGGAAATGTTACAAATGGAAAGTGTAGTGATTAGAGGGATAATAGATGAGCTAGTTTTGGAATATAGGTGGTCATTCCCGCCGCCAACTGTACTACTCATAATATATGAAAATTCATAAACTTCCAAAAAAAAATCACAAAATTCGAAACTTATGTCTAAAGAAAAAGGATTTTTTTGTAGATTAATTTGGTATATTTTTTCTTAGAATTTCGATCACTTCTGTATCATTTGGGATGATTTTTGTTCTTGGGTGTTTTGAAATTGAAAATTATCACGTTGTAACGGTGCATTTGACATGTTTTGTATATACAATATACATAGGCGGGCAATTGTCAGGGACTAAATTCTGAAAAAGTTACGGAGATCAAAAACTTAATTACGGTAGTTGGTGAATTATTTTCTCATTAGTTTATCTTATAAGGACCAAATAATAAATTTTCCTAATAAATTTTATATATAAAAAAAATATAATTTTTTTTAAACAAAAGAAGAGTATTTATATCTTTTTATCAAAAATTTTGGTTAAAAGGATTTATCGGTACTAGAAAAATGACAAGGAAGATATATGGTTAACCACAAAAAGATAAACTTAATTTAAAATTGTATATCCACCAATTACGTTCACCAAACTGTTGATGAAAATATCCAAAGAAAATAATAATTCAAAAAGTGTAAAAAAAAAACACCCATATAATCGTCCATCTTTTATATATATATATATATTTTAAAAATACCATAAGAGCATTTATATCTTTTTATAAAAAAAATTAGTCATAGGAATTGATCGGTATTTGAAAAATGACAAGAAAGATATCTAATTAACCACAAAAACATAAACTCAATTTAGAAATTGTATATCAACCAATACTAGTGTTAAAAATATCCAAAGAATATAATAAATCAAAAATTAAAAAAAGAATACCCATCTAATCATCCATCTTCACGAGAGGAAGAATCCATCGCCCACGCGTCCAACCATCCTGCCTCCGCCGCTGCCATCACCATCACCATCACCATCACCATCAAAATAGTCCACCATATGCTACCACCTTTAGAACACCATCACACCCCTTCTTTCTATTTTTCTTACTCATTTGAAGCTCTACAACAATGAAAAAACCAAACCAAGCAACCCATATTGCTATTCTACTAATTACCAACTCCTTAAGATGGATTATCTGATGTTGTTAGCAAAAAAATCACTTAGAAGTTCATCATCGCCTTGGTTCCTTCTACCTAATTGAGTTCGCCGTGCCGCTGTACATCTTCCACCGTTGACGACAATGACTCTCATTGCTTCTTCTATTGTCCAAGTCGGACACGGTGACTATCGAATAGTACATAGACCTATAGAAAAATGGTTCAAATTCTAGGTTGAATACCAATTTAGGGATATATGTTGGACCCGATTCAAGAGAGGTAACGACCCGATTTCTCAGGGTCGCCACGCTATTTCTCCTCTTGGAGAAATTAACGAATAATTCGAATAGTCAACATTTTTCTTGATTAAAAGTCTGAGAATGCGACGTCGATAATTATATTAAATTTATCGAGTCAAATTTTTTTAACACAAAAAATATTAGATACAATTATTTTAAATTCAAATACAATTATAATTAAAATACAATTATAAATTCAATTATAATTTACTAAAGAATTTCCAAATTCCAATCACATGACTCCAAATCCTTGCTCCCAACCCCACCAACCATCCAACCAGTGACGTTTCTATTATAATTCAAAATAAAATAACCAATGTTTTATTTTAATATTATAAATATGAGAAATTTCTCCAATTCTAGAACTGAATATACCAATATTTAATTATTAATAAAACTTAGAATTTTTACAAATACGACAATGATAATTATATTTAATTATTCATAAATCTAATATCATAATTTTCTTAAATTTTGATCATATAAACATAACAGCCCTTTAAAGTCCAATTCCCAAGCTTCAATTCTCAAATGCCACCAAAAGTAATGGACTATTTTCAAATTCAGTAAATTAAAAGGGATCAAAATATAATATGTTATTTAACTAATGTTTCATTTACAAATCTGGAATTTTTTTTTTTTACAAATTAAATACAAATTTTACATGTGAATAATAAATACAAATTTTATAACTTAAAAGTTCAGATATGATTCCAGTGCTGTTTCACTCTCACCGGCCCTGCAATCAAATTGTGGGATTGTGAGTCAACGCTCAATATAATTTCAAATCCTCTAATACGTGCATTCAATTAATACAATTAATAAACACATAGGCATGTTCTCACAAAATTTTCACATAGTTATAGTTATTTCATGAAAATTAACAACAATAATTCAACACAAATAATAACATAAATCTCACAATAGAGAAATTAAATACATATATTAAAAGAGTTAGAAATTCTACCTAAAATTCGAAGCTGAAATCCGAACCAATATATTTTTCTGGCTAAAAAACTTATACTATATATATGCATATCTCTCGAAAAAGTTGCAGCATATGTTAATATATACTTAATGTATGTTGATCACCTCTCTTGCACATAATTGTAATATATACTTATAATAAAACTCTCCTAAATAAACTGTCCAAGGGATCATGAAACACAAATCCATGATATATGCTTATAATACACGTGTCAAGATAATATGCCTATTTACACATGCATAAAACAAGTGTAATGATAAATAATGATTTCCTTTCCTTCCTTTCTCTTTTTCCCATGAGATTGTCCCCTCCCTATCTCTCAATTCTCTTTATCTCTCTCTAGCATATGACACACACCTCTTTAAACATACATACATACATATATATATATATATATATATATATATATATATATATATATATATATATATATATATTAAACAAAGAGATCAACATGTGGCCATTTTCTCCTCTTTTTTTTTTCCTTAGTTTTAGTCCACAAGCAGTTTCCTTAACTATTAAGAATTTGACAAATTAAATTTAACACCCCATAATTATAAAATAATTTATATTAAATCCAATAATTATACTTGTTTCTCCAAAATTATTAAATATTATTTATACCATAAATTTATAGAATAAACCCAAAATATTAAACTTATATAAAATGATATTTTCAAAATATAACTTTTCAGGGTATTACAATCTACCATCCTTAAATAAATTTTGTATTCAAAATTTCTTTCGAAGCAATAATAATTCGGCATTGTATCATATGGTCATGTTAGTCATAACGGAAAGTCACAATCACACTTCCGTTGCGCTATTATGATATAAGTAGCAATAATATCTATATAAATTTTCTGAAGAAAAAAAAATCTCAATAATCATTCTATACTCTGATCCTATCTATTGCTAGTGGTGGACTAATACCTATATAAATATTTTATCGGTGCACTGTCTTCATAATACGAAAATCATTTATGGATCAAATGTTTTTATCAAAACCCATTTTTCAACAAAAATATAACCACTCACTTATCAATATCAAGATTCCAGCAAAATATCATCATAATAAAACTACTGAATTTAAATCGACTGATTAACGCACGTTTATATAATAAAATATCATACTTTCTTACCAACCATATGATTGTTTTTCTCACGATCGGGAGTTATAACGGTACTGTAACATGTCCATCTATGTAATCTAATGTTACAATCAGTATTAGGATTATTTAATATCTCCAATGGTAAGAGTTAGCACGTGTTAAAAACCACCATATGATGATAATCATCATCATCAACAACAACAACAACAATAACATATATCAATCACATGCAGGATTTGTCCTTCTGTTAGGTCATAACATATCGTCTTACAGAACATGCCCTTCTGTTAGGATCAACAACATCCTGCAGGACATACCCTCCTGTCGGGATCACACTATGACATAGTTGGTGGCTGCTAAATAAGACCTGTCATTTTTACCGCAAGTGTACGGATCAAGTTTTAGTATAGTAGACCTTTCGATCGGGTATCGTATCCTCAGGGATTAATGTTGTTACTATCGAATACCGCGATTGTCATAACCTGACTTTATCTAGGCGACAAAAAGGGAATATAATTAATTAATACTAATACTAATATAGCCTAATTTAACTATACTAATACTAATATTAATATGGGATAGTTTTGAGAGAATAGGTTGTCTAGGGATTAGTTTTGTTTACGAATACGTGTTCAGTCTCGTTTTAGTTTATGTTAACGGCGTTCAACTTATATGACAATCTCAGTTCGTAAACTCCTCCGCCACCTCTCCCGAGTGTAAGATAGGGGAACACGCGACTTCGTGTCAACGAATAAGTCCCCTTCAACGTCTTAATGACCCTAGGCCGTGTGAGTCTCGCCTCAACGTCATTGATTACATACAATCCAACTCCCTCCCGGGTTATTGGATCGTCACGTTGTGTTTACCTTATCGACAATCTCAGTTCTAAAACTCTCTCGTCACCTCTCCCGAGTGTAAGACAAGGGAATACGTGACTTCGTGTCAACGCTGAAGTCCCTCTCAACGTCTTAATGACCCTAGGTCACGTGAGTCTTGCCCCAACGTCATCGATTTTCTACAATCCAAATACCGACCGGGTTATAGGATTGTGGCGTTCATTTATTCTAGTCTAAATTCGTGATTAGTCAAACCCCGTATTCTCACAACAATCATTCTCATAACATGATAAACAAACAATACGGCACACACAATCAACATAACGAAGAACAATCGCAAACAAAACACAAACTCAACTAAACAACATTTTCATAAATTATATTAATAATCCGTATACATCCTATGTTTGGTCAATGTCCATAACCATGTATACAATGTAAAATGACTTAAACATACTTAACAACTACCAAAATGAAGAAAATAAATAGGAGAAACGAGCGACTTAGCCAATATCCGAAGAATAGCCGCTAGAACCGTCCACCGATCGCTTCCCTCTTCATCCTCCACCTCAGGTTGAGAGCTCTCCCTCAAAAATACCTAAACCTAACCCTAAAATATGGCCTAAGGCCTTAAGAGCTGAAGAAGATCGGAAGAGAGGAGGAGAGAAGGGTATAAATAGGCCAAACAATATCTCAAAAATATCTCACTGTGCAGAGTTTTTCGCCTAGGCGAAGGATTCGCCTAGGAGAAGTTAAGTCGGTTAACTTTCTACTGTTTTTCCGCCTAGGAGGTGGAATTCTCACCTAGGCGAAGGAACTACAGGTTTGCATTTTGTTTTGACTATAACTTCTTCATCTGAACTTCGATTGAGGTTATTCAAAAACCTATGAAAAGCTAAGAAAAAGATATACAACTTCCATGTTTTGAGTGTTTTCAAAATCGGATTGCATCGTAGTCCAAAATAGCCTTGAAGTTACAGCACTTGTACCGGCTTTGTAGATTTTGTGACCGCCTAGGCGAAGAAGTAGGCGGTGGACTTGAAAATGTTTTTACTGGGGTTTTCGCCTAGGCGGAGGAATTTCCTGCCTAGGCGGTGGGCTGTTAGTAGCCTTTTGTCATTCTCAACATTTTTACTGCCTAGGCGGAGGTCTGGACGCCTAGGCGGTGGGCCTGTTTCATATTTTTGCCTCCGAGTTTGTTTATCCACCGTAACTTCGACTCACCTTCGGTTCGATCTCATCGTTTTCGCTCTAGTTTCCTATATTTTTACCCCCACACACCTGATTCATACAAAAAGAATAAAAACATGTTAAAACATATAAAAATAATTATAAACGTACTTGAAAACTAATAAATTCGGATTGAAAATACATAGGTAATTTACACTTATCAATAGTCGAATAATAAAAATTACTTTTCATATTTAAAAATTTACTTGATCCGTATAACGTTATAAACTAATCCATTTTAATAAAAAAAAATAATCACATTTTAGTACGAAAATATAATTTGACAATTTACATAGAAAACAAAGAATAATAAAACAAAAATTCAACAAAACTCACCTAAAAGAAAACCCAAGAGAACGAATAATTGAGAAAGAAGCAGAGAAGAAGGTAGAAGGTTGTTGCACATGAAGAAGGTGGATGAAGGCAGTAAAAGATCTAGATAGACTACCTTGTTTGACAAAGGGAGAGGCTGCACATGAAGAAAAAAAAAAAAAAACAGGCGACCACAACTCCTGAAGGTTCTTGATTTATGTTCAGACTAAAAAAGCTATTCAACGAGATGATCAATTGAAGAACACAACTCTACAGAAAAAAAAAACACGCAGAGTAGAATGAGAGAAAACCCTAATTTTAGGAAGATTAGTGAGAGCCAATTTGTGAAGATTTTATTTATAAATTGAAAACAATATTTTTGTGTATTGTTTGAGTGATCTACCAAAATGTGAGGTTTGTCCATTATTTATTATAATGAAAGATTTAAGTGGTCTACGGGTCCCGTGATTTTTACATTCATTGAGGAGGGTTTTCCATGCTAAAAATTGTGTTGTCATTTCTTTTCTATTTTGGTTTAGAAAAACGTACTGGGACTATAGGAATTTTTTCATGTCATCTTTCCCAACAAAGTAGTACTAGAGCTGGGAGCCTGAAGGAGGAATCATATACGTAGTATACAACACCAGTATATACGTATATACAAAGCACTGTTCATACATACATACGTATACAATACTATTCACAGTATTTATACGATATTATTTATCGACGACAAAGTATCGAACCCAGTGAAACTTGCTGATTCAAATTTATGATCGAGATGGAGGAGATTGTAGGCAACATAATCGAATTGACTGCATTTAACTATACAATCTGGAAGCTGAAGATGGAGGATCTTTTGTACATCAAAGATCTATAGAAGCCCATTGTAATGCCAGTACAGAAAGTGACATCGATGGAAAGCTTACCATGGATATTGTAAAAAATAGAATGTTGAATGAAGAGTCTAGACAAAAAGACAGAATCATATACTCCTAAGTCTGAAGCGTTTGTCTTAGAAAAAGCAAGGCAAGCAAAAGAGGCGTGGGAGAAACAGAAACCGAAATCCTCACGGTTAAGAAAGATGATGGTCTAAATCCAAATTTAGATCTAACAAAAAGTGTCATCACTGTGGAAAACCCGAACATTTCACTTGAGAATGTTGAAAGTTGAAGGCGGAGCAATCTCGAAATAAAAAAGTCAGAACCCCAACAAAGGATAACGCAACTGTCATTGATGAAACTTTTATTGTTCGAGATAATAAATATGTCAATATTGTATATCAAGATTCAACCTGGGTAATTGACTCAGGCTCCTCTTTCCATGTCGCACAATAACTAGATTTCTTCTCATCTTACACTCAAGGAGAGTTTGGACGTATGAAGATGGAAAATGATGGTGCATCTGAAATTGTTGGTATCGATAATGTTTGTCTAGAAACTAATCTTGGATGCAAGTTACTCTTGAAAGATGTGAGATATATCCCTGATATCCGTTTCAACTTAATATCTACTGGGAAGATTAACGACGAAGGTTACAATAATTACTTTGATAAAGGAAGATGGAAACTTACCAAAGGTAATTTGATGGTAGCGAAAGACAAGAAGGACACATTTCTCCATCTCACAGAAGCTAAGTTATGTAGAGGATAGGGGAATACAACCAGAAAAGAAGTCCCAACCGAGCTATGGCATAAGCAGCTCAGACACGTGAGTGAGAAAGGTCTTAAAATCCTTTCCAAGAAAGAGTTGTTGGCAGGAATGAAATGTACACCCTTGAAAACTTGTGTTGATTGTGTTATGGGAAAACAACATATAATTATATTTCATAATCAACCGCCATCTATAAGGAAGAATATTCTAGATCTGACACATACAAATGTCTATATAATAAGTCATAAGTCACGAGAAGGTGTTCTTTACTTCGTCACTTTTATTGATGACCACTCTAGAGAAGTGTGGGCCTTTACCTTGAAAACTAAAGATGAAGTGGTGGAAGTTTTCAAGCAGTTTCATTTAAAAATTGAGAGAAAAATTAGTAGATACTTAAAGTGTGTACGTGTAGACAATGGTGGTGAATACCGCAGACCATTTGAAGAGTACTGCAGAAAATTCAACATCAGGCTGGAAAAGTCAATACCTAAGACACCTTAGCACAATGATGTCGCAAAGAGGATGAACAAAACCATATGTGAAAAAATTAGATGTATGCTCTTAAATTCAAAATTGCCAAACTCATTTTTGTGGGGAGGCAATGAGGACAACAGTTGTTAATCAACATTTTCTCTATCAATTCCACTAAACTATAACGTACCAGAAAGGGTCTGGACGGAAAAGCCGTTTCATGCAAATAATTGAAAGTGTTTGGATGCAGAGCACATTTTACATCCCAAAAGACGAGAGGTCCAAGCTGGATGGAAAGACGAAGCAATGCATCTTCATGGGATATTCCCATGAAGAGTTCATCTATAAGGTCTGCCAGGACTTATTCCTTGATGGCCATCCTCTATCAATAATCTATGTGGAATTACCCAAGCTCGAGGCTATACTTCATGAGCCATCCTAAAATATTGGGGGAGTGGAGGACTTGCCTCAGCGGCTGGTCGATGAGGACGATGATTGTGTGCACCTGAAAGCATTGCCTTAGCTTTCGGGAAGTGACCAAGAGGGTATAAGAGAGTTTCCCAAACCTTGGGTATCTTGTCTCAGCATCTGTGAGGACTTTGCTGGAGTAGTATACCGGGCACTAAACATCATTCTCTTATCTTACTAGAGCTACGCTCACCAATGTAGTGGCAAAAATGTACAAGTATAACTCTTTTCCCCCCTCAGAGTGCTGAGCAGGGGAGCCAATGAGAGATATTTTTTCAACTCCTGGAACGTGGACTCACACTCCTTTATCCACTCAAAATATTTCTTGTCCCACAACACCTTGAAAAATGGGAGGCATTTTTTCGAGGAACGAGAGATGAAACGATTGAGGGCGACTAACCTCCCCATGAGCATCTAGACTTCTTTCTTTGTGTGGGGTGAGGCTATCCCAAGCACAATGCTGATTTGGTCTGGATTCGCATTGATTTTGCTCTGGGAAACCATATAGCCCGAGGATTTGCTTATTGAAATTGTTGGAATATGCACCTATTGGAATATGCACCAATTCTTATCGTTCTCCCCTCAATCACTAGATGGATGAACACTTCCACCAGCCCTTCTTGTGCTCAGGGACTGGGCTTTTCATCGTGGGCGTCTTTGATGGGCACCAGTCTAGGTCCTATATCCAAGGTCGTGAGCTCGGTCAACCCATGATCACGTTGTGGGGCGACAACTTGTTTACGATTTAGGAACTTGGTTCACACTATTGATGACCTGGGTTTCAACCTAATCGTGATGGGCATGGTCACCCATCCAAATGAGTAAACAACGTCCCCCCCGCCCCCCCCCTCCCCCCCCGCCCAAAAACAAAAAACCAACGAGAGAAGACTTGGTGGGCTGTAAGGTTTTTGGTTCTACCTTCATCTTATCGAAGGCCCATTTAAAGATGATGTTGATGGATCTTCCCCGTCGACTAAGATATGTCCCATTTTGTAGTGGCTGATCAAGGTCATGATGACCAGAGCGTTATCATGGGGTGTATGTACTCCGTGGAGATCGACTTTACTGAAAGATATGACGTTGCGCGAGGCGACATCGACCGAGCTCACCTCGTACACGTCTTCGTTGGCCTTTCTCTTAGCCTTGTGCTTATGTCGTTTTCTAGAGGAGGATGTCTCTCCTCCTAAGCTAAGTTCTCCATGGATGACGTTGATCTCAGCATCCACACGTTGTTCATCATCATCCCCCACCTCTTCGTCTTTGGGCGAACGGTGGTTACGGTTTTTTGTCATCCTCTAACCCCTATGCTCTTCTTGGCAATCATTCTCTTCAAATATTGGTTCTCTATTTTTACTCTAGATATAGTAACTGAGATAGCCCCTCCGAATGAGAGCTTCTATCTCCTCCTTGAGTTGGAAACAGTCTTTTGTAGAGTGGCCCCGATCACGGTGAAACTCACAATACTTGTGAATACACGTACCCATAAGTTTTTCCTAGAGGAGAGGCGGGAGAAAAAAATCCCCTCCTAGAGTTTTCTATGTAAACTGTCGCCACAGACGTCATCCGAGGCGTGAAACCTTGTTAATGAGGCCCTGGGAGTAGAAGTGGTCTTCGGTCCCCAGGCAGAGGTCTCAGCTTCCCTTTTGCCTGAAGTCTTCTCGATCCTTAAGCTCTACTCGAAACTTTCCCAGTCTTTTTCTTCTTCGTATGGCCCTCTTCTCAATTCTTCTTAACGTTGTATCTCAGATCAACGTTCTAGAACATGGTACCCCTCTCTAGGGCCGCACGGAGATTGGGGACGGGGTTCAAGCAGAGGTCATAAGACAACCTCCTATGCCTAAGTCTATCAATAAAGGCATTCAGGGCCACAATATCCAACAGGTCCTCGCAAGCAATGGACTTACTCACAAAACGATCCACACAGTCGCCCAGATTCTCGCCGAGCTCTTGCTAGAGTGTGGGATGTGCGCCATAGTCTTTGGTCATTGGCATAAACGGTTGAATCAGGTAATGAAAAGTTGCTCGAGTTCACAAAAATTAGAGATGGAGGCTGGGGCCAAACCTCAGAACCAAGATTGGGCTGCTCAAGCAAGGGTAAGCGCACTGAGGTGATGTACATGCCCATGTGGAACTTAAAAAAGGATAAATGGTACATTGAGTCTGAGGTCTCATCATAAGGAGTCATCTGGAGATGGGTGAATCTGTGGCGCACTACCTCATCCCGAATGTCCTCTACGAAAGGGGACCTCACCTTAGTGGGTAGTCTTGTCGCTCCCCTTGTGCCTTGTATTTGGTAAAGAAATACCTCTACGTCAGTAAGACAACACTCTAGGATGGCTCCTCCCTTGGGCGTCGCCCATATGTGGCTAGCTATAGCCCAGTCACTTTGCCGTCTAGATGGTAAAAAGTAGGAGTCTGTCTCCCACACATGTCGGGCCCAGTGCTCAGACCTCGGAACATGGGTGGGTACTCTATCCGACGGTCATTCCAACGGTCTACAGGCCTATGCTCCTATAAGGACGACGATGGTGATCTCGAGATAACTGGGGGAGTCAGGCCCTCTACGCATGTCCATTAAAATGGATCACACGGTCTCCTGATTCTTGTAGTTGCTATTCTCACCCCCACAATCTGGAGAGCCAGTTCTCCTAGGGTAAGGGTCGACGACAAGCTGGAAAGAAGAACCTAGAAATAGTTTTGGAACTCGCCGAGCTGGCATTCTAAGTTGCCAATCCGGGAAGCTTCTGCAGCCCCAAAGGTTTGCCCCACAAAGGGTCTAGAGAGCAAAGTCGACAAACCTATCTAGCCTATGAGAGACAGGTTATCTTCATCGGCAGGGACAGGGGCCTTGGCGTCTGATCTCGCAACCCTTGACATATCTCTAAAGGGTAGGTCGGTCGGGTTGCTATTTACCGCAATAGCTTGGTCTCTTCATCTAATTACTTGACTAAACCTCGTGATCATCAAGTCTTGGCCAAGCTGGGAGCTGATGACCAGAGGAAGGTGATAGGTGTAATTTGTCTATATATTGCCAAGCCGATTTTGGTAGTTTTTGAATATTTTTATAGCATTTTAATATGTTTTTATTTATTTTGTTATAAATCAGGTGTTTGGGGAGAAAAGAGACTAAAACGATTCATAAACGATCAAGTTGGTGGAAGAACGGTGGAGAAAAATGGCAAAAATGTCAATATTCAGAACCTGCATCCAGCGTTGTAGCGGTAAAAATATAGAGAGTTGTTGATTCTCCACAACTGCAACGGTCAAAACGCAGAGAGCTCCACCACTGCATCGGTCACCCGCCAGTAATCCCACTGACTTCTCCACCGCTGCAGCGGTCAGTGACAAATCTTTTAGAATATTTTGAGATATTTTGAATCCTATAAATATCGTCTCTTCTCCCCCAAACACATGTTTTTTTTTTTTACGTTTTCGGGAGTCTTGAGAGCTCCAAGGCCATTCAACCAAGAGAAGATCATCAAGTCCAAGAGGAAGAAGCGTTCTCATAGCGGTTTTACCATTGGATCTTCAGATAACGGCTAGTCTCCTTGTTTCTCTATTTTATTTCTTAGTTTGGTTGAATGTTTTGAATATGTTTAGATTGTTTCTAGTTGTATATAGGGCTATGGCCATGTATAGCTAAACATATATTGTCTAGGGCTTGATTGTACTTCATGAAAACGTTGTTTAAATAAATCGATGTTTTGTTAGTGGTTGTTCTTGTCTATTCGATTGTGTTTACCGTTCTTTCACGTTTATATGCTTGTTATGGTTATGATATATTGAGAATATGGGATTTGACACTCGGAAGAGGTAACCTTGAATTCGGACTACGGTTTAAACACATCACACGATCTAATGACCCGGGAAAGTGTTAGAAAGTGTGCAATTCATGAGGTTGGGGTGAGACTCATGTGACCAAGTGTTGTACAGATGCTTGAGGGAGACTTTGGCATTGACGCGAAGTCACATATGCATTCACTTTACACTCGGGAGAGGTAGTGAGTGAGTTTTTGATACTTAGATTGTCGAATAGATTGGAATGTCGTTAATGTAAACTAGAATGAAACGACATGTTTAAGTGAACGAATTTAATCCCTAGGCAATAATTTCCCATAAACGTCATACTAATATATTAGTATAATTAGTTTAGTTTATAATTATTATAAAAACTATATTTTTATCGCCTAAATAAAGTTAGGTTATGACAATTACGGTACTCAACGATAATCTATACCAATTCCTATGGATACGAGAATCCTTACTCTTTCCACTCTACTAAAACTTGACCCGTGCACTTGCGGTGAAAGTAGCGACGTAATTTACGCGCTACCAAGTTTTTGGCACCGTTACTGGGGATTGGCTATTAGATTATTGTTGATATTGTGAGTAAGTAATTTGGTTTTAATTTAGGCATTTATTTTGTTTATAATTTTTGTTTGTAGTTTTATTTTTCTTGCAGGGTACTTGAAAATGTTAGATCAACAAGTGTTGTTGCATTTATTTCAATAAGATTCTGAGCCATTTTATTGTGCTTGGGATCGATGCAAGGAGTTGTTATTCCAGTTCCTAAACCATCGTTTCTCGAGGGAGTGTCAACTACTGAACTTCCTCGATGGGTTATTTGTCGCAACAAGAAATTGGGTTGAAAAAGGAAATGGTACCACCTCTTTCGACCAATTAACCACGGATGAAGCCTATCGGTTGTTGGAAGACATGACGGAGTATGATTTTCACTGTTAGAATTATTCAACAAGCTACCAAAGCTTGGGGGATAGTTCTATCGTTTTGGCGTGATGGATTAACATCCCTGACTAACAGAAGCAGTCTTCCCCTACCCTAGAGGAAATGTTAGCTGAATTTATGGAAGAGACTCAGGATTTCTAGAGGGAGACGAATGACCGGCTAAATGAGCACGAGGATCGTCTTGACAATATTGAGACGGTCTGTGCCGAAATTGATGCTACTGTAACATCTCTTCAGAAGCAAATCGATCAGCTAATCTGCTTTATTGAGGCCGAGTCAGAAGTGGTGACACTGAGAGACATAAACGCCACATGCATTGAAAGCCACCGGGAGGAACCGGAAATAAGTGGGAGGAGCTTGGGAGCATTCAACGATGATTATCCTACTGAGAAGAAACCCCAAGTGTGGATTAACAATGAAGAATCACATGTTAACAATTGTGATTTTTCACCGTTTGAAATCCAATTGGTGATGCCACCCCCAATCCAAGACGATCATATCTACGAGGATCCGATGTGACTTACCTATGCTACCCCGTTTCCAGCTCAGTACATTCATGCTTCCCAAGCACAAGAAAAGGAGTTGAGTCGAGTTGAAAGATCGAGCCAAACATTGCCATATCTCGCCAAGCTTGAGGGCGTTCTGAATCAAGACCCATATGTGGTGTTGTATAACACCTACTATGAGCGAAAGCCGCTCTTTGAGGAGCCCTTCTCTATGTCAAGCCGAGGAAAATAAACCAAGCGCTTCTTAGGAAGCAACCCAAGTCCAAAAATAAATTAGATATGTCACTGTCGACTTCATTTGAATCTCGCCTCCCAGGTACGTGTTCTAAACCCCCTTCGTAAGCATACCTTATTTCAAATGTTAAGATTGATGATTGGGATATTCTGCACACTGTCCGTTTTAAGTTTGGTGGTGATGTGTAGTATGTTTAGTATGTATTTTTGTTGTTAGTTGTGTTACTTTAGTTTAATGTATTTCATGTTTGTTAGTTTAGTGTAAATGTGTTCATGTTTGTAGGATGTGTAGTGCATGTGCTGAGTTTTGCGTTCATCTGGGCCATTACCTGATGATGATATTATCCCCTGGTTGTTTTTCGAGATCAAGGGTAATGTCCATTAATGTGTGTTATGTGTTCTTGGCATGTCGTTTTGGTGAAAGTTATTGTAGATCCTAATTTGCATGAGCACATAAACTCAATGTATAGCTATTTAATTGATTTGAGGCCGATTATCCATTAACCAAATTCATGATAATTTTAAGGATTCTAGAACCTGATTGGGGGAAACTTGAGGTGAAATCCTAGGCGAGGTAGTTCAGGAGACGTGATTTAGGCATTCATTTGATTCGCTTGAGCCTTTAAAACTTACCTTGTAAAATGTTTATCCCTTATTACCCTGTCGAAGCCTATAAGCCGTTTCAATTCCGTACACGTAACAAATACCCTAGCCGATAAAACTTTTTCCAAACTTAAGTCGCTAAACCAAAGGCACAATTTGAGTAAAATCAAGTTAGCATTTGTTTATGCTACTTGAAATGAGCGGTTGGGTTTTGGGTGAACTTTTCATTGGTTCGGTATTTGAGTAATCACTTGTCATTTTTCTTTCGTTTTAACCACACCCATGAAATTGTAATAATTGAATAAGTTTGGAGGCGTGGTTTGTTAAAAAAAAAAAAAAAACATACGTAAATATAGTTAAATTTTCGTTTCTTTTGATAAGTGAGTACGTCGGTCTTAAATGTATGTTCAGAGTTATTTCATATTTATCTATGGGGGTTCGAGAGTGATTGTGTTCCAAGTGTTGTGCTTTGGGTATCGTTGAGTTAATGATGTTAATCCTTTTTCTATTCCCGATATACCCTTGGCCAAATGTTCCAAATCGAACCAAGTCATTTTGATCTTTATGAACTTCCAAGCCTACATTAGTGGAGAGTAGAACCCAATCAGGCATATGAAAATCCTAATCCTTATCAGTTTAAGTCATAAGTTTCGTTAGTGGATAATCTAATCCGGTCTTTGGATGGTTATATTATTGAGTTTCATACACACACGTTGAAAGGATCTAGAATGACGTTTACCATTATTGAATGTCGAAATTCTAGAACATCACATGTTGCGTTTTACTCCTGAACTCGATATGATTAGGGGTTGTTGAGGGAAAAATATTTTGGTCGATAGTTAAATTCAAAACTCGCATATCGTTATGTTTAGATAATTTGTGTTTTTATTCGTGTTTAGTTTTTGTGTTAGTTAATTTAGTAGTGTTTTTTATTTTAGTATGAGTGTTTTGCTTGAGTACTAGCAAAATTCTAAGTTTGAGGGTATTTGATAGGTGTAATTTGTGTATATATTTCCAAGCCGATTTTGGTAATTTTTGAATATTTTTATAGCGTTTTAATATGTTTTTATTTATTTTGTTATAAATCAGGTGTTTGGGGGTGAAAATGGATTAAACGGTCCACAAACAAGCAAGTCGGTGGAAGAACGGTGGAGAAAAAGAGCAAAACGGACAATTTTCAAAACCTGCATCCACCGCTACAGCGGTGAAAATACTGAGAGTTATTGATTCTCCATTGCTGCAGCGGTGAAACCATCATTGCAGTGGTCAGAATGAAAAAAGCTCCACCGCTGCAGCGGTCACCCGCCAGTAACCCCACCGACTTTCCCACTGCTGCAGTGGTCAGCGACAGATATTTTAGGATATTTTGAGATATTTTGAATCCTATAAATATCGTCTCTTCTCCCCCTCCCCCCCCCCAAACACATGTTTTTTAACGTTTTCGGGAGTCTTGAGAGCTCCAAGGCCATTCAACCAAAGGAAAATCATCAAGGCCAAGAGGAGGAAGCGTTCTCGGAGCGATTTTAGCTTCGGATCTTTAAATAACGACTAGTCTCCTTATTTCTCTCCTTTATTTCTTTGTTTGGTTGAATATTTTGAATATGTTTAGATTGTTTCTAGTTGTATATGGGGATATGGTCATGTGTAGCTAAACATATATTGTTTAAGGCTTGATTGTACTTCATGAAAACGTTGTTTGAATATATCAATATTTTGTTAATGGTTATTATTGTCTATTCGATTCTGTTTGTCGTTCTTCCACGTTTATATGTTTGTTATGATATATTGAGAATATGGGGTTTGACACTCGGGAGAGGTGACCCCGAATTTGGACTAGGGTTTAAGCACATCACGACGATCTAATGACCCGGGAGGGCATTAGAACGTGTGCAATCCGTGAGGTTGGGGTGAGACTCATGTGACCAAGTGTCATATAGATGCTCGAGAGAGATTTCGGCGTTGACGTGAAGTCACATATCATTCACTTTACACTCGGGAGAGGTAGTGAGTGAGTTTTCGATACCTAGATTGTTGAATAGATTGGAATGCCGTTAATGTAAACTAGATTGAAACGACACGTTTAAGTGAACGAAGTTAATCCCTAGACAATAATTTCTCATAAACGTCATACTAGTATATTAGTATAATTAGTTTAATTAAATTAGTTTAGCTTTTAATTATTATAAAACCTATATTTTTATCACCTAAATAAAATTAGGTTATGACAATTACGGTACTCAACAATAATCTACACCAACCCTTGTGGATACGACAACCCTTATTTTTCCCACTCTACTAAAACTTGACCCGTACACTTGCGGAGAAAGTAGCGACGTAATTTACGCGCTACCAGAAGGCTTCTTGTGCACTTTCCACATACAACGCCAAACTGTTGGTGTCGAAAATAGATTAGCACATCGAGTTGGTCTGGTTAGACGACACGTGGACATTCCTTGCTGAGATAGAGGTGAAGGTAGAGGGTTCCTAAATCTAGTCCTCTTAGGTCAACGGTCCTCAGATGTCCCAAAGTCCGAGGTCGCTTTGCGTCCTATCCGGGCTAAGTTCCCATCCTGCACCTGCACGAAGACCCATTGGGGTTTTGCCCAGTGAAGCCCCTCCGGCGTGAGAGTAAGAGCTCGGGGGGAATAGACAATAATTATGCTTCAAGGGGGTAGTTGAGCATTACGATTGGGCATTAAATGCCTTAGATTTTATAGGCGAAGAGCTTGATTAACACTGTAGAATTAGGGTGCCTAAGCTCGATTAATTACCGTAACTCGACCCGTGGCCAATGAGCTAGCATGTCAGGAGGTAAAGCTTCTGGGCCTAGGCATTTTGGCCCATTAGGAGGAGTCCATGGGCCGACCCATCATGGACAAGGGAATCGAGTTGGCCCACGATGCCGACGACATTAAAACGAGCATCTTCTGCCCTTGGAGGTGATGACGGACAGTCAAGGCTCTACTCGGAAGTCCAGGCCGAGCAGAAGATGGTCGACTAGGGTGTGGCCAACCATAGGATAATCGAGGAAAAGACAGGAACTTCTGAGGCTGGCCCGTCTTCCGTTGGCTCTTCAAGTGATAGACTAAGCAAGGGACGTCTGAGTATCCCTGCTTGATAGATGATCTTCACCGCTGATCTCCCATGCCCAAAAATGCCATTTAGGTGTCTTCTATAGCAAATACCAACCAGAGGCAGCCTGGTGATTGAGTTCGGCGCCTTGAGGCCGGTACGTCTAGCTTGAACTGGGACAGTGAGATTTTCTTGGGTGAGGACTGACTTGGGTCTCACTAATCCTTAGTGAGGTTCGCATCATTTGGTAATCAGAGTAAGGTCCAAATCAGGTTTCATCTATCATTTTCTTCGTTCATTAATATCTATTCATTCCTATTTTTTTTCTTGACCAAATTATATTGTTAAATCTGGTCTGACTTTCTTTAAAGTACAGTGCGATTTTTTTTCGTTCTATTCAAATTGGTCAGATCTTCATAAAAAAATGTGGTGCACCTTTGTTCTAGTCAATTTTTTTTTTAAAGGTTGCTGAATTTCATTCTTTAAAAAAAAAAACAGAAAAAAAAATGAAAAAAAAAAAAAAAAAACAGAAACCAAAAAAAAAAAAAAAAAAAAGGAAACTTCAGCAGCCCCCCCCCAAAAATTGAGAATTATTTCTTTTTGTTCTAGTCCACAAACTTTCTTTTGTTTCTTCTTGTTCACGTTGTTTTCGTTCCTAAAATCTCATTCATGGTGAATCGATTTGTTGAGTTTGGATTGCTACAAGAAAATTTATGATTGAGATTGGTTAAGTTCAATAAAGAACTAGAGGAGTAAACTAAAAAGTGGGAAAATGCAAGAGAGTGTGAACTCATAAGAGGGTAAAAGTCGAATTTGAGTGAAGCACGACCGCGAGTGCCATCAATCTTGAGGGAAACACGTGAGGGAGTGTTTGTAAGGTTTGCTAACTCTGTTTTCAGGTTATTAAGCATATCTCAAGAAACAAACAAAGGCTCGTTTAATGAAGCACAAGAAAGGATGGACGTCATGGACGTCAAAGTTTTCTACAAAGCCTTGGAGCAAAAGTTTGAATGATTGAACTTGCGATTTGATGAAATGCATGAGCGAATAGATAAAGTTTATTCTAGTTCACAAAGGAGAAAACCACCTAAAGCTCCCAATGTACAACGACGAGCGAGGAATTTGCCTCGGTATGAATATGAAGTTGATGATTGGGATGACGCAGAGGAAGAAGATCAAGCCTCTAATGCGAGTTTGGGCAGATTCGAGTATGGATATGGGAATAGATGAGATAAGTATGGGGAGCAGATCGATAATAACTTGGGAAGCATCAAGATGAAGATTCTATCATTCCAAGGGAAGAACGACCCTGAAGCGTACTTAGAGTGGGAGAAGAATTTGGAATTGATCTTTGAGTGCCACAACTACTCCGAGCATAAAAAGGTAAAACACGTTGTAATTGAATTTGTTGATTATGCTATAATATGGTGGGATCAACTTGTAATGAACAGAAGGAGAAACCATAAGAGGCCTATCGAGACGTAAGCAAAAATGAAGGCTATAATGAGGATGAGGTTTGTCCCTAATCACTACTATAGGGATTTGTACCAGAAGTTACAGAGTCTTACTCAAGGCTATCGGAGCGTGGATGATTACTACAAGGAGATGGAGATCACTATGATCTGGGCTAATGTCGAGAAAGA